>BPTQ01000001.1:212436473-213097116 GCA_019973895.1 Chrysanthemum seticuspe | reverse complement strand
TTGGTTGTACTTTGTCATGCATCTGTTGCACATCAGCATCATTGTATAGTTTTAATACCTCTGAGATAAGTTTGTCCTTGGATGGGCCAGCTTGTGGTGAAGAAGAGACCTTGGGAGAGACCATTGGAGAAATGCTAGCCATAAAAATTGTGTGTGCAGTAGGTCCATCATCTACATCAGAGTCGTATGCATCACAGTCAGCGATTTGAAAGGCATTCTGATGATTGTGACCTATCTCCTGAATAGGCTGCTCATCCACATCTGCATCATAGGTCTTGGCATTGCCCTCAGCAAGAAATAGCAATTCCTCTTCATTCAAAGCAGCTCCATTGTCCTGAGCTTGTGCCAGCAGCATCTTATCTCTGAAGTAATCAGCATTCTGTGGACGCTTTGGAGATGTGCAGTTCCTTGCAATGTGTCCCTCACCACCACAGTTATAGCATTTTATCGGCTTAGCTTGACCTTGGTTACCATTCCTTCCTCGATTCTGATTGCCCACATACCCTCTACCAGCACCACCTCTTCCCTGATCATACTGTCTTTCCTGAACTGGTTGCACCACGATCCTTCCATCTTTAACAGTAGCTTGATTGTGTGGGTTAGATGCTGTTCTGAGGTTGTTGTTGGTTTGTGGGAGAGAATTCATGTTTTGGCTAATCAGAAGAGCTAGTTGATTAATGAAGCTTCCCACGTGTGCATCAGCATCAGCTTGTTTGTACATAGGATCAGGAATGAGTTTGTGATTACCATTACCCAAGGGTATGACTTGTGAAGCTTTGGTTGTGATTCCGATGTTTGAGTAGAAGGCAGTTGAATCATTAGACGAGCTTGTCTCTCCCGGGTTTGTTTTGAACTGATTGAGAATCAATTTTTCAAACATAGCATGTCTCTCATTCTGAAGGAGGAAGGCATAGAGTTGCTCATAGTTTGTGTTCTTCAATCCTTTAGTAAGCTTCACAGCGGTAACTAACTTGTGCCATTCGGGATTCATGTTGTTCACAAATTTTGAATTCAACTGAATGTTAGGCATAGTCATTCTGATGTTCCTCATGTCATTAACTAACTTATGAAATCTCACATAGTACTCATAGACATTCTCATCTGGTTTCATCTTGAAGTGCTCAAATTCGTCATAGAGTTGGGATTCTCTGTCTTCCATAGTTAATTCTGATCCTGAGAGAAGCATCTTGACATTATCCCATACTGCCTTTGCATCGGTGTTGTGATTGATCAGCTTGTAGATGTCTTTAGGAAGACCTTGAAGAACAATGTTAGAAGCCCTGATATCTGCATCGAATCTCTTTTTCTCCTTATCATCAAGCTCATCATACATTTTAGGTCTGTCCATTCCGTAAATAGGAGTACCATCATCATTAGTATCAAGTATGTCTCTAGTCGTCTCAACTCGATATGGTCCTTCATCAATGGATTTGAGAATGTTGACACCATTTTCCTTTCCAAGGCAATACAATCTGATTCGTTGAGCCCAAGAATCGTAGTCAGTTCTGTCAAGCATGGGTGGACGAGTATCTGAGCCAGCTGCTTGAACATCCTCGGCGACAGTGGAGATGACAGTAGGAACGTTGGTAGACATGTTAACAGATTATACGGGATTTTATAACTCTATGATTAAACCGGGAAATAGATTCTTTCACGGGATTTTACTAAATCAAGAGAAAACCGTAAACAATCACTCAAGTCGCTAGAAGATAATGCACTAAGTCGCTAGAAGATAATGCACTAAGTCGCTAGAAGATAGTGCACTAAGTCGCTAACTCTTAATTCGCCAGACAGCTAAGTCGCTAGAGTCCCAAGTCGCTAGACAACAAGCAAGTCGCTAAGTAGTAACTCGCTAACCCTCAAGTCGCTAGCAAAATTTTGGCAGCAATTCGCTACACAAGTCGCTAGAGATACAAGTCGCTAAAGAGCAACTCGCTACAGACCAAGTCGCTACCACCAAGTCGCTACTCGTAGTGGAGAGTCCACTACTTGTACTTTAACTCGCTAGATCTAACTCGCTAGGTTTAACACTGTAACTCGCTACAATTTTGTGAAGCAAGTCGCTACGAAGAAAATTATCCGTGAGCTAAGTCGCTAGCTTGAAAAACCATATAAACATCTCTTTTCAATCCAAAAACAACCCAACCAAGATGATTCAAGCTTACCAAATGAAAACCTAAACACTTGTGATGATTCTAAACATAAAAGTACTAACAAAATTCAAACTTTAACACAAGAAATCAACCAAATGATGCAAAAACCACTAAACTTTTTCAAACTCAAAAACCACCTAAAAACCACTAGAAATCCAAAGATGTGCAAGATATGATCCAACCATGGCTCTTGATACCAATTGTAAGATATAACTTTTCACATACACATCAAACCATAACACAAAGTAGCATATAGATGGAATTCTAGAGAGAGAAAGTTAGAGGTTTAGGGAACTTAGTGAGAGAAAGTGAAAGATATTATTATGAGCTCCAACTCTCTACCTTGGAAGGTAGAGAGTATTTATAGTCTTACATAAAACGCCACACATCGGGCTGTGGATCAGGCATACAGTGGGTAAAGACCCGTCCGTCCTCCACGGTGATACTAAACTAAATACTACTTAACTTAAGATAACTACGACTACGAGCTTTCTAACGATTACATATACTTGAGGTGACCGACTCTTTAATACCGGGAATTTCTAATTCCTAATAGAGGACATGCTAAGGGCTTGTGCTTTGGAATGGACTGGCAGTTGGGATGAATATTTCTGTTTAGTAGATTTTGCATACAACAACAGTTGGCATGCTAGCATTAAGGCAACACCGTTTGAACTTCTGTATGGGAGGAAATGTAGAGCACCTACTTGTTGGGATGAAGTAGGTGAATGCTTGATTGAAGGTCCGGAAATGATTGAGATCACTAATGAGAAAGTAACTGTTGCTAGAGAAAAGCTGAAGGAAGCTAGGTCTCGTCAGAAAAGTTATGCCGACAAGCATCGTCGTGATTTAGAATTTCGGGTTGGAGATCGTGTATTTTTGAAAGTTTCGCCGTTTAGAGGTGTGAAACGTTTTGGAATCAAGGGCAAGCTCAGTCCTCGATTCATCGGACCGTTTGAAATTATGGAACGTATAGGAGAAGTTTCGTATCGATTAGCACTTCCGCCTCAGTTATCGCATGTTCATGACGTTTTCCATGTATCACTCCTAAGGGGATACAACTATCATCCGTTACACGTTGCTTCTTATCCGTTTGATCAAATTCAATCCGATATGTCTTTATCTGAAGAACCGGAAGCTATTTTAGAAAGGTAAGAAAGAGTCATGAGAAATAAAGTCATTCCGTTCGTTAAGATTCTTTGGAAAAATCACCCGGAGCGTGAGGCTACTTGGGAAACCGAGGAGTCGATGCGAGCTAGTTATCCTCATTTCTTTGAATAGTTGGTATGTTCTCATTTCGTTTTCGTTTCGTTTCATTTCAATTTTCGAGGACGAAAATTTTTCTTTGGAGGGGAAGAATTGTAAAACCTGAAAATCTAAAACATGATTAAAGACTAAAATACCCTTGGAATCGAAATTTATAAAATACGTAAAATACATTTATATCATTTAACGAAATTAAAACTAAACTTACGAGTAATTAAAACTTAACTAATGTGTGTACGTGATCGATTTTGGTACGACGAAAGATTTAAACGTCTCGCGTAAAAGTTTGGGCCTCGCCATTTGTTTGATTTTGATCCGATGGGCTCGTTTTCTTTTGCCAAGCCGAGAGTCCAAGAAGCCATAAGGGGCGTTTGTTTTGTGTGTTCGGTTGGGCCAAGCCGAAACCCAAGCCCCCTCCTCAAAAGTCCTAAACTAAAAATGATACCACCTATAAATATAATACATTTACAAGAAATTGAAACCCTAGTTTTGTTGCCTCTCTCTTTCTTTTTCTTCCATTCGGCCGAACCCTACACTTGTGGTGTCGAGACTTTTGTTTTAAACAAGCTAAGGTATAACAATGTTTATTAGTCTTCTTTCGTTACACCTTACATTAATATATTGTAACTTGTTTCGTTTAGTCGAGTTTTGTGTTTTCTTTTTGTGACCGAGCCGTGTGAACCAAACAAAGACAAACCATAATGATTTGAATCTTATAATTATTAAAGAGCTTGTTACGTAATAAGTATTATTGAATCGGATCATGGTTAAGCCGAGCTATATAGAACCGAACCATGTATATGTTTCGGCCAAGGTATAAAAACATGATAACTTGAATATGTAAAGTACGAAGATAAGCTAGGACTTGCATTAAGTGTTATAGCCGAAACCCTAGGTTTGAACCGAACCATATAAGAGTTTTGAACGTGTATTAAATAAGTAAAGGTCATGTAAACCTAAACCCTAGAACATAATGAGAGTCGATTAGGGTTTGAAGCTAAGAGTGTTAATTCGTTATTTCATGTGTGAGTTATGACTTTTAAACTATTTTCACATTTAACCCTAAACTTTAATAAATGATATAATGAACCTTAATCTACGATATTGTTTATAAAACACTTAAGTCTCATTTAATTATAAAACCCTAAAGTACGAAGATCACTGAATACATTGAGTATAAACACCAAATATTAAAAGATCATTTCGATGATTATGGAATCATAAATAACATGTACGACCGTTAATGTGTATAGGTTCTGTGAAGAAGGAGTAATCCTTTGCTTTTTGTATTTCTGCTTTTCGATCATTTGCTTTGGAATAAGGTACAGATATTCTGACCTTTTCAGTAAAGGTTCCTTATAACGTTTTCTTTTCGTTAGCTTTTATATTAGGATTTCCTAAGCCTTTGCTATGAACCCCATTTTGTTTGTTTGAGCTGTTGCTTATTTGAACTTTGATTTTTGGATCATAAAACATTTGATTTTGAACTATATGATATGAAAACTTTGATATTGAAACATGATTAAATCTTTGATAAAGTATGATCTGTGTCAGTTATGACATTCGGATTTGACCTAAGATAGTTTGACACCCGAGCCAAAATAATAACTAGTCATGGGGGTTCCATGTCCGTGTCAGTGATGCACTTCTGACATGACTCTAGGGCAGTAGAGTGAAGTTTTGCCACGTCCCTTTCTGTTATCTGTTTATTGATAGTATGGCCACTATCCGTCTGTTGGGGCGTATGGATGCATCCTAGATCTGTTATCTGTTATATGTTATATGCTATAGGCTGTATGTTATCTGATGATTGATGCTGCGTGCATGCACGTCCTTCATAACTCTGGTAGGTCTCCCCTACAAATGTTGCCTTGTGTGAATATGAATATGATTATGATCTGATATATGTGTGTCTGGGCTCGAGGTAGTTAACTATAAAACTTATTCTATTATTCTGATTTATATTTTGAAATGATTATGATTTTACTATCTTTCTTTCACTTTATTTCATATTCGTTTTCGTTTCGTATTCGTTTTGCTTGTATATCTGTTCACTGAGCTTTTGAAGCTCAGCCGCATTTCTTTTCTTCCGCGGCAGGTATCTAAGCATTGGAGCTGGGTTTTGCTTTGGGATGAGTGCTGAGTGGACTTACCTTAGAGATATTTAGCTTTGATCTTATGATGCCATTTATGACTTAATATTTCAGATATTTTATTTGGAGTTTATTTTTCCGCTGGGACCTATGTATTGAAGTTATTTATGTTTGCTTTGATATGACACCATTACTTGTGATTCCTTTACCCTTGTCGGGTCGGGGCGTTACAGGTTAAACATCCCTTCCCGCCAAATGCTCGAATCTCAAGGGCCAATCCCTATGATGCCACAGGCACAAGCCCTTAGATCAATTCAAAAGATGGCAGGCCATTCACAAAATTGGTACGATAGAGCAACCACTTGGGCCACAAATAGCAATAGCTTGGATGACATTGGTGATATCACCAAAAGAGTTGACAAACTTGGATGTGATATGAAGAAGGTTAAGGAATACATTCATCCTATACAAGAGCATTCTCTCCGAGAAGAATGCAAAGCATATGTGCAGGTCAAGCATATGGAATCCTTGGAAGAGATCATCAATAAATACTGTGAAAAATCAATGAAGATGCATGACTCAAATAACGAATGGATTAGGAAATTCAAGGAAACCACGGACTTGAATTTAAAGAAGCTCGAAACTAAGAGTGTTAATACAAATAAGCCGTAAAAACGTTTAGTTATATTTTACGATCTTCTAATGTTTTGTCGATAACAAACGTAAAATCATTTTATCGAAACAAATAAAATACGTAAATGATTTGAGCCAATAGTTTATTAATACACTTACGTTTTCACATAACACTAAACAAGTAAAAGTGATTTTATGATTTAGTAATACATATGTACACCAACTAGTGTTTACATAGTGGATAAATATATACATAACTAGTATGTATTATAATGGGTAATATAAATGGGTAGAAGTTTAAAGAATTTGACCCATTGACCAAATACATTGAATGTAGTTGGGTAAAACCCAAAGATCATGACCCATACCCATGGAGCATAACCCATTGCATGATATCATGCATAAGTCATAAATGGGTATTATCCATGACCCATAGTTTTAACCCATGACCCATGGACTAGATGCATTGCATCTTGTAGATACATTGTATCTACTTGGATACCCATGATCCATAACCCATGACCCAAAACCCATGGGCAAAAGGGAGCGTCCCACGGATCCCAGGAATACACTGGACGGATCCCTTAAGTGACGGATCAGTGGGATCCATGAAACAGTAGATAATTTTCTTCTATAAATAGTGAGCCATTTCTTCATTTTGGGTTGCCACTCCCACACATACTTTCTCCTAGTATTGTAAACCTTCTAACCTCAGATCCTAAGGATCTATCTATGTAGTTTGTGTTTTGTTTTTTTGTGATTCTCTAGGTTACTCTTAAAGGCGAGATCACCACCTCTTGAAGTCAAGCAAGCTCAAGTCCATGAGTTGCCATGCTTCGTCATCATCAAGACTACTGAGGTTCTCTTGTTGATAATTCTTTCTTCCTCCATAGAAGTGTTGTGTCAAAGGCATTAGTGAAGGATGCCGAAAGAGTCAAGACGAAAGCATTAGTGAAAGGTGCTTAACGTCCGTGTCAAAGGCATTAGTGAAGAATGCCAAAGGAGTCAAGACGAAGGCATTAGTGAAAGGTGCCAAACGTCCGTGTCAAGGGCATTAGTGAAGGGTGTCTAGAAGTCAAGTCAAGTGGCATTAGTGAAAGATGCCAAGGGTGTATAATCGATGAGGTGCATCGTTGTACAAATAGAGATAGGTTGTATCCAAGGATATTGATATCCTTGATGATGTTGTAATAAGGAGTGGGTCTCCTTTGAGATAGGTGTTGTGTAGTGTCGGGTAGTAGTTCCTCCATTGTAATGGAACTCGGTATCTAGCCTAGTATCGTATAAAGGGTAGGCGACGTTGTGATAGGTGTGGTTCTACCTTGTGGAAGAACCCGGTGTCTAGCCTAGTACCGGAAAAAGAGTAGGCGACTTTGTGAAGGCTTCTCCGCCATAAGGAGTTGGTGTCGTGTAGTGTTTACGAACTCTCGAGTAGGTGACTCGGGGAGTGGAGTAGGGCAAGGAAGGTGTCCTTGTAGCCGAACCACTATAAATAATCGCGTTGTGGTTTTGTGCTTCTTACTCTTTATCTTAGTTTATATTTATCTATATGCTTGTCTATCAACATCCAACATAGACGTTCAAATAGATTGACATAAGTCGATCTAAATAGTTTAAAACCAAGTTTTAATTGGTAAAACTATTGAACCCTCCTTCTAGTTTTCCACAATTGGCATCAGAGCTTCGTTACCAAGTTTCTTAGAGTATGTTGTACTTTAAAAACTTGTGATGAGCCGTGTTTAATTGAAAACTACAAAGAAGGTCTTTTACAAAAATAAACACCATGTCTTAAAAACACTTTTGTAGGATGTTGATTATTTACCTCACTAGATTGCACTAACCTTCCTTGTCATTTTGCTTTGTTAAAAGCTCATATTTATCAAGTCATAGGAATTGCTTGGTAACAAGATTACCTTCCTTAAGAAGGTATCTTAATCATGAAGGAACCGGAGTTGTCTATTGACATTTTTCTTGTCATTAGAAAGACACTCATAAGTGCATTAGAGGTATGATTTTCTAGTTATCTCTAAATAACATTAGCTTAAAAAATAAGTATGCTTACATAGGAACTTATATGATTATCTTTTCACATACTCATATATTACACGTAGCTTCGTTAGGAAACTTTTCTTGCATACGTATTACTCTTTCGTCTATAGTCTAGGTTTATAAATTTGTGTCTTATTTTACTTAATCCAAAAATCAAATCTTTCTAATAATAAAAGAAAACATAAATCTAAAAAATTCCTCCTTCCCCATAAATATCCCTCCCGATCGTTAAACTCCACCAAACCTTCATTTTTCAAATCTTCCACTTTCAAAAAATTACCTCTCATTCAAACTTCATCTTCCTTCTCATCTCATCTCATCTCAAATCAAAACCAAGGAAGATCTTCATCATCATGGTTTACATCGCCTTCGTACTCATCGTCTTGACACTCATCGCTCTCGTGTTTCCCATGATTAAGTTTTCTTATGGAGACATGTACTTTTTGTTGTTAATCTACATTGGTGTTATATACCCAATCCTTTGTATCGTTCTTAGCATTGAAATGAAATATTACTAATGTTTTAGTTTATCTAGTTTGTTTTTCATAATGTGTTTGTCATTTTTATTTTACTCTTTGTCTTTCGTACTCTTGCTCTTGAGATACTCTAGAAACCGACAATGCATGCTAAAGTAAACATTGGCTAAAATACATATCTTTGTATAAACCTATAAGATGCAAAAATCTATTTTTCAAAATCCTTTTTCTGTCACTACAAATCCACGGATCCCTGTAGTTTAACTAGCCGGATCCCTCTTGGAAGGGAACCGTGAGAACCGTCATTCTGGAAAACAGTTTCTCATGCAATATAAAAACCGTTTTTGTCCTAAAAGAAATACTCCACTAGATCGTTAAATACTAAGTGAGTTAATTGTCATTCTTAATAAATATCTAGTAAAAACGTTAGGAGATCATCTTTTTGCTTTAATATGTCTCATCACATTAACTTTTCACTTCCATAGGTCTCGTCATGTCTCATGAGTATGAGTTCGACTTTTCGCTCACTTATGTCTACATTCCTAACATCTCTCTTGAGCCCAACACACCTGGCAATCATGTCCGTGGGTTCAATAATCTAGAAACTCGTCACTTTCATGAAGGACGTATTGTCGAAACTCCTCTACAATACGAAGAAGGTATCAATACCTCTTTCCGAACCATAGGACTAGAATGCCTTATCGGAATTAACGAGAAAATATGTCCGAGGTTTGTATTGGAATTCTTTCGTCAAGTTGAACTCGTTCGTAACGAGGATCGATCTCTATCTTTTTGGTTTTGGATCAAAAACCAAAAGTTTGTTTTAACCCTTGGGCAATTTGCTCACATTCTCCAAGTTCCAAATTATGGACAATGTGCCTTCACTGAAGATTGGTCTCTTGATTCTCTCTTCAACCATCGTGAAGAAAATAGTCCATATTGCTCACACATACCTTCCCCTCAAGACTTGACTCGCATGTTATGCAAACTTCGACCCTATTACTCTGATCCAAACATTATCTATACACGGGATATCTGAGATGAGTACAAGCCTCTCGCACTCATCCTACGTGAAAATGTTTGGAGTCTTAGGGGAAATCGAGAAATCCTTCCCGCTTGTTGTGCTCACAAAATGTATTGTTTGCTAACACAACAACCATACAATCTCGCCTATTTCTTCGCAAGGTGAATTGTAAACCTTTAAGGCAACAAGAAAAAACTAATCCCTTATGAAATGTTCTTGACACGCCTTTATCATCACATCATGTACTTCCACCCTCAATTTCAAATTCCGTTGTACGTACTCGTGAATAAGAAGATGGAACCTCTTAACACATCTCTCATGAAGTCTTTCTTCATCCCTGAATCGGCAAATACTCATCATCCATTTGACGATCCATCTAGCGAAAATGCTTAAGAGACTTAGTTTTCTTTTCAAATAGGCTCCATCTTTAGATTTCATCTTTTATCATTGTAATGTAATTTCTCTCATGAAATAAAACATTTAACATTTGATGTCTCGATTATATTGTGGTTCAAACTTCTTAGAAAACACTAGCCTTGAAATACGATGCCTTGTGCAACCTTTGCATACCTTTTGTAAAGGTACTGTTTTGCATGAGCCGGATCCCTCACCTTGTACTAGACGGATCCCTCCACTTAGGGAACCGTAGGATCCGGGCAAACATAAATGCAGTTGCAGTATTTATACTTCAAACCATGTCCTTAGATCACTTCACACTAGCTAAACATAGTTCCTTAGGATCACTTAAGTCTTTCTCCTGCTTAGTAAGTTTCACACTCACTCCTAGCTCATTAAGGATCACCCTCAAGGTGCTTTTCAATTTATCATTTCACCAAAAATTATCATTCTTCCACTCCTAGACTCACACATCATCTCTCACATGTCAACATAGCTACTTTTGTAAATCTATCAATTTTATCAAATTGATCTTAGTCATCCATACCTCAAAATGGGTCAAATACTAGTTTTTCCATTTCTTATAACTTTTAAGATATTTTCCAAAATTATATTAAGTTACTATCTGGTCTTTAGGATCATTTAGCTCCACTTGACACTCTCAAATCTCCTCTTGTCATCCTTGGTCACTCATTGGTACTCATAAAAGTCCCATTTTTCTTCCATAAAAGGCAATCATTAGCTACATCACTCATTGCCCTTGATCATTTAAGTACCCTTTCATTGAAAACACTTAGAAAGACTGAAACACTCAAGAAGTATAGGTATTAGACCTTACAAACATCATTTTTCTCCTTTCTTAGCTGCTGAGAGTCGGATCCCTAGGATTAGCCTAGAGGGATCCTTCATAGGAGGGAACCGTGGGATCCGGGTGATAGATTCATCTTAAACTCTAGCTAAAACAATCAGTTCAAGCTCTTCTAGCTAACTTGAACACTCCATATTATCTTAATTAAATCCCTAGATCAGTGGAACTCTGAAGTTGACTCTTGTGCATGCTAATCATCACATTCCAAAGGATTTTAGTGGCTTAAGTCTTGAATGCACTTGACAAATCATTTCTTTTATAAACCATCTTGTTAAGACTCCTAAAGTTATCATCTACATCCTCATTCTCAGCACTTAGAAACTTTCACAAACTTCTTTTAATCTTCTCATCATGAGAAAAGCTCCTAGTGGTAACTCATCCACCAAAGGACCACCTAAGAAAATTGCTCGTGTTGTTCATGAAATTTCCCCAACCGAATCATCTCCCGTTAAATCCACAAATGGTAGGATCTCCCTTCCTCCTATCAAACCAATCCCCAAAAGGATTGTTCCCACAAAACTACCAATGCCAAACACCACTATACCCCCTATTTCCACTAAACCATCACCCTTAGCGCCTAGAGCCATACCATTCACCACTCCACTCTCATCACCACACCTCTACAAACTAGAGGACTTGCCTCCTAGGCCATCACATCCTCCACCATTGCCAACATTATCAATGAAAAGAATAGCGCAACAAAATCAAGGTGTTGAATCAACACTAGCCCCGACATCCTTTTCTCCGTCACCTTTAAATAGTCCATATTGGATTATGAGAAATCATCAAAGTCAACCACCCGGCCACATGAAAGTTGACACCTCTCTACCTCCGCCATCATCCATAGATGAGCCATCATCGAATGTGCCTCCGCCAATCCCTCCTTCTTTTGAGGCTCCTCAACCCTCTTCACTTGATCCTCCACATCAAGGCATTTCCTTTCTACCACCACCACTTTCGAGCCTTGACAAAGATTGTTATCATTGTCAACATGTTGAAAGCTTGGTACATGAAGTACGTGAAGATCAACGTTTCATGTTTTATCACTTCCACGAACGTTTCAATGAGATCAACAAACCCAAACAACCTTGTGTAACACCCTCAATTTCGTGATACACAGCGGAATTCAAACTGGGTGTTACTTCATGGCACAACAGTCATAACAATAGAAAACGAACTCTAATTGAGTCGTTTTAAAAGATTTATCATTCGATTTATATAAATATCAGAGTTTACAAAAATGAGGTCTCAAATGGTTCCAAGTTTACAAAATACATTAAATTGGTTTTCGAATAATAATAAAATTTATAGCCTTCTTGATCTAGTCCTCGCTCTTCCGTGCCAGCTTCCGACATTATGGACCTGAAATACATGCTTAAAACTGTCAACACAAAGGTTGAGTGAAATTCATAGAGTTTGTTTGATGGTTGAACACATTATGTTGGTAGTGTGAGCTATAGACTCACACCAATAGTTTGAAAGCAAAACATATATTATTGCACTAAGCTCATGATACCGAAACGTTAACAGCTGTCATATAATAGTAACCGATGCCCTAATAGGTAATTTGCCATTAAACCTATGGATCTTCAAATAGAGTGCGTTTGTTTGCCGGACCTGGTCAAACAAACGGGATTTGTCATTCCCGATAGATCTATCCACATTATTCGCGTTCACTCGCAAGTGATTAATGGTTCATGATAATAGGGACTTTGGCAATAGTGTACTTAGTGCAACTAATATATTTCAAGTATAATTTGAAAGCAATGTGTTCGATTTAAAATAAAGCATGTATCTCCCCCAAGGGTTTGTAAAACAATTAAGTAATTGATTCGTCTCGATGTATAGGCTTAGGGGTATGTGTATGGATAAAACCTCAATATCGATATCAAAAATAATCACGAAGATAGATTCAAAATTCCTTTAGGAAAAAGAATATTAAATCAAATCCCGTGTGTGATCGTTGATACGGATTAGTCAACCCGAATTGTTTCCCAACGAGGCGTGAATTGCCAACGTCGTTTTTGGTTTGGAATTTAATGCTCGATGTTTTGATTTGCTGATTTTGATTATATTAAACTACGGGAGAAGGGAAAGTAATTAAGGGAAATCTAATCTACGGGAAATCCTAAGTGCGATATTAACTAAAAAGTAATAAACGAAACGTAAATAAAATGCAACTACGTCTAATCTATATCCTAAAAATGTCCTAAAATTACTTTTACTCTAAAAATGCAAGTTGAAAACTATTTATGAATTAAAACTAATTTTTAGGATTTTTCTGGATTTTATTCAAATTAAAAACTAATTTTTAACTTTTAATTCTAATTTAAAATACTAAAAATTATGAAAATTAAAGGGAAAATTATAAAACTATTTTTATAAAATCTAAATTAACTAAAGAGAATTTTCAAAACTAATTTTGTATTTTTCTGATTATTTTTCTATTTTCTACGAATTTAAAACTATTTAAATCTAATTAATTGGCTAAAAATTACAAAATAAGCTAGGAAAAATCTAGAAAAATTATTTTTTTGCTTTTTGTATTTATCTTACTCTATGAAAATTGAAAATTTATTTTTTGGAACTTTTTCTGATTTAATTGCAATAAAAGCTATTTAAAAATACCTAAAAACTGTTTTAAATTGTGAAAAATACTAAATACTGATGAAAAATTATGAAAAATTCAGTTAAAGTCTAAAATATTATTCTAATTTTATGAAAAATATAAAAACTAGGGCTTATGTGGAGGAATATAGAGCTGTAGTGAAACAGTTTACTAATAAGCTACTTATAAATAAGCTACAAGCTACTAAACTGAATTCTAGTTAAAGGGAGCCCAAAAGGATCTAAAGGGAGCAGATTTAAGCTATGGGAGCATGCAATAGGCTAATGATTAAGAAGGGATAATGCTGAAACAAGGATTACTAGATAAATTAAGCTAATAAGCTACAAGGGAGCCTTAAATAAGCTATTGGGGAGAGGAGTCCTAATAAGCTAACTACACTAAGGTTTCTAGGAGTGACTTAAGCTATACTAACAGTCTAATAAGCTTTGGATACTAGTTTTGAATTCTGAAATATCAACAGTTAAGGTTGAAGAGGGGGTGACTTTGAGCTTATTTTTAAGCTGGCAAACAAGCTTAATAATCTAATATAAGCAGAAACAAATCTAAACCATGTGCCAAAGACTGCAAAAAACCAAATTTTCAGAACTTTTGAAGCTAAAGATAAGCCTTAAACAGATCTGGTATATAGGGGCTTGGAACTCAGTTTATGCAGTTACAAAACTTGTGACAGTAGGCTATTTTGAAGACTGATTTAGAGCTTATAAAAGCTTTTGGAACTTTATAAGAACTGAAGATAAGCTAACTTTAGCCACTAAACTTTACACAAAACTATTTTTTTTTGGGTTTTTGGTTTGATTGAGACAGTGAAATCAGTTAGTGAAAAAGGGTGTGTGACTGCTTTTTTGACAGAAAACTTGTGAAACTAACAAATGACCCATTTGACATTTAAGCTTGTGACACTTAATCAGACCTTAAAGATAGACTTAACAGGACTAACATGACTTTAAATCAACAATGAAAAAGGGTTTACACTACTAATTGCAAAGATGACTATTTATACTAAAGTTACGGACTCAAACTTAGAAATGAGACTTATACCACTTGAAACTAGAAAGAGATGATCAAAACAACTTAATTATTGCAAATGAAACCTAGTGAGAGCTTTTTGGAACTCAACAAGTGACCAAAGGTGGTGAAAAACCCACAGTGCCAAACACTCCTTTATCAAGGGTGTTTGACAGTTTTTGGCCTAGAGAGTACCTTTGAGCCTGGATTCTTAAAAGAAAAAGGTGTAGACACTTTTCTTTAAATGAGAAAAAGCTATTTTCATAACTGAATAAGTAGACATAATGAGCAAATAAGCAGTTTGACTTTTTTGTTGACTTTTATTGACTTAGAGCAAAAACTGTTTGAGACTGAAATATAATGAAAATGAAAAGCTCATATAAGCTATACAGAGCTTATATGAGCTTATAATAAGAATACCACAAGCTTATAACTCTATGGAACAGTACTTGATTAATATCAAATGAGAAAAGATGAAATACTTGGAATTTTTTATTAAAACTGAAACTGAGATTACAATGAAAACTGAGATTACATGAAAGCTTAAAACTATTGAAAATAATTAAAACCTAATGAAAACGAAAAAATAAAGCTAATTTGAAGAAAAAAAATGCACGCCTCAAATGGTGAGCCAAGGGGTCTATTTATAGCTGTCTTCAGCCTTGGGATTTCTCTTGGAAGAGCCTAGAACCCTTATCCACAGCCACAAATCATCCTCTGAGTCATCTCACCCAATCATTAGCCTCCAAATCACCCAATGATGTGTTGCGTCCAATGAAGAGGCTTTGTTTGTACACGTGGCCTTCTTATCCTGACAAATCAGCTCAGCTTCTAGAAGGGAATAAGATTCTAGTACGAGGTTATATGTGTGGGTAAATGGTGGTGGGTAAATGTGAATAGTAACTGGATTTCCATTTAGGCGCGTTTGGATTGGGGAAGACGGGTATTTTGGGCGCGTTTGGTTTTGTTTATTATTGTTTGAGTTGCTTTGACCGGGTATAGGTTGGTTTGACTAGGGTCCAAGGAGTATACGGGTTAGGATATTAAAGGTTACCGGGTATAGGGTAATTGGGTTGGACCGGTTTTGATATAGGATTGGTTTTGGGCTATTGTTTATTGTTTGGGCCAAGGATAGATTTAGGATCCATTTGGTGATATAAGGATTAAATGTGTAAGATCTGAAATTCCAGGGACCAAATCTGAAATTCTGAAAATCTCTTTCAAGGGCCAATCTTGTCATTCACAAATAATCCAAGGGTTGATTTTGACAATTCCAGAAACTTGAGGGGTCACTTTTGCCAAATGCTCAAAGATGAGGGACTGAACTTGACAATTCTTCAAACTTGATTATAACTTTCAAAAATCATCCTCAAAGAGTAAAATCTCCTCAGAAGCATAATTTCGATCTTCCGGCTCAGCTCAAACTTTCTTAATCTCTCGTGCTCGGATTTTCGTCTGATTTGGCTCCTTTTTGTGTGTTTTGACATATCCGTACCTGCACAAGCACAAACTTAAGAAAACCACAAATATTAGCAATAAACGGCTCTTTCTTGGTTATTTTGGGTTTTATTTGATAAAGAAATGATATGTGTTTTGGCACATATCAGTAATAGAAAGTGGGGCTATGAACTCACAGTAATCGTCAAAAGTTTAGAGTACTTGTGAAAGTAAATTAAAATATTTGAGCATGTATCTCCCCCAAAAGTAATTCAAAACATATAAAAGTAAGGGCTATGAAACTCACAGTAATCGTCAAAAGTTTAGAGTACTTGTGAAAGTAAATTAAAATATTTGAGCATGTATCTCCCCCAAAAGTAATTCAAAACATATAAAAGTAGGGGCTATGAAACTCACAGTAATCGTCAAAAGTTTAGAGTACTTGTGAAAGTAAATTAAAATATTTGAGCATGTATCTCCCCCAAAAGTAATTCAAAACATATAAAAGTAGGGGCTATGAAACTCACAGTAATCATCAAAAGTTTAGAGTACTTGTGAAAGTAAATTAAAATATTTGAGCATGTATCTCCCCCAAAAGTAATTCAAAACATATAAAAGTAGGGGCTATGAAACTCACCAAGAGTTGATGAGATTAAGTACTTTAACGGATGCGATGGATACGTCGGAAGACTTCTACGTACAACCTAAAAATGAAATGTTGTGACTTAAGTTTGGAATAATGTTTAAGAAAAAATAAACCATCCTATATATATATATATATATATATATATATATATATATATATATATATATATATATATATATATATATATTCCTATGTTGATCATGATGTAGTCAATTATCATATAATGTTTATAGAAAGATCTTTAATATGTGAAAACATATTTAGTTTATAGATATCGTACTACCGTTCGGGCCATCATAATTCAGAGGTCATGCAGTAAACGTTCAAGGAGCTAGGACACTTTAAATCGTAAATCCAGCAACTCGTCGATACGTTTTACTCAAATGAACCCCTCACATGAAGCTCCCTACTATTGTAGCACTTAGTAGATACAACATATGTTTTGAGTGAAGATTGTTACATAAATAAGCTTATCATGTTTTTACAAGTTCTCGTCGTTTCATAAATATGATTACCTTAGTTAACGGTCTTGGGTAAACAAGCCTTAAGGCTTTAGCCATGGTCTTGCCGCGACTTTGGTCTTAACTACCATGGTCTTGAGACTCATCCTTGACCTTAGTCGTAGTCGTGGTCTTGGCTTATGGCCATTATGCCTCTTGGTTTACTTGTAGTTGTGACAAAAGTATAGTTTTGAAACTTAAATATATGGCAGTTTCTGTTTTTGAAAGATTTATGGCCTGTTTAAGCGTTTTCAAGGTCCGAGCTTCTTTCATGTTATTGAAGGAAAACGTCGTTCCGGACAAGTTTCATGTTTTAACTTTTTGATGATTCGGACCAGAAATACCATTTTTAAAACGGCAGAACTCAAAACAGCAAGCTATTGGCAGTTTCGGCGTTTAGGTTTCACTAACTTCTTTTGCTTATAACTTTTGACTCGTTTGTCCGTTTCGAGTGATTCAAATTGCTATATTTACCTTTTTATCTTGTCTACCATATTATGTAAGTTAGAAAGTCCATAGGTTACTGATTTTAATGGTCTCAAATGTGTAGAATATGACTAGGTTACTAGTTTGTTACTTTTATGACAATATGTGAATTAAAACAAGTGATTGAGTATATGTACATCATGAATCAACATAGTAACTATATATATAGCATAAAATAGTTAAGATTATGAATAATAAAGATGAGATGATGGTGGTGATAAGTTGCTTACAACTTTTGGCTTTCAATAAGAAAGGAGTAACTAGTAAGGATCGGACTTTGATTGATCGCTTAAGACTTTGGATTGAGCTAGCTTTCCACACCTTGGCACCCTTGCAAACTTGAAGAGTTGGTGATGAAGTACTAAGTGACTTGAGTGGATCTAAACTCAAGAAGATCACTTAAACTTGCTAGAGATTTGATGAAGTAGCTTGATCTTTGGAACTTCCTTGCATAAACTTGGAGTTTATAGATCAAATGATGGAAGATGTGAATGGTTTAGGGTATGAACGACCAAAATCAGTATGTGAGGGAGTTTATGATGTATTTTACTTCCTATTTATAGGAGGGTAAGTTTGGTTAACCATATATTGGGTTAATTATTAACCATGGTTAAGTTAGGACACTTGTAATGATCAAAATGAACCTTGGTTAGGATTAAGCCACCAATATGATGACTCCCCCCCCCTTAGGTCGGTCTCAATGTGCCTAGGTGGCTTAGATGATAAGTTTTGATAATATCTTGAGTTTAGAGTAAGTTTTGGTTCCGTTAAATGCCAACCGTAAGTCGTTAAGCCATAAAACGTAAAATCGGGTATCGTAAAAATATGAAACTTGTAGGAATGATGAAACTCATCATTATACTCCATCTAAAAATATAAAATGGGTGATAAGTCTCATTGGATGCAAAAACGCTTCTTAAAGCTCGAAATACGGGTCAAAAACGCGTAATTCGCAGTTTATCAGAAAAGAACGAAATTTCAGGGAAACGACCGTGAATTTATTTAGAGTAGACTAAAATTAGTCTAAAAGTGATATGAGATGTCAAAATGTGGTTTTCGTCATACGCGGGATAACTTAACAGTTATTTGCGAAGTTTAAAAGTTACGCGATTTAAGCAAAAATGTAGAACGTACAAGGTTAATTCCTTTATGGTCAAAGGAGGAGGGAAATATGTTTGACTTTTCCAAAAAATGTAAAAGTTTCAAAAACATATTAGAAACACAGTGCAGGAATCGTTAAGTCTGGATGTAAGTAGAATTGTTTAAAATGTAAGTTTAGTTTTGTTCTGCGCTGGGCTTATTTGGTAATATTAAAAATAATAAATCTTAAAAATTCTCAAATTAATCATGAGTGATCTAAAAATTTATCTGATGCGAGAAAAATTGTCAGAGTTGATTTTCGTTATGCGCGTGATGTTTAAACGGTGGACCATCTAAAACGAAACTTTAAAACGATGTTTACTTAATAACGTTTGCGAAAATGATCTAACGATGGTCGAACTCTCAGGTTATTACTAAAATAATTTATCTTACGAGAATGTAGATTAAAAATGTTACGGGATGAATAGTGAAAGTGAATAGTAAACATGAATAGTAAATTCTCGAAAATGAAAAGTAACCTAAAAATGCGGGTGGTTACACCTTGAGCTTAAAGTTTCAGGTGGTGTCCTAGTTTTAAGCTTAATCTAGATAGTCTATGAATGATATTTCATGTTTAAATCATTCTCTTAGTTTTAGAGATTTGTAGATCATTTCTCGTAGTGTTATTGAATAAAGTTACATGTTTTATGCCATATTGTTTTTGAGTATATGTTTGGTGCTTTAATACATATCTCACTTTGATGTTAACATCACTTGTTACATCACCATTGTCGTCTTAAGATTTCAGACAGACGGATCCCTACGTTTTGCCTAGACGGATCCCTCATAGGAGGGAACCGCGGGATCCGTGCAACAGAAGACTTATTTTCTACTAACTTGAGTCTTATTTGGAGGAAATTATGCATTATATACTTGGTTTCTAACCTTTGTTTTGTAGATTTTCAATATACACATGAAGACTTTGACACCCTAAGCTAGGGGAGTTTCGTGTCAAAGCGATACATTGCAAAATCATTTGCAATATATTTTAGGATTACGTTACATGACGTCCCTTTGCAAAGTTGCAATCATCAAGGGGGAGCATATTCGT
This sequence comes from Chrysanthemum seticuspe, assembly GCA_019973895.1. Lineage (NCBI taxonomy): Eukaryota > Viridiplantae > Streptophyta > Magnoliopsida > Asterales > Asteraceae > Chrysanthemum > Chrysanthemum seticuspe. Next base: position 213,077,264 of record BPTQ01000001.1, on the reverse strand, counting down.
CACAAAGACGAAACCATTTGCAAACATAGTTGCAATGCACTAGTTTAGTATTTCTTCTTACTTAACGCCCTCACAAAGGGATGGACTCGTCAAGGGAGAGTTAAGTCGAGAACTCTTCCCATCACTTGCTCTCTATATATTTTCTTATTACATGTTTTTTAAACAATGTGTTAGTTTCTTTTCGATGCTCTTTTTGTTTCGACAAAAAGGGGGAGAAGAGAGTAAAAAATCCAATTCAAAATTTTACGAATTTTAGTTTTTCCTTAAAATAATTTTATGTTTTGTCATCAACAAAAAAGGGGAGATTGTTAATACAAATAAGCTGTAAAAACGTTTATTTATATTTTACGATCTTCTAATGTTTTGTCGATAACAAACGTAAAATCATTTTATCGAAACAAATAAAATAAGTAAATGGTTTGAGCCAATAGTTTACTAACACACTTACGTTTTCACATAACACTAAACAAGTAAAAGTGATTTTATAATTTAGCAATACATATGTACAACAACTAGTGTTTACATATTGGGTAAATATATACATAACTAGTATGTATTATAATGGGTAATATAAATGGGTAGAAGTTTAAAGAATTTGACCTATTGACCAAATACATTGAATGTAGTTGGGTAAAACCCAAAGTCCATGACCCATACCCATGGAGCATAACCCATAACCCATTGCATGATATCATGCATAAGTCATAAATGGGTATTATCCATGACCCATGGTTTTAACCCATGACCCACGGACTAGATGCATTGCATCTTGTAGATACATTGTATTTACTTGGATACCCATGGTCCAAAGTCTAGGACCCATGACCCATAACCCATGACCCATGACCCAAAACCCATGGGCAAAGATGAGCGTCCCATGGATCCCTAGGAATACACTGGACGGATCCCTCAAGTGAGGGATCCGTGGGATCCGTGGAACAATAGCTAATTTTCTTCTATAAATAGTGAGCCATTTCTTCATTTTGGGTTGCCACTCCCACACATACTTTCTCCTAGTATTGTAAACCTTCTAACCTCAGATCCTAAAGATCTCTCTATGTAGTTTGTGTTTTTTTTTGGTGATTCTATAGGTTCCTCTTAAAGGCGAGATCACCACCTCTTGAAGTCAATCAAGCTCAAGTCCATGAGTTGCCATGCTTCGTCATCATCAAAACTACTGAGGTTCTCTTGTTGATAATTCTTTCTTCCTCCATAGAAGTGTTGCGTCAATGGCATTAGTGAAGGATGCCGAAAGAGTCAAGACGAAAGCATTAGTGAAAGGTGTTAATGTCCGTGTCAAAGGAATTAGTGAAGAATGCCAAAGGAGTCAAGACGAAGGCATTAGTGAAAGGTGCCAAACGTCTGTGTCAAGGGAATTAGTGAAGGGTGCCTAGAAGTCAAGTCAAGTGGCATTAGTGAAAGATTCCAAGGGTGTATAATCGATGAGGTGCATCGTTGTACAAATAGAGATAGGTTGTATCCAAGGATATTGATATCCTTGATGATGTTGTAATAAGGAGTGGGTCTCCTTTGGGATAGGTGTTGTATAGTGTTGGGTAGTAGTTCCTCCATTGTAATGGAACTCGTTATCTAGCCTATCGGATAAAGGGTAGGCGACGTTGTGATATGTGTGGTTCTACCTTGTGGAAGAACCCGGTGTCTTGCCTAGTACCGAAAAAATAGTAGGAGACGTTGTGAAGGCTTCTCCGCCATAAGGAGTTGGTGTCGTGTAGTGTTTACGAACTCTCGAGTAGGTGACTCGGGGAGTGGAGTAGGGCAAGGAAGGTGTCCTTGTAGCCGAACCACTATAAATAATCGTGTTGTGGTTTTGTGCTTCTTATTCTTTATCTTAGTTTATATTTATCTATATGCTTGTCTATCAACATCCAACATAGACGTTCAAATAGATTGACATAAGTCGATCTAAATAGTTTAAAACCAAGTTTTAATCGGTAAAACTATTCAACCCCCCTTCTAGTTTTCCACAAAGAGGAAAAGTTTGGAGGCTAAGCTTGAACGATTAAACCAACCAGTACTGGAATGTAAAAAGAATATGGTTGGAACTATCAAAGCAACGGTGGGAGAAATAAAGGAAGTAAACAAGGAGCCGGTTCCTTTTTATTTACCTATTGTCAAACCTTATGAACCACCTATCCTATTTCCAGGGCGTTTAAACAAGCCTTCCAAAACTTATGTGTCCGCAACTGAGGAAACTTTGAAGGTTTTAGAAACAAGCAAAGATCAATTAAAGAGATGGAAGCACTGAGCATGCAGGACGATGAAAAAACTCCAAAGACCCACGTGGAATCAACTGCAATGCATAATGGTATCATTTATGTCTTTTCTTTTATTACTGACGATCTTGCTGGATCTCCCATACAGGATGCTAGTGTGGAGGATGAAATTGTGCAACCCTTAACCTCACAAACCATGTTTATCACACCACCCGATGATGGTTATGAAGTGGCGGCCACTAAACCAATTTTAGTTGAGTGTTTGAAGGAATTAGGAGAAGAAATTTTGAACACAACTGAAAAGATGGAAATTATGGCACGAATTCCAGCTATTCAACAACAACAAGGAGTGTTCGATTCATCATGTTCGTCAACTAAAATAGGTAAGGTAAGGAGGGGAATGACATCTCATTTAAGGTATGATTATAAATTTATAATTCATCATTTCCCCATCCATAGCAAATTCACACCCTCATGGTATTTATTGCTATTTTAACCCACACTTGATTTCAAGCGAGGGGAGAAACACCCTTTTACTTAGTAAACAAAGGTGGAGTCAAGCTCGTGACTCGAACAAAAACAAGCGCTTCATGGGAGGCACCCCATGCCTATCTTTTTCTTTTCCATTTTATTAGTATAGTTGGCTTTGGTATGTTTGTGTCTATACTTTGCAGGAAATGGAGCAAGAAGGATGGCGTTTAAGCTCACCAAAGAATGAACCAGTTTGGAATTTCTATTATGTGCATCCATTACGGCGTAACCAAACTCTACGGTTACGCCATAACCCTCCTCCAATACAAACTGACTACAGGTTTTAACTAAATTATGGCGTAATTCACTTATGTGATTACGCCGTAACCTATCCTGTAATCGAAATTTCATTTTAAACTTACACACCATAACCTTGCATTAGTTCTAAATGAACTTTGTGGGTGTGTTCACTGTAAGGCCTCACGAGACTTCACTCGTCCACTCAGGATACTGAGTGGTTTAAAAGGCTTGTTGCATACGCTAAATGCAACCATGATTCCTATGAAAGTGAGTTAGGTTTTTATTTGTTTTTCTTTTTCCTTTTTATTTTTAGAATTATGATTCTCGGTAGTGTGTGATTTCAGGGACTGAATTTTGCTCAAGGATACAAGACGAATGCACGAATCTTCAACGTGGACCTTCTTTCATTTTAGGATCAAATTTCAGGGAAGTTCTCGCTCTAACTCTACTTTCATTTCACCTATATTTCTTGTTTAGTACAAAAGGGACTTTCATTTCAAGTGAGGGGACGGGAGTAGAATTATTAGTTGAACTTATTTGCCCTCGTTTTTCTAGTTTACTTTGAAAAATTATCCCATTTTTAAAATTTTGACATGTTTTTCTTAACCTAACTAGATGAGTTATCACCAAATACTACATTAGGTCCTAATTCTTTCACATATTTTCTTCACACCGGTCATACTTCTAGAGCCGCCACTGTCTAGATGCCAGATTGGTTCCTTGGTGTGTTTTTGCATAAATAATAAGCTATGTTAGTTTCTATGAACCTATTTCTTCATGGGCTCATGTGCTTTGTTAGCCTGATTCTTGTTGAACCTATCAACAATTTTATGATCAATTGTCGCATGAACAGAACTTCCACAAGTCTTATAGCTTGGTGTAAAGGAGGATTCATTAGACTGAGAGGATTCAACAACTTTTCCTCTTCTTTTGTAAATGATTATGTTGTGACATATAGTATCATGATCATAAATTCCACAAATGTCACATTCAGGGTATGCAAGACAATCATCAGAGAGATGATCATTGAATCCACATTGAGTACATGGTGGGAACGGTTTTGGTTTAGGTCTCTGAGTTTGGGTTGATGGTGATGCATAATGATGGTGTTGGGTCTTGTAATATGTAACACCCCCAAAATACATCAGCAGAAGTTTGTGTCAGTGGGTATTACCTATTAGTACACAATACACGTTATAGAAAACGACCTCTAAATGAGACGTTTTGAAAAGTTACCATTCGAATAAATAAAATCAGAGTTACAAACATAAGGTCCCAAAGTATTTTTAAAATGTATCGAATGGTAATGATAAAAGCATAAGCCTTCAAAAAATGATATATGACTCTATGCTCTATGCACCCGCTATCACCTTACTAACCTGAGATAAACATTCTAAAAAGTGTCAACACGAAGGTTGGTGAGTTCATAGGTTTGTTGCAAATAAGATGAAAAGATTTTATGATTGAATCCCTATGACAAGTATATGGCAACCTAACCCTGTTACAAATCCCGCCCATATAAAACTTGTAACAAATTAGGTCCAAACATTAGTTCATATTCAATAAACATAAGTGTTGAAAACATTATGAGTAGAACATATGTGTATATGATATATGCAAGTACTTAATGTAAAGAATAACAACCAACTGAACCTCATGACAAGTTTACACAAGATTACACAAGAATACCAGATTATATTCACCCAAGGTCAAGAATAAGGGACACAAGGGTGGGGGCGTCAGCCCAATAATACTATCAATACCTCTCCAACGGCTCCATTCAGGAGTTAAACAGTTGCTAAAGAATAACGCGTACAAGAATAAGTTTAACACATTAAGGCACACATCGTAATAAGACTACACATCATGTCCAAAAAGTATAAAAAGTGTTTTGTAGCATAAGAGTATAAATGTTTTGAGTGCCTGTGTACGTAAATACAAATCATGTATTTAGATAAGTGAGTAAAGTATTTTGGATAAATGATTAAAGAATTTCAGAAATCAAGCATGTATCTTCCCAAAGGAGTTTATAAAGCAATAAAACGTGTAAAAGTGGGGGTATGAAACTCCCGGTAATAAGTAAAAGTTTAGTGTGCTTGTGAAAGTGAATGAAAATAGTTAAGCATGTATCTCCCCCAAAGAGTTTAATAATAGTTAAATGATAGAAATGGGGCCATGAAACTCACCTCAAACAATGATAATACGCTACTAGCATAAGTGTGCGTGAAAGATCGAGGCGCGATAACCCTAACCGCAACCTATAGTAATGATAGGTTTTAGGTCGTGCAATAATGTCGTGTATGCAATTTATAAAATGTTATATCACCCGTACATGTTTGTTTGTATGCTTAGTTGTAAAAATATATTTACGTTGATGTTTAGCATTAGTAGTTGTAATATATATATTTTCAAGTATATATCGTAACTACGATATGAATGTTTTGGTAATATATATTTTGAAAAGTTTCCGACTCAGCCAAAATATATCCATAGAATGCTACTTCATTTTTTTAGTCCGTTGAGCCTGAATCGATCGTTAAGACCCTCAAGAATGACTTTTAAGTTTTCAGGCAGCTTTTAGAAAAAGCTGTGAATAGTATTTTTATATAGTTTTCGACCAAAAATTCAATGTGTCACAACTCCCTCGTTTTAACTTCATTTTCATCTATTCAAACGACCACGTTTTTGTTTTAAAATCTATTTTTTCTTTGACTAAATCTTGAAAGAATAACTTATTTTTTTGAAAATTAAAAATTTGGGCAGCGCTTCTGCGTATATATTCAAAAAACCATTTTTTTAAACTAAATCGCTTTCAAATCAACTCTAAAACTATCTTAATCTCTTCCACCAATTTCTTCAACAATTTTTATAGTTTCAGAATGATAATAATAACATAATAAAAATGTAGATCTTGAAGAAATGACAAAAAATTTAATAGAATAATTATAGATCTATTTAAACTATTTTATAACAATAACTTCTACAAATCAAAAAAATGATTCAAGACTTGTATCTGCACATTTTTTCTCATCCAAATGACCTTGATAAATATATATTTACTTGTTTTCATAGTAAAAATTCACAAACATGTATTAAGGTGATATATGAAATTTAGTGAGTTTAAATAAGGATTTAAGCTTTAAAAATATATAAATATACATAATAAATGTATAAAACACATATGTAAATGTATAAAAATTATTATTAGACTTACTTGTATATGATGGATGTGTGATAAAAACTAGAACAATAGAACCCGAGTATAACTCCAAAACCTTTTGCAACTAGTTTATTAACCCGAATAAGCACTAAATAAGATCTTTTAAGCAAAAAACTTATTTTTCTTCTTCTTTTCTCTTCTTGCCAAAATATAGAGAGTTTTTAGAGAGTTCTCATGTAATTTTTGCAAGTATAGAAATTGTGCTTGGGTTTTTCTTATTTATAGTGAAAAAATAGCATTTTAGTAAATAAATGGAAGGGTAATTTAGTAATTTTGGTTAAATGAGGGAAAAGGGGAGGGGGTATGTATTGGTTCAGCCAAAAATGGGTGAATTGGGGTGGGGGGAGGGGTTGATTTGACTTTGGTAGGATTTTGTGTAAGAAAATCGATTATATATATGATAAAAGTTCAATACAGAACAAATCTAATCTAATGTACAAATCGCTCAATCTGAGTCGTTGCTTTTTTCACATCCAATGGTTAATAAGGGGCTCCATCTCCCATCTGTATTTCATCTATTTTTCACTTTAGGGGTAGGTTCGTCATTCATCACACACACACATGCTCTCTATTTTCTCTCATCCACACTCACGCTTACACTCACACACTTATCTACACACACAATCTTTATTTCTCTCTCATCCAATTCTGCATCTTATCAAATCTAAAAACTAACCCCTTCACAAATTCATTAGTAACCTTCAGATCTAAATCCATATGCCAAAGGTGGTGGCGGTGATAGTGGTGGTTGTGCAGTACGCCGGAGGTGGCGGTGATTGTGCGGTACGCCAGAGGCAGGGGCAGAGCCATGTGATAACTAGTGGGGGTACGTGCCCCCAATAAAGCTGTGTATAAACACTATATCAATGGGAAAATTTGTCAGGTTTGAAAAAAAAAACTCCATTGCCCTCAACCCAAAAATTAGAGTGCCCCTCACATCTTCACCGAGCTTTGGATGACAACAATTTAATCGCTTAACTGAAAAGTAAATAACAAAAGCAAGAAGATGATTTTTTACGATGTGTCTATGATTCTTTACTTTTCATCTGGTAATTGGTTATGGTGAAAGAAGAATAGTGAGGAAGATAAACTTTTGATCCTTTAAATGAAAAGTAAATACTACATCCACATGATAGTTATCTACTGAAATGCTTTACCTTTTTTTTAATTAAATATAGTAATATATGACAGTTGGATTGTTTTGGTACTGTTAGGTCACCATAATGTAACACAAGTATCAATATGTAAGAAATAAGATGAAGATGGATTGGTTGAACAAAACACAAACACACACGTATGATGATATAGAAATGTTATGTGTAGGTATTGAAGTGAAATGAACAACCAACCTTCCAAGGAAGGTTTACATGAGTATTTATAGGGGAATGGACTAGGGCAACACTACAAGTCCCCTTCCTTCCTTATTAGACTTGGGTCAAGGCTTATGGGCTTTCTATATAAGCCTTGCCATTAATACAAACATAAAAGCCTAATTAAGCAACCTATTACATAATGATTACTAACACTTGAAATACATGTTAGGAGTGATTCCAACAAGTACCTACAAGGCTACACCGCTACAACAACCACAAGCTTTTTAGGAGTAGTGGACTTTATAATACTTTATTTTAACTATTTTTTTGTGAGTATATGAGAAGTGAGAAGTTAAGTATGGAGTATGATGTTTTGTTAACGTAAACACCACTATATAAGTTTGCAAGCTATCAAAGTTAGTTATTACAGTTCATTTTAATTTTTGTATGTTATTGTAAGATTTTTGATGTAATGAAACGAAATAGAAAGAACTAAGCACTTTTAATTGGAGCTTTAACGCATATTACACGACCCGACCCACTATTGTCATGTGTTTCACTTTTGTGGCTGTGGATTTCAAAATGGGTTCACTATTTGAAAAAGATGGTAGTTTATTTTTGTAAGACTTTAACTTTTTTCAATGTGACCCACCAAAGAATCACATGAGATTTTGTGCAAATCACATGTGATTTTACCGCAAATCACATGTGATTTTACCTTAAATTATTTTTTGAAAGTGAATCACATGTGATTTACTTATTATTAGATTAAAACTGAATCTCACGTAATTTACATTTTTTCATAAGATAGCAAAAAAATAAATAACAGAATCACACGTGATTTCAGGAATTTGTTTTATAAAATGAAGGAATAAGTTGATTTGAAATTAAGATCACATGTTATTTATTACTCTAAAGATCGAATGTGACTTGTAAAATCACATGTGATTTTTTTTTTGTAAACTGTGTTTCTGACTCGGCTAAAATCACATGTGATTTTTTTTAAACAGAATCACGTGTGATTTATTCACGAATCACAACAAAACAGATCACATGTGATTTTTTACGAATCAAGCGTGATTTTCCCGGACAGAAATTTTGAAAAAAAAAGTTCGTTGAAAGTATATAAAAGTGCATATCTATAGAAAGATGATTTAATTCTCGTGGCGATGGTGTATTTTCGTAGCTTGAAGATTTATCATTTACAAGATATGTTATTTTTTTTTAAAAAAGTTGAAAAGTGGGTTTTTATACAATTACATTTCTACCATTCATTGTTAGTTTTTACTTTCATCTCATCCATTTGATGAAAAGAAAATGGATGGTTGAGATCTTATGGTTTGTTCTTTAGATTAGATGTGTTTTTTATTCATCTCACATCTTAAATATATGTTAAGATAAGTTAGATATTTATTTTTTAGGTATTGAGTTAGCTAAGGATAAGTTTTAGTATAACAAAATGAAATATAATAAAGTCATTAAAATTATAAAATTGTATTTTATATAAGTAACGAGTGTTTAATTAATTACCGTTTCGTAATTACTTAAATTATCGTAATTATGTATATATTAAAAATATATATAATAAATGAATGAAAAATACATAGTAAAATAATACTTGAATTTTAGTGACATTTTGAGTTTATTAGAACCATTTTTGGGAGTATCGGGTATATTGTTCATACATAAAAATCGTGTAAAAGCATTTGTTTATTTAATAAATAAAAATAAATAAAAATGTAAATAAGAGTAAGACCAAAAATGAAAATGATATTACTGGAAATGTTTTAGCAATATGTAGACTAACTCTAGTCCATTTGTTGTGAACAAAATATTGTTTCTCGGTTACGCGATTTAACTAAAAAACGTTATTCGTAAATAATACTCGTAAAATTAATTTACGCAAAAATAGTGAATAGTGAAAACTACGAGGATGAATAGTAACTTTTACGGGAATGAATAGTAAAATTTCAAGGTTAAATAATGACCTAAAAATACGATGATGAATAGTAAAAATACGATGATGAATAGTAAAACTACGAGGATGAATAGTAACCAAAAAATACGAATTGTTACATAATCAGTAGCAACTTTCAGATACATTGTGTGTGAGGTGTGATCAGAGGTTCTATGGTCATTTCTTTTACATATCAAGCAAAATAGAACTCTATAGCAATCAATAGTTAAGTAATTGTGTAATTACAAAATTCACACTTTTGTGTTGGTTTGGGTGGATGTTTTGATTTTCTTGTATTTGAAGAGTATGGTATGGGTTTTTTCGATATGGACTCTTGTTTTTATGAAGAGTCAGCCTTGTCACTGAGTTTTTTTGACTAGTTCAGCAATTTGATCGATTTTTTACTCATGTTCATTAGGTATAGCTTCAGTAGGAACTGATTCAGTGGAGTGAGTAGTAGGAACTAAGTTACTGGTACTAGAAATGCCTAGTGTGTTAGAATTCTCATGATTCATTCTTCCCAACCCAGGTTTCTTTCTTGGAGAGTGCTCGGAGTAGACCAAAGGTTTATGTTCTGAGCTAGGAGGTGCTCCCTGAAGGATTTTCAGGGAAAGAAGGGGTGTGTAAGGTTATGATTCAGATTCCTTTGTGGACTCAGAGTCAAAGTTTATCTCAGAGATACCAAGACTTTCATTGACTGCCTGACTTTCGGGATTCAAGATTTTGCCTGTGTTAAAGTTAGGCAAAGAGCTATCTGGGTTGATCCTTTCAACCCAATCACTAGGTTTAGGACTCATTTCCTAATCAAAGCTATGCCTAGCAGAGAAAAAGGCATTTTTATTTTGACTATTATTGGATGAATCAGAAATTTGGTCACTACCTAGGAATTTTCTTTTCAGACTAGGCATTTGATCATTAATGCACAAATTAGACTTAAGTGAACTATTTGTCCATTTTTCATTGATGTTTTTTTCTTTTTGAAGTTCCTTTTGAAGGACATGATTTTGTTTAATAATCTCAGTGTTTTGAAGTTGAAGAGTAAGAGCCTCCAATTTGGCTTGCTTTAAAACAATTAATTCATCTCTACACTTATTTAGTTCAAAAGCAAGTTTATTAAATTTTGAAAGTAACTTAAGTCTTTGCTCTTTAACAAACTTAAGATCAATATTAATATACTTCATGTAAGATTGCCAGTATGAATTATCATCCATAGACAATAAGATTGTATCTTTCTCATGGTAATGTTGTCCCATTCTCCGTTCCTAGCATGAATCTTTCCAATAGTCAGTTTATCTTCCTTTGACAAAGCCATCAGAGTACTGACTTGAACTGTTTTCTCCTCTGATGAGACTTCTTTCTCTTCCCAGTCATATGACTCAGCAATCATACCTTTGTTTTTGGTTTGAAAGGGTGTTTGAAGTTTGTGTGGGAGGTGGAGTAACTTCAAGAAGTGCCATTTTAGCTTTGAGTTTCTTATACTTTGCTTCAAAATCTTTATTTTTCTTAGTTTGATGGTTTTGAAGGTGATGAGCAGACTGGATGAATTTTGGTTGGAAATGAGTAGACCATAAAAAGTTGTTTGACCTTGAAGATTTGTAAGATGGTACTGAAGTCTTTGCAAAACAATCTTTTGCAATGTGGCATGTGTTACCACATTAAAAACATTCAGTACTCTCATCAGAAAATCTTGAATTTATTTTGATAACCCGTTTTGAGTTAGCAAGAAGTGCTCTTTCTTGAAATCTAGTTTGCAAATCATGTAAGTATTCAACACTCGTTCTGTTGTCAACAACTCTTCATCTGAATCTTCTTGAAATTCCTGCACAACACTATTAGAAAAGAAAACAGTTGATATGGGTGCAGTTAACATGGCCTTTTTGGTCTCAAGGTGACCTTTTTTGGTCTCAGGTTATCTCCTAGAGATAAGATTATCTTCATAGACAAATCTTCCATATATGTCAGCAAGGTCTAAGGTTTGAATATGGTTGGTGTTTCTTTGTCCTTGTGAGAAGTTTAACCACTTCTCAGGAAGACTATTAACAAAACATGCATTAATTTCATGTTTTGACAGTATTACATCATCATTTCTCAGCTCATTGAGCAGGGTTTTATAATGGGTGAGTGTTTGAGAGAGACTTTCAGAGTCTTTAGCTCTGAAGGTATTATACTCAAATTTCAGATCCATGATCCTGTTTTCCTTGGTATTAGAGAGGCCTTCATAGCTGTGAACCAAGTCAGTCCAAGTTTGTTTAGTTGTTGGACAGTTAATGACTGACTCCATTATATCAACTAGGTGTTAGTCTTGATTGTCCACCCTCCTCTCATCAGTATTCCATTGAGCTTCAGGTTTTTCTATACCATCATCAGTCTTTGGGACAAATAGGCCATCGTTAATACATGTAATGTAGTATGGCTCCATTCATACTAAGTAGCATAGCATGCGCCTTTTCCACTTAGAAAATTTACCAAATTCAAGTTTAGGAGCACTAGCAGAATAGCTACCTCCCTTTAACCTAACGTAGTTCCATGCATAATAAAGATCTAATGAATAAACTTGTAATAGAAATAAGAATTTAAGTAAAGAGACAAGTTTTTTTCAATGTTTAATTCTTATTAGATAAAGAATTATACCCAAGTTTTTGCGGAATAATACTTGGGATTGAATGACAATGTATGTGTGTGATCTTTTCTCTAAACTTAAACACAAAACCTATGTTAAGTGTTTAATTAAGAACTACGCTAACCAATAGAGTTAAACTCTAGGACTTAGTTCTAATTTGGAGAAGGAATTGAGCTCTTAAAAGTGTTTTACTTTAAATACAAGAGTTGCACTTTCCTTCTTTACAATGACTTATTTATAGGTGGGTGCAAAGTGGATGTCCGTGAGGTAAAAATAACGTGTTAACCTTTGATAAGCTAAAGTACACTTTGTACTGTAGCTTCTATTCCTAACATGTCTTCAAACATGCTTTTAGCTTAACAGTGTTGACAACTGCTTGTACTTTTACCAACTGTGATACTTCTTTGACATTTAATAAGTACTTTTTCACTTATCTTCCCAAGAAGTTTCCTGCCCAGACTTCAGAGACTAAGTTGTTCTTCAGAGGCTCTAAATCTCCGTATATCATCAATGTTTAAGAAGATCTTTCTGGGAGACAGAATGTTATTTTCATCATACTCTGACTCCATCACATGGTCTTAATTCCTTTCTTCAGTATCTGAGTTCCGCCTCAGATAGTGACGAGTCTTTATTCTTTAGACTTAGAGGAACATCTTGAGAATGAATCCCTGATAACTGTTTATCAGGGAAATTTTACACTTAGGGTACTTTTCCTTCAAATATGTACTTAAGAGGTTTTTGAGCTCTGAATCGACTCAACAGATTCGGGTGCAAGTGTGTCTTTCATATCTTATAGTTTTAGTGAAAAGTTGTCAACACCACAAAATAAACTCCCAAAACCCTTGGAAGTTAAAATAGATGATAGTAAAGTTATTTCCATATCGAATGTGTATCTCGATATTGAATTAGATGTTGATGATAGTACCTTTAAGGTTGATCTGATTCCTATGATGTTAGGAGAGTTTGATGTAGTTATAGGCATGGATTGGCTTAGTAATTATAATGTCACCATTTTGTTTAGTCAAAATATTATTCGGGTTGTGAATCCTAACGGGAGGGAGATTAATATTTATGGCGAGAAAAGGTTGGGAGAGTTAGCGTTATGTTCGTTGATGAAAGCTAGGAAATATTTGTCACATGGATGCGATGCCTTTTTGGACCATGTAATAGATACCAAGATTGAAAAAAAAGAATTGTAGAGGTTTTGGTAGTGGATGAATACAATGACGTTTTTCTGGAAGATCTTATGGGTTTTTTGATCGAAAGGAAAGTTGTATTCCGTATTGACTTAGTACCAGGTGCGACTCCTGTTGGTTGTAATTCCCATAACAGGGTTAAGACAATCAGTAGCAACTGCAATACCACTAAGTGGTTATCGGATATCACTTGGAATCGTGTGATCACTTTCCAAAGTAAACTATTCGACCCTAATTCCTGGGTTACACGAATATCTACTTGGGACAAGACCAAATGTTAGTTATAGAATTAGGCACAATTTAATAACCCTTACGCTTATCAGTGTTTAGCTTTCAGTTTGTTTCTCCTGGTTATGTATATTTTTCAGTATATGCATGCTGATGAAAACCATCTCTATTTATATTAGAGAACACTCACTCCTAGTTAATGGACATTATGGATGATTAACGGCCAATGAATCAGTCCTAGTTAATGGAAATCATGGATGATTAACGGCCAATTAAACTTGGTCATAAAGCAGTCATAACAGCCAATTGAATGAGTCAAAGCTGTTACAAATTAATAACTGCAACACTACCAGTTGGAACCATTACACTAGCAGCAGGAACCATACACTGCCAACATGAACCATCAGTTACTACACTAGCAGTAGTAACCAATTCACTAGCAGTACAAACCACTATTGAGTCGAGTCAGGGTGTTCAGGGACCTCATAGGTGTACACTCCGTACCTCCTAACCCAAAACCAGGTGTGAACTAATCCCACAAGTGTACTAAATTTACCAACAACTCCGATTGCTAAAACTCCCTATCGTTTAGCTCCGTCCAAAATGAAAGAACCAAGGAGCCAATTTCAAAAATTACTTGACAAAGGGTTCATTCGACCTAGTAGTTCGCCATGGGGAGCTCTGATTTTATTCATAAAAATGAAGGATGGTAGTATGAGAAATGTGCATATGTAGGATCCCAACTATGTGTCAGTAACACACATGTATGATTATGTGATGCGTTTAAGAGAGAGGAAGAAATGATGAAATCTAATTTAGTGAGAGAAAGTAAAACACCTACAAATACACACTAGAAAGGAGGACACATACCCTCTTTTTGGCTAGGAGATGGTACATATACGTCTATGTGTTGGACGGTTGAGCCTCATGGTCCTAGCCATGGGATTGTACTTGGACTAAGACTTGGACTTGTGTAATTGTTACATATTTGTCTATCCTAATACAATCTAAAGCCCTCAAGTCTGATACATTTCTATTACATTGATTACAAGACTCACATAAACTATAATGATTACCACTTGAGATCCTAACAATCTCTCCTTAAGGGGTGATCATTCAATATATATAAATGATGACACTTGTGGCTTTGATCTTCAATCTTCATATCTTGAGTTTTGTTATGTAATAGTCTTGTTTGTTCTTTTTTTCCAATCATGTGGTGTGATCTTTAACATGACATTTTCTTTTCTTTTCTTCTTGTCTTTAACTTCGCCTTGATTTCTCTCTTCTTTCCTTTGGCGACTAATCTTCAAGTACTCAAATACTTAGTCTTGACCAACATACTCATATCAAAGTCTTTAGCCAATGTAATTCCCTTGTATATTTCCACTTTAAAACAATCTCCTCCTAAGTGTAAATAATGCAGTCTTCATAGTCGTTACTACTTCGTCTGCACTTTTCTTCATTCTTTGGGTAGACTGAGTGGAGGAAAATACGTATGGGTATTGATGATATCAAATAACAACAGTTTATTGCCATCATTTATCCTATATATATTTCTTGTTCTGTATTATTTTATGTAAGAATTGATACTTAATCGCTTAATTTTGTAAATCTCAGTTGAAAACAAGCATTTGGTGAAAGTTAGTTATTTTAGACGTAAAATGGAGCAAAACGGATCATATTGGTAAAGTCTACTAAACTGAAGGAAGATACGCCATATCATTCTAGATAGATATGCCGTACATCAACACTTAGACGAATGTGAAGACCATTGCTGTTAGCCGTAACATTTTTATTAGAAGTGATGGTCATTCAAGTTTAGGAACTTTGTAACGTGTGTTAGATATCATGATAGAATAGTCAACGGGCTCGTGGATTGGGCTAAGCTAAATGGTTAATCGTTTAGTTAAGCTAGCCTTGTATAAGTTCATGTAACCCAATCCACGTCCAAGCCCATCTCACGGCCCATGGCCAAGCCTTAGGGCATTATGTTACTTGTACTATAAATACCCCTCAAATTCTCATTTGAGGGGTGTGCTTGAGTGTGTGTTTTTCCCTTTGATATAACATCTCTTGTTCATCTTTCTCTCTACACACATATAAGCATAACATATCATCAAGTTACCTTCTTTCCATCTTTGTTTCTACGCATATCTTGTCTTTGTGTTTAACGTGTTCTATGCCTAACGTGTTTGTTACGTGTACGCTTGTTTGGTAAAGCTTGGTATACGCGTAATGTTGATATATTTAAGGTCCTACAATTGGTATCAATCGCCTAACAATGGTTTAGGAGTGTGTGTGTTCGTTTTTGTTAAAGCTTTACAAGAAAAGTTGCGTTTTTTTCTATAAATGGTGGGCTTTTTGCATAAAGTTTTGATTTTTACGTGGTTTTAAGCTTAAAGTTGTAGTTTTTATTGATCATTAAGTGTTTTGGAAGAAGTTTGTGCAAAATAAATCATTTGGAAACGTGTTTTTGGGTGAAAAATTCGTGTTTTTGCATTTCTGGGCATTTTTACGCGTACGCAACTTTTGGTCAAAACCCTCTTCTTACACGTAAGCAAAAGTCAAAACCCTAGTTTCCTACGCGTAAGTTTCTACGCGTAAGAATTGAAGTTTACGCATAAGCTTTTGGTGAAGAATCTTCGTGCAACAACGGTTACTCAGTGTTTTCCTCGCTTGGATAAGCTTGAAAAACACTTCGACTTGTGGATATCTTTCACGCTTGGACGAGTGTGAAGGATTTTGGTTTTAAACCTAATCTTATGCCTAAGCAGAAAGCTTACGAGTAAGCACTCTACGCATAAGTTAAATCTTACGCGTAAGGTACTCTACTTCTAAGTATATTGTTTACGCATAAGCTTACGCTTAAGCCTATTGATTACGCATAAGTTAGAATCTACGCGTAACCTCATCCTACGCATAAGGAAGTTTACACCTAAGCAAATCCTACGCATAAGCATAATTTCTACGCTTAAGAACAGGTTTACGAGTAAGATCTTAAGCAAAACTTCAAATGGCCATAACTTTTGAACCGTAACTCCGTTTTCAGCGTTCTACCCATCAAAACGACCGTGAGAACAAGGAGAATGACACGTTCATTTGAGTCAACCTTCAAGTCCTAAAAATGCTCAGAACAGAAGTTATTGAGGTTTTTAAGTTTTTAGACAAAATTTTCACTACAACAACCGAGCTTAATCTTCATCAAACACAACTCCTTTATCGTTGAATCGATCCTACATCAACTTTATCATAAAATACCCTCATCAATGGCAACTCAACAAGACATTCATGCAGTCGGTGCCGAAAACCGTCCTCCTATTCTGGAAAAGGGTGGATATCTTCAATGGACAAGTCGTATGGTCCTCTACATCAAGACCAAACCTAATGGAAAACTCATGATTCAATCCATTACGAATGGACCCTTCAAGCCTCGACCAGTCCAAAACCCTAGAAATCCTGATGCAACACCTCCCGTCCCACCATCTTTTCGTGTTCAAAATGAATCAGAATACACTAAAGAGGATAACAAACAGGTTGAAGCAGATGACATGGCAATACACATTGTCCAACTGGGTTTACCGAGAGACATCTTTGCTGCTATGGACAACTGTGAAACTGCTTACGAAATGTGGGAACGTGTTAGACGGCTTTGTTATGGAACATAAATTGGTCAACAAGACACGGAGAACAAGCTGCTAACTGCATAGGAGAATTTTACATCTACCCCAGGAGAATCCATTGAATCCTACTATGGAAGGTTTTGCACGTTGATGAATGAGCTTATCAGAAACAAGTTTGAGTAACATCAAATTTCTCAACAATCTTCCAAAAGAATGGGGACGATATGTCACTATTGTCAACCAAACAAAGGACTTACATCAGGTGAACTTTGATCAACTCAACGATTTTCTGAAACAAAACCAAGCTGAAGTCAATGAAGTAAGGAAAGAAAGATCGGCAACGAATCATGATTCCTTGGCACTAATTGCAAAGACTCAAACTCCAGTGACTACACAACAACAAGCTTCATCATCTTCCACTAACAACAACTTGCAGCAATACATTCCACAACCACAAGCTGTTATCCCTCAACAACAATTCTACCCACAAGAACAACAAGTCAGTCAACAACAACAGTATCCACAATACCAGGAACAAGGAATCACTGATTTTGAAACTGAACAAGAACAAGCTTTGTCAGCTGCATTTGCTTTTTTGACTAAAGCATTCAGAGGTCGCTATTCCACACCAACTAACAACAACCAAAGGATTTCATCAAACACTCGCAACAGGCAAATTGCACAGCCGGGTGTGAATATGGGTCATCAAGGACAAATGGTTGGAGTTATTGGGAATCAGCAGGGATATGCTACTGGATTTCACATGGGTAATCAGGCAGTTCCGTATCAGGGTAATCAGTTGGGTCAGAATGTTGGAAATTAGAAGGGGCAGAATGTTGGGAATAGAGCAGTGGGTAATCAGAATGGGAATGTTGCAGCTCCAGTCATTGAGAATTATGGAAATGTGAATCAGGGTAATCAGGTTACGTGTTACAACTGTCAAGGAGTGGGTCACATGGCAAGGAATTGTCCTACTAAGCCGAAAAAGAAGGATCTTGTGTATCTTCAGAAAGCTATCATGTTGGTACAAAAGGAACAAGCAGGACTTCAATTGAGTGCTGAGGAACATGACTTTATAGCTATTATGGATGATTTGGAAGACCGAGAGGACATCAATGCAAACTGCATCTTCATGGCAAATCTTCAGGAAGCTAAGTATGACACTGAGTCTGACGCACCTCCTGTCTATGACGCCAATGCAGTATCTAAGGTACCAATCATTGATCCATGTTATAACAATGTCATATTTGATGTGTTTACTCATGACGAACAGCATTTTGTGACATCCGCACCTACTTATGATACATACCTGGATAATCCGAGTTGTAGCAATACTAACTCTGAAACTCCAGATGTGGATCCTAGTGGAGGCTGTGTGGCACAAAATACTGAGACTGATGAGGAAATACGTGCTTATTCTGAAACATTAATCAATAACTGTGGCATTGAAATCGAGAAAGTTAAAACGGTGAATCGCGAAGTTAAGGCCGCGAATGCTAAATTGACCGCTGAGCTTGAGAGTTACAAGGAGAACGCAAAAGCTTTTGAATTTCACAAAAACAAAGAGTCAGAATTAGAAACTGGTTATCGAAATTCCGTTTTAAAAGAACAACAATTGCAAATCAAGTATAACACACTTGATGTGAATTTGAACTTGAAAATAAAATCTTTAAACAAGGAAATTTCTGATCTAAATGACCAACTTTCTAAACAAAAAACAATGTTTTCTGATCTTGAAAAAGAGAAGAAACAGTTGATTACTGATTTTTCAAAACGAGAAGATTCTCTTCTTGATGAAATTCTTGATAAAGATGAAAAAATAAAAAAATTGGAAAATTTGCTTGTTACAACGGGTCATTCAACTAAATCAACCAATATGCTGATTAATCAAACAAATCCGTATTTTCATACAACACAAAAAATGGCTCTTGGTAATACACCTCCTTGTTTCCTCAAGAAAGCTCAGAAAGAACAGAATATTTTGAACAATGGAAAAGCATTGCATGAACCCATAAATGTTCGTGATTCTCTTGAAACATTAGAACTATCTGACGAGAGTAGATCAAAAATGAAACAAAAGAATTTAGAAATAAAACCAATCGACTATAACAAATGGAACAAAATTAATGGAATTACTTTTGTCTCACAAAAAGAAATGTCAAATTTTTCCATCACACCCAGTGTTTCAACACCAGTTTCAAAACCAGTTCCAACTCCTGTAGTTGTCTCAAAATCTCTTTCGAAAATCGAAAAAATGTCTTCAAACAATCCTTTTAACACAAGTGATGCTAGAAGCATTTTAGATGACGTTAAAACTAGAATTGGGGAACTTCAAGAGACCGTTAAATCTAAAACCAATATTATAACTAATATCTGGTTTTCTAGTTTTGATGATGAAAATAAAAAGTTTTTTGAAACTCAAATTGCCCCTCAGCTGAATAACATCAACTCAAGGGTAATTCATTTTGAATTAGCATTTTTGAAAGAAACAGTTGACTTTGTCAAGGACCATAAATCCCTGATAAAGAAAGCTAATGAAAGTGTTGAACACATCAAAGTTTTGGAAAATTTAAATGATTCTCTCTTCGAAGATGTTATGTGTACCGATATTATGTCCATTGTTTTACAAACATATTCTGTTGAAGATCATGAACGACTCCAGTCTAATACCTCCGAAATTGTTTCAAAATATGAAAAAGCTCTTGAAAAACTTGAAAAAGAAAATGTCTCATATTTTAAACAATTTGATTGAAAAACTGAGGAATGCAAGTATGACAAACTGTCGTATGAGCGTGCCTATAATGACATGAAAGAGAAAAATGATCTTTTGAGGGCTCAGCTGGAATGTCAAAAAGGAAAGGCCGTGGAGACTAAGATTGCAAAACCATTGACTGAGGAAAAAGCAAATGTTCCCCAACAGCTCTTTAAACCAAAAATGTCTATTTCTATGCCTCCTCTAAAAGTCAATGAGAAAAATGATTTGTCAAAACCAGTCACTCCATCTGCCTTGCCTAAGCTAAAAGAAAAAATTGTCAAAAATGAAAAAGCGGTTATCGAGAAACCAAAAGTTTTAGCACCTGGCCTTTTTAAGATGAGTACCACTAATGCATCTGCCTCCACATCTAAAACATTTGGAACAAATGACATAAGTTTAAACAAGCACTCTAAAGAGACTAGGAAAGCTGAAACCACTTCTCTTAATAACATAGTGAATCCTAATGCGTGTGCCTTACCTTCTACAGGACTAGAAAGCACCTCTAAGAGCAGCAGACTAAAGCCTAGGAGCAATACAAGGAACAATAGAGTCTCGTGTGCCTCTAAGAGTAGTAGCTTGAATAAAGAGAAGAAAGTAGAAGAACACCCTAGGAATTTACAGCTTTTTAATAAGAAAGACATTTCATCTGAATGTACTAAACCTATGAAACTTGCTAAGTTTAATGAATGTGTTGATTCTGTTTGTGTAACTTGCAAGAAATCTTTAACTAATGTTCATGATGATTGTGTTTCTAAGAATGAGATTGTTAAGCATGTTCAGAAGAACGTTCCAAAAAGAACTTATGCTAAACCTCTAGGAAGACTAGTTGCAAGATTTAGGTCTTACACTACTGATAGGAAGCATAGTCCATACTGTAGGGATGACATTTGGAAACCAACGGGTAGAACTTTCACACTCAAGAATGGTAGAATGAGTGATGAACCTGTCTTCCCAATAGATAACTTCTATGAGTGTGATCAGGATTTTACCTCTAACCCAAAGGAACCAAAATCAAAATGGTTTCCAAAATCTTCTTCTTCTGTTCTTGGCAGGTTATCGAAATATGTCTTTGGATCGTCGACTCGGGTTACTCCAAGCACATGACCGGGAATCTGAAGCTGCTGATTAATTTCGTCTGGAAATTCATGGGAACCATACGCTTTGGAAATGATCATGTAGCAGCTATCATGGGTTATGGAGATCTACCTTTTGGAAATTATTTGATCACTCGGGTTTACTATGTCGAAGGGTTGGGACACAATTTGTTTTTTTAGTCGGACAGTTCTGTGATGCAGATTTAGAGGTTGCTTTTAGGAAAAATGCTTGATTCGTTAGAAACTTGGATGTCACTGATCTCTTAACTGGGAATCGTAATACAAACTTGTATGCTATCGAAATAAACCAAATGGCCTCTTCATCACCAATATGTCTTATGACACGAGCACCTGGAACAAAGTCCTGGTTGTGGCACAGACGATTATCCCATCTCAATTTCGACACCATCAACAAACTGGCCAAAGACAACATCGTCAACGGACTTCCAAATTCAAATACACCAAGGATCACCTATGTCCATCATGCGAACAAGGAAAAAGCAAAAGAGCATCATATAAAACCAAACCCGTACCTAGTTCGGAAGCAAGGTTGCATATGTTGCACATGGACTTATGTGGCCCAATGAAAGTTGAAAGCATTAATGGGAAAAAGTATATTCTTGTTATCATTGATGACTATTCAAGATATACATGGGTTAGGTTTCAGAGATCAAAAGACGAAGCACCATGCATCATCATCACCTTCCTGAAACGTATTCAAGTACTTCTTCAAGCTCCTATAAGGGTAGTAAGAACAGAAAACGGCACAGAATTTACTAATCAGGAGTTAAGAGCTTATTTTGAATATGTTGGAATCACACATCAGACATCAGCTGTTAGAACTCCACATCAGAATGGGGTAGTTGAAAGAAGAAATCGTACTCTTGTGGAAGCTGCTCGCACAATGCTAATCTATTCCAGTGCACCGTTATTTCTATGGGCTGATGCTATTGCCACTGCTTGTTTCACTCAGAACCGATCCCTCATCCATCCAAGATTCAATAAAACCCCATATGAACTAGTGAACAACAGAAAACCTGATATCTCTTACTTTCACGTGTTTGGCGCTTTGTGCTATCCGACAAACGACAGAGAAGATCTAGGAAAACTGAAAGCTAAAGGTGATATTGGAATCTTCATTGGATATTCAGATAACTCGAGGGCATTCAGGGTGTATAACAGGAGAACTAGGAGGATCATGGAGACGATGAATGTGAATTTTGATGAACTTTCACAGATTATGGCTTCTGAGAGACTCGCTCTAGAACCCGCACCAAACCCGCAGACTTCTGGACACATTAGTTCAGGACTCATACAACAAAGAGCTCCATCAACTTTTGCTGGCACTCCTCATGAACAAGAATGGGAGAAATTCTTTGAGTTAATGTTCGATGAATACTATGGTGGAACTTTGACAAATGCATCAAACCATCATTCCGCTGCACCTGCTCAAATTCATCCATCACCACCAACAGAAGATGCATCTACAACGGTCGAAACCAATGCGCCAACTCCATCAACATCATCTGCATCGACTTCTGAAAATCCTATTCTTGAAACAGTTTTACCAGCAGTTGATGACCCAAACCAAAACATATCATTTCAAGCAGAACCTACACAAAACCAGAACGATGCAATGTTAGATGCAGACTTATTTGAAAACCCGTTTGCTACGGAATCAGCTGAATCATCTTCAAGCTTACGAGAACCATCTAACTCGCATACATTTAACCAGCGGTATCCTTCTACTCTGAAGTGGACAAAAGACCATCCAATTGAACAAGTTATTGGTGAACCTTCACGGCCAATTCAGACGAGACGCCAACTTGCCACCGATTGCGACTTGTGCATTTACATTTGCTCAATTAGCAACATCGAACCGAAAAACATTAGGGAGGAAATGGCAGATAACGCTTAGATAGAAGCAATGCAGGAGGAACTTCTCCAATACCGTCTTCATGACTCTTGGGATTTGGTTCCAAGACCAATTGACATTCGCGTCATTGATCTCAAATGGTTATGGAAGAACAAAAGGGATGAAGAGATGACTGTAATTCGCAACAAAGCTCGTCTCGTGGCCAAAAGATATAGACAGGAAGAAGGGATAGACTTTGAAGAGTCATTCGCGCCGGTAGCTAGACTTGAAGCAGTCAGGATATTCTTAGCCTATGCAGCTCACAAAAACATCACGGTTTATCAGATGGACATTAAGACCGCGTTCTTGAATGGAACTCTGAAAGAAGAAGTGTACGTGAGTCAGCCAGAAGGCTTCATAGACATGGAACATCCAGACTACGTCTACAAACTCAAAAAGGCAATCTATGGCTTAAAGCAAGCTCCGAGAGCGTGATGCGGACCACGCAGGTGATCAAGTTACAGCAAAAAGTACATCAGGAGGAGCACAATTTTTGGGTGAAAAGTTAGTAAGCTGGTCTTCAAAGAAACAAGATTGCACTGCACTTTCAACCGCTGAAGCCGAGTATGTGTCTCTATCTGCGTGTTGTGCTCAAGTTCTATGGATGAGAACACAACTCACAGATTATGGCTTTACTTTCGATAAAATACCTATGTATTGTGACTCGAAAAGTGCCATAGCCATATCATGCAATCCTGTTCATCACTCAAAGACTAAGCACATTCGTGTCCGCTATAACTTCATCAAAGAGCACGTTGAAGAGGGTACTGTTGAATTATTTTTCGTGAAGACTGATTACCAACTCGCCGATCTATTTACTAAAGCCCTTCCAAAAGAAAGGTTTGACGAATTAGTTCGATGAATTGGAATGCGAAGCCTAACCCCTGAGGAGTTAGAACGTCTTCTCGAATCTTCTTGAAAATGATTTTTCCAACAAGCTTCGCTGTAAATATTTTTGAAAAACAAAATACAAAATTTGAAAAACCAACAAAAGCAAAATATAAAAATATAAAACTCTCAAAAAAAATACAAAAACAATAGAAAATCAAAAATCCAAAAATATTCTTCTCACGACATATCTCTCGTATAATCGATATTCTGTACGTTTCTGGAAATGTCATTCAACAATGATACGGACATATACAGATGCTTGAGCGAGAGTTCTTTAAATGTTTTCTAAAACATGTCGTTTCTCAAAAAAATTCTTCAAAAATGGCTTTCGTATACTTCAGTACGAAACCCGGACTAAAATGATGACTTTTGATTATTTCAAATCAAAACTCGTGTTTTTAAAGAGAAAATCAAGTGTACGCTTCAGTGCACTAAATTTATAACTAGTGAGAAATCATCATCATCTTGAGCACCATTTTCAAGATTGTTCAAAAAGATTTTCAAAATCTTTCAAAATATTGTGTGCTCAAGATAACTCCCTCTAAAACCCTTTAATTGATTATGCTTTATTAAAGGGGGAGTATAAAACCAAAATGTTCCACATTCATGCTTAAATCAAATCCGTTTGTCTCCCTAAAAGATTCTAAAATGTTGTTTAATCCGTTGATATCAAAAATATCACGATTATGCTATTTTTGAAGGGGAGGAGACATGATTAAAAAGTGATCAAAAAGTTTTAATGATCGTTTTTTGAATCTCAAAAGAGCTCGACTCAGTTGAAACCAATGAATTGACGAGTAATCAAAGTCAGTAAATGTACCATTTAGAGAAACTTGTGATAGACATGCACTTTCATGGGTCTAACCTTCTTTTCAAGAAGAGTTTACAACTTCAAGGTAGCTATTAGAGCTAGCTGTCACCTAAAAACTGACAATGGAACTATTTAACTAAGCTAAGTAACCGTGTCTCGTGGGGAATTGTTTATCATGAGCCGATCAATTCAAAAAGTGCGAACTCTACCCTCACTGTGCAGATTTCTGTCAAAACTTATAAGCACATGTGAAGGGGGAGTGTTTCTGAAAATATAAAACTCTCAGAGTGTTCCAAACATATTTTCAATCATAATCACTTTGAGATATTTTCAAGAAAAATGGTTTTATGGCAACAATAGGATAGTCATGGAGTTATAAGGTGTCTAAGGATAGGAAAATCCGTCCTATGATCCGCCAGAGCCGGAGGGATCTTGATTGGTTGCAAACTGTCAAGTTTATTACACAAATTAACCACTTGTGAATGGTCAACCGTAATAAAATTAAAACAGTCTAAAACCAATGCAATTGAGTCCAGGAGAGTTTAGTGTTTCCCCAGGTCGTTAAGTCCCAACGAGCTGTGCGACTGAATAACCAAACGTATAGTGATCGGGTGATATTGAACGGGAAAAGGGGTTCTGATTGATACTAGATGACAAAGGAAAAATGAAAGAAAATTAAAAATCTTAATTATATTAAATAAACGCTATCACTATTTTTAAGAGGATGTTTTTGATTTTTCTTGATTTTTTCTGTTATAAATTTGAATTAAAAACTAATTTTAAACTTTTAAAACTAAATTAAAATACTAAAAAATTATGAAAATAAAGAGGAAAATTGTGAAACTATTTTTCAAAAATCTAAAATAACTAAAAAAACTTTTGAAAATTGAATTTGTATTTTTCTGATTATTTTTCTATTTTCTATGAATTAAAAACTATTTAAAACTAATTAAATTGCTAAAAATTACAAATTTAACTAAGAAAAATCTGGAAAAATATTTTTTTGACTTTTTATATTTATCTTATCCTAGGAAAATTGAAAAATTATTTTTTTTGAAGCTTTTCTGATTTAATTGCAATAAAGGCTAATTAAAAAGTACTAAAAACTGATTAAAATAAAGAAAAATAGCAAACAGAACTAGAAAAATCTGAAAAATTCAGGAAAAGTCTAGAATAATATTCTAAATCTATGAAAAATATAAAAACAATAGCTTATGTGAAGGATTATGAAGCTGTAGAGAAAAGTGCTTATAAATAAGCACTTGAATTAAGCAAATGAACACCAAAGACCACCAAATGATAGCAGAAACTAAAGTATGCTAAAACAACTTAAAACTAACTAGTTTCAACTAACCTAATCATCTAAAACTAAGATTACCATGATTTGACTTAATGAATAACCAAGAGCCAAACAGTTTTACTGTCTACTTTTAAGCTAAAGTACCAGCTTATTCAATAAGCCAATGGGAAAACTAAAACCGGAGACCTAAAGACCACCAGCCAGTGAGCCAATGAACTAAGTTTAAGCCTCTACCAAGCTCTTATGAGCTATTTGTGGCAGTTACAAGTACCCTGCACACACTCAGTTAATCTGAATGTGTGCACAGGGGATTTAGTAGCTGAATCAAGGGCTTATTCAAGGACTGAGAAAATTTCTAAAAAATCCACAAAATTCACTTTACTAAACTAGACCAGTTGAAGTTGTTTATCCCAAAATTTCAGCAAAATTGGACCTGAAATGAGGCTATTAAACATCCACAAAGTTTGATGAAAAACTGACTTAACACATTTTTTTGACTATTTGACAGTTTTGAAAAATTGACTTTTGTGAGATTTGAATCCAATGTATGACCTGAATTTGATGTTTCATGGTAAAATGGAGCTGATGCAGCCTGTATTATCTAATTCTAAACCTACATGCAAGATCTCACCAACTGATTTAGACAGAATTAAACACAAGAGCAGGTTAAATGCAAATTTGACTATCTCTATACTAGGATGCCATTTAGTGACTAAGAATGACTTAATAATGATAGAGTAGACTGATGCAGACCCTACTAATCATAAACATGCACTTGTATCTCAAGACAGAATCTGATCCAAACACTACTTTTCATTTCTAAGCATAAAAAGAGGCATGGCAGTTTTCTAATGACTACACCAAATAGCTAACTGTGGATTTCTAAGCTAACTTAAGCTACAAAAGAGGTTTAAATGAACAAGTTAAAGACAGAAAGCACTAGTTACTACACTAGGGAATACTAAAGAGCTAAACAAGGAAAAAAACAAAAATTGGAATAAGCACTATTGGTGAACCCAATGAGCAGATAATAAGCAGTGAATAGTACAAAACAAAGACAGAACTAACTTGCTAGAGCTGATGTAATTGTAGACTGCAGATCAGTCAAATGAGGACTTTTGGAGCTTATCTTATGAGGTGAAAAATGAGCTTCCAATTCAGGAACAAGAATGGGTCCAGTCACAATGGCTTACTAACATTACTAACACCTAACCACTGATATAGAACCAAATCACATCCAAAATCAGCTCTGCATCAACCAAATTCCGTTTCCATAACTGCTTAACCAAAATTTCCCCATAGTTGACTTTTGTTGACCAGATACCAAATTTGTTGTACTTGAGTTATAAACTTATCAAAAGTTATTGATACCTTAGATAAGCTTATTTGAGTTGTAATAAAGCTATTTGAAGCTTGATACTTAGCACTTTTAAAATAGGATTGATTACAGGAAATAGAAAAACAGTAAATTTAATCAAACTTTGAATGATCACTTAAAAATAAGTTGCACTGATTGAGATCACTTAAATGAGTACAAGGAAGATAAAAAGCTACAATTTAAAGCTTAAATATGACATGGAAATTAAAAACGACATACATGAGAAATGAAAATTAAAAACTAACTAACTCCACTCTCTCTTCTTCCTCCTTTTTATAGCATAAGCACTCCCCTCTCTCCTCTGAGCAAATCCCACCTATAACTTGAGCCATTGGATTAGTAGAGCCCTTTTTAGCCGTTGATGAGATTTTGGCGGGAAAACTATTTTTGTCAGTTGGCTCTGATGACTTGTAACAGGGGAGGAGCATTTAATGCATTTGGCATGGGGTGTTTGGAGGGTAGGAATAAGGTGGGTGTGATGATGATGGAGGAGGGAAATGTTGCAGGCGTAGGTGACGATGAGAGGGGAGGGAAAAGGGAAACCCGTGAGCGGGATTTGACCAAGTTTGACCGGGGGGTATTATTAAGGGGAAGGGTTCAAGTTGGGGGGTCACTGGTTTTGGCAGGGGGGTCAAGTGGTATATTGGCAGGGGTCAAGGCTCAAGGGGTAAGGGTCATCTTGGTATTAATACAAGGACCTTTTTTGCAATTCACCAAAACCAAGGACCAAAACTGCCAATTCTGAATTTCCAGGGACCAATAATGTACATTCTGAAATTATAATCCAAGGGCTAAACTTGACAATCTCCAATATTCCAAGGACCAAACTTGTCAGTTTTGAAACTCAAAGGACTAAACTTGTAATTTCTCAAAACTTTTGACATTTTTCACCAAAGGACTAATTATGACAACTTATGATTTCAAAAGGGCCTTTGGTGACTTTTCTTTTAAAATAAGTGCTCAGGGACTATTTCTACTAATTTTTGAAAGTTGAGGGACTGAAACTGCCAATTATGCAAACTTAGCTCGTTTTTCATCTGATTTTAAACATTTTGCATCTGAAACATATAAAATGCAATTTTGAGATATTTTCAGTATTTTGATGCATTTCTGAGTGTTTTTAAATGTTTTGCAGTTCAGATTTGACCAAAAATGATGAGTCTTTACACACTCATCAATCCCCCACACTAAACTATTGCTAGTCCCTAGCAATCTTTTGAGAAAAACTTAATGGATTTGAATCTCTTTACCAAAAGCCATTACTTCTGGAGTAGCCAATTGTTTCAGTTCAAGTAAGAACCTTGGTACAACGATAACCAAATGATTTTGAGCAAATCACCAGCTTCCAATGGATTTGATTTGTCTTTACCAGAAGCCGTTTGCTTCTGGACTAGCCAACTCTTAGATAAAATATCTTTGGTGAGTCGATTACCAATTATGGTTTTCCAACTGCCTTTACCACAAGCCATAAACTTGCGGGCTAGCCAACTCTTCACTAATTAAAGATATGGTGAGCTGAACACCATACAATTTTGGGCAAATTGCAAGCCGTCAACGGATTTGAGATATCTTTACCAAGAGCCGTTTGCTCATGGATTAGCCAATCCTTTTGTTTATTAGACATGGCGGACTGATAACCATAAGCTGAGTAAGTGCAAAACACTTACTCCCAAAAAAAAATTTTGGCCAAAAATAGGGGAATAGGGTGGTATAATTACATGATAAAATTCGTGAGAATTCCCCCCCACACTAGAAATGAATATTGCCCTCAATATTCAAAGTACCGGCGGTTATGCCGAAACATAGAACGTAAAAGGGAAATACTACGGCCATTATTTGAAATTTTTTTTATTTTTTATTTTTTTTTATTATTTTTTTTGAAACTTTATATACAACAGCGGGGGGCAACTCCCCCACACTAGGGTGGTAGAAAGTAGAAAGAAGTCAGAAATATGGGTGAAAACCCATATAGTGTGCTATTGTTTTTGATTCCCGAGTCGCTAGCTTGACACGATCCCCGCATTCATTGGTTCATGGGGAAAGCAACGTGGAAAACCAATCTCGATCGGACTTTCGTTCATAGTGTTAATAAACATATGAACATTAGAAAGTTCCACACCGACGAGATACAACCGCGGTATTGTTAATAGTAGAAACTATAAAGGATGATACCGGGGTCAAAGATGGTGTCCTCACTCCCGAAAGAGAAAAGGGAAAGAGCAACCACACCATCTGTGAAGAATGGAATAAATATGTGCATGAGAATGCAAGTCCATTCCTCATCAGTAAAAAGCAAATCACCATTTTTGACATTTTTAAACTTAGTCTTGAAGTTTGTATGGTGATTGTCAATAGAATTTCCGGTAGGGAGGGTTGGAAACGGTTCTTCAATCAATAGATTTTCCAGAAAAAGGATGTCCCCCTCCGAATCAAAGTAAGTATTATCGATTCCTGTTGGAATCGACTCATCACTAAGAAAGGCATTGTTAGGAATTAGAAATTCCCGGCATTAAAGAGTCGGTCACCTCAAGTATATGTAATCGTTAGAAAGCTCGTAGTCGTAGTTCTTTTAAGTTAAGTAGTATTTAGTTATGTAACACCGTGGAGGACGGACGGGTCTTTACCCACTGTATGCCTGATCCACAGCCCAAAGTGTGGCGATTTATGTAAGACTATAAATACTCTCTACCTTCCAAGGTAGAGAGTTGGAGCTCATAATAATATCTTTCACTTTCTCTCACTAAGTTCCCTAAACCTCTAACTTTCTCTCTCTAGAATTCCATCTATATGCTACTTTGTGTTATGGTTTGATGTGTATGTGAAAAGTTATATCTTACAATTGGTATCAAGAGCCATGGTTAGATCATATCTTGCACATCTTTGGATTTATAGTGGTTTTTAGGTGGTTTTTGAGTTTGAAAAAGTTTAGTGGTTTTTGCATCATTTGGTTGATTTCTTGTGTTAAAGTTTGAATTTTGTTGGTACTTTTATGTTTAGAATCATCAAAAGTGTTTAGGTTTTCATTTGGTAAGCTTGAATCATCTTGGTTGGGTTGTTTTTGGATTGAAAAGTGATGTTTGTATGGTTTTTCAAGCTAGCGACTTAGTTCACGGAATATTTTCTTGGTAGCGACTTACTTCACATTTTTGTAGCGACTTACAGTGTTGGAGCTAGCGAGTTAGATCTAGCGAGTTAAAGTACAAGTAGTGGTCTCTCCACTACGGGTAGCGACTTGTGGTAGCGACTTGGTCAGTAGCGAGTTGCTCTTTAGCGACTTGTGTCTCTAGCGACTTGTGTAGCCAATTGCTGCCAAAATTTGGTTAGCGACTTGGTCTGTAGCGAGTTACTACTTAGCGACTTGTTTTTCTGTTAGCGACTTGGAATTCTAGCGACTTGGTTGTCTAGCGAATTAATTGGTAGCGACTTAGTGCATTTGTTTCTAGCGACTTAGTGCATTATCATCTAGCGACTTGAGTGATTGTTTACGGTTTTCTCTTGATTTAGTAAAATCCCGTGAAAGAATCTATTTCCCGGTTTAATCATAGAGTTATAAAATCCCGTATAATCTGTTAACATGTCTACCAACGTCCCTACTGTCATCTCCACTGTTGCCGAGGATGTACAAGCAGCTGGATCAGATACTCGTCCACCCATGCTTGACAGAACTGACTACGACTCTTGGGCTCAACGAATCAGATTGTATTGCCTTGGAAAGGAAAATGGTGTCAACATTCTCAAATCCATTGATGAAGGACCATATCGAGTTGAGACAAATAGAGACATACTTGATACTAATGATGATGGTACTCCTATTTACGGAATGGACAGACCTAAAATGTATGATGAGCTTGATGATAAGGAGAAAAAGAGATTCGATGCAGATATCAGGGCTTCTAACATTGTTCTTCAAGGTCTTCCTAAAGACATCTACAAGCTGATCAATCACAACACCGATGCAAAGGCAGTATGGGATAATGTCAAGATGCTTCTCTCAGGATCAGAATTAACTATGGAAGACAGAGAATCCCAACTCTATGACGAATTTGAGCACTTCAAGATGAAACCAGATGAGAATGTCTATGAGTACTATGTGAGATTTCATAAGTTAGTTAATGACATGAGGAACATCAGAATGACTATGCCTAACATTCAGTTGAATTCAAAATTTGTGAACAACATGAATCCCGAATGGCACAAGTTTGTTACCGCTGTGAAGCTCACTAAAGGATTGAAGAACACAAACTATGAGCAACTCTATGCCTTCCTCCTTCAGAATGAGAGACATGCTATGTTTGAAAAATTGATTCTCAATCAGTTCAAAACTAACCCGGGAGAGACAAGCTCGTCTAATGATTCAACTGCCTTCTACTCAAACATCGGAATCACAACCAAAGCTTCACAAGTCATACCCTTGGGTAATGGTAATCACAAACTCATTCCTGATCCCATGTACAAACAAGCTGATGCTGATGCACACGTGGGAAGCTTCATTAATCAACTAGCTCTTCTGATTAGCCAAAACATGAATTCTCTCCCACAAACCAACAACAACCTCAGAACAGCATCTAACCCACACAATCAAGCTACTGTTAAAGATGGAAGGATCGTGGTGCAACCAGTTCAGGAAAGACAGTATGATCAGGGAAGGGGTGGTGCTGGTAGAGGTTATGTGGGCAATCAGAATCGAGGAAGGAATGGTAACCAAGGTCAAGCTAAGCCGATCAAATGCTATAACTGTGGTGGTGAGGGACACATTGCAAGGAACTGCACATCTCCAAAGCGTCCACAGAATGCTGATTACTTCAGAGATAAGATGTTGCTGGCACAAGCTCAGGACAATGGTGCTGCGTTGGATGAAGAGGAATTGCTGTTTCTTGCTGAGGGTAATGCCAAGACCTATGATGCTGATGTGGATGAGCAGCCTATTCAGGAGATAGGTCACAATCATCAGAACGCCTTTCAAGTCGCTGACTGTGATGCATACGACTCTGATGTAGATGATGGACCTACTGCACACACAATCTTTATGGCTAGCATCTCTCCAATGGTCTCTCCCAAGATCTCTTCTTCACCACAAGCTGGCCCATCCAAGGACAAACTCATCTCAGAGGTATTAAAACTATACAATGATGCTGATGTGCAACAGATGCATGACAAAGTACAATCAACTGAAACTATTGAATCAAATGTTGAAAATATGGGTAATAACAATATTGTCCCATACGATCAATACGTGAAACAAAGTGAAAGTGAAGTTGTACCAAGTGATGCATCTTCTGCAGTCAACAATGACTATGTCTTTGATGAATACACTGCATGTGCTCCTGATGATTCCATAATTTCTGAACTAAATGCCTATAAGGAACGTGTTGCTATTTACGAACAACGTGCAAAATTTGAGTTGACCACTCGTGAGCAGGAAATGGATGACCAAGTGCGTACAGTAATTAGAAAAAGTAATTTTAGAGAAGAAGTATTGAAACAAGAATTAAATTCCTTGCAAGAAAAACTTTCTAAAACTGCTAAGCAAAAACAAGAACTTCAAGAAAATGTGAAAATGCTTAAGCAAGAATTTAATGCAAAGGAATCAAAGCTCTTAAGAGATTTTTCTAATCTGAAAACTTTGAAAAACAAACTTGAAAACAAGTTGTACATGCAAGGAAACACCATTCAGACTGCTCACATGATCACTAAGCATAGAGTTCTAAGCGATAAGCATAGCATTCCCATTATAGATAAACCCAACCCTGAGTATGGAAAGATAGCAAAAGCAGCTCAAAGTGTTATCTATGATGGCAATGAGATCCTTAAACCTAGACAAAAACCTAGTTGCATTGAGTGCACTGAGGATGACAAGAAATTAGATGAAGTCACTAGGGAGAAGATGAATAAGAAACTAAATGATCCTAAATGCAAAGAGAAGAAAGTAATTATCACTCCCCATGACTACAAGAAGGAAAACTGGATTTCCTTGAACAAGTTTAAGACTCATACATTGTTGACTCCCGAACAAGTCTTCTGGAAAATGGATTTAGATAAGCAGAAAGCTGAAAATATTGTAGAAACAAACCCTCCCCTTCGGAAAATGCCTAGAGCGACTGTGTATCCTCCTAATACACCAATGCATCTTGTACCTAGAACAATTGCCACTAAAAGCAAGACATTAATTAGCCAATACGTTATATTTCAACTATTTGTTGATTTTGAGAAAACTTGCAAGAAAAGGATCACACCCACTGGTATAACTGAAGGAGAAAGGGGTTTTGAACAAATGAAAGAATGTTATTTAACTGAGGTCATGCCTTTCTTTAAACTTCTAAAAGATCACTTTGAGAGTCTTAAAAAGGGGATAGAAACGGATATTAAGGGAATGGAAAAGGAATTTGATGCAATAATAGTTGAAATTAGTGACTATGAGCGTGCACTAAGATATAATGAGATTGAGAGGAAGAACCTGCATACATTGAATGAGAATCTTATTACTGAATGTGTTGCTCAAGATGTGTTTTTCACTGCTTCAAATTGCTCTATTAATGCTTCCAAATTTCATGAACTATCTGTGGCCCTGAAAGTCTCCCATGATCATGTCATTGAGCTTGAACAAACTAATTCTAAACTAAACGAGAAAATTGAACTGGATGATCACGACAATTTCGTTAAACATTTTTCTAAACTAGAAGTTGAACATTTTAATTTACAACTAAAATATCAACATCTTAAAGAAAATGTCAAAACTTCAAATGTCAAGACATCTTCAGATGCTCCAGAGTTTGATGCAGTTTTTCAAATTAACAAACGTGATGAACAGATCCAAGCTCAGTGCAACACGATCAGAAAGTTGAAAGCCCAAATCTCTCAATTAAAGGGTCAAACGAACAATATGACAGGCTCCCAAATGCCTCCTCCTTTAGATTCTCAGAATTCTTAAACGTTTCATCTTCAAAACCTAGTAAATGCTTTACAAAAGGAAAACGAAAGTTTTCTAGAAGAAAATGAAAAGGTTAAACGTCATTTTAATGAGTTATTTGAATCAATTAAAGTCACTCGTAACAAAAACAACGAACAAATAACTTCATTGCAAAAGGAAATTGAGAATCTGAAGAGTCAGGTAAAAGGGAAAATGCCAATGACCAATGGGGAGAATGTTGTATCAAAGGTTCACTCTTGTAATAAATATGCTTTATCTGTGACATATGTCCCTCCTCATCTAAGGAACAACAAACTTGCCATTCAAACATACTTCTCATCCCTTAAGGATTGCCTAGAATGTCTGCGTGAGATTGTTGAAGAGGATAAGCTAGAGAAACCTCATGATAATGCAATTGGACATGCATGCTTATATGCCAAACGATCTCAAGAAATCTTAGAATGCTTGATCACAATATGCCCAAAGACATTAGGTGAGAGAGTTAACCCTTTGATTCCATGCTCAATGCCTAAGGCCAAATATGATATGCACTCGATTCCCAATGCTTTGAATGTGAGCCGTAGTGTACCCTTGAGCAGTTCAGATTCTAGATCTGTCAATGCTAAGAAAGAGAACTCAAGTGTGCCTTCTAGGAGTACAAATCTCAGTACCTCTAGTTTTAAGAATGTGAACCGTAGTGCACCTGCATGTAGTTCAGATCCCAGCACATCTAAACAGGTGGTGCAAAGAGTAGTAAAACAAACTAATGTTCCCATTCCCTCTACAGGAGTAATCAGTGACATTAAAGGGAGCAGGTCAAAGTCTCAAGACAATACAAGGAATGATAGGACCTCGCAAGCTAAGAATGTGCACTGGAAAAGAGTAGAAGAACAATCTAGGAACTTTAAGTTTGAATCGAATAAAACGAATCGTGTTGATTCTAGTATTAGCCATAGGCGTACTGTAATTAATTCGAATTCTGATACTATTTGCAAACCTTGTACTGATGTCTGCTTGAATTCTGTTTCTAATCATGGATGTGGTGTTACTGTTCTGCCTAATGATGTTAATTGTCTAGTTAATATTGTTAATGCTAAAATTCTTGCTAAGAAGGCTAAAAGGCAAAAACGAAAGAAAGTTAGAAAACAGTGGAAACCCACAGGAAGAACATTCAGTAAAATAGGCTTTTATTGGACACCTGTTGGTCTTAAGACTAATCAGATAATGCCCACTAGAAAATGGATGCCTACTGGTAGAACTATTCCCTTAAGAAGTGATCACACTATGAACAGGGCTAATACTGACACTAGTACTGCATCTATTCATAACGATTCCATTGCCTCACTTTCTGATATGAATGCTTCTATTTCTGATGTGGGTGTTCCAAACATTGTTACTAACCAAATGGAACCCATTCTTGCATGGGGATCCCAATTATCCAGTTATCCATTCTTGTCTGTGTTCAACTGCAGATCGTTCAAATCGTTCTGTGGTACCTGGACTCAGGCTGTTCCAAGCATATGACTGGAGACCGGTCGCGGCTCATGAACTTCGTGAGCAAATTCATCGGGACTGTTAGATTTGGTAATGATCATTTCGGTGCCATCATGGGTTATGGAGATTATGTAGTTGGTGATAGTGTCATCTCTAGAGTTTACTATGTAGAAGGTTTGGGTCATAATCTGTTCTCTGTTGGTCAATTCTGTGATTCTGATCTAGAAGTTGCCTTCAGAAAACATACCTGCTTTGTTAGAGATCTTAACGGTAAGGAACTGCTAAAAGGAACTCGTGGGTCAAATCTTTACACCATCTCTATCGATGACATGATGAGGGCTTCTCCAATCTGCTTGCTATCAAAGGCTTCAAAAACAAAGTCATGGTTATGGCATCGTCGTCTCAATCACTTGAACTTCGGCACCATCAACGATCTTTCCAGAAAAGACTTAGTTGTAGGTTTACCTAGACTAAAGTATGAAAAGGATCATCTTTGTTCAGCATGTCAATTGGGAAAAAGCAAGAAGTATGCCCATAAACCCAAACCTACTAACTCTGTCATAGAAGTTCTTCATATGATTCATATGGATTTATGTGGACCTATGAGGGTGCAGAATATATTTGGGAAGAAATATGTGTTAGTTGTGGTTGATGATTACTCTAGATTCACCTGGGTCAAGTTCTTAAGGACAAAGGATGAAACTCCTGATATCATCATCAAACTCATCAAACAGCTGCAGGTTCGACTAAACAAAACTGTCAGAATTATCAGAACAGACAATGGAACTGAGTTTGTCAACAAACAACTTAGTGAATTCTATGAAAGCGTTGGAATCAGCCATCAAAGAAGTGTTCCACGAACCCCTCAATAGAACGGTGTAGTTGAAAGACGAAATCGTACTCTTGTTGAAGCCGCTAGAACAATGCTGATCTACTCAAAGGTTCCAATGTTTCTCTGGGCTGAAGCAATTGCCACTGCATGCTACACACAAAATCGTTCCCTGATTCACACTATTCATGGAAAAACTCCATATGAACTTGTCCACAACAGAAAACCTAATCTATCCTTCCTTCGTGTGTTTGGTGCATTGTGCTATCCAACTAATGAGGGTCAAGACTTAGGCAAACTTAGGGCCAAAGCTGACATTGGAGTATTTGTAGGATATGCATCAAACAAAAAGGGATACCGAATCTACAACAAAAGAACCCGAAATATCATGGAAACAATTCACGTTACGTTTGATGAGCTGACCGGTCAAATGGCTCCTGGACACTCCAGCTCAGGACCCGCACTTCAAAACAGTCCCATTGGTTCATCCCTTGTTCCAAACTCCTCTCAAGAAACTCCATCTGTACCTCCATCTGAAGATGATGTAAAGAAATTGTTTGATCCTATGTTTGATGAACTGTATGATTCAATTACTAATGAGGTGCTGATCCCTACAACAGAGGTTGCTCATATTCCAGTGAATGAAGACAATCCTTCAGTCTCAATATCTTTAAGTCAAGAAGCACATGCTGCTGATCCTTCAGTCTCATCAACAAATCATCATTCTTCAAATGTACATCATGGAAATGTTTCTGGCATCAATGATGAAGTTAATCCCTTTGCTACTCCTGAAGATGCTCCATTTGAAAACATATTTGCTACTCCTGAATCATCATCAGAACCATCTTCTTCAGGAGACATCGACTCTGCTACCTCAGTTCCTCAACAACTGCCACATGAACACCTCAGAAAATGGACTCACGATCATCCATTAGACAACATCATTGGAAATCCCTCTCGTCCTGTATCAACCCGGAAACAACTCGCAACCGATGCCTTGTGGTGCTTCTTCAACTCTGTACTATCTAAGATCGAACCAAAAGATGTTAAATCTGCAATGAATGAAGATAGCTGGTTCAATGCCATGCAAGATGAAATTCATGAGTTTGATCGTCTTGATGTATGGGAGTTAGTACCTGCTCCAGACTGTGCTATGATTATAGCTCTAAAATGGATCTTCAAAGTAAAACTTGATGAGCATGGTGATGTGTTGAAGAACAAGGCTCGATTAGTTGCTAAAGGATATCGTCAAGAGGAGGGTATAGACTTTGAAGAATCTTTTGCTCCAGTTGCTCGAATCGAGGCAATCAGAATCTTTCTGGCTAATGCTGCTAGTAAGAACATGGTAGTATATCAGATGGATGGAAAGACGGCATTTCTGAACGGAGATCTTAAAGAAGTCGTCTACGTCAGCCAACCTGAAGGATTTGTGAATCAAGAGCATCCTACTCACGTTTATCGTTTGAAGAAGGCTCTTTACGGTTTAAAGCAAGCTCCAAGGGCATGGTATGATACACTGTCAAAGTTTCTTCTATCAACCGGATTCATCAAAGGAGCAGTTGATCCTACATTGTTCACCAGGAAGTCAGGCAAACACTTAATTCATGTTCAAATTTATGTTGATGATATTATTTTTGCCTCGACAGACCAAATGGAATGTGATCGTTTTTCAAGTGAAATGAGTTCAAAGTTTCAAATGTCAATGATGGGACAAAAGTCATTTTTCTTGGGATTACAAATTTCACAAAGTCCCGGAGGCATTTTCATAAATCAATCTAAATATGCAACAGAGATTTTAAAGAAATTTAGATTTGATTCATGTGACCCTGTTGACACCCCCATGATTGACCGAACCAAATTAGATGAGGACCTCTCAGGGATCATGATTGACCAAACAAAATATCGGAGTATGATTGGATCCCTGATGTATCTCACTGCTAGTAGACCAGACATCTTGTTCGCTGTTTGCATGTGTGCTAGATACCAGGCTAAGCCTACTAAAAAGCACCTTGAAGCAGTTAAACGGGTCTTTCGGTATCTCCAAGGAACCATCAATATGGGACTATGGTACCCGAAGGACACCGGTATGTCACTAACGGCCTATGCAGATGCTGATCATGCAGGTTGTCAAGATACTCGTCGAAGTACGTCAGGAGGTGCTCAGTTTTTGGGTGATAAGCTTGTGAGCTGGTCTTCAAAGAAGCAAATGAGTACTTCTATTTCCTCTACAGAGGCTGAATACATAGCCATGTCATCTTGTTGTGCTCAAATCTTATGGATAAGATCTCAATTATCTGACTATGGCTTTGAATTCAACAAAATCCCTCTGTACTGTGATAATAAAAGTGCTATTGCTCTCTCATGCAACAACGTTCAACACTCAAGAGCAAAGCATATCGACATTCGACATCATTTCATCAGGGAACAAGTAGAAAAAGGTGTGGTGGAACTATATTTTGTGAGGTCTGAATATCAGTTAGCAGACATCTTCACCAAAGCTCTTCCAAGAGATCGTTTTGAGTTTATTCTTCCACGACTTGGCCTGAAAAGCCTTCAACCAGAAACTCTCAAACGTCTTCAGGAGGAAGATGAGGAGTAAAGGTCTATCTTCATCTATATCTTGTATATATCTATTCAAAAATCAAATAGAAAAATATAAAACTTTCAAAATCCATAAAAATTTAAAAAATTCAAAAAATCTTCAAAAAATATTGTCATTTTGTCATGTTTCTCTCGGTTAGATTATATCTACGGTCTTTGTGTTGTCATTCAAAGAATGACACGGGACTTTAGATGTTGTTCGAATTCTTAAAAAAAAAAAAAAAAATAAATAAAAAATAAAATAAAAAATCAAAAAATTATTTTTTGGAGAAAGAGATATGGTTTATTGTCATTTTTCAGGCAATAATCCGGTTTTAATAGAAAGAACAGAGCCATGTCTTAACATGTTTTCACATTCCATGCTCTGATTCTATAAACATTTATCTGCTGAAAACTAAATGCTTTGAAAAATAACTCGATCTCTATTTTTGATAATCATCAGGACTTATTTGTCAAAATCTCTATCTCTCAATCAACAACCTATGTCATTGATTGAGGGGGAGAATGATTTCAAGTAAATTGAAAAGTTATTTGGCATTAAATTGTTTTCAAAAGATATACATGCATGTTTTATCAATGGAGTTTAAAGTCTTAAAATCCGATCCTTATCAGTTCAAACGCTTTCACAATCAAGTCACAATTCTCCTTAAAAGCTTTCAAAATCAATTTAAATCTATACGAGATCACAAATCTCAAATGTTTTGATAATTGTGATCGGGGGAGAATGTGTGATTTAAATTCAATTTAAACTGATAATTTGGTAAATGGTTTCATAAGAGTGCACATGCTGTCCTTCCCACATGTGACAAACGATTTCAAATTTTCCATGCACATGTTGAGGGGGAGCATCTATATTAAACCTTTGATTTGAAACGTGATCATTCATCCCAATGTGCAGGTTCCCTCTAGTATGTGCAAAACTCTTTTCAAACCTCGAGGCACATATTGAGGGGGAGCAAATTTATGGAAACCTCATCCTTCCCGGAAATGCTATACCTACTTGATTTGATGAGGGAAGTGATGTTGATATCTTTTAGAAAATGGTAATCAAAGAAGTTAATTCTTTCTCTTGCCTCCGTGTGCAAAACATTTTCAAATACTTGATGCACATGTTGAGGGGGAGTTCTCGTTCTAAAAATATCAAAAACAATTCAGGTACAAAATGCTTTGATAATATATCACAAGTATCTGAATTGATTTTAAAATGGTTTTCAATTGGATCCAATGGCAGGCGAACAATTCCAAATTGACCGACCAACTTTATTTCATGTACGGTGATATAAGGATGATAAGGTTAGGTATGTGTTCCCATGATCCGCCAGAACCGGAGGGATCTACCCAGGGACAATCCACTAGTTAGTGTAGAAGTCTTTAGGTATGAGGATAAAAGGAGGAAAATGAGAAATGGGAAGAGTGTAGACTAAGACTGAGCTAGTACTGGAATGAACCCAACAAGGTTCTAGCTATGAAGTCTCGGTAAGCACTGAAGGGGTTGAAGAATTAAAAAGAATTGAATGAGAAAAGGGTGAAAACAAATAGCCCTCCATTTATTCAACCTTAGGGCAGAAACCGGGTTCAATTCATATGCTACTGATGGTAACATCGGTATTGAAGACAAGACGTCATGGACCCAGTGACGCACTGCACTTCAACTTTCCAAACCACTCAAGTTCCTCTTAAAAGGACTTGTTTCATTCTCACGGGGAACCGACATTATCTATCGACCTTCTCTTAGAGATGGTTGATATTGAAAAAGGAGACCCTCTCCCTAGTCTCCGGCACAGGATCCAAATATGCACAAATTGAGTCTAGAGCCACGAGATCATCAATAAATCTCATTAGGACACTTTCAATGAAGACTCTCTGTTTCACACAATGTGGAAAGAGAGATTATATCTTGAGTCCTACGCATTATCCTTGTGGTATTGCCAGAACATCTGAGTGATGTTGTAAAACCTGAAAATTTAAAATCCGAATAAAGACTAAAATACCCTTGGAACTAAAAGTCATAAAATACGTAAAATCTATTTATAACATTTAAAGAAATAAAAGATTAACTTGCGAATATTTAAAAACCCTAACTCAAATATATTACGTAATTAATTTGGTACGATGAAGAGTTAAAGTTTCGTAAATGTTTTGGGTCGCGTTTGTTTGTTTCGTATGGACTAGGGCCGAAGCCCATGGTGGTGCGTGTGATGATGTGTGACCGGTTGGACCAAACCCAAACCCAAACCCAATTACTTTCCTAGTTTAACTCAAATACTACAACTATATATACCATACATAATCATAAGTTTGGAACCCTAGTTTTATTTGCTCTCTTTTTCTTTTCTTCCTTTGCTCGGCCGAGACTCCCAAACACACCCTTGGTGTCGATTTTGCTCAATCAAGTGAAGGTATATCGTTTATTTGTCTTCCTTTAACGTATCTTACATGAATATGTCAAGTTATATTTTGTTTTGTCGCGTTTCCTTGTTTTCTTTTTGTGGCCGAGAGGTATAAAGCAAAACCAAGACAAACCCTAATTGATTTAACTTGTAATTAATAAGAAACATGTAACGTAAGATGTAATATTGAATCGGGTCATGTTTGTGTTTATTTAATGAGGGCCGAAACATAGTAATTAGGACCGAACCATGTTTAGTTTTCGGATAATGAATATAACTTAATAACTTGAATATGTGAAGTAAGAAGATGAGCTAAGACTAGTGTTAAACCCTAATATGCGAAAACCCTAATAACCGAAACATGTATATGATATTTGAAGATGCATTACTTAAGTATAAGTTATGTTAAACATAAACCCTAGTTTTGATATGCTAATTTAGTAAGTTATGCTAAACCCTAATAGAGTAAATGTGTAATTAATACGAGTAATAAGTAACTTATATGTCACATAAAATCATAAACATGTACGTTGAAACATAAAAAGGAAAGATTATTTTGTGACGTGTTAGGTTAAGTAACTAGTCATTAAAAGATGTAACATGTAAGTTAATGCATATTAATGAGACATTAAAGAATGAGAAACCCTAAACTTTAATAAAAGATGTATAAAACCCTAATTTACGATATTAATATTAAAACATTTAAGTCTCATTTAATTATGGAAACCCTAAAATATTAACGGATCATTGTGACGATTTCGGAATCATTAATAATATATACGACATTAATGTATATAGGTTCTGTGAAGAAGGAGTAATTCTTTGCTTCCCTGTTTCGACTTTTGATCTTTTGCTTTCGAATAAGGTACGGATATTCTGACCTTTTCAGTAAAGGTTTCGTATGAAGTTTCTTTTTGTTTTCATATTAGGATTTCCTAAACCTTTGCTATGAACCCTAATGTGTCTATTTGAGCTGTTGCTTATCTGAACTTTGATTTTTGAATCATAAAACATTTGATTTTGAACTATATGATATGAAGACTTTGATTTTGAAAACATGATTAAACATTTGATAAAATATGATCTATGTCAGTTATGACATTCTTATTTGATCTCTGATAGTTTGACACCCGAGCCAATTTTAACTAGTCATGGGGGTTCCATGTCCGTGTCAGCAAATGCACTTCTGACATGACTCTAGGGCAGTAGAGTGATGTTCTGCCACGTCCCTTATCTGTTATCTGTATGAGCTCAATTTGAATTATATTATGAATATTTGTCTGTGGGGCGTATGGATGCATCCTAGATCTGTTATATGCCATATATTATCTGTTATCTGTTATATGTTATCTGATGATTGATGCTGCGTGCATGCACGTCCTTCATAACTCTGGTAGGTCTCCCCTACAAATATGTTGCCTTATGTGATTATGATATGTTTCTGATATGGCATATGTTCTGGGTTTCGAGGTAGTTAGCTATAAAACTTATTCTGATATTCTGAATTATCTTTTGAAAAGACTATGATTTCACTATCTTTCTTTTACTTTATTTCGTATTTGTTCTCGTTTCGTATTCGTTTTGCTTGTATATCTGTTCACTGGGCTTTTGAAGCTCAGCCGCACTTTTCTTTTCTTCCGCGGCAGGTATCTAAGCATTAGAGCTGGGTATTGCTTTGGGATGAGTGCTGAGTGGACTTACCTTAGAGATTTAGCTTTGATATTATGATACCATTTAGACTTATGTTTTAGACATTTCTTTTGGAGTTTATTTTTCCGCTGGGACCTATGTATTGAAGTCTTTTGATTTGGATTATTTCCATATTTATGTTGAAGATTTCTTTTGGTTTATATGTTTGCTTTGATATGACACCATTACTTGTGATTCCTTTACCCTTGTGGGGTTGGGGCGTTACAATTTATGGCATCAGAGCCCGGGTTTACGACTTGTAGTCAGGACCTGTGACATATGGAGCCTAGGTTTTGAGACTTTAAGGCTTAGGATTTGACCTGTGAGGATTTGGGTAGACTTTAGGATTCCTTCGTACTTCCATTTCGTATCTCACCTTTGTTCATTTTGCTAATCGTTTAGATGGTTCGAACTCGTACTACTGGTGGCGCGGATGGAGACGATGATGCTGTTAACATGGATGCTGCGATTGCGAATGCTCTCAATTCTCTTTTCCCTGGTTTGACTACACCTGAGATGATGGAGCAGGTGATCAACAACATTCGTAATCAGAATGGTGCTTCGGGTAGTGGTGGAGGAAATC
Source organism: Chrysanthemum seticuspe (assembly GCA_019973895.1). NCBI lineage: Eukaryota > Viridiplantae > Streptophyta > Magnoliopsida > Asterales > Asteraceae > Chrysanthemum > Chrysanthemum seticuspe. The sequence continues at coordinate 213,033,465 of BPTQ01000001.1, read as the reverse complement.
AACCCGTCGGTATTCATACTTGGCTCGAGCGTTTCGGTAAGCTTAAGCCTCTTTCGTTTAGCACTGCTGCTACTCCTACTGAGGCCGAAGACTGGATCACTCATATTGAGAAGCTGTTTGAAGTACTGGGTTGTGGGGACGAGTTTAAGACTCGTTTGGCTTCATTCAAATTGGAAGGTGATGCTTTGAGTTGGTGGAAAGCATTGAAACAAGCAAGAGGAGGAGACGCTTTTGCTGTGACTTGTACTTGGACTGAGTTTCGGACTATCTTCTATAACCGTTACTTCCCTGATGCTGAGCAGCAAAGGTATGAGAGGGATTATCAGGCGATCTACCAGTTTGATCATGAGAACTCTAATGAGTACATGAGTAGGTTTATGAGGTTGGTGAGTTTTGTTGGAGTGATTGCTGGAGATGGTAGGCGTCAAGCTAAGCACTTCAAGTGGGGACTGAAGAAGTGGGTGTTGGACCGATTGCTTAATATTGAGTATGAGAATGTGTCGGCCTGCAATGACGTAGCTCGTAACATTGAGATCTTTCATGAGGTTTCGGGTTCTAACAAGCGTAATCGCGATGGTGATCGGATTCAAGGTAGGACTCAAGGTAATGACTATAAGGGAAACTCTGGTAGGAGTTATGATTCGAGAGGTCAAGTGGATAGGAGTTATGATCAGCGGGGTCAGTCGGGAAGGAATGTTGACACTGGACGTTCTGAGACGAGGGGTCAAGATAATAGAAATGCTGGTAGGAATGGAAGTGATCGTCAGAACCAAGGTAACAATAACCAGCGTTATAACAGGGATCAGCCAGCTCGAGGATCGAATCAGGGTCGTGCTTCAGGATCTTCTAGTCAGCAGAGGACAGCTGAGGTTTTGCCACCCCCACCTATTTGTACTACTTGTGGAAAGGCTCATCCAGGGCAGTGTTTCAAGGCCACTGGTGGATGTTTTGGTTGTGGTTCCACTACTCACAAGATTAAAGATTGCCCTAAGAAGAATCCGGCAGTTCCTGGAAACTACATCAAGCCGCCAACTACTACTGGACGTGTCTATGCTACTACTCGTAACCAGGCGGAGCGCACTTCAAGTACCATTACGGGCACTCTTTTCATTGATGATTTTGCTGTCTTCGTTTTATTTGATACTGGCGCCACACACTCCATTATATCTATCACATCTGCTAAGAAACTTAATATGAAGCCCAAACCGTTAACAAATCACTTATCGATTTCGACGCCTATGAAAAATCATGTGATCATTGATCGTAAATATGTTAAGTGTCCTCTTCGTTTTGATGATCGTATTCGCTTTGCAAATCTGTATCCTCTCAATATGGTCGACTTTGATATCATTCTAGGCATGGATTGGTTGGCTTACCATAGAGCTTCAATCGACTGCCATGCTAGAACGGTGATCTTTGGAGACGTAAAACATCCTGAATTCGTTTATCATGGTTCTCAACCCCTTAAATCTGTTAAGCTCATTTCCGCTATGAAGGCACGGATCATGATTGCTCATGGGTGCCAAGGTTTTCTAGCATCTGTTAAGGACACATCTTTGGGAGTCCTAACATTGAAAGTCTTTCGGTTGTTTGCGAATTTGCTGACGTTTTTCCGGATGAACTCCCTGGACTTCCCCCAGCTCGAGAAGTTGAGTTTAGCATTGAGTTAATTCCTGGTGCTGAACCGATTTCGAAGGCTCCGTATCGTATGGCACCTGTAGAACTGAAGGAGTTGAAGGAACAGCTGCAAGAGATGATAGAAAGTGGATTTATTCGCCCTAGTGTTTCTCCATGGGGTGCACCTGTCTTGTTTGTGAAGAAGAAGGATGGAAGCATGCGCTTATGTATCGACTATCATGAACTCAATCGTATTACTATTCGTAACCGTTATCCTTTGCCGCGTATAGATGATTTGTTTGATCAACTACAAGGAGCTAAGTTCTTTTCGAAGATTGACCTGAGGTCTGGCTACCATCAGTTACGTGTGAAGGAGCAAGATGTTCCTAAGACCGCGTTTCGTACCAGATATGGTCATTACGAATTTCTCGTTATGCCTTTTGGTTTGACCAATGCGCCTGCTGTGTTTATGGACTTAATGAATCGTGTTTTCCATGAGTTTCTCGACAAGTTCGTTATTGTTTTCATCGACGATATTTTAGTTTACTCTAAATCTGAAGAGGAGCATGAAGAACATCTTCGTATAGTTTTGGAGATTTTGAGGAAGAAGAAGTTGTACGCCAAATTTTCGAAGTGTGAATTTTGGTTGAGACAAGTTGCTTTCCTTGGTCATATCGTATCAGCTGATGGTATTACCATGGATCCGTCTAAAGTTGAGGCTATCACTAAATGGCCAAGACCTACGACAGTAACTGAGGTCAGGAGTTTTCTTGGACTTGCTGGTTACTATAGACGTTTTGTTGAAGGTTTCTCTCGTCTAGCTTTGCCTTTAACCCAACTGATGAGGAAAGGTGAAAAGTTTGTATGGACGGATGAACGAGAGAAGAGTTTTGAAGAATTGAAGCGGAGATTGGTGTCGGCTCCTATTTTGACTCTTCCAACTGGTTCAGGAGGATTTCAAATCTACAGCGATGCATCTAAGAAAGGATTAGGCTGTGTTTTGATGCAACATGGAAAGGTAATAGCTTATGCTTCGAGACAGCTAAAACATTATGAGGAGAATTACCCAACTCATGATCTTGAGTTAGCTGCGGTGGTTTTTGCGTTGAAGATTTGGAGACATTACTTGTATGGAGAGACGTGTGATATATTCACTGATCATAAGAGTCTCAAGTATATTTTCACTCAGAAGGAACTTAACATGAGACAAAGAAGATGGTTAGAACTTCTTAAGGATTATGACACCAACATTCAGTACCATCCAGGTAAGGCTAACGTAGTTGCTGACGCACTTAGCCGGAAATCAGGCATTCTTGCGAGTATCAAGATTGAGCCTAGAACTTTGCGTGATTTAGAGAGTTTGGATGTTGAGTTGTGTGTACGAGGTTTTGATGGATACTGGGCTAGTATGAAGGTGGAGTCGAACCTTATACTGCAAATTAAAGAAGCTCAGAAAGATGACGGCGAGCTGTGGGCCGTGGTGCAGAATGTTGAGGAAAGTAAGCTGACGGAGTTTAAGGTTTATAATGACGGTATTGTATGGTATGGAGATAGGCTTTGTGTTCCCAATGATCAGGTACTTCGTGAGAAAGTTATGACTGAAGCTCATAGTTCTCCTTTCACTATTCATCCTGGTTCTACCAAGATGTATAGGGATTTGAAGCAGTACTTTTGGTGGAACGGCATGAAGCAAGATGTGGCGACGTTTGTGTCGAAGTGTATGATTTGTCAGCAGGTTAAGATTGAACATCAGAGGGCTAGTGGATTGTTACAGCCATTGGAGATTCCAACATGGAAGTGGGATAAGATATCTATGGATTTTGTGACTGGATTACCTCTTACTAGGAAGAAGCATGATGCGATTTGGGTGGTTGTTGATAGGCTAACCAAATCTGCTCATTTCTTGCCAATCAGGAAGGATTATGGTATAGGTAAATTAGCGGAGATTTTTCAGCAAGAGATCGTTAGACTTCATGGTACTCCGACATCTATTGTGTCCGATAGAGATCCGCGTTTTACTTCTCGTTTCTGGAAGGGTTTGCAGAAAGCTTGGGGTACTCGACTTAATTTTAGTACGGCATTTCATCCTCAAACAGATGGCCAGTCAGAGAGGACTATACAGACCTTAGAAGATATGCTAAGGGCTTGTGCTTTAGAATGGACTGGCAGTTGGGATGAATATTTGTGTTTAGTAGAGTTTGCTTATAACAATAGTTGGCATGCTAGCATTAAGGCGGCACCGTTTGAACTTCTTTATGGAAGGAAATGTAGAGCACCTATTTGTTGGGATGAAGTAGGTGAGCGTTTGATTGAAGGACCGGAAATGATCGAGATCACTAATGAGAAAGTAGCTGTGGCTAGAGAGAAATTGAAGGAAGCTAGGTCTCGTCAGAAAAGTTATGCTGATAAGCATCGTCGTGATTTAGAATTTCGGGTTGGAGATCGTGTGTTTTTGAAAGTTTCGCCGTTTAGAGGTGTGAAACGTTTTGGAATCAAGGGCAAGCTTAGTCCTCGATTTATTGGACCGTTTGAGATTCTGGAACGTATAGGAGAAGTTTCGTATCGTTTAGCACTTCCGCCTCAGTTATCGCATGTTCATGACGTTTTTCATGTATCACTCCTAAGGGGATACAACTATCATCTGTTACACGTTGCTTCTTATCCGTTTGATCAAATTCAATCCGATATGTCTTTATCTGAAGAACCAGAAGCTATTCTGGAAAGACAAGAAAGAGTTATGAGGAATAAAGTTATTCCATTCGTTAAGATTCTTTGGAAGAATCATCCTGAACGTGAGGCTACTTGGGAAACCGAGGAGTCGATGCGTGCTAGTTACCCTCATTTCTTTGAATAATTTGGTATGTTCTCATTTCGTTTCGTTTTCGTTTTCGTTTTCATTTTCATTTCGTTTCATTCAATTTTCGAGGACGAAAATTTTTCTTTAGAGGGGAAGAATTGTAAAACCTGAAAATTTAAAATCTGAATAAAGACTAAAATACCCTTGGAACTAAAAGTCATAAAATACGTAAAATCTATTTATAACATTTAAAGAAATAAAAGATTAACTTGCGAATATTTAAAAACCCTAACTCAAATATATTACGTAATTAATTTGGTACGATGAAGAGTTAAAGTTTCGTAAATGTTTTGGGTCGCGTTTGTTTGTTTCGTATGGACTAGGGCCGAAGCCCATGGTGGTGCGTGTGATGATGTGTGACCGGTTGGACCAAACCCAAACCCAAACCCAATTACTTTCCTAGTTTAACTCAAATACTACAACTATATATACCATACATAATCATAAGTTTGGAACCCTAGTTTTATTTGCTCTCTTTTTCTTTTCTTCCTTTGCTCGGCCGAGACTCCCAAACACACCCTTGGTGTCGATTTTGCTCAATCAAGTGAAGGTATATCGTTTATTTGTCTTCCTTTAACGTATCTTACATGAATATGTCAAGTTATATTTTGTTTCGTCGCGTTTCCTTGTTTTCTTTTTGTGGCCGAGAGGTATAAAGCAAAACCAAGACAAACCCTAATTGATTTAACTTGTAATTAATAAGAAACATGTAACGTAAGATGTAATATTGAATCGGGTCATGTTTGTGTTTATTTAATGAGGGCCGAAACATAGTAATTAGGACCGAACCATGTTTAGTTTTCGGATAATGAATATAACTTAATAACTTGAATATGTGAAGTAAGAAGATGAGCTAAGACTAGTGTTAAACCCTAATATGCGAAAACCCTAATAACCGAAACATGTATATGATATTTGAAGATGCATTACTTAAGTATAAGTTATGTTAAACATAAACCCTAGTTTTGATATGCTAATTTAGTAAGTTATGCTAAACCCTAATAGAGTAAATGTGTAATTAATACGAGTAATAAGTAACTTATATGTCACATAAAATCATAAACATGTACGTTGAAACATAAAAAGGAAAGATTATTTTGTGACGTGTTAGGTTAAGTAACTAGTCATTAAAAGATGTAACATGTAAGTTAATGCATATTAATGAGACATTAAAGAATGAGAAACCCTAAACTTTAATAAAAGATGTATGAAACCCTAATTTACGATATTAATATTAAAACATTTAAGTCTCATTTAATTATGGAAACCCTAAAATATTAACGGATCATTGTGACGATTTCGGAATCATTAATAATATATACGACATTAATGTATATAGGTTCTGTGAAGAAGGAGTAATTCTTTGCTTCCCTGTTTCGACTTTTGATCTTTTGCTTTCGAATAAGGTACGGATATTCTGACCTTTTCAGTAAAGGTTTCGTATGAAGTTTCTTTTCGTTTTCATATTAGGATTTCCTAAACCTTTGCTATGAACCCTAATGTGTCTATTTGAGCTGTTGCTTATCTGAACTTTGATTTTTGAATCATAAAACATTTGATTTTGAACTATATGATATGAAGACTTTGATTTTGAAAACATGATTAAACATTTGATAAAATATGATCTATGTCAGTTATGACATTCTTATTTGATCTCTGATAGTTTGACACCCGAGCCAATTTTAACTAGTCATGGGGGTTCCATGTCCATGTCAGCAAATGCACTTCTGACATGACTCTAGGGCAGTAGAGTGATGTTCTGCCACGTCCCTTATCTGTTATCTGTATGAGCTCAATTTGAATTATATTATGAATATTTGTCTGTGGGGCGTATGGATGCATCCTAGATCTGTTATATGCCATATATTATCTGTTATCTGTTATATGTTATCTGATGATTGATGCTGCGTGCATGCACGTCCTTCATAACTCTGGTAGGTCTCCCCTACAAATATGTTGCCTTATGTGATTATGATATGTTTCTGATATGGCATATGTTCTGGGTTTCGAGGTAGTTAGCTATAAAACTTATTCTGATATTCTGAATTATCTTTTGAAAAGACTATGATTTCACTATCTTTCTTTTACTTTATTTCATATTTGTTCTCGTTTCGTATTCGTTTTGCTTGTATATCTGTTCACTGGGCTTTTGAAGCTCAGCCGCACTTTTCTTTTCTTCCGCGGCAGGTATCTAAGCATTGGAGCTGGGTATTGCTTTGGGATGAGTGCTGAGTGGACTTACCTTAGAGATTTAGCTTTGATATTATGATACCATTTAGACTTATGTTTTAGACATTTCTTTTGGAGTTTATTTTTCCGCTGGGACCTATGTATTGAAGTCTTTTGATTTGGATTATTTCCATATTTATGTTGAAGATTTCTTTTGGTTTATATGTTTGCTTTGATATGACACCATTACTTGTGATTCCTTTACCCTTGTGGGGTTGGGGCGTTACAGATGTGTTTACACATTTACAATGAAGATGGAAAGCCTTCTGGAGCCAACATCAAACAAGCTCCTGGTAGGTGGCATGTAAGATCTATTATATGGATCAACCATGTGACAACTGAACAGAAACAATGGGGCTATTCAATTTCTTGAATCAATCCTGGTTCAGGTTAGGGATTGACGGATACCTTTGAAAAACCGGTCTTTGTGCTTAAAAACTCTTTTCTTTAGCACATCGACTGTGTACTCATTTTTCAAACCAAAAGGTATTTTTATGATTGATAATTGATTTTCAATAAAACCTTCGTTGTATTGCAAAAACCATTTCTATTGAGCAATACACGATTGTTTTTCAAATCTCTTTTCATCAATCAGTGAACTTAAAATTCGCTGGTTCACTCACTCCGTGTTGTCTTCTTTGAGATGTTCCGGTTTGAGAACAGCTAGAACAGCTGCGAAACCCTGTCAAGGAAATTCTTTGGAATTATACCTGATCACAGGCAGTATTTATACTGATTAACGGGGAACCGTGGGCCGTGTACCTCAATTCAACGAAAGTGATCAAAGACACTTTCGTGCGATTTATTGCTAACTGTTGTATGCAGGTACACCCGACGTTTGCAGCTGATCAGAATGAAGCGGTCAATCCATAGCCGCATGCTCACACTACACATTCATCTCAAAAGAAATCATGATTAGTGCATCAATGACTCTGATATTTTCACTCCATGCTTCTGCTACGCTGCTGCCAATATCATGATTCAACAAATGCTTCCGCTACTTTGATGAGATGAATTCATGATCCAGAATGTGAGCATGTCGGTCCTAAAGTCACAACACCACAAAGAATGCCTCAGAGATTGATGATTGCTGATGATCTCAAAAGATGGCTCAAAATTATTATCACGTGGATCAGTAAAAGACCTCCACTTGGAGTATCCAAACATGCAATGTGAAGAATCAATGACTACGAGCTTTGAAGCAAAGGACTACATCAAGAATGCACGAACAATTTTTTTTGTAATATCTAGTTGTATTCAATGTAATTTTGGTACATGATTGAGGTGACCTCCCTTAGGGGGAGATTGTTAGGAATTAGAAATTCCCAGTATTAAAGAGTCGGTCACCTCAAGTATATGTAATCGTTAGAAAGCTCGTATTCGTAGTTCTTTTAAGTTAAGTAGTATTTAGTTATGTAACACCGTGGAGGACGGACGGGTCTTTACCCACTGTATGCCTGATCCATAGCCCAAAGTGTGGCGATTTATGTAAGACTATAAATACTCTCTACCTTCCAAGGTAGAGAGTTGGAGCTCATAATAATATCTTTCACTTTCTCTCACTAAGTTCCCTAAACCTCTAACTTTCTCTCTCTAGAATTCCATCTATATGCTACTTTGTGTTATGGTTTGATGTGTATGTGAAAAGTTATATCTTACAGGCATCGACTTCATTCCAAAAGTAGTCATCTTCCTCATAAGGAGTGAGAGAAGGGATGGAAGAGTCGGGAATAATAAGACTAGGAGATGATGGATCATTTTTGAGCAATTCTTCAATGGCAAGAATGTCTCCCATTGGATCACAAACATCATCATCCAATTCAGATGAGACTGAAGAGAGTTTGGTTTCATCCACAGAGTTAACAAACTCGATACGATAAACTGATTCCGGAGGTGGGACAAGTGGTGTGCTCTTAGAGCTAGCAATTTCCACCACTTCTGATAAAGTCTCCGATTCTAGATCATCATCATCAAGAACACTCTTGACTTCCCTGGTACAACTTTCAAACCATTTGTTTGAACCAGGGTTGATTTTCAAAGCTTTTAGCTCAGCACGTTTTTGGTGACTCCTCTTAACCGTGAAATTTGAGAGTGTTGCATTGATTCTTTCAGATTTTTGATCAATTGTGGCAACACTCTGTTTGGATAGAGGTTTGGAGTTTTGGTTGATATTAAACGTGAGTTCTTCGTTGTCAACCCGTATGGTCAACTCTTCAGCAAATACATCAATTAGAGCACGACTCGTTCTCAAGAAAGCTCTCCCTAAGATGAGGGGAACTCTAGGATCTGCATCAAAGTCTACTACAACAAAGTCAGTAGGAAAGTGAAACTTTCCTACTTTCACCACAACATCCTCGGCTATCCCAAGTGGACGAGTTATGGTACGGTCCGCTAGCTCGAGTGTCATATAAGTGGATGTAAGTTTAGGAAGAGACAATTTCTTCCATACTGAGAGTGGCATGAGGTTAATGCTTGCGCCAAGATCGGCCAAGGCGGAGCATTGAACCATCCCCAAGAAATCACACGGGATTAAAACCTGCCAGGGTCTTCAAGCTTTTTGGGAAGCTTCTTGAGAAGGACCGCTGAGCATTGCTCATTGAGAGGGGTTTTAGCCATCTCAGATAACTTATCTTTGTTGCTCAGTAAGCCTTTAAGCGTGGATGCAAATTTGGGCATTAGAACGACAGCATCAACGAAGCTTATATCAAACTGTAGTTCATTGAAATTTTGGAAAAATTTTTCCATTTGCTCTTTGGTTTTGTCTTTGAGCTTCTCATCATGCAATCTTGATGGGTAAGGAAGCTGACTAGACTTTTGAGCCGGGATGGAAGTCATTTCTAGCTCAGAATTTGTCTTCGGAACTTCGGGTTCCGGACTTAAAGCTTGGACTACCGAAGGTGGGACGTGTGCGGTACTTCGTGGGCTTGAGAAATGCACCTTGTCCGTTGTATCCTTGGTAACTTGACTCATTGCTCCTGGTGGAGGAGGCATTGGAGTCGAATGTCCATTGTGCGTCTTACCACTACGAGTGGTGACGGCTTTCAACTCGGCATTTGGATTTGGAACTGTATTGCTTGGGAGCCCTCCAGAAGATGACGAAGCTTTGTTCATATTCATGTTCATGAAACTGCTCATCATATTCTTCAACTCATTTGTCTGCCGAGACATTGTGGTATCAATTTCCTTTTTTAGCTCAACTCTCATGTTATTGATCTGAGTTTGCATTGAACGTATGCTTGACTCAGTAATTTTCATGAAGTCATTTGGTAGGGGAGCTTGAGAAGGTTGTTGATAACTTTGCTGATTTGGAGCTTGATATGTTTGGTTGAAATTGTTCCGGTTTTGATTGAAATTTTGAGAGTTATTGAAGTTTTGTCCTTGATTCGGAACAAAGCGATTTTGATTGCCATGGTTTTGCACAGGAGGTAAACCAGGTGGTGTCATACCGCTAGGTGCACGGTAGTGAGGATCAGCTTGTGGTCGGTATTGATTGTGGTTTACAGAAGCTACGGGAGCTTGGTAAAAAGAAGCATCGGTTGCTTGACAATCATAATACGCGTGTGGACCACTACAAGTTTCACACACCTTGTTCACGGCTTTGATTGGTTCCGGCTTATGAATTTCGCTTTTGATTTCCTTTAGCTCTTTCATCATACAACGGATGACGTCCATTAGAGCGGCTAACGGGGCGGCTAACTCAGAAGAGTTACTGGATGAAGAAGCAGGAGTGTTCGGAATATTGACTTTGTTGCGAGAAATAGGAACTTTTGATTTTTGCTCGCAAATCTCAATCACATCTTTAGGCTTACGATTCAAGATATTGCCACCGGAGGCTGCGTTCAAAGAATCTTGATCATTACCGTTCAACCCATTATAAAAGATATTAACTTGTTGAAGCTCCGTGAATTCATGATGGGGGCATTTCCTGAGGAGATCTTTGAATCTCTCCCATGCCTCTCCAAAGTTTTCATCGAAATTTTGACAAAATCCAGAAATTTCATTTTTAAGATTAGTTGTCTTTGATGGAGGAAAGAAATAATTGACAAACTTTTGAACAAGATCCTCCCAAGTTTCGATGGATCGAGGGGGTTCTTTTTCCAGCCAAATCCGGGCTGTCCCCTCAAGTGAGAATGGAAATAGCATCAACTTGATCACTTTTTGTGGCACATCTTTGAAATTGATCGTTGAGGTCAACTTGTTAAACCAACGGATGTGTGCATACGGGTCTTCTCGATCAAACCCGTGGAATTGATTCGTAGAGACAAGTGTGATCAAATGTGTCTTCAATTCAAAGTGATCAGAATTGATTGCTGGTAAAATGATGGCATCTCCATAACCCTCGGTGGGTGCCTGGAGCATTTCCGCCATAGTTCGTTCGTCTGCCATATTGTTGCTTGGAATAGTACGAATCTCGGGTTCGACTATTTGGGCAGCACGTCTACGAGAACGTCTTCTAGGAATTTCTGCTAGATCACGAAAAGGGCTCAATGATCTAGAAGAACGAGTGCGCATGCACTAGACGTAACTCGAGGAAACAAGAGAATTATGAAAAATGGGGAAAGAAGAATCTTTTTGGTTTTTATGGTTTTGAAAAGTAGATATAACAACAAATCCAATTAAAACAATATCGAGGCAAAACGACAGTGAACTTAAACCAATAATCACAAGATGAATGGCTTCTTTGAAAAAGGTACACCACTCACAAGGACACAAAGGCAAGTTTTAATCTTTGGTTCGGGAACTTATTATGGTCGTACCCCCAGTTAGTTAGTACACTGCCTTGGTTTGCGGTGGTAATTTTTTATGTTGTTATTATTAAACAAAGAAAACGACAAATCTTTTTGTATTTTTATCTTTTATATATATATAGAAACAAAAGAAAAATATTTTTGTGTTTTATACGTTTTAAGATGTTTTTGGATTTTTGGATTTTTATAAGAAAATATAGATATATATAGATGGTATAAACAAGGAGTGAATATTCAAATCACAAATCTGCTAAACGTAAGATAATTAGCACAGCTCCCCGGCAGCGGCGCCAAAATTTGATTGGTTGCAAACTATCAAGTTTATTACACAAATTAACCACTTGTGAATGGTCAACCGTAATAAAATTAAAACAGTCTAAAACCAATGCAATTGAGTCCAGGAGAGTTTAGTGTTTCCCCAGGTCGTTAAGTCCCAACGAGCTGTGCGACTGAATAACCAAACGTATAGTGATCGGGTGATATTGAACGGGAAAAGGGGTTCTGATTGATACTAGATGACAAAGGAAAAATGAAAGAAAATTAAAAATCTAAATTATATTAAATAAACGCTATCACTATTTTTAAGAGGATGTTTTTGATTTTTCTTGATTTTTTCTGTTATAAATTTGAATTAAAAACTAATTTTAAACTTTTAAAACTAAATTAAAATACTAAAAAATTATGAAAATAAAGAGGAAAATTGTGAAACTATTTTTCAAAAATCTAAAATAACTAAAAAAACTTTTGAAAATTGAATTTGTATTTTTCTGATTATTTTTCTATTTTCTATGAATTAAAAACTATTTAAAACTAATTAAATTGCTAAAAATTACAAATTTAACTAAGAAAAATCTGGAAAAATATTTTTTTGACTTTTTATATTTATCTTATCCTAGGAAAATTGAAAAATTATTTTTTTTGAAGCTTTTCTGATTTAATTGCAATAAAGGCTAATTAAAAAGTACTAAAAACTGATTAAAATAAAGAAAAATAGCAAACAGAACTAGAAAAATCTGAAAAATTCAGGAAAAGTCTAGAATAATATTCTAAATCTATGAAAAATATAAAAACAATAGCTTATGTGAAGGATTATGAAGCTGTAGAGAAAAGTGCTTATAAATAAGCACTTGAATTAAGCAAATGAACACCAAAGACCACCAAATGATAGCAGAAACTAAAGTATGCTAAAACAACTTAAAACTAACTAGTTTCAACTAACCTAATCATCTAAAACTAAGATTACCATGATTTGACTTAATGAATAACCAAGAGCCAAACAGTTTTACTGTCTACTTTTAAGCTAAAGTACCAGCTTATTCAATAAGCCAATGGGAAAACTAAAACCGGAGACCTAAAGACCACCAGCCAGTGAGCCAATGAACTAAGTTTAAGCCTCTACCAAGCTCTTATGAGCTATTTGTGGCAGTTACAAGTACCCTGCACACACTCAGTTAATCTGAATGTGTGCATAGGGGATTTAGTAGCTGAATCAAGGGCTTATTCAAGGACTGAGAAAATTTCTAAAAAATCCACAAAATTCACTTTACTAAACTAGACCAGTTGAAGTTGTTTATCCCAAAATTTCAGCAAAATTGGAACGGAAATGAGGCTATTAAACATCCACAAAGTTTGATGAAAAACTGACTTAACACATTTTTTTGACTATTTGACAGTTTTGAAAAATTGACTTTTGTGAGATTTGAATCCAATGTATGACCTGAATTTGATGTTTCATGGTAAAATGGAGCTGATGCAGCCTGTATTATCTAATTCTAAACCTACATGCAAGATCTCACCAACTGATTTAGACAGAATTAAACACAAGAGCAGGTTAAATGCAAATTTGACTATCTCTATACTAGGATGCCATTTAGTGACTAAGAATGACTTAATAATGCTAGAGTAGACTGATGCAGACCCTACTATTCATAAACATGCACTTGTATCTCAAGACAAAATCTGATCCAAACACTACTTTTCATTTCTAAGCATAAAAAGAGGCATGGCAGTTTTCTAATGACTACACCAAATAGCTAACTGTGGATTTCTAAGCTAACTTAAGCTACAAAAGAGGTTTAAATGAACAAGTTAAAGACATAAAGCACTAGTTACTACACTAGGGAATACTAAAGAGCTAAACAAGGAAAAAAACAAAAATTGGAATAAGCACTACTGGTGAACCCAATGAGCAGATAATAAGCAGTGAATAGTACAAAACAAAGAAAGAACTAACTTGCTAGAGCTGATGTAATTGTAGACTGCAGATCAGTTAAATGAGGACTTTTGGAGCTTATCTTATGAGGTGAAAAATGAGCTTCCAATTCAGGAACAAGAATGGGTCCAGTCACAATGGCTTACTAACATTACTAACACCTAACCACTGATATAGAACCAAATCACATCCAAAATCAGCTCTGCATCAACCAAATTCCGTTTCCATAACTGCTTAACCAAAATTTCCCCACAGTTGACTTTTGTTGACCAGATACCAAATTTGTTGTACTTGAGTTATAAACTTATCAAAAGTTATTGATAGCTTAGATAAGCTTATTTGAGTTGTAATAAAGCTATTTGAAGCTTGATACTTAGCACTTTTAAAATAGGATTGATTACAGGAAATAGAAAAACAGTAAATTTAATCAAACTTTGAATGATCACTTAAAAATAAGTTGCACTGATTGAGATCACTTAAATGAGTACAAGGAAGATAAAAAGCTACAATTTAAAGCTTAAATATGACATGGAAATTAAAAACGACATACATGAGAAATGAAAATTCAAAACTAACTAACTCCACTCTCTCTTCTTCCTCCTTTTTATAGCAAAAGCACTCCCCTCTCTCCTCTGAGCAAATCCCACCTATAACTTGAGCCATTGGATTAGTAGAGCCCTTTTTAGCCGTTGATGAGATTTTGGCGGGAAAACTATTTTTGTCAGTTGGCTCTGATGACTTGTAACAGGGGAGGAGCATTTAATGCATTTGGCATGGGGTGTTTGGAGGGTAGGAATAAGGTGGGTGTGATGATGATGGAGGAGGGAAATGTTGCAGGCGTAGGTGATGATGAGGGGGGAGGGAAAAGGGAAACCCGTGAGCGGGATTTGACCAAGTTTGACCGGGGGGTATTATTAAGGGGAAGGGTTCAAGTTGGGGGGTCACTGGTTTTGGCAGGGGGGTCAAGTGGTATATTGGCAGGGGTCAAGGCTCAAGGGGTAAGGGTCATGGCTTGGTATTAATACAAGGACCTTTTTTGCAATTCACCAAAACCAAGGACCAAAACTGCCAATTCTGAATTTCCAGGGACCAATAATGTACATTTTGAAATTATAATCCAAGGGCTAAACTTGACAATCTCCAATATTCCAAGGACCAAACTTGTCAGTTTTGAAACTCAAAGGACTAAACTTGTAATTTCTCAAAACTTTTGACATTTTTCACCAAAGGACTAATTATGACAACTTATGATTTCAAAAGAGCCTTTGGTGACTTTTCTTTTAAAATAAGTGCTCAGGGACTATTTCTGCCAATTTTTGAAAGTTGAGGGACTGAAACTGCCAATTATGCAAACTTAGCTCGTTTTTCATCTGATTTTAAACATTTTTCATCTGAAACATATAAAATGCAATTTTGAGATATTTTCAGTATTTTGATGCATTTCTGAGTGTTTTTAAATGTTTTGCAGTTCAGATTTGACCAAAAATGATGAGTATTTACACACTCATCAGATCTACCCAAGGACAATACCCATAGTTAGTATTAGAAGTCCTTAGGTATGATTGAAAAAAGAAGTAATGTGAGAAAGGAGAAATTAGGGGTTGAAGAATTAAAAAGAAATGTAATGAAAAAGGGTGAAAAGAAATAGCCCTCCATAATCAACCTTAGGGCAGAAACCGGGTTCAATTCATCTGCTATTGGTTGTCACTTAGATGACACTGGTATTGAAGACAAAGACGTCATGGACCCAGTGACGCACTGCACTAAACCTTCTAGCCACTCAATTCCTCTTAAAAGGATTTGTTTCATTCTCACTAGGAACCCTAAGTAAACTATCGGCTTTCTCTTAGAGATCGTTGGTATTGAAGAAGGAGACCCTCTCCCTAGTCTCCGCTCAGGAAAACCAAAATGCACTATTAAGTCTAGAGCCACGAGATTCATTAAAAGATCGCATAGGAACACATGACATTTCATCGCTTGTTGTTCATCAATAAGGGCACAAGTGATACATTCTAAAGTCCTACGCAGGTCTTAGCAATCTGCCAGAACATTTATGAGAAGATTCACATATGTGATCTTCAATGATTGAATGGAAACTCCTGCCAGAGTCAACATCAAGCAGCCCTGACAGCAGGTCACTTCGGTAACTCCCCTTGTGTGGAAAACTAGAAGGGGGGGTTGAATAGTTTTACCAATTAAAACTTCCTTTTAAACTATTTAGATCGACTTATGTCAATCTATTTGGTTGTGTGTGTTGGATGTTGATAAACAAGCATATAAAGATATGTAATGAAAAGATAAGAGTAAGAAGCACAAAACCACAACGCAAGTATTTATAGTGGTTCGGCTACAAGGACACCTTCCTTGCCCTACTCCACTCCCCGAGTCACCTACTCGAGAGTTTGTAATCACTACACCAATCTCCTTATGGCGGAGAAGCCTTCACAACGTCGCTTAACCTTTTTCCAGTACAAAGCTAAATACCGAGTTCTTTCACACCAAGGTGAACCACACCTAACACAACGTCGCCTACCCTTTATACGGTGCTAGGCTAACCACCGAGTTCTTTCACACCTTAGGTGAACTACACCTTCACAACGTCGCCTACCCTTTATTAGGTACTAGGCTAAGCACCTAGTTCCATTGCAATGGAGGAACTACTACCACACTACACCAACGACTAATCCCAAAGGAGATCTACTCCTTTACAACATCATCAAGGACATCAATATCCTTGGATCTAATGCTAGTCTATCTAGTACATCGAAACACACCATATCGAATGTACATCTAAGGCACCTTTCACTAATGCCTTTGATTAGATCTACAAGGCATCTTTCACTAATGTCTTTGATTAGATATACAAGACACTTTTCACTAATGTCTTGTGTCTTCACTTCTAAGCACCTTTTCACTAATGCTTCTTGTCTTGACTTCTAAGCACCTACCACAAGTGCTTATCCTATAGACGATAGATACCTTTCACTACTATCTTCGTCTTGACACTTGAGACATCTTTCACTAATGTCTTTAACACTACGCTTCTTTGAAGAAAGAAAGGGATCATCAACAAAAGGACTTCAATAGCCTTGATGATGAGGAAGCTTGGCAACTCATGGACTTGAGCTTGCTCGACTTCAAAGGTGGTGATCTTCCCTTTAAGAGGAACCTAAAAGATCACACAAAAACAAAACTACAAACATAGATCTCTTGGATCTAAGGTTAGTGAGATTTAACTCAGGGGAGAAAGTATGTTGAAGAGGGGTGAGATTTAATGAAGAAATGTCTCACTATTTATAGAGGAAAAACCTACTGTTTCCCCGGATCCCAGGGATCCCTTCCACTTGGGATCCGGCTAGCACAAAGCTAGGGATCCGTGGTCCGCTCCTCTTTGCCCATGGTTATTTTGGGTTATGGGTCATGGGTCATGGGTTATGGGTTGATCCATGGTTTTCAATCTAGATACAATGTACCTTAAGGATACATTGAACTTGTGTAAGTGGTATATATAAAACCATGGGTTATGGGTCAAAAACCATTTGCTAGTTTTTATCTATTTAGTATATACTTGCTTTTACCCATTTTAGTATATACTTGTTTTTACCCATTTTAGTGTACTTAATATAAGTATGTATTAACCCAATATGTAAACACTAGTTGTTGTACATATGTATCTAACTCATAGAGTTACTTAAACTTGTTAAGCCAATATGTAAACACTAGTTGTTGTACATGTGTATCTAAAATATAAAATCACTTAATCTTGTTATAGTGTTTTATGTGAAAACGTAAGTGTGTTAGAAAACTATTAGTTCAAACCATTTACGTATTTTATTTGTTTCGTTAATATGATTTTACTTTTGTTATCGACAAAACATTAGAAGATCGTAAAATATAAATAAACGTTTTTACGGCTTATTTGTATTAACAATCTCCCCCTTTTTGTTGATGACAAAACATAAAATTATTTTAAGGAAAAGCTAAAATTCGTAAATGTTTGAATTTGTAGTTTTTACTTTCTTCTCCCCCTTTTTGTCGAAACAAAAATTGTTTGAAGAAACTAGCACAATTTTTATAAGAAAAATTATAAAAGATGTAATGAGAGCAAGTGACGGGAATGGTACTCGTCTTAACTCCCCCTTGACGAGTCCATCCCTTTGAAAAAGGGCGTCAAGGACATAATGTAAAATAAGCTACTTGTGTTTGCAATTAAGTTTGCAAATGGTTCGTCTAAGTGACGAAAACGTGCTCCCCCTCGAATATTGCAAAGTTGCAATGGGAAGTTATGAAATATAGATCAAATGTTGCAAGTAATTTAGCAACGTATTGTTTTGACACCAAGCTCCCCCTAGCTTTAGGATGTCAAAAACTTTACGTGTTTAATTGAAAAACTGCAAAACAAGGGTTAGAAAACAAGTATAATTCACAATTTCCGGCAAATGTGAGAAAAAAAAATTCTGACTTCACGGATCCCACGGTTCCCTTCTAGTAGGGATCCGTCTAGGCAATACTGAGGGATCCGTCTGGCTGATGACTAAAATCAGCAAAGGTGATATAACGAGTAATGATATCACACAAATGAGATATGAGTACAAAGTAATCATATGCTCAACGAAGTAACAAGTAGCATGTAATTCCATTTAATAAAACAAGAGTTATGATATACATGACTCAAAAAATAAGAAAATAGACAATACATAACTTGGAATTTCTTAGACCAACTAACGCTTGAAGCTTAGACACCACTATAATCCTCTAGCTCAAGTTATGTTTAGGTTTAATCTCGTCGAAACGTTCGAGGAGATGATAGAACATGAAACGTTGGTCTTCTCGTACTTCATGTATCAAACTTTCAACATGTTGACAATGATAGCAATCTTTGTCATGGCTAGGTAGTGGTGGTGGATGAAATGAAGTGGCTAGATTCAAAGGATCAATTGAAGTGGTTTGAGGAGCCTCGAATGATGGAGGGATTGGTGGAGGTCCATTTAGGAATGATTCGATCAAGAATGATGATGGTGGTAAAGATGTGTCAACTTCCATAGGGTCGGGTGGTTGACTTTGGTGATTTCTTATAATCCAAATGGGATTATATGATGGAAACGGCGAAAAGGAAGCCGGAGCAAGTGTTGACTCAACACCTTGATTTTGAATCATTGTTCCTCCAAATGAGGAGAATGTTGTCGGCGGAAGCGGATGAGACGTCCTAGGTGGCAAGTCCTCTAAATTGTAGAGGTGAGGTGATGATTGTGGGGATGTAAAAGAGATAGCTCTAGGAACCAATGGTGATGGTTTAGTGGAGATGATATTGTTTGGCCTAGGAGGTATGGTGGTGTTTGGCATAGGTAATTTTGTGAGTACTAACCTTCTAGGAATTGGTTTGATTGGATGATGAAGGTTTGTTGGTTTGACCGGAGATGATTCGGTTGAAGAGATTTCGTGTACAACACGAGCCCTTTTGATGGGTGGTTCTTTGGTGGATAGGTTGTTACTTGGTGTTTTTCTCATGATGAGATGATTTTAAGGGATTGCAAAAGCTGAAAGTTAGGATGAGAGTGATGACTATGGAGATCCTAACAAGGTGGTTTATAAACCAAGAGATTTGGAAAGTGCATTTAAGCCTTAAGCCACTAAGATTCATTGGAATGTGATGATTAGCATGCACAAGAGTCAACTACAGAGGTTGTGCTGTTCTAGGAACTCATTTAAGATGAGATGGAGTGTTTGAGTTAGGAAGATGAGTTGAAATGATTGTTTTACCAAGATTTGTCATAAACTGTCATCCGGATCCCACGGTTCCCTTCTCAGAGGGATCTGTCTAGGCTAGTTCTAGGGATCCGGCGTTCAGCAGTTTATGAAAGAGTGGAAATGATGTTTCTAAGATCCTAGACCTATATCACCTTGAGTGTTTCAGTTCTCCCAAGTGTTTTAAATGAAGGGGTGCTTAAGTGTTTGAAGACAATGAGTGGTGTAGCTAATGATTGTTATTTATGGAAGGATTTGGAACTTTCAACAAGTACCAATGGATGAGCAAGGATGACATTAAAGATGTCAATTTAAGTTAAATGAAACTAAATGATCCTAGAGATCAGGTTGTGTCTTAGGATTATGTTTTGGAAAATATCCTAATGGTTATGAGATGGGAAAAACTAGGATTTGATCAACTTTGATCAATTTTTAGGCGAGATTGATTAATGATCAATATTGTCATAATCGAAGGATTTCTAACCTAGTTGTGAGAGATCATATAAGAAGAATAAAGTGTGAGTCTTGGGAGCGGAAGAGTGATGGATTTGAAATGGTAGATCTAACAAAGCCTTGGAATGTGATCTATGTGAGTTGGAAAGAATAGGAAAGGTCAACCTATCTTGATAAAGTCTTGATCAATCTTAAGACACTATGTTTAGCTTAGTGTGAGGTGTTCTAAGGGATGTATTTGACATATAATGCTTGCAATTGCATTTTCTGTTTTGCCGGATCCCACGGTTCCCTAGATGTAGGGATCCGTTTAGTACAACATTTGGGATCCGTCTATCTGCTAGACAGAACCTTTACTAAAGGTATGCAATGATCATGACAGTGCATGATATTCCAAGCTTTGTTTAAAGGAGTTCTAAAACTAGGATATCAAATGTAAGATGTGTTATTTCATGAAAGAGATAGGATTACATTGATAACTAATGAGTAGAGTAGAATTAATCCTATTTGACTATTCTAGGTTCCTTGAGTGTCTTCACTAGGAGGATCATTATGTGATTGATGGGTATTGGTGGAATCATGAATGAAGAATGTCTTCATGAGAGATATGTTTAGCGGTTCCATCATCTTGTTCACAAGTACGTACAACGGACTTTGAAATTGAGGATGGAAGTGCATAACATTGTGATAGAGGCGTGTCAAGAACATTCCATAAGGGATGAGTTTATTCTTGGAGCCTTGAAGATTTGCAATTCGCCTTGCGAAGAAGTAGGCGAGATTGTATGGTTGTTGTGTTAGCAAACAGTACAACATGTGAGCACAACAAGCAGGAAGAATATCTCGATTTCCCCTAAGACTCCAAACATTTTCACGTAGAATAAGAGCAGCAGGCTTATACTCTTCTCGGATATCTCGTGTATGGATAATGTTTGGATTGGAGTAATATGGTCGAGGTTTGCATATCATGCGTGTTAATTCTTCCGGAGAGGGTATGTGTGAACAATATGGGCTATTTTCTTCACGAAAATTGAAGAGAGAATCAAGAGACCAATCTTCGGTGAAGGCACATTGTCCATGGTTTGGAATTCTGAGGATGTGAGCAAAATGCCCAAGGCTTAAAGTGAATTTTTGGTTTTTGATATAAAACCAAAGAGATAAAGAGCGATCCTCGTTACGAACGAGTTCCACTTGACGGAAGAATTCCATTATGAACCTTGGACATATCTTCTCGTTAATTTCAAGAAGACATTCTAGTCCTATGGCTCGGAAGGAGGTATTGATACCTTCTTCGAATTGTAGAGAGGTGTCTACAATACGTCCTTCATGGAAGTGACGGTTTTCGAGATTATTGAACCCACGGACATGATTGCCAGGTGTGTTGGGCTCAAGGGAAATGTTCGGGGTGTAGACGCTAGTGAGTGAAAAATCAAACTCGTATTCATGCGTCATAGTTGAACCTATAGAAGTGATGGGTTAATAAGGGAAGACGTTTATGGTCAACCTATAATAATCTAACGTTTTTACTAGATATTCTTATTAACAATTAGTATTTAGATAACCCATGGTTATGAAGCTCTAGTGGATTATTAATAATTTTTTTGAAAGATAGTGATTTTTAATCTTGCATGAAAACTGTTTTCCAGTAGGACGGATCCCACGGTTCCTTTTCAAAAGGGATCCGGCTAGTGTAACTTCCGGGATCCGTGGATCTGTAGTAACAGAACCAGTTTTAATAAAAAAATAGGTTTTACGGTTATTGTACCATGAAGTATGTTTTATCCTACATTTTCTTTTAGCAAGCATACATGACATCTAATGTATCACGAAAGAATATAACACATATAGATCAAAAGAAATGAAACACATATAATAACACAAACATCCTAGATAAAATAGATAATTAATAGTATTGCATTTCAATGCTAAGGATGATACAAAGGATTGGGTAAATGACCCCAATATAGATTAACAACATAAAGTAAATGTCTCCGTATGTGAACTTCATCATAGGGAACACAAGTGCGATGAGTGTTAGGGCGATGAGCACGAGTGCGATGTAAACCATGTTGATGACGGATCTTCTTGGTTTAGGAAGAGATGGAATGAGGAAGAGGATGAAGTTTTTGAATGAGAGGAAATTTTTGAAATTGGAAAATTTGAAAAGATGAGGGTTGAAAAAGTGGGCGTCGAGTGGGTTTATTAATAGGGAAGGAGGAATTTTTGAAATTCGTGTTTTTGTTTTATTAGAAGAAATAAAGCATAAGCTCTACATACTATGACTATAGACAAGAAAAAAAAACATGTATGTGAGAAACAAGCTTCCTAACGAAGCTACATGTAAATCATGTGTAAACACAAAAATCTACTCAAATAAAAGCCTAGCAAATAAC
Organism: Chrysanthemum seticuspe; assembly: GCA_019973895.1. Taxonomy (NCBI): domain Eukaryota; kingdom Viridiplantae; phylum Streptophyta; class Magnoliopsida; order Asterales; family Asteraceae; genus Chrysanthemum; species Chrysanthemum seticuspe. The sequence goes on along the minus strand of BPTQ01000001.1, from coordinate 213,011,214 downwards.
ACTTATATACTAAACAAGTATCATTTAGATATAAGTAGAAAGCCATACCTCGAATGCACTTAGGAATGTCTTTTACAAATGACAAATGTCACTTAGACGATTCCCGCTCTTTTGCGTCTAAGATACCTTCTTAAGGAAGGTAATCTTGTTACCAAGCAACTCCTAAAGCTTGGTGGGTACGAGCTTTGACTAATCAATATCACAGGGAAGATTAGTGCAAAAAAATATATATATAAAAAATGTTGTTATCTACTCAACATCCAAACATATAGTTTTTGAAAAACATGGTGTTTGTTTTTATGAAAAACCTTCTTTGTAGTTTTCAATTAACTATGGATCGTATCAAGTTTTTAAAGTACAATATACTTCAAGAAACTTGGTAACGAAGCTCTGATGCCAATTGTGGAAAACTAGAAGGGGGGTTGAATAGTTTTACCAATTAAAACTTCCTTTTAAACTATTTAGATCGACTTATGTCAATCTATTTGGTTGTGTGTGTTGGATGTTGATAAACAAGCATATAAAGATATGTAATGAAAAGATAAGAGTAAGAAGCACAAAACCACAACGCAAGTATTTATAGTGGTTCGGCTACAAGGACACCTTCCTTGCCCTACTCCACTCCCCGAGTCACCTACTCGAGAGTTTGTAATCACTACACCAATCTCCTTATGGCGGAGAAGCCTTCACAACGTCGCTTAACCTTTTTCCGGTACAAAGCTAAATACCGAGTTCTTTCACACCAAGGCGAACCACACCTAACACAACGTCGCCTACCCTTTATACGGTGCTAGGCTAACCACCGAGTTCTTTCACACCTTAGGTGAACTACACCTTCACAACGTCGCCTACCCTTTATTAGGTACTAGGCTAAGCACCTAGTTCCATTGCAATGGAGGAACTACTACCACACTACACCAACGACTAATCCCAAAGGAGATCTACTCCTTTACAACATCATCAAGGACATCAATATCCTTGGATCTAATGCTAGTCTATCTAGTACATCGAAACACACCATATCGAATGTACATCTAAGGCACCTTTCACTAATGCCTTTGATTAGATCTACAAGGCATCTTTCACTAATGTCTTTGATTAGATCTACAAGACACTTTTCACTAATGTCTTGTGTCTTCACTTCTAAGCACCTTTTCACTAATGCTTCTTGTCTTGACTTCTAAGCACCTACCACAAGTGCTTATCCTATAGACGATAGATACCTTTCACTACTATCTTCGTCTTGACACTTGAGACATCTTTCACTAATGTCTTTAACACTACGCTTCTTTGAAGAAAGAAAGGGATCATCAACAAGAGGACTTCAATAGCCTTGATGATGAGGAAGCTTGGCAACTCATGGACTTGAGCTTGCTCGACTTCAAAGGTGGTGATCTTCCCTTTAAGAGGAACCTAAAAGATCACACAAAAACAAAACTACAAACATAGATCTCTTGGATCTAAGGTTAGTGAGATTTAACTCAGGGGAGAAAGTATGTTGAAGAGGGATGAGATTTAATGAAGAAATGGCTCACTATTTATAGAGGAAAAACCTACTGTTTCCCCGGATCCCACGGATCCCTTCCACTTGGGATCCGGCTAGCACAAAGCTAGGGATCCGTGGTCCGCTCCTCTTTGCCCATGGTTATTTTGGGTTATGGGTCATGGGTTATGGGTTGATCCATGGTTTTCAATCTAGATTCAATGTACCTTAAGGATACATTGAACTTGTGTAAGTGGTATATATAAAACCATGGGTTATGGGTCAAAAACCATTTGCTAGTTTTTATCTATTTAGTATATACTTGCTTTTACCCATTTTAGTATATACTTGTTTTTACCCATTTTAGTGTACTTAATATAAGTATGTATTAACCCAATATGTAAACACTAGTTGTTGTACATATGTATCTAACTCATAGAGTTACTTAAACTTGTTAAGCCAATATGTAAACACTAGTTGTTGTACATGTGTATCTAAAATATAAAATCACTTAATCTTGTTATAGTGTTTTATGTGAAAACGTAAGTGTGTTAGAAAACTATTAGTTCAAACCATTTACGTATTTTATTTGTTTCGTTAATATGATTTTACTTTTGTTATCGACAAAACATTAGAAGATCGTAAAATATAAATAAACGTTTTTACGGCTTATTTGTATTAACACCGTGGATTACGCTTAGTGTGTCTCAAACGGTATACAGTCGTGGGGTGATGCTTCGGTGTACCTCAGCGACTCATCTGAACTGTAGGTGTACTTCGGTACATCGCGTTATCTCTCTTGTGGGACTCCAGTTCAGGAACGGCCTTTGTGAGAATTAGAGACGTGTTTTCACACTATGCTGTTAACACACTCGAAATTCAAACTTGTAAGCGCTGGATTATTTCTAACCCATGTTTTATGTTTTCTTCTTATGGATGCTCGCGGGAGGAAGAGATCGTGCAGATTCTCCACATACTCATACCAACAACATCACAAATGAAGTTCTCATCAAAATCTATGGCAACACAAGTTAAAGATGATTCTTCGTCAATGTCAAAGAATCTACAAAGTATAAAGACTAGAGAACATCATTGGAAACTAAAAGTCAAAAAGAAATGTGAGCATGGTGGAGAAAGACGTAGAGACACCTAACCAACGAAGTTGACAACGGCAGAATACCACATTATCTGATCACAAAGCATGAAGGAACGAAAATCAAGACTATTCTATATCGACACACAAAGTTCAAGCTCAAGGAAAGTAAAGACCTATTCAAGCCCATCTCACGGCCCATGGCCAAGCCTTAGGGCATTATGTTACTTGTACTATAAATACCTGTTGAATACACAAAGACCTTGATAGATCTTAAGCACTCGGAGATCGTTAGTGTTGCCTATGTAATCACAAGCAAACTAATAGAAGATCTCTACAACTCGTATTCTTTAGCGGAATGTAAATACAAGTTATAATAACTAAGAACTCTTAGATCCTCTATGGATCTTTTGATTATAGAAACTCTATGTTTCGGATATTTTACAAGACTTGAAAGACTTCAAAAAAACTTTTTCAATACAAACTATTATGGTTTCTTTTATAGACAAGAAACCCTAATGACTCACGAGCGTTTACAACGTACGCTCCTAATACAAACATAGATAGCGCATGCATCTAGACAAGCATGCAACTCATCATATTGTTTTGCTAATCATATTGTTTATTCTGAGTAAGCTCTATACAATACGGCGCCAACCTATTCTTCATACGGCGCTTACTTTTCCTGCATACGGCCTACATACGGCGCTTATCTCTCCTACGTGGATTCGCACTATCAGCAGAATCACGATTTCTGTATTATCACTTCAGCTGAAGTATAACTTCAGCAGAATCTATTCTTCTTCGGCAGATACTTCAGCAGATCCAGTAGTTTACCGTAATTCCCAACAATCCTCCCCTAAACTGGAATTTGACTAGGTTAAGTTCCAGTTTCCTTGATAGATCGTTAATACTTTTGAGGATTGTACCATTTTATGACAAAATTTCCAAACAAGATCCTCTTCATATCTTAAACACTTCTGAGCTATGAAGGTCCAGTTTCTTGAGCACAGATACTTCACATTAAGAGGATTGCATTCGAACATCAGCAACAAAGATTCAGAAGAAGAACATCTCTATGATGACTGAACTGTGATACACCCGATCTTTGCAGCAACATATGACATCATGTACATCAAAACATATAAGTTTCATACTATTCTCATCACTTCCAGGTGTGTTAACTCCTGTGAGAGGTGAATCATCAAAAATAATGGGTTTGATGTCTCTTTACCAATAGCCATCACTACTATAGTAGCCACATGTTTGAGTTCGAAAACTATGGTACATTGATAACCATCTGATTTATTGGCAAACCAGCAACCATATAAACGGATTTGACTTGTCTTTACCTGTAGCCGTTTGCTCAGGACTTGTCAATTCTTAGAATTGGTGAATTGAGGACCAATTATGGATTCAGTTGCCTTTACCACATGCCATATACATGTGGGCTAGCCAATTCTTGGATTCCAAAAAGGAATAGACCATGGTGAATTGATGACCATACAGCCCTCAACAGTTAAGCATGGGTGGTTGTAGACCCTATAATTTTGAGCAAACCATTACAGCTATCAACAGATTTGTTGTGTCTTTACCAAAGCTGTACCCTTTGGACTAGCCAACTCTTTGACATACACAAGGTATATCTGGTGAGTTAAAAACCATCAGAATGGTACAACAAACAAACCTGCATAAATGTTAGTTTTTTTTTTTTTTTTTTTTTTTTTTTTAAACTAAGAAATTGAAAAATAACACAGAAATTGACAAATAACACAAATAACACAAACTAAATGTAACAAAACAAGGTAGTGCAGAGAGTACCAAGTACCATGATAAGGATGAGGATGAGGCCTATTGTTGTTGTAGAAGTTGAGTCTTGATCAAACCCACCAATGTTGAAGCAGACAGTCTTTCATTGCCCACTGGATCTGGAGGAATCTCCAATTTCTGACTAAGCATCCGTTCCATAAGTCTCTTGGGCAATGGATACTTTCTTTCAGCAAGCATACAGACAGTGATTCCACCCTTAGTCTCAAGCACATGCACACGAGGGAGAGGATAGAATCTCCAGGACGCAACCTTCCACCGATGTGAGTTTTCCCAAATGGAATGTGCTTTACTATTGGGAGAATGAGAGTTTAACAGGACTTGAAGATCTCCCGGTAAGAACATCCCAGAACCTTGTGGTTCTTTGTTGCAGTAATGGGTGGTAACACGAGTGTACAGAGAAAGCAAGTCTGCCCTGTCTACCAAGTGTAGAATTTCCTTCAGAAAGGTGAATTCCATTGAAGTGGAGTCCTTGCGATGAATGACATTCATCTGATCATCCTTCAGATTCCAATCGACCAACACATTTTGATCTCCCTCAGGAAAATCAGCAGCAGAACCCTCTGTAATGAAAGTTGAGTTATCAGCTTCAAAATCCAGGGGAGATCTTTTGGCCATTCTCTTCTTCCTCGTACCAGGCTTATGGATTTCCCCAGAGGGAGCATTTTCAGTTTGAACATTTGTGGTAAGACTTGAAGAGGTAGAGGGAGACTTAGTTGGAACACCTTCACGTAGTGCATTCATCCTGTGAATCATCTTTATCGCCCTTTTTGTTTTTATTTCAGCGAGATCAGCTTCCTTAACTTTAGAATCTTCTTGTGTGTCAACGGTTGCCACAAATGAAGTGGGAGCTGATACATCAGGTGCTTCAGTAGAATTGGTAGACGGTTCAGCAGATGGACCCTTGTCAGTAGAGGAAGCAACTTCAGTAGTTGCTTCAGCAGTAATGACTGGAGAAGTCGCCTTAGTTGGAGCATCATCAGACTTGAGTCTTTTGGCTTCTTGAGCAGCTTCATTCCCAGCAATCCTTTTCAAGTTAGTAGAATGTGCTGAAGATGATGAGTTGTCCCCCATGATCTGTTTATATTTGCGAACCAGGACATGATCAGGAAAAGCCTTGACTTGTTTCATTGTTAAGCCAGAGTTGTACATCGAGCATTGATTTTTCACCACCTGTCTCATTTCAGATTTAGTAGGAAGTTTCGCTTTGTCCTTCTGAGCTTTGATGGCTCTCCTTTGTGCAATAGCTTCTTGCTTCCTTTGTCTTCCCTGAGCCATCATTTGATCCACATAACTCTCACTGTTGAAATCTCCACCTAGTATACTTTGAGCAAGAGAAGGTCTTGAAATAACTTGCTCAGTTAGAGTATCCCAGTATTTAGCAGGCATCTGAACACGCATTTCATCCAGTTCTCTTCTTCTCTCAGGAGGTAAAGATGAAAAGTCCTCTGTTTCAAGTTGTTGAGCCAATACTTCACTTTTCTTTGACTTCTCAAACTCAGCCAATCTACTTGCTTGACCTAGTCTTTCCTCCTCACTTACCAGGTCTAGACCAAGCTCATCTTCAGTTAATACATCTTTCCCTTTATCATCAGGCTTCTTAGCACACTCATCTTCAGTTATATCAATGAAAGGAACCTTCTTAGAAATACCCAAGTCAGCTGTAGGAGAAACATGTTGATGCAAATTATCAACTGGAGTGGTCATGACAATATCATCAGAATGATCTGCTGAAGGTGAAGGGCCTGTTGGTTCTTGAACAGATGAAGATTGACCATGATCCGAAGATACATCCTCCATTTGCACATCAGCAGATGCTGCCTTGTCAACACCAGGTTCCTTTGAAGCTTCAGAAGAAACCTTATGTAAATAAGATCTCTTTCTTCTTTTGTAAAGAACAGGTTCCTTCTTCTTTGAGGAAGCAGCAACTACTGATGAAGGATCATTAAGAGATACATCAGCCAACATATCAAGAGACCCAAACTGAGGTACTTCTTGTTCTTCATCAGAGGAAACCACAAGCTTCCTTTTGGAGCCCCCTTTAAGTTTGTCCTCTAATTCCTTGACTTGATTCTGCAGTTCTTCAATCTTACTACCAAGAGAAGACTTGGTCTCTGCAAGCTCCTTTTTCAGACTAGTCACCTCAGTAGCATACCTGTTGACAAGAGCATAAACAGATGAGAGTGTAATAGGGTCCTCAGCTCCACCAGCAGATTGCTCTGTGGTAAGGGGAGCTTCATTGGACCTTTCAGTAGAATCATGGTCATGCTCAAAGTAAGGAAGATCTTCATTGAGAGGATCCCTAACAGGACTTGGTGTGGGCAGTCTATTAAGATCAGACTCATCATGAGTAACCAGTGTGGGTGGTGGGCTGGGACAAGGTGGCTGGTCTGGAGCAACATGAGTTGCTTCAACAGTTGATGAGGGGCCCTCATCAATGTTAACTAATGGATTACCATCAGTAGCAACAGGTGAAGAAGGAGGATTATTAGCCACATTCTCCTCATCAGTAGCCTCATTGCCTTGGGGCAACATGGCTGCAAGCAAGGGATGATGTTCCCCCTGAAAGTGAGTTCTCATGGTTGCAAACAATTTAGCAGATAAAGCACCTATGGGATAAAAGGATTGGGCTTGGGTAGTGGTGTCTAAAATCATTTGCAGAAACCTTGGGTACATTAAAAACTTAGTCTTTTTCCTTTGAAGATTTTCAACCATGTTTTCAAAAATATACTTAGAAAAATTGTAAGTTACTCCTTGGGAAAGACACACAATACCACTTCCTAGTTGGGAAGAGAACTGGTCCCATCCTCCTGACTTGTTGCTTATGCATTGAAGCAACGTGTGAACTAGAAACCTCCACTTCGGGCAAAGTTCCTTCTTCAGCCACATATCAGTCCTTGTACCTCGATAGCCAATTGCTCTTAGCCCAGTAAGCACGTCTTCCTGATTAGAGTGAAATTCTCCATCAGCATCTTCCAAGCGAAGCTTCCTCCTTATTAGGTCCTCTGTCACTATTTGCTCTGTTCCATCAATCACAGCCCTAATCTCTGTCTCATTCCTCTGCTCAGCAGATTCCCAAAACTGAGTAACCAGTGATTCATATATCTCATTCAGAGAATGTGTTAGAGCATAACAAATCTTGGACCTTTTCAAGAATTCCACCATTGGTTCGTACAATTCATATCCCTTACCTTTTCCCAGAAATGCAACTTTGTTGTGATCAATTTTAAATTCAAGAGCCATGAGGGAGATGAGTTTTTAGGGTTATGTTTCTCGTAATGTTGAGTGTTTGTGGATGCAGGATGAGTGGGAATTGGTTTGTTCTGAAGAGAGTGATGGTGGAGTGATAGTTTTTGCCCAAAATATAGTCAAAGAAAATAGACCGTTTGGTTGACCGTCGCTTACGTGTATTTCATCTTTGACCAAACCCAAAATAACACTTCAGCAGAAACATATGGTCAATCTGCTGAAGTTATACACTTCAGCAGAAACCATCAAAGATAAGAATATCTTCGGTAAGTTTCTAGAATTACTGTGCCACCCACTCGCATTAATTCTCATTGAACCTCGAACCCGTCTATAAAATGATCCCAATGTATACTTATCTCTTCACCAAAGATCCCCAAATATTTACCACAAACCCTAGATTCAAAAACAAACCCCAATTAACCAAATTGTACCATGAATACCAAACCTGAGATCATAGATCTCACAACATCATCTTCATCATCCTCTTCATCATCATCAAGTGGTGAATCAAACCCATGGCTACATTACTTTCCGCAACCCTATCCACGACCAAGTAAATCACCCTTTCTCCCTTCTTCAGAAGATGACAGTGTAGTGAATCCAAGTGAATCTGCTGATGATTCTGATGACTCCTATAAGGAGGGAACATCATACTCCCAACCTCCAGCACCTCGGCCTTAACCAAGGCCTCGTGTCAGGAATCCGCCACTCCCCAAAGACAAAGAGGTGGTTCTTGGTCTCACTGCGCCATCTTTTGGTGCATCAACACACATCGTATAAGAGAAGGGCTTAAGGAGGGTAGATGAATTGCATTTTGGTTGAAATACATAGATGAAGCACACAGGAGACGTTATTTTTCTCCATCATCATGTGTGGTCATCGTCATCATCAACGTTTGCATCAATCTATCCTCTCCATTTTGGTCCTTAGCATCTTCAAACGCATATCCAGCATCTAATGCATATCCAACATTCACTTAGATGTTGGAATAGATGATATGTACTAGATTAGGATTAGCGTAATTGTATAGCTCGTATCTTGAAGATGCATTTGTAGTAGGTGGACTTTTGTAAGCTGTAAGCTGTAAACTGTTTCTTGAATGAATGAAAGAACAATTTGACTTCAATATCTTTTCTTTAGCATTATAACTTCAGTGGAATCAAATTGTTTGCTTCAGTACTTTTAATTTCAGAAGAAACAAGCAACAATCTTTTAGCTATCTTGACCATATACCAATGAACCACACTTGATGAATTTGATCTTGATCATGGAATAGACAAACTGCAATTCAGACAGGAAATAGACAAAATGCAATCCAGACAACTGCAAAACAGACACAAAAACACACAAGAACAACACAAAGACAAACAAACTAAAGAATTATTAGAAAGTTAGTGTTAGTAAACAAAATAACACACAAAAATATGCAGAGTTTGCAACTAATCCTCCCCTGAGGCATATGCCTCCCCTGAGGCCTATGCCTCCCCTTAAACTTTACAGTCAAGGGTTTAGCATTCCAATATTGACCACAAGGTGTTGAAACCTTGGTCCATCAAAAGCTTTCGTTAACAAATCTGCCACATTATCATCAGTATGAATTTTAGCCACTTTTATCAAATGTTTTTCATATGCATCTCTTATAAAGTGGTGCTTGATTTCAATGTGTTTTGTTCGACTGTGAAAAACTGGATTTTTGACTATGCAGATGGTACTTTGATTATCAATAAAAATTGTTGTGTTCATGAAGTTGTACCCATAGTCCAGCAATTGGTTTTGAATCCAAAGGACCTGTCCACAGCAATTTGCAGCAGCAACATACTCTGCTTCAGTAGTTGAGGCAGCCACAATGGTTTGTTTCTTGCATTGCCAAGAAATCAACCTCTTTCCAAGAAATTGGCAGCCTCCAGTTGTGGATCTTCTATCCAAATTTGCACCAGCATAATCACTGTCACTATATGCTTCCAACTTGAAAGGAGACTCTTTTGGGTACCAAAGGCCTAAAAGAGGTTGGCCTATGAGGTACTTAAAGATCTTCTTGACAGCATTGAGATGGGAAGTAAGTGGAGTGACTTGATGTCGAGAACAAACACTCACAGCAAAAGTAATATCAGGTCTTGAAGCTGTTAGATACATCAATGAACCAATCATGGACCTGTACAGATGAACATTCACAGGTAGATCTGGTTCATTATTTGCTTTTGTCTTTGGAGCTTCATAAGGTGTTGTGGCAGTCCTAACACCTTCCATACCAAATTTCTTCAAAATGTCCCGCACATATTTATCTTGACAGATAAAGATGCCATCTTGTTTCTGCTGAACTTGGAGACCCAAAAAGAAAGTAAGCTCTCCCATAGCACTCATCTGAAATTCTCCCTTCATTAGTTCCTCAAATTCCCTGCACCAAGCTTCGTTTGTGGAGCCAAAAATAATGTCATCCACATAAACTTGCACAAGAATGATGTCTGAGTAATTCTTCTTTAGGAACAGAGTTTTATCAATAGCACCTCTCCTATAGCCATGCTTCAGCAGAAAGGATGAAAGCCTAGCATACCAAGCTCTAGGTGCCTGATGTAAGCCATAGAGAGCTTTAACAACCTTGTAAACATGATTTGGGTGATCTGGGTCTTCAAATCCCTTGGGTTGAGTGACATAAACCTCCTCTTCAATCTCACCATACAGAAAAGCACCTTTGACATCCATCTGATACACCATGAAACTCATGTAAGAAGCATAAGCCAAGAAAATTCGAATGGCTTCAACTCTAGCAACAGGTGCAAACACTTCATCATAACACTCGTCCCACTCCACCATGTTCTCAAACTAAGCCTAGTAGTGTGATGGAGGATGTTCTTCATTCATTTGTTGCTGATTATGATACTCGTCCCACTCCACCATGCTCGTCCCACTCCACCATGCTCTGATACCAGTGGTGGAGCGGGAGTACAAGATGATGATAGAAATTAGTTTGAACTAGGAGCATGTACCATCATGTTGGAGTGAGATGTCCCAACAAAAGCTGCATGTCCGGAAGAAGATGTACGGTAGGGAGTTCTGACATCAGGTTCAAGAGTTCTGAGTCTGTTGTACAGCTCATCAAAGGTGAGCATGTCCAACCCACCTTTAGCCTTGAGGGCTATACTTACATGTAACCATGATGGAGGCAAGGATCGTAGGAACTTTGAATTGCAATCATCATTATCAGGTTTTGCATTCAGCTGGTTTAGCTGACTCAAAATCCTATGGAACCTGTCGTATCCCTTGTGGATACCTTCTTCTTCGGAGATATTAAAGTCTTGAAATTGTTTTCTCAGCATGGGCTTCCTCATTCTCTTCGATTCTTCATTTCCACCGAACCTTGCTTTGAGAGCCATCCATATGTCCTTTGCATCATCCATATGGTGAAAATCACACAGGTGATCTTCAGGAATGGCTTGAAGCAGAATAGTTTTTACTTTGTGCTCTCTCTACATAGCCAGCACCTCTTCAGCAGTTTTGGGAGGAGCCATGATAAACTTCCCATCCCTGTCTGGTATCATTTTCTTTAGACTGTTTCCTTTCTTTACTACCTCCCACAGATTCCAATCAATATTGGAAATCCAGTTTTCCATCTTCATAGTCCAAAGATCATATTCTTCCCTTTTTAAATAAGGAAATTTACCATTACTGTTTGAAAGACTAAGCTGTTGCATGGAAGTGGTGTTGGTGTTGTTTGTGTTGGTGACTTCAGTTTCATTATCAGATCCAGGCATGGTGAGGGTATGTTTGGTTGTATGGGGGTGAGAATGGTTCTTAGTATCGTAGAGACTTTCCCGAGGCTCTGATACCACTTGTTGAATACACAAAGACCTTGATAGATCTTAAGCACTCGGAGATCGTTAGTGTTGCCTATGTAATCACAAGCAAACTAATAGAAGATCTCTACAAATGAAATTCTTTAGCGGAATGTAAATACAAGTTATAATAACTAAGAACTCTTAGATCCTCTATGGATCTTTTGATTATAGAAACTCTATGTTTCGGATATTTTACAAGACTTGAAAGACTTCAAAAAAACTTTTTCAATACAAACTATTATGGTTTCTTTTATAGACAAGAAACCCTAATGACTCACAAGCGTTTACAATGTACGCTCCTAATACAAACATAGATAACGCATGCATCTAGACAAGCATGCAACTCATCATATTGTTTTGCTAATCATATTGTTTATTCTGAGTAAGCTCTATACAATACGGCGCCAACCTATTCTTCATACGGCGCTTACTTTTCCTGCATACGGCCTACATACGGCGCTTATCTCTCCTACGTGGATTCGCACTATCAGCAGAATCACGATTTCTGTATTATCACTTCAGCTGAAGTATAACTTCAGCAGAATCCATTCTTCTTCGGCAGAAACTCTTCGGCAGATACTTCAGCAGATCCAGTAGTTTACCGTAATTCCCAACAATACCCCTCAAATTCTCATTTGAGGGGTGTTCTTGAGTGTGTGTGTGTGTTTTTTTCCCTTTGATATAACATCTCTTGTTCATCTTTCTCTCTACACACATATACGCATAACATATCATCAAGTCACCTTCTTTCCATCTTTGTTTCTACGCATATCTTGTCTTTGTGTTTAACGTGTTCTATGCGTAACGTGTTTGTTACGTGTACGCTTGTTTGGTAAATCTTGGTATACGCATAAGGTTGATATATTTAAGGTCCTACAATTGCCTTATCTGCTCAAGATACGCCGCATAACTACTTCTACATTCGCCGTATCACCCTGAAGACTTCACCAAGAAATACCAATAGAGAAGACACATGCGCCGTATCAAGACTGAAGATACGCCGTATCATATGGCGGTGTACGAATATTTGAGAATAAAATAATCTTGGACCCCAGGTGAAGTTACCTAGATACGGCGTATCGAGTAAACAGATACGCCGTATCGATGTCGTTTCCAGAAAGTATAAATACCAGAACAACAGCCTCATTCGGGAGACACAATATATACAGAGAATTCCACAGAGAAGAGGTGATTATCAGACCATACTAGACACGACCAGAAGAAGGTTCAAAGGCATAAGTAGTTCTTTTTAGTGCATTTTAATTCATAAGTAGATTTCACTTTAATTGTATTAGTACTCTTTAATCCACCAGGATTGCGTTTTGTCTCCAACGTTTGGCTCGCATTTAATAGAAGCTTTCCCATCGATTATAATTTTATTTGATGTTTATTTAGATGTTCATGTGTATGCTTTGATTACCTCTTGATTATCGTGGCTTGTTTGCGCTGCCATACGCCTCCCACAATTACTTCATTAACATCTTAGGATAGTTGATGTGTAACACCCCCAAAATTTGATACAGCGAAAGACTTAATCAAGCTTTTGGGGCGCTACTGGATTGGTACACAACACAAGTATAAGAAAACAAGATATCATAAATCAGTCACAACCAATCCCATAGTTAATTATCTGGTTACATTTATTCCAAAATATTCAAAAGTAAGGCCCAAAAGAGATCATAAAATAGGTCCACAAATTATTATCAGAGTCTAAAGTGATCCTCCAACCATGCCTCTTCTGCCAAGCCTCCAAGAACAAGCAGACCAAGCATCAGCTTAATTACCTGAGAAAACATGCTAAAAGTTCAGCTAACGCTGGTGCGTTCATAGGTTTAATTATAAATTCAATAGTGGACCTGAAAGATTTTATTTGCTATGCGAGACTAAGACAAATATACAATAAACATTCCAATCACATTCCATCAACAATCAAGATCTCAGCAAGGCCCTAAGCGACTCTAGCCAGGTACCACAGTTATAGCAAAGATGACCTCAATGCTATCCTGTACTAGGTCAGAGTAGACATCTATTCTTAGCTAGGTCACATAGTTATAGCAAAGGATTGCTACTCTAGACTAAGTCAATATCTACCACATATCTATCCTTACAAGTCAACACATAAACAAATAAAAAAGAGTAAAAGCAGGTCCAAGAAAAGAGTAGCATGCTTTCTCACCCCAATTTAGTTAAAACATAGATAAAATTGAGGCTATGAAACTCACCTAGATCAAGCAAAGCACAAATAATCACTAGCAAAGCAGATAAGCAGCTAACACAGCTCGACAACTACTGACTCGACACAACCTATTAATATAAACCCATTCTTAATACATTTTCCAATTACAATACTTCCTATCCCGAATATATTTCAATTCTTATTTCCAAAAACATCTCGTTTCTCTATTTAGTTACAAGCATTTGGTATCATCGTGTGAGGTATCGACTCGACAAGACTCCATGAATGCACTATATTTCTAACAATGCGACTTACGACGACACAATGTAAATTCTAAACGATATGCTTTATAGTTTAATAAGTTTTGAAATAAATCGTTAGATCTTATCGAATTCGTCAAATCGATAGACTCAACTATTTATTTATTTCACTTATTATTCCTAAAAACTAGTCACAACCTAACGAGTTATAAGGATAATTCGTTCATTAATATCTTTATCCTACGCACATAACAGGCTCTTATTGGGTTCATCAACCCAATAAGTCCGATATCTACGTGGGTTAAACCTATTAATGTCAAGTCATCCGCAACCCATGTATAACCCACAATGGTTATTAAATACTCATAAATGACACATTTTGGTAAACATGCCCTCGAAACATTTAATAACTCGTTTATTAAAAAACATTTCCATTTTAAGTCATTAGTTCCCCTTTAAATGTCGAATAACAAGGTATGTCTTGTTATTAAATATTTAATATAAGAACTTCTATTTTCCATTTTTCTAGTTTATTTACATGTTTATATATATTACGTCACGTTTTCAATATACGTTTCGAGTTATTATCCGTCTCGATTTCACAAGTCCGAGTCATGACTCTCAGCTTTTGATATGTCATGTTGTCTAATAATCAATAAAAGTCCATATTACGGCGTTGTCGGGTTCATCCGAGACTAGAAAGTCACGGTAACACTGACGTTGCGCAAAGTTCACATATATAATATCAAGTCCAAATAAACAACTCCACTCGTTACCAGCCCTAAACCTATGGCTCGGTAATGCCTCAACAACCTCCATTCAACTCATATCAATCCCGGCATCCAATCAAGTATCAACCCGCGCCCGAAACCATTGTCGAGACCCTAATGGTCTTGACTTGGCCACGGTTAAGACTACGCGAACTAAACGGACCCTAAAAGTCCTTTGGCTCCTCGTGTCTCGTCCAAACCCACACGACCAGACCGTCTTTGGTCCTGATCTCTCCTAACGCCAACTATAACTCCAACAACTTATCACATCAACTAAACCCGGACCATTTTGGTCCTTGTAGGTCTCGGATACACCCAACGCCACAACAAACGGACCCTTTGGTCCCTTGTGGCTCGCGGTCATCTCCCAAATGCAACCCAACATCATCAAACTTCCATTATCATTACAAAACCACAATCAAAAACATCAAACAACAATAAATAAAATGCATAAACACGAAACCCGACACGACACACTCAATACCAACACACATTATCACGTTTTTGTTATTTTTAAAGCTTAGTTTTTATGTCTGTGTCCATTTAACCCATCCAAACGAATGAATTGAGACTTAAAAGTCTTGTACGAGGCAAACCACTCGCGAACGAGTGTACAACTTGCGTCCTTTACCTTTCTTTCTCCCCGATCTATTCTTAGAACAAGAAAACACGAACAAAAACGTTATTTAGGCGCGTTTGGGTGGCAGTACGGTGGGGTAGGGGCGCATTCTATATACCAAAAGAAATAGGAGAGTGAGACGAAGATATTGGTCGTGGTGGTGTGATGCCACTCGCGGCGGTGTAGCGGTGGTTGGCCGGAGAAGGGCGGCGGCAGCTAGGGTGGTGTAGAGAGAGAAAGTAGAAGCTAGGGTTTGAGGAGGGAGAAAGTGTGTGGGGGGGGGGATGGGTATCTATATTTTTTAGGGAGGATCAAATAATAATTATTTTGGGACCCGGGGGGGGGCCACATGAAACCATGGGGACCAACATCGTAATTTTTGTAAACTTTCCCGAAATACTTCTCACGAGCTCATATATTTTATAACTAACGTCTGACTATTTTTATTAATAGCGTTATTGTTTTTAATTACTTTTTTTTCACGAGTTTTGATTATTAACACGCCTTATTCTCACGTAACGAGTTAAAAGTTACTTTTTCTGTTGTTTTAGGTTTTTACTGTACCGACTCAAGTAGTGCCTAAAGTTACGGGCCATAAATCATACCATAACTCATTCGATACCAAAATCAATTATAAAAGCAAATAAATGATACCAAGTCAAGTCACGATTATCCAAAATAGCTCCTATAGTGTAATGCTGTTACCTAAAAGGGCTCCCTAATTTGCCAGTTGTCACATGATGTAAGCCCTAATGGGATAAATAATTTAACTAAGTAATCATTAAGTTTGCACTTAATACAGATTTGGGATTAGTTGTGACAAAGATTTTCGGTAATAATACTTAAAATTGAATCTAGGGTATTTAGCTAAGAAAGAATACGCTCACGCGAACAACCAACGAGAAAGACCAGAATTACTACTCATCTTATATAGCTAAGCAATTAAGTGAATATAATGTACTTTACTATCGGATATGCCTCTTATTTGTCATATGTTTCCTATTTGTGTACGTGTGTGTCTATCGTCATGTTACTTTTAGTTTTACTTAATCTAAACATAGTGCCAGTCTCTCAGGCTGAAAACCCCCTTGCGTTAGATTAGGTTTAATTAGACTAACTTTAGGATTAAAATACTGATATATTTTTAAGTGTTAACGTTCCACTCTTAGTGATCGACACTCTACTTACCAACTAAGCTACACTAATCGGGTATACTGCTCGTTAGTGTTTGTTATAGGTTAAGTCGGCTAAATATAAATGTAAAACTTGATAATAATAATTTACCTATACACAACGAAACACATCAGGTATGAGTATGTGGTGTTGAGGATGTTGTTGTTGATGATGAATCTGATGGTGTTAAATTTAAAGTAGTTGCATCCTTTGGTACATGTTCTGAATCATTAAGATTCATTTCAATCTTGATGAAGTGACTTGAGGTTATTGTTGTTATCAATAATTTAAGATTTTTGGTTGATCATCGAGAAGCTGTGTTATATGTTCTCTACAACCGTTTCGGATGTGCCTTATGGTTCACATCTTGGTTGGTAATTATAACCTCCGAATCTGTGAAGATCGTTTTCAAATCTTGAAACTACTCAAGAAATTGACCTATTAGGTAATAGTACCGCTCTATCAGGATTTCCACTTGATCATTGTGATCTTTCCTTATTCAGACATATTCACTACAAGTGTTAAGGATGTAACATAGTGGTTATCATCACGGATCGTATTCAACCAATTCCAATTCTTTTAAACCGTTATGAGTTCTTGAGTTGTCTCAAGACAATGACCCGAGGTTAGTGGATTGCCTCATATATCAGGATTTCCAATCGATCTTCATGGAATTTTCTAAAAAGATTGTTCCACTACGATAGTTATGGATGTAATGTCTTGTCGTTCATTGATTTTAGGTAGCATTAACCTCCGGTTTTGTTAGGATCGTTATCGATACGTTGGAAAAAAAACAAGTACAGACCTACGTCATCATAACTCAATTCAGTAAAGAACCTCCTTAGTAGGTTTTCTAGCTCAAATAGTTTGAATATCCAGAAGAACATTTACTTTCGCCGCTCCTGAACCCGGATGCCTCAAGTAAGCTAACAACGAGTTCAGGTTAATTGATAAGGATTTAAAACATGCATTTTTAAGGGGTCATTTAGTCTCTAAGCTCATACATATTTGATCAATTATTACCCTAAATCGTTTCTTTTCGCATTTTAGGTCCTTTGGAAGCAAAAGGCGGAAATGAGCATGATTCTAGCTTATTTGGACAAGAAAACAAATAAAATGACCAAGTCACGAAAACGTCAGGAAAAGAAAGCATGGCGGCGTCACAAGCTACAACGTAACGCCGTCACTTGAATTTTGGCATGAAGATTCAGAGTAATTTTATCAAGTGATTGTTCAGTCTTTGTTGATGGCCTCATGTTGACGGCGTCACTACTAGATCCATGAAGAGTGACGACATCACAAATTACAACCTGACGTCGTCACAATGAAGTCGGTGCAATTTCAGAAACCCTAATGACGGCGAGCTGATGGCGTCAAAACCATAACGTGATGCCGTCACAACTGTAAAACTATATATATTTTCATATGTTTTCCTTTATCATCTTGGAGAGGTAAACCCTAGGATGAATTTCAGAGGTTTTGTAAATCTTTTTCCAGCCACCAAACATATGTTTCATTGAAGATAAGTGATTCATCTTTAATCATTCAATATGTCTATGTGTTGTTTGATTATATATTTTTCTTCTCTTCTCTTTAACATGCTTAGCTAAATTACTTAGTGTTTGGTTAGATTTAAATGAAACCTAGTTATTAATTATTTATTTTTGTCTCTGGTTTAATTGGTTGCCTCGCGTTAGGAGTAGGAAAACTAGCTTAATTCTTATACGTATTAGCTTGTACATCCGACTAAACGCAACACTAGAGTGCACTAGCTATTTTTCTCATTGTATTTATTGCATGAATTTTGGCTTGTTGACATTAAGAGTTTTAATGACTTTAGGATTCTTAAAGGAGACTTATACATTCATAGAGTTAGGCCATTTGGCACCTCCCTACGACCAATATTAAGGAATACAATGCGCCAATTAAAACAAGGACGTGACAATTTGACTAATCAATAAGAGATAACTAGGGAGTAAGGATAATCTAAGTAAACACCTTTACCTATCATAAGAGTTACCATAATTTATTTTCTCGCATAGTAGTTTAATTTAGTTTAATTATTAGTTAAAAAACCAAATCTCTCAAACCCCGAAATTTTACTTGCTTTCAATAAAATATAAGAACATAAAAATAATCTTCCTACAACCTCTAGAACTATTTCGTCATGCACTTCGGATTTCACAACACTATTCCCCTAGAGAAGGATCAATCCCCCGTGTCTTGCCTATACTACACTACAAGTCTACAACGGTTAGGTACACTGTCTAGGAGAATTGTAAAACTTAGTGGTTTTGTAAAATTCCGCATCATTAATCTTTGAAGTAAGCTTGAAGCGTTCATCAACGATTTTGGTCCATCGCCGTCAGTATATCATTTTTGGATCACATAGATTTCCAGTTGACACTTTTTTAATTCATTAAATATACAACTCAGTGACCTACTGGCAGTGTTGTTTGATGTTGGCACTGGTAGGTTTTCCATTCAATCATCATGAAATACTGTGAGTAACACTATGAATGTTCTGGCAAGATCTTTTGGAATTTGCATAGGACTCTGTACAACTTGTATTCTTTGTTGTGAATAACTAGTGTAATATTTCATTTGTGTCTGTTAATACAAATAACATCCAAAAGTTCATTTACATTTTTTGACTCCATATGTTTTGATAATCACAAAATGTAAAAACACGCTACGTAAAAATATACGTAAACAAGTTTTTAGTCGTAAATGTCCATTTCGATAAAATATCACTTAAGGTATGAACAAACAATATATATAACTTGTTGGGAATTATGCGAAGTAGGATTTCTGCTGTCAATTCTGCCGAAGGTTTCTGCTGAAGTAGAAGCAGAATCTGCTGAAGAAGAGATTCTGCTGAAGTATAAAAGCCGTGCCGTGTTTCTACTGAAGGGTGGAAGCTGACTAGGATCTGCATGCGCTTTATTAATTATATGCTAACCCATCATTATTTTTGAATTGCCCGAGGTTAGCATGGGTATTATTGTACTGCTCAATATTGTTTAGTGTTTAGTCATTAAATGCATGCTTGCATGCTTAGTCGATTGAGTAGTAATAGATTAGGGTTCCTTGTCTATAAAAGGAACCTCATAGTATGTAATAGACAACTCATTCGAAACATAGTGTTTCAGTTAATAAAAGATCCATAGAGGATCTAAGTGTTCTTAGTTATAACAGCTTGTATTTACATTCCGCTATAGAATACGAGTTGTAGAGATTTTCTATTAGTTTGCTTATGATTTATTATTTAAATGCTAACCCATCATTATTCTTGAACTGCCCGAGGTTAGCATGGGTATTATTGTACTGCTCAATATTGTTTAGTGTTTAGCCATTAAATGCATGCTTGCATGCTTAGTCGATTGAGTAGTAATAGTTTAGGGTTCCTTATCTATAAAAGGAACTTTATAGTATGTAATAGATAACTCATTATTCGAAACATAGTGTTTCAGTTAATAAAAGATCCATAGAGGATCTAAGTGTTCTTAGTTAAAAAAAAAAAAAAAAAAAAAAAAAAAAAAAAAAAAAAAAAAAAAACTTTCTCTTGCAGTTTTGTTGTATATAGTTGATGGTTTTTAACTCACCAGATATACATTGTGTATATCAAAGAGTTGGCTAGTCCAAAGGGTACAGCTTTGGTAAAGACATATCAAATCTGTTGATAGCTGTAATGATTTGTGATCAGTTCCCAAACGGTCAGGTTTTATCACACAAATCAACCACTTGTGAATGGTCAACCGTAATAAAAGTCTAAACAGTCTAGAACCAATGCAATTAAGATCAGAGGAGTTTAGTGTTTCCCCAGGTCGTTAAGTCCCAACGAGCTGTGCGACTGAATCACCTAACGTATAGTGATCGGGTGATAATGAACGGGAAAAGGTTTGCGATTGATACTAGATGACAGAGGAAAAATGAAAGAAAATTAAAAAGCTAAATTATATTAAATAAACGCTATCACTATTTTTAAAATGATGTTTTTGATTTTTCTTTTATAAATTTAAATTAAAAACTACGTAACGTACAAAAGAAAATGTGAAATTAAAACAGAATTAATCCTAAAAAAATAAAAATGAAATTTTTACAACCCTAATGATAAGAGAAAAATTTTTAGAAAAAGAAAATTATTTTTATGGCTATTTATTTAATTATTATTAATTAAAAACTATTTTTACCTATTTAATAATACCCTAAAATATAAGAAAATATGAAATAAAGCTAGAAAAATGAAATTATGACTTAGAAAAATCTAAAATAACTAAAGAGAATTTTCAAAACTACTTTTGTATTTTTCTGATTATTTTTCTATTTTCTATGAATTAAAAACTGTTTAAAACTAATTAAATTGCTAAAAATTACAAATTTAACTAAGAAAAATCTGGAAAAATTATTTTTTTGCTTTTTATATTTATCTTAATCTATGAAAATTGAAAACTTAATTTTTTGAAGCTTTTCTGATTTAATTGTATTAAAAGCTAATTAAAAATGCCTAAAAACTGATTAAAATAAAGAAAAATAGTAAACAATGATGGAAAATTATGAAAAATTCAGGAAAAGTCTAAATTAATATTCTAAATCTATGAAAAATATAAAAACAATAGCTTATGTGTGAGAATATGAAGCTGCAGTGAAGAGTGCTTATAAATAAGCACTCAAAATAAGCTAGAGGTACCAAATGAGCACCAAATTATCACAGAAGCTATAATATGCTAAAACTACTCAAAAGCAACTAAGTACAACTAGCCTAAACCTCTAAAGTGCAAGCTAAACAGATTTGATGATTTAAAAACTCAAGTGCTAAACAGATTTTAGCTACTACTTTGTAGCTTGAAAATAAGCTACTCAAATAAGCTGAAACTCAAAACCAGATGTTGGAACCTAAAGTAGACCTGGCTAGGAACTTATAAACCAAGAATGAGCCTGAGATGAGCTCAAATGAGCTTTTGACAAGCTCTGCACAACACTGAGTCAGTGCACAGGGCACTTATGACCAAATTGACAAGCTATTTTGAAGCTTGTACAAAATTACTAAAAATCTACAAAAATCATTATTCAACTCTTGACCAATTGAAGTTTTTAAACCCAAAGTTTTAATGAATTTGAAACAGAAATGAATACATGAAAATTCAACAAAGGTTGGGTAAAAACTGGCTTTTTCAATTTGACTTTCTTAGCAGTTTTGACAACTTTGACCAAAATGAGATTTGAGCTTAAAACTGGATTATAAGCTTACTAAAAGCTATGAGTAGCTTTAGTAAGCTTATTAGAGTTATAATAAGGCTTATTGAAGCCTGGCTTTTAGGTTATTTAAACTGCATAAGTAAAAGAAAATTTAAAAACTAGAAACTTGGATAAACTTTGAATTAATACTTGAACTGGATTACAAACGTTTACATAACTTACATTTAATACATAGAAACTGAAAATAACAATTTAAGACTTAAACTAATACATTGATAATAAAAACGAGTTTTTAAGAAATTCTAAAATTAACTACTCTCCTCCAAGCTTTCTCTTCCTTCTATTTATACAACCAAATGTCTTCCACTTGTACTCTGAGCAATTCCCACCTTTAATCTTGGCCCTTGGATCGCTTGAGAGGTTTATAGCCATTGATGATATTTTTGGCGGGAAAGAGATATTTGTCAGTTGGTACTGATAACTTGTGACAGGGGAGGAGCATTTAATGCATTTGGCATGGGGTGTAGGAATAAGGTGGGTGATATGATGATGGAGGAGGGGGGTGTTTGCAGGTATAGGTGATGATGAGGGGGAGGGAACCCGTGAGTTTGACTTATTTGACCGGGTATAAGGGGAAACGGGTTGGATGGGTTGGATAAAGGGATTGGACCGGGTTGTGGATATTGGACCAGATTTGAGTTTAAGTGTTTATTGGATTTGGACTTGGACTTAGGATAGAAATGGATACATTTAACAACTTAGGGACCAAAAGTGTAATTCTGAAAATCCAGGGACCAAAGCTGTGACATCTGAGATTGTAGGGACCATTCATGTAATTTCTGATAAGTAATCCAAGTGCCATTATTGACAATCTCCAATAATATAAGGGCCATTTTTGCCATTTTTGAAACTCAAAGGACTAAACTTGTAATTTCTCAAAACTTTTGACATTTTTCACCAAAGGACTAATTATGACAACTTATGATTTCAAAAGGGCCTTTGGTGACTTTTCTTTTAAAATAAGTGCTCAGGGACTATTTTTGACAAGATTTGAAAGTCGGGGGACTGAAACTGCCAATGATGCAAACTTAGCTCATTTTTCATCTGATTTTAAACATTTTGCATATGAAACATATAAAATACAATTTTGAGATATTTTCAGTATTTTGATGCATTTCTGAGCGTTTTTAAGTGTTTTGCAGTTCAGATTTGACAAAAAATGATGAGTATTTACACACTCATCAATCCCCCACACTAAACTATTGCTAGTCCCTAGCAATCTTTTGAGAAAAACTTAATGGATTTGAATCTCTTTACCAAAAGCCATTACTTCTGGAGTAGCCAAATGTTTCAGTTCAAGTAAGAGCCTTGGTACACTGATAACCAAATGATTTTGAGCAAACCACCAGCTTTCAACGGATTTGATTTGTCTTTACCAGAAGCCGTTTGCTTCTGGACTAGCCAACTCTTAGATAAATTATCAATATTATCTTTGGTGAGTCGATTACCAATTATGGTTTTCCAACTGCCTTTACCACAAGCCATAAACTTGCGGGCTAGCCAACTCTTCACTAATTAAAGATATGGTGAGCTGAACACCATACAATTTTGGGCAAATTGCAAGCCGTCAACGGATTTGATATATCTTTACCAAGAGCCGTTTGCTCCTGGATTAGCCAATCCTTTTGTTTATTAGACATGGCGGACTGATAACCATAAGCTGAGTAAGTCCAAAACACTTACTCCAAAAAAAAAATTGGCCAAAAATGGGGGAATTGGGCGGTATAATTACATGATAAAATTCGTGAGAATTCCCCCCCACACTAGAAATGAATATTGCCCTCAATATTCAAAGTATCGGCGGTTATGCCGAAACATAGAACGTAAAAGGGAAATACTACGGCCATTATTTGAAAGATTTTTTTTTTTTTTTTTTTTATGAAAACTTATATACAACAGCGGGGGGCAACTCCCCCACACTAGGGTGGTAGAAAGTAGAAAGAAGTCAGAAATATGGGTGAAAACCCATATGGTGTGCTACTGTTTTTGATTCCCGAGTCGCTAGCTTGACTCGACCCCGTATTCAATGGTTCATGGGGAAAGTGTTAATACAAATAAGCCGTAAAAACGTTTATTTATATTTTACGATCTTCTAATGTTTTGTCGATAACAAAAGTAAAATCATATTAACGAAACAAATAAAATACGTAAATGGTTTGAACTAATAGTTTTCTAACACACTTACGTTTTCACATAAAACACTATAACAAGATTAAGTGATTTTATATTTTAGATACACATGTACAACAACTAGTGTTTACATATTGGCTTAACAAGTTTAAGTAACTCTATGAGTTAGATACATATGTACAACAACTAGTGTTTACATATTGGGTTAATACATACTTATATTAAGTACACTAAAATGGGTAAAAACAAGTATATACTAAAATGGGTAAAAGCAAGTATATACTAAATAGATAAAAACTAGCAAATGGTTTTTGACCCATAACCCATGGTTTTATATATACCACATACACAAGTTCAATGTATCCTTAAGGTACATTGTATCTAGATTGAAAACCATGGATCAACCCATAACCCATGACCCATGACCCATAACCCAAAATACCCATGGGCAAAGAGGAGCGGACCACGGATCCCTAGCTTTGTGCTAGCCGGATCCCAAGTGGAAGGGATCCGTGGGATCCGGGGAAACAGTAGGTTTTTCCTCTATAAATAGTGAGCCATTTCTTCATTAAATCTCACCCCTCTCCAACATACTTTCTCCCCTGAGTTAAATCTCACTAACCTTAGATCCAAGAGATCTATGTTTGTAGTTTTGTTTTTGTGTGATCTTTTAGGTTCCTCTTAAAGGGAAGATCACCACCTTTGAAGTCGAGCAAGCTCAAGTCCATGAGTTGCCAAGCTTCCTCATTATCAAGGCTATTGAAGTCCTCTTGTTGATGATCCCTTTCTTTCTTCAAAGAAGCGTAGTGTTAAAGACATTAGTGAAAGATGTCTCAAGTGTCAAGACGAAGATAGTAGTGAAAGGTATCTATCGTCTATAGGATAAGCACTTGTGGTAGGTGCTTAGAAGTCAAGACAAGAAGCATTAGTGAAAAGGTGCTTAGAAGTGAAGACACAAGACATTAGTGAAAAGTGTCTTGTAGATCTAATCAAAGACATTAGTGAAAGGTGTCTTGTAGATCTAATCAAAGGCATTAGTGAAAGGTGCCTTAGATGTACATTCGATATGGTGTGTTTCGATGTACTAGATAGACTAGCATTAGATCCAAGGATATTGATGTCCTTGATGATGTTGTAAAGGAGTAGATCTCCTTTGGGATTAGTCGTTGGTGTAGTGTGGTAGTAGTTCCTCCATTGCAATGGAACTAGGTGCTTAGCCTAGTACCTAATAAAGGGTAGGCGACGTTGTGAAGGTGTAGTTCACCTAAGGTGTGAAAGAACTCGGTGGTTAACCTAGCACCGTATAAAGGGTAGGCGACGTTGTGTTAGGTGTGGTTCGTCTTGGTGTGAAAGAACTCGGTATTTAGCTTTGTACCGGAAAAAGGTTAAGCGACGTTGTGAAGGCTTCTCCGCCATAAGGAGATTGGTGTAGTGATTACAAACTCTCGAGTAGGTGACTCGGGGAGTGGAGTAGGGCAAGGAAGGTGTCCTTGTAGCCGAACCACTATAAATACTTGCGTTGTGGTTTTGTGCTTCTTACTCTTATCTTTTCATTACATATCTTTATATGCTTGTTTATCAACATCCAACACACACAACCAAATAGATTGACATAAGTCGATCTAAATAGTTTAAAAGGAAGTTTTAATTGGTAAAACTATTCAACCCCCCCTTCTAGTTTTCCACAATTGGCATCAGAGCTTCGTTACCAAGTTTCTTGAAGTATATTGTACTTTAAAAACTTGATACAATCCATAGTTAATTGAAAACTACAAAGAAGGTTTTTCATAAAAACAAACATCATGTTTTTCAAAAACTATATGTTTGGATGTTGAGTTGATAACAACATTTTTTATATATATATTTTTTTTGCACTATCTTCCTTGTGATATTGATTAGTCAAAGCTCGTACCCACCAAGCTTTAGGAGTTGCTTGGTAACAAGATTACCTTCCTTAAGAAGGTATCTTAGACGCAAAAGAGCGGGAATCGTCTAAGTGACATTTGTCATTTGTAAAAGACATTCCTAAGTGCATTCGAGGTATGACTTTCTACTTATATCTAAATGATACTTGTTTAGTATATAAGTGTTATTTGCTAGGCTTTTATTTGAGTAGATTTTTGTGTTTACACATGATTTACATGTAGCTTCGTTAGGAAGCTTGTTTCTCACATACATGTTTTTTTTCTCGTCTATAGTCATAGTATGTAGAGCTTATGCTTTATTTCTTCTAATAAAACAAAAACACGAATTTCAAAAATTCCTCCTTCCCTATTAATAAACCCACTCGACGTCCACTTTTTCAACCCTCACCTTTTCAAATTTTCCAATTTCAAAAATTTCTTCTCATTCAAAAACTTCATCCTCTTCCTCATTCCATCTCTTCCTAAACCAAGAAGATCCGTCATCAACATGGTTTACATCGCACTCGTGCTCATCGCACTTGTGTTCCCTATGATGAAGTTCACATACGGAGACATTTACTTTGTGTTGTTAATCTATATTGGGGTCATTTACCCAATCCTTTGTATCATCCTTAGCATTGAAATGCAATACTATTAATTATCTATTTTATCTAGGATGTTTGTGTTATTATGTGTGTTTCATTTCTTTTGATCTATATGTGTTATATTCTTTCGTGATACATTAGATGTCATGTATGCTTGCTAAAAGAAAATGTAGGATAAAACATACTTCATGGTACAATAATCGTAAAACCTATTTTTTTATTAAAACTGGTTCTGTTACTACAGATCCACGGATCCCGGAAGTTACACTAGCCGGATCCCTTTTGAAAAGGAACCGTGGGATCCGTCCTACTGGAAAACAGTTTTCATGCAAGATTGAAAATCACTATCTTTCAAAAAAATTATTAATAATCCACTAGAGCTTCAAAACCATGGGTTATCTAAATACTAATTGTTAATAAGAATATCTAGTAAAAACGTTAGATTGACCATAAACGTCTTCCCTTATTAACCCATCACTTCTATAGGTTCAACTATGACGCATGAATACGAGTTTGATTTTTCACTCACTAGCGTCTACACCCCGAACATTTCCCTTGAGCCCAACACACCTGGCAATCATGTCCGTGGGTTCAATAATCTCGAAAACCGTCACTTCCATGAAGGACGTATTGTAGACACCTCTCTACAATTCGAAGAAGGTATCAATACCTCCTTCCGAGCCATAGGACTAGAATGTCTTCTTGAAATTAACGAGAAGATATGTCCAAGGTTCATAATGGAATTCTTCCGTCAAGTGGAACTCGTTCGTAACGAGGATCGCTCTTTATCTCTTTGGTTTTATATCAAAAACCAAAAATTCACTTTAAGCCTTGGGCATTTTGCTCACATCCTCCGAATTCCAAACCATGGACAATGTGCCTTCACTGAAGATTGGTCTCTTGATTCTCTCTTCAATTTTCGTGAAGAAAATAGCCCATATTGTTCACACATACCCTCTCCGGAAGAATTAACACGCATGATATGCAAACCTCGACCATATTACTCTAATCCAAACATTATCCATACACGAGATATCCGAGAAGAGTATAAGCCTGCTGCTCTTATTCTACATGAAAATGTTTGGAGTCTTAGGGGAAATCGAGATATTCTTCCTGCTTGTTGTGCTCACATGTTGTACTGTTTGCTAACACAACAACCATACAATCTCGCCTACTTCTTCGCAAGGCGAATTGCAAATCTTCAAGGCTCCAAGAATAAACTCATCCCTTATGGAATGTTCTTGACACGCCTCTATCACAATGTTATGCACTTCCATCCTCAATTTCAAAGTCCGTTGTACGTACTTGTGAACAAGATGATGGAACCGCTAAACATATCTCTCATGAAGATGTTCTTCATTCATGATTCCACCAATACCCATCAATCACATAATGATCCTCCTAGTGAAGATACTCAAGGAACCTAGAATAGTCAAATAGTATTAATTCTACTCTACTAATTAGTTATCAATGTAATCCTATCTCTTTCATGAAATAACACATCTTACATTTGATATCCTAGTTTTAGAACTCCTTTAAACAAAGCTTGGAATATAATGCACTGTCATGATCATTGCATACCTTTAGTAAAGGTTCTGTCTAGCAGATAGACGGATCCCAAATGTTGTACTAAACGGATCCCTACATCTAGGGAACCGTGGGATCCGGCAAAACAGAAAATGCAATTGCAAGCATTATATGTCAAACACATCCCTTAGAACACCTCACACTAAGCTAAACATAGTGTCTTAAGATTGATCAAGACTTTATCAAGATAGGTTGACCTTTCCTATTCTTTCCAACTCACATAGATCACATTCCAAGGCTTTGTTAGATCTACCATTTCAAATCCATCACTCTTCCGCTCCCAAGACTCACACTTTATTCTTCTTATATGATCTCTCACAACTAGGTTAGAAATCCTTCGATTATGACAATGTTGATCATTAATCAATCTCACCTCAAAATTGATCAAAGTTGATCAAATCCTAGTTTTTCCCATCTCATAACCATTAGGATATTTTCCAAAACATAATCCTAAGACACAACCTGATCTCTAGGATCATTTAGTTTCATTTAACTTAAATTGACATCTTTAATGTCATCCTTGCTCATCCATTGGTACTTGTTGAAAGTTCCAAATCCTTCCATAAATAACAATCATTAGCTACACCACTCATTGTCTTCAAACACTTAAGCACCCCTTCATTTAAAACACTTGGGAGAACTGAAACACTCAAGGTGATATAGGTCTAGGATCTTAGAAACATCATTTCCACTCTTTCATAAACTGCTGAACGCCGGATCCCTAGAACTAGCCTAGACGGATCCCTCTAAGAAGGGAACCGTGGGATCCGGATGACAGTCTATGACAAATCTTGGTAAAACAATCATTTCAACTCATCTTCCTAACTCAAACACTCCATCTCATCTTAAATGAGTTCCTAGAACAGCACAACCTCTGTAGTTGACTCTTGTGCATGCTAATCATCACATTCCAATGAATCTTAGTGGCTTAAGGCTTAAATGCACTTTCCAAATCTCTTGGTTTATAAACCACCTTGTTAGGATCTCCATAGTCATCACTCTCATCCTAACTTTCAGCTTTTGTAATCCCTTAAAATCATCTCATCATGAGAAAAACACCAAGTAACAACCTATCCACCAAAGAACCACCCATCAAAAGGGCTCGTGTTGTACACGAAATCTCTTCAACCGAATCATCTCCGGTCAAACCAACAAACCTTCATCATCCAATCAAACCAATTCCTAGAAGGTTAGTACCCACAAAATTACCTATGCCAAACACCACCATACCTCCTAGGCCAAACAATATCATCTCCACTAAACCATCACCATTGGTTCCTAGAGCTATCTCTTTTACATCCCCACAATCATCACCTCACCTCTACAATTTAGAGGACTTGCCACCTAGGACGTCTCATCCGCTTCCGCCGACAACATTCTCCTCATTAGGAGGAACAATGATTCAAAATCAAGGTGTTGAGTCAACACTTGCTCCGGCTTCCTTTTCGCCGTTTCCATCATATAATCCCATTTGGATTATAAGAAATCACCAAAGTCAACCACCCGACCTTATGGAAGTTGACACATCTTTACCACCATCATCATTCTTGATCGAACCATTCCTAAATGGACCTCCACCAATCCCTCCATCATTTGAGGCTCCTCAAACCACTTCAATTTATCCTTTGAATCTAGCCACTTCATTTCATCCACCACCACTACCTAGCCATGACAAAGATTGCTATCATTGTCAACATGTTGAAAGTTTGATACATGAAGTACGAGAAGACCAACGTTTCATGTTCTATCATCTCCTCGAACGTTTCGACGAGATTAAACCTAAACATAACTTGAGCTAGAGGACTATAGTGGTGTCTAAGCTTCAAGCGTTAGTTGGTCTAAGAAATTCCTAGTTATGTATTGTCTATTTTCTTATTTTTGAGTCATGTATATCATAACTCTTGTTTTATTAAATGGAATTACATGCTACTTGTTACTTCGTTGAGCATATGATTACTTTGTACTCATATCTCATTTGTGTAATATCATTACTTGTTATATCACCTTTGCTGATTTTAGTCATCAGCCAGACGGATCCCTCAGTATTGCCTAGACGGATCCCTACTAGAAGGGAACCGTGAGATCCGTGAAGTCAGAACTTTTTTTTTCTCACATTTGCCGGAAATTGTGAATTATACTTGTTTTCTAACCCTTGTTTTGCAGTTTTTCAATTAAACACGTAAAGTTTTTGACATCCTAAAGCTAGGGGGAGCTTGGTGTCAAAACAATACGTTGCTAAATTACTTGCAACATTTGATCTATATTTCATAACTTCCCATTGCAACTTTGCAATATTCGAGGGGGAGCACGTTTTCGTCACTTAGACGAACCATTTGCAAACTTAATTGCAAACACAAGTAGCTTATTTTACATTATGTCCTTGACGCCCTTTTTCAAAGGGATGGACTCGTCAAGGGGGAGTTAAGACGAGTACCATTCCCGTCAAGGGGGAGTTAAGACGAGTACCATTCCCGTCACTTGCTCTCATTACATCTTTTATAATTTTTCTTATAAAAATTGTGCTAGTTTCTTCAAACACTTTTTGTTTCGACAAAAAGGGGGAGAAGAAAGTAAAAACTACAAATTCAAACATTTACGAATTTTAGCTTTTCCTTAAAATAATTTTATGTTTTGTCATCAACAAAAAGGGGGAGATTGTTAATACAAATAAGCCGTAAAAACGTTTATTTATATTTTACGATCTTCTAATGTTTTGTCGATAACAAAAGTAAAATCATATTAACGAAACAAATAAAATACGTAAATGGTTTGAACTAATAGTTTTCTAACACACTTACGTTTTCACATAAAACACTATAACAAGATTAAGTGATTTTATATTTTAGATACACATGTACAACAACTAGTGTTTACATATTGGCTTAACAAGTTTAAGTAACTCTATGAGTTAGATACATATGTACAACAACTAGTGTTTACATATTGGGTTAATACATACTTATATTAAGTACACTAAAATGGGTAAAAACAAGTATATACTAAAATGGGTAAAAGCAAGTATATACTAAATAGATAAAAACTAGCAAATGGTTTTTGACCCATAACCCATGGTTTTATATATACCACTTACACAAGTTTAATGTATCCTTAAGGTACATTGTATCTGTCACACCCCCAAATTACCTGTTTTGCAGCGGAATGGAATTCCTGGGGGCTTGACTGTCATAGCACCACAATCACAGTTACATTGAACGACCTAAAGTGTCGTTTGGAAAATACATCGTTTGATTTAATAAAACAATCAGAGTTTACAAAGTAGGTCCCAAATGAAAACCAATTTGTGCGGAAATAAGTTTGATACAATACAAACGATGTTTTAAAGTAAGTAAAACCCAAGTGAGACGCGTCGTCATCACGACTCCATGATGTGTCCCAATGCGTGCCATGAAGTGAATGCCTTAGATACCTGAGATTAAAACATGCTAAAAGTGTCAACACAAAGGTTGAGTGAGTTCATAGAGTTTGTTTTGAAATGTAAAGCCTTCCAAAATTGTTTATGCAGCTAAGGCATTGTAAATCGTTGAAATGTAAAGACTTTCAAAATCGTTTATGTGGCAAAGGCATTGTAAATCCACTCAGTTCCAAGTCCCGCCCATACAAAACTTGCAACCTGTGTGTTCACAACCCACTGCCAGAATGTGTGTAGTTTATGTTCCAAACATATGATGTCAAATGAATTCACACTAGTACCTAACACGACATAGAACAATAGCACTTAATCAATAGGACCATAGCACATAATCAATAGCACCTAACTCAATGTATATCAGTAGTCAACTGATTTAGAACGTTATACGACGTAGTACCTTAGCACGCAAACAAGAACAATTTATATAGTATAACCTTTGATTTAGAAACAATGGTACTCATGATAAATTTAAAGTACTTATGAACGCAAATGAAAACAGTTTGAGCATGTATCTCCCCCAAAACAGTTATGAAAACAAGTAAAAGTAGGGGCTACGAAACTCACTTGGTAAACTGACGAGATGACAAGAGTGAGTACACTGAGGTATAATGAGATGCGTTATCCGCGACCTATGACGAATGATATGATATGTCATGAGTTGCAATGTAATGCTATGCATGCACTTCGTATGTTATTTATACCATTTACGAGTTTTGAAAATATTACTCGTCGACGAAAAATACTCTTTTGACGTCTTGACCCTTCAAAAATGACTTTACATGTTTTTACGTCAAAATGTCATCCTATAATGGTTTTATAATGATTTTTGGTGAAATTGCCACTTTTCGTCGCAAAACAATGTCGTCGGAATTTTCATGAAATTAACAAAAATGGCTTTGGAAAACTAGCCGTAAAACGGTGTGCGTCGATCGTTAGAGAACGAACTCGACGGTTTTGGAAAGTTTGTATCGATATCTAAAAGTTTCGGTTCAGGAGTTTTCGTCCAAAAGGTCTCGATCATAAAGATATCAAAGGCTAAAGATGGTGGTTTTTGTTAATTGTGTGCAGAAAATGAGTTTCGGCCAATGTTTGAACATCCGTAAATAATTCACCATAACTCCGCTTGACAAACGGCTTTTTGTTTTGAAAAATATGGCCGATGAACTTGATTTTACTAGAAGACACTTTGTTATAAAAAGTTTTGCATCATGGTTAAAAACTGCCGCAAACATGGACGATATAGCTAATGAAATACTTGTAACGTAAAAATAATATAGTTTTTCAGAAAATAATATTTACGGCAACTTTATAAAAACGTGCATATATTTGTCGTTTTAAATCCGTTTTCTACGTAAAATATGTCCTTAGCTTCGTATCGAAGTAAACTAATATATTTTTGAGAAGTCGAAATAATTTGTGAAGCTTAAGGCTCGTTTTTGACCCGAAATATGTAAAAACAGCAAGCTGATATTTTCAGAAAATATACGTTTCGTCGTCAAACTTTAAAAATTCACCACGGCTTCGTTATAACTCCGTTTTTGTCCGTTCAAAAGGCCACGGATTCGTTTTTAAGTATATTTTCTAAATATAAAGGCTAAAATGTCGTACCATCAGTTGGTTTTTCCAGAAATTCGGATTAAGGACAGAACGTAAAATATAGTTTACGAAAATAGTTTTTCTCGGACAAAACCTATTCTAATCCCTTCAAATCAACTCCACAACTAATCTAATCCTACCATACACCTTCTTAGGGTGTCATGGGTTCCTAATCACCATCAAGACCAAAGAATAACTTGGGAATAATTATAGGATGACCAATAAATATATATAACTTCTAAAATCTTGAAATAAATGGTATAAATCACATAACATGCATATAAGCTCCAAAAATGATAAGGAACTCATGAAAATGAAGAGGAAACATAAAAATGATGAGAATATGCTTACTAGTGCAAGTGATGAGGTGTAGGTAACAAGGATTAACTTAAATATCCTTGGTTTTTATTTCAAAACCATGAAAAGGATATGATCTAGGTTGTTAACACTTGAACTTGATAAAAAAAAATCTTGATCCCCTTTGTGATCCTCTAATGGCCGGTTTTGGAGACTCAAAAGGAAGAGAGGAAAACAACTTTTATCACTTGTGAAAAAAAGAAATGAATGAGTACATTGTCTAGGTGAAGACTTTTTAACTTGAATGAAATAATTAGAAGACACAATGTCATGCCACATTTATGGAGTACCCTCCCTTGGCGTTTTTTGTGGATCTTGTTCCCCAATATATATTTTTTTTTTTTTATATCTTGTTACTTGTATATATTTGTATAAACTTTTGACAAAGAGTGTAAGTAAAACAAAGTTTAGTTAATGTAAATGGAAGTTTTTAGTGCAAGTGAGTTTTTAGTAAATCAAAATAGATTATATTGAGATGAGAAAAATTGTGAAAATACTTTCCTTGTGAAAATTGAGTGATAAAATAATTATCGTACAATTTTTAAGAAAACGACGTAATAATTAAACGTTAAGGATTAAAATACCAAATAAATTTGAAATACTAGAAAAACTAAAAATATAGTTTTTATGAACTAAAAGTAAGTTTAAAAATACCTCGGGATCATTTTTGAAAGTAACGGGTTAAATATTTAAAATTATAACTCACGCGATAAAGATTATTAAATATAAAAGTTACGCGTTGAAGGTGAAATGAAATGTCGTGAATGTACTAATGAGATGCACATGATGTCCATGAAATGTAGACTAATAATAGTCCATATGAAATGTACGTGATGACATGATCATGAATTCGCCGCTAAACCTCCAAGGTTACGCGAATTTGAAACAAGTAAACCAAGTTTACTATAAATGTTGAAATAATGAAACATGAATCGTGTCTAGAAATGACCTGAAAGTACGGGTTGTCACATTCGCCCATCCAAAAAGGAATTCAGTCCCTGAATTCAATCGTTGTTAGGTCTAACGGGTTTAGGGTTTGATGTAGCAAACTTTCCCATTCCCGAGCAAAACCCTCAAAAGACTTTTTGGTAACCGATTTTTACTTAATCTCACAACTCATCAAACAAGAACTGTCATGAGATTAGGCTAAATCGGTTTAAGTAACAACTTGTTTCTAGCTCGATCTTTGCAACTCATCAAACAAGAACTGTCACGCGGATCAAACTGGAAACAAGTGGTTTTGAAGAAAATCTTTTGAAAATTTGGCTCGATTACGGAATTGCTTACTCATATAAGACTACTACTCCCTTCATTGCATGATTCTTCCTGAATTAGACATAGGTGATCAGGCTATGTATAATTTAGGAGTAACTATGCAATGCTTGGACTAATCGACTCATATGTTTGTTTGGTGTTGGGTCAACTGTTGTTAAAATTGTGATGAACATCGAGGAGAAAAGACATGGAGAAGTGTCGTTAAAATGATAGTTAAGGTAAAAAGAATTAAAATCCTCGTAAATGATATCGAATCGAAAGGAAATAAAGTACGATAGATGAGAATATATTACAACAAGTGGTTTAGCAAAAGTAGTACATCTTAGGTTATAAAGTTTCGAATACGATGAAAGACATAAACTTAGTACAACGTAATACAATAGGAGAACTAAGGCTGCTAGTTTCCGAACTTCTTCAGTCTTCCGCGTCGTTGATACCTTGACGAGTTCCTTCTAACATATATACATTCCCATGAGCACCTTCGACTTGTTGACCTTGGTTTTGAGGACATTGGTTCCGATAGTGTCCTTGTTCCCCACATCCGAAGCACGTAACTATGGTCTTGCCCTTACAGTCCTTAGCAAGGTGTCCTACTTTGTGACAGCTAAAACATATACCACATGGACCATTATGATGTAGCGTGCATTGGTGGCATCGTGGTAAGTTTCCTGCATAAGCTCTTCCCCTTGTTGGTGCAGCAACATAGACCCTGGCGACTTCTTGTCTTCTATTCTGTTGTTGATGATGGTTAGTGTTACGGTTTTGGTTGTCGTTATCATAACCTTCCTGGTCATTTTCCCATTTTCTTTTGTTGTTGTTGATTTGGTTATCGTCGTTGTTGTTGTTTTGGTCATTGTTGTAGTTGGTGCGGTTGTTGGGGTTGTTGTTGTTTCGGTTGGTGTTGGTGTACTTACCTCGCTTCACCACTTGTGCCATCAACTTCTGAGTAACTCGAATAGCTTCCTCGATTGTTTGCGGATCAAAAGATGTCACATCTCCTTGAATGACCTCGGGAAGTCCTCCAATAAAAGCCTCTAGCAACTTTTCATTATCAGAAACCATCGACGGGCATAACGCGGCTAATTCCTGGAATCTCCGAATGTATGTGTCAATGTCGTACCCAATCGTGACCAATTCATAGAACTCCGTCTCCAACTTTTTGATTTCTGTTCGAGGACAAAACTTCTTAGTCACCAAGCTCTTAAATTCCTCCCACGTAAGCTTAGAAGCATTTTCCATACCAATCGGTTGAGCGTATGAATTCCACCATGACAACGCTCCATCGAGTAAAGTACTTGTAGCATATTTGACCTTACTATCATCCGGACAGTTACAAAGCAAAAACACTGACTCCAACTTTTCAAACCATCGAACCATTGCTGTAGCTCCCTCGGTACCTCTAAATTTCGTGGGCTCACAACTTTTGAAATCCTTGTACGAACATTTCTTAACTCCGGATCCTCCGGCATTTCCAGTAGCAGCATCTAACCTAGCGGCTACAGCAGCAGTCGCGGCCTCGGCAGCAGCAGCAGCCACCGTTTCCCTTTCAACTCTTAGAGCATTAGCAATTCTATCATTCACTAACTTCTGAATAGCCGCTTGGGTCATTTCAACTGTAGCTTTCTTCGGTGCCATATCTTCTTCAAAACAAGAGGAAATGTGAGACGTAGCAAAATCCGATGTTAATAATAAGTGCTCTAAAGAGAAGTGATAGATGGGTTCTGAAAAGATGGGTCATGAGGTGTTGTAGGTGCTTCAAATGTAGAGTGGTTTAGTGACTTAATGTGTGAATAAAGTGTAACTCGACATGTTAGTGGTGAAACAAAGGAGTGAGAGCGACTTCGCCCTATTTAAAAGTTCATCTCGGCATTCGACGTTATCGGTGATGAATCAGCTGATATAAAAAATTGTGATAGGGAATGACAAAGAATTCTCCACGTTAGAGCATGGGGAAAAGATAATAGGATGGGTATTTAAGGGCATCCATGTGACAATCGATGTGAAATGAAAGTGAATAACTCGAAAAATGTACGTAAAAACCGCATGTAAAGTGAACATGCACTTGTGATGAAATGATGAGATGCTATGATGATGTAGTTATAGTCTAGGGTCAATGATGCAACCTAGTTCTCTATAACTGAAGCTCTGATGCCAATCTGTCACACCCCCAAATTACCTGTTTTGCAGCGGAATGGAATTCCTGGGGGCTTGACTGTCATAGCACCACAATCACAGTTACATTGAACGACCTAAAGTGTCGTTTGGAAAATACATCGTTTGATTTAATAAAACAATCAGAGTTTACAAAGTAGGTCCCAAATGAAAACCAATTTGTGCGGAAATAAGTTTGATACAATACAAACGATGTTTTAAAGTAAGTAAAACCCAAGTGAGACGCGTCGTCATCACGACTCCATGATGTGTCCCAATGCGTGCCATGAAGTGAATGCCTTAGATACCTGAGATTAAAACATGCTAAAAGTGTCAACACAAAGGTTGAGTGAGTTCATAGAGTTTGTTTTGAAATGTAAAGCCTTCCAAAATTGTTTATGCAGCTAAGGCATTGTAAATCGTTGAAATGTAAAGACTTTCAAAATCGTTTATGTGGCAAAGGCATTGTAAATCCACTCAGTTCCAAGTCCCGCCCATACAAAACTTGCAACCTGTGTGTTCACAACCCACTGCCAGAATGTGTGTAGTTTATGTTCCAAACATATGATGTCAAATGAATTCACACTAGTACCTAACACGACATAGAACAATGGCACTTAATCAATAGGACCATAGCACATAATCAATAGCACCTAACTCAATGTATATCAGTAGTCAACTGATTTAGAACGTTATACGACGTAGTACCTTAGCACGCAAACAAGAACAATTTATATAGTATAACCTTTGATTTAGAAACAATGGTACTCATGATAAATTTAAAGTACTTATGAACGCAAATGAAAACAGTTTGAGCATGTATCTCCCCCAAAACAGTTATGAAAACAAGTAAAAGTAGGGGCTACGAAACTCACTTGGTAAACTGACGAGATGACAAGAGTGAGTACACTGAGGTATAATGAGATGCGTTATCCGCGACCTATGACGAATGATATGATATGTCATGAGTTGCAATGTAATGCTATGCATGCACTTCGTATGTTATTTATACCATTTACGAGTTTTGAAAATATTACTCGTCGACGAAAAATACTCTTTTGACGTCTTGACCCTTCAAAAATGACTTTACATGTTTTTACGTCAAAATGTCATCCTATAATGGTTTTATAATGATTTTTGGTGAAATTGCCACTTTTCGTCGCAAAACAATGTCGTCGGAATTTTCATGAAATTAACAAAAATGGCTTTGGAAAACTAGCCGTAAAACGGTGTGCGTCGATCGTTAGAGAACGAACTCGACGGTTTTGGAAAGTTTGTATCGATATCTAAAAGTTTCGGTTCAGGAGTTTTCGTCCAAAAGGTCTCGATCATAAAGATATCAAAGGCTAAAGATGGTGGTTTTTGTTAATTGTGTGCAGAAAATGAGTTTCGGCCAATGTTTGAACATCCGTAAATAATTCACCATAACTCCGCTTGACAAACGGCTTTTTGTTTTGAAAAATATGGCCGATGAACTTGATTTTACTAGAAGACACTTTGTTATAAAAAGTTTTGCATCATGGTTAAAAACTGCCGCAAACATGGACGATATAGCTAATGAAATACTTGTAACGTAAAAATAATATAGTTTTTCAGAAAATAATATTTACGGCAACTTTATAAAAACGTGCATATATTTGTCGTTTTAAATCCGTTTTCTACGTAAAATATGTCCTTAGCTTCGTATCGAAGTAAACTAATATATTTTTGAGAAGTCGAAATAATTTGTGAAGCTTAAGGCT
Source organism: Chrysanthemum seticuspe (assembly GCA_019973895.1). Lineage (NCBI taxonomy): Eukaryota > Viridiplantae > Streptophyta > Magnoliopsida > Asterales > Asteraceae > Chrysanthemum > Chrysanthemum seticuspe. The sequence goes on along the minus strand of BPTQ01000001.1, from coordinate 212,972,695 downwards.
CGTTTTTGACCCGAAATATGTAAAAACAGCAAGCTGATATTTTCAGAAAATATACGTTTCGTCGTCAAACTTTAAAAATTCACCACGGCTTCGTTATAACTCCGTTTTTGTCCGTTCAAAAGGCCACGGATTCGTTTTTAAGTATATTTTCTAAATATCAAGGCTAAAATGTCGTACCATCAGTTGGTTTTTCCAGAAATTCGGATTAAGGACAGAACGTAAAATATAGTTTACGAAAATAGTTTTTCTCGGACAAAACCTATTCTAATCCCTTCAAATCAACTCCACAACTAATCTAATCCTACCATACACCTTCTTAGGGTGTCATGGGTTCCTAATCACCATCAAGACCAAAGAATAACTTGGGAATAATTATAGGATGACCAATAAATATATATAACTTCTAAAATCTTGAAATAAATGGTATAAATCACATAACATGCATATAAGCTCCAAAAATGATAAGGAACTCATGAAAATGAAGAGGAAACATAAAAATGATGAGAATATGCTTACTAGTGCAAGTGATGAGGTGTAGGTAACAAGGATTAACTTAAATATCCTTGGTTTTTATTTCAAAACCATGAAAAGGATATGATCTAGGTTGTTAACACTTGAACTTGATAAAAAAAAATCTTGATCCCCTTTGTGATCCTCTAATGGCCGGTTTTGGAGACTCAAAAGGAAGAGAGGAAAACAACTTTTATCACTTGTGAAAAAAAGAAATGAATGAGTACATTGTCTAGGTGAAGACTTTTTAACTTGAATGAAATAATTAGAAGACACAATGTCATGCCACATTTATGGAGTACCCTCCCTTGGCGTTTTTTGTGGATCTTGTTCCCCAATATATATTTTTTTTTTTTTATATCTTGTTACTTGTATATATTTGTATAAACTTTTGACAAAGAGTGTAAGTAAAACAAAGTTTAGTTAATGTAAATGGAAGTTTTTAGTGCAAGTGAGTTTTTAGTAAATCAAAATAGATTATATTGAGATGAGAAAAATTGTGAAAATACTTTCCTTGTGAAAATTGAGTGATAAAATAATTATCGTACAATTTTTAAGAAAACGACGTAATAATTAAACGTTAAGGATTAAAATACCAAATAAATTTGAAATACTAGAAAAACTAAAAATATAGTTTTTATGAACTAAAAGTAAGTTTAAAAATACCTCGGGATCATTTTTGAAAGTAACGGGTTAAATATTTAAAATTATAACTCACGCGATAAAGATTATTAAATATAAAAGTTACGCGTTGAAGGTGAAATGAAATGTCGTGAATGTACTAATGAGATGCACATGATGTCCATGAAATGTAGACTAATAATAGTCCATATGAAATGTACGTGATGACATGATCATGAATTCGCCGCTAAACCTCCAAGGTTACGCGAATTTGAAACAAGTAAACCAAGTTTACTATAAATGTTGAAATAATGAAACATGAATCGTGTCTAGAAATGACCTGAAAGTACGGGTTGTCACAGTATCTAGATTGAAAACCATGGATCAACCCATAACCCATGACCCATGACCCATAACCCAAAATACCCATGGGCAAAGAGGAGCGGACCACGGATCCCTAGCTTTGTGCTAGCCGGATCCCAAGTGGAAGGGATCCGTGGGATCTGGGGAAACAGTAGGTTTTTCCTCTATAAATAGTGAGCCATTTCTTCATTAAATCTCACCCCTCTTCAACATACTTTCTCCCCTGAGTTAAATCTCACTAACCTTAGATCCAAGAGATCTATGTTTGTAGTTTTGTTTTTGTGTGATCTTTTAGGTTCCTCTTAAAGGGAAGATCACCACCTTTGAAGTCGAGCAAGCTCAAGTCCATGAGTTTCCAAGCTTCCTCATCATCAAGGCTATTGAAGTCCTCTTGTTGATGATCCCTTTCTTTCTTCAAAGAAGTGTAGTGTTAAAGACATTAGTGAAAGATGTCTCAAGTGTCAAGACGAAGATAGTAGTGAAAGGTATCTATCGTCTATAGGATAAGCACTTGTGGTAGGTGCTTAGAAGTCAAGACAAGAAGCATTAGTGAAAAGGTGCTTAGAAGTGAAGACACAAGACATTAGTGAAAAGTGTCTTGTAGATCTAATCAAAGACATTAGTGAAAGATGCCTTGTAGATCTAATCAAAGGCATTAGTGAAAGGTGCCTTAGATGTACATTCGATATGGTGTGTTTTGATGTACTAGATAGACTAGCATTAGATCCAAGGATATTGATGTCCTTGATGATGTTGTAAAGGAGTAGATCTCCTTTGGGATTAGTCGTTGGTGTAGTGTGGTAGTAGTTCCTCCATTGCAATGGAACTAGGTGCTTAGCCTAGTACCTAATAAAGGGTAGGCGACGTTGTGAAGGTGTAGTTCACCTAAGGTGTGAAAGAACTCGGTGGTTAGCCTAGCACCGTATAAAGGGTAGGCGACGTTGTGTTAGGTGTGGTTCGCCTTGGTGTGAAAGAACTCGGTATTTAGCTTTGTACCGGAAAAAGGTTAAGCGACGTTGTGAAGGCTTCTCCGCCATAAGGAGATTGGTGTAGTGATTACAAACTCTCGAGTAGGTGACTCGGGGAGTGGAGTAGGGCAAGGAAGGTGTCCTTGTAGCCGAACCACTATAAATACTTGCGTTGTGGTTTTGTGCTTCTTACTCTTATCTTTTCATTACATATCTTTATATGCTTGTTTATCAACATCCAACACACACAACCAAATAGATTGACATAAGTCGATCTAAATAGTTTAAAAGGAAGTTTTAATTGGTAAAACTATTCAACCCCCCTTCTAGTTTTCCACAGAAAGCAACGTGGAAAACCAATCTCGATCGGACTTTCGTTCACAGTGTTAATAAACATATGAACATCAGAAAGTTCCACACCGACGAGATACAACCGCGGTATTGTTAATAGTAGAAACTATAAAGGATGATACCGGGGTCAAAGATGGTGTCCTCATTCCCGAAAGAGAAAAGGGAAAGAGCAACCACACCATCTGTGAAGAATGGAATAAAGATGTGCATGAGAATGCATGTCCATTCCTCATCAGTAAGAAGCAAATCACCATTTTTGACATTTTTAAGCTTAAACTTGAAGCTTATATGGTGATTGTCAATAAGATGTCCGGGAGGGAGGGTTGGAAATGGTTCTTCAATCAACAGATTTTCCAGAAAAAGGATGTCCCCCTCCGAATCAAAGTAAGTATTATCAATTCCTGTTGGAATTGACTCATCACTAAGAAAGGCATCGACTTCATTCCAAAAGTTTTCATCTTCCTCATCAGGAGTGAGAGAAGGGATGGAAGAGTCGGGAATAATAAGACTAGGAGATGATGGATCATTTTTGAGCAATTCTTCAATGGGAAGAATGTCTCCCATTGGATCACAAACATCATCATCCAATTCAGATGAAACTGAAGAGAGTTTGGTTTCATCCACAGAGTTAACAAACTCGATACGATAAACTGATTCCGGAGGTGGGACAAGTGGTGTGCTCTTAGAGCTAGCAATTTCCACCACTTCCGATAAAGTCTCCGATTCTAGATCATCATCATCAAGAACACTCTTGACTTCCCTGGTACAACTTTCAAACCATTTGTTTGAACCAGGGTTGATTTTCAAAGCTTTTAGCTCAGCACGTTTTTGGTGACTCCTCTTAACCGTGAAATTTGAGAGTGTTGCATTGATTCTTTCAGATTTTTGATCAATTGTGGCAACACTCTGTTTTGATAGAGGCTTGGAGTTTTGGTTGATATTAAACGTGAGTTCTTCGTTGTCAACCCGTATGGTCAACTCTTCAGCAAATACATCAATTAGAGCACGACTCGTTCTCAAGAAAGCTCTCCCTAAGATGAGGGGAACTCTAGGATCTGCATCAAAGTCTACTACAACAAAGTCAGTAGGAAAGTGAAACTTTCCTACTTTCATCACGACATCCTCGGCTATCCCAAGTGGACGAGTTATGGTACGGTCCGCTAGCTCGAGTGTCATACAAGTGGATGTAAGTTTAGGAAGAGACAGTTTCTTCCATAATGAGAGTGGCATGAGGTTAATGCTTGCGCCAAGATCGGCCAAGGCGGAGCATTGAACCATCCCCAAGAAATCACACGGGATTAAAAACCTGCCGGGGTCTTCAAGATTTTTGGGAAGCTTCTTGAGAAGGACCGCTGAGCATTGCTCATTGAGAGGGGTTTTAGCCATCTCAGATAACTTATCTTTGTTGCTCAGTAAGCCTTTAAGTGTGGATGCAAATTTAGGCATTAGAACGAGAGCATCAACGAAGCTTATATCAAAGTGCAGTTCATTGAAAATTTGGAAAAATTTTTCCATTTGCTCTTTGGTTTTGTCTTTGAGCTTTTCATCATGCATTCTTGATGGGTAAGGAAGCTGACTAGACTTTTGAGCCGGGATGGAAGTCATTTCTGGCTCAGAATTTGTCTTCGGAACTTCGGGTTCCGGACTTAAAGCTTGGACTACCGAAGGTGGGACGTGTGCGGTACTTCGTGGGTTTGAGAAATGCACCTTGTCCGTTGTATCCTTGGTAACTTGACTCATTGCTCCTGGTGGAGGAGGCATTGGAGTCGAAGGTCCATTGTGTGTCTTACCACTACGAGTGGTGACGGCTTTTAACTCGGCATTTGGATTTGGAACTGTATTGCTTGGGAGTCCTCTAGAAGATGACGAAGCTTTGTTCATATTCATGTTCATGAAACTGCTCATCATATTCTTCAACTCATTTGTCTGCCGAGACATTGTGGTATCAATTTCCTTTTTTAGCTCAACTCTCATGTTATTGATCTGAGTTTGCATTGAACGTATGCTTGACTCAGTAATTTTCATGAAGTCATTTGGTAGGGGAGCTTGAGAAGGTTGTTGATAACTTTGCTGATTTGGAGCTTGATATGGTTGGTTGAAATTGTTCCGGTTTTGATTGAAATTTTGAGAGTTATTGAAGTTTTGTCCTTGATTCGGAACAAAGCGATTTTGATTGCCATGGTTTTGCACAGGAGGAAAACCAGGTGGTGTCATACCGCTAGGTGCACGGTAGTGAGGATCAGCTTGTGGTCGGTATTGATTGTGGTTTACAGAAGCTACGGGAGCTTGGTAAAAAGAAGCATCGGTTGCTTGACAATCATAATACGCATGTGGACCACTACAAGTTTCACACACCTTGTTTACGGCTTTGATTGGTTCCGGCTTATGAATTTCGCTTTTGATTTCCTTTACCTCTTTCTTCATACAACGGATGACGTCCGTTAGAGCGGCTAACGGAGTGGCTAACTCAGAAGAGTTACTGGATGAAGAAGCAGGAGTGTTTGGAATATTGACTTTGTTGCGAGAAATAGAAACTTTTGATTTTTGCTCGCAAATTTCAATCACATCTTTAGGCTTACGATTCAAGATATTGCCACCGGCGGCTGCGTTCAAAGAATCTTGATCGTTACCGTTCAACCCATTATAAAAGATATTAACTTGTTGAAGCTCCGTGAATTCATGATGGGGGCATTTCCTGAGGAGATCTTTGAATCTCTCCCATGCCTCTCCAAAGTTTTCATCGAAATTTTGACGAAATCCAGAAATTTCATTTTTAAGATTAGTCGTCTTTGATGGAGGAAAGAAATAATTGACAAACTTTTGAACAAGATCCTCCCAAGTTTCGATGGATCGAGGGGGTTCTTTTTCCAGCCAAATCTGGGCTGTCCCCTCAAGTGAGAATGGAAATAGCATCAACTTGATCACTTTTTGTGGTACATCTTTGAAATTGATCGTTGAGGTTAACTTGTTAAACCAACGGATGTGTGCATACGGGTCTTCTCGATCAAACCCGTGGAATTGATTCATAGAAACAAGTGTGATCAAATGTGTCTTCAATTCAAAGTGATCAGAATTGATTACCGGTAAAACGATGGCATCTCCATATCCCTCGGTGGGTGCCTGGAGCATTTCCGCCATAGTTCGTTCGTCTGCCATATTGTTGCTTGAAATAGTACGAATCTCGGGTTCGACTATTTGGGCAGCACATCTACGAGAACGTCTTCTAGGAATTTCTGCTAGATCACGCAAGGGACTCAATGATCTAGAAGAACGAGTGCGCATGCACTAGAGTTAACTCTAAGGAATCTCAGAGTTAAGGGAATTATGAAAGATGGGGAAAGAAGAATCTTTTTGAGTTTTTATGGTTTTATACATATGTAGAAACAAAAGAAAAATATTTGTTGGGATATGAAAGTGCTGAAGATATCAAAGTACTGAAGATATGGAAGTACTGTAAGCTGCAAAGTACTGGAAGAAGTTAAACAGTCAAAGTACTGCTAAAGACAAAGTCAAAGTACTGCAGATAAAGTCAAAGTACTGCTAGATTAGAAGAACTGTTATATTCGTTTATGGAAAGTATTGTATTCCATGTTTAGATTACTTGTCGTACAAGGTTATCAATTGTAAACCGACTAGGATATCCTTGAGCCTATAAAAGGACTCCTAGATTGGCATTAGAGGTACGATTTCAGAAAAAGAGTTTTAGAGTTTACGAATTAAGAGTTTAGAGAAAAGTTCGAATATCTTAGAGTTGTATTAGAGTATCTGCATAATAAGCAGATTTAGAGTTTTATTAATAAAGTTTCTTTTTAGCTTTGTTAAGTAAATTCCGCGTACTTAATAAAGATTGCTCAGTGTTTCTTTGTTAATAACTTAGGATTTATCCGAGGTTATTAAACCTTAACAAGCTAGTTTAGTTTGATTAAAGTATATCGATCCAACAAGTGGTATCAGAGCTTGTGTGGAAACTCTGACTAGGAAGAAACCCTACAATATTCAAGATGTCGACTGAAGCTGTTCCACCACCCTCAATCACCTCACTCAGAATTCCAGTCATTAAGAAGGGAGAATATGATCTCTGGTGTATGAAGATGAGGCAGTATATTGCCATTACAGACCATGCTCTGTGGAATGTAATTGTCAATGGGAATGAAGTTGTTCCAGAACCTGTTCAAGTTCCTGGACAACCTTTGGCACCAAAAGCAGTTTTACCACAAGCAACCCTAAGGAATCAAGAGAAGGCTCTTAACATTCTCCTATCTGCCATTCCAGATGGTCATCTTCTTAAATTTCACGATGCTAAAGATGCTAAGCAGCTCTGGGCTGCTCTCAAGACCAGATTTGGAGGGAATGAAGCCTCTAAGAAGATGCACAGAAACTTGCTGAAACAGCAGTTTGAAACATTCACAGTAGGAGAAAGAGAGAGTCTTGATGCTGCATATGATAGGTTTCAGAATCTCCTCAACATGTTGGAGTTATACAAGGCAGAAGTATCAGTTGAGGATGCTAATTTGAAGTTTCTAAGGAGTTTGCCATCTACATGGCATGTGATTGCTACTATGATCAGAGGACAACAAGGACTGGAGGTTATGGACTTTGATGATCTTTATCATCAATTGAAGGTGTATGAACATGAGATGAGTGGTCAATCAAATTCAAAATCTCACAGTATTGCTTTTCTATCATCTGAAAAGAAGAGCAGTACTTCCAAAAGTACTGCTTCTCCTCAAAGTACTGTTTCTCAAAGCACTGCTGTTTACAATCCCCCATCATATACTCAGCAGGCCCCACCATCAACCACTTTGAACTCAGATGAAGTTGTGTGCTCCTTCTTTGCACAACAAGCAAGCTTACCTGTCACTTATGAAGAGGATCTAGCACAGATTGAAGAAGATGCACTTGAGGAAATTGATATCAGGTGGCAAGTTGCTTTGATCACTGCAAGAATCAAAAAGTACATGAAGAAGACAGGCAAAAACATTGATTTCAAACCAAAACAAGGAATAACTTTTGACAAATCTAAAATTGAATGCTTCAATTGTCAAAAGACTGGTCACTTTGCAAGGGAGTGCAGGTTTGCTAAGTATCAAGCAAACAGAACATCTGAGAAGCCTAAACTTGAGCTCAAGGAGATTCCAATAACTGAAACAAAGGGGTTGGTTGCTCAAGAGAAGTTATCAGAAGTGGACTGGAGTGAAGAGTTTGATGATGAACCAGTGACTTACTGTATGGTAGCAGTGGAAGATGCAGTTGAAGACACAGTGGAAGCATTGGACTGGAGCACTACTTTTGATGAAGAATCTGTACATGCTGTTTTGGAATCTGATGATGGCTTTGGAGGATTTGATTGGAGCAAAGAAAGTGAAGATGATCCTGTTCTTCTTGCTATGGTGGCTACTTCACCAACTCAGTCTCCTATCTCTGAGGTATGCTCAAACTGTTATGAATTCTATCAAAAATTGCTTAACAGTTATGTGATTGAAAGAGATAATTGTATTAGGGCTAGGTCTGAGGTAGCAGGTTATCAAATCACTTTAGAGTCTATAGAAGCTAAAATCATAACACATGAAAATAATGAAATGGCTTGGGCTGAAAAGTATGAACAACAGGATTATCAGTTAAAACTTAGTGAATGGAAACTAAACTGTAAAATTGCTGAAATTGAGAAATTAACTAAGGAAAGAGATGATTTGGTAGCTAAGTTTGATGCTTGGAAAGAGTCTGGCTTGTCCCATGTTCAGTATGTTGAAAAACAGAGAAGGGCCTACATTAGAACAGGCTTAGGATTTGGAATGGACTTTAGTAACATAGATGAAAATCAACCTAGTGATCAGGATGATGGTGATTTTGAGGATATAACTACTAGTGATGATGAGCTCATTAACTATTTAGATTCATCTAGTAATGAAGGCTCAGTAAGTGAACCACCTCCTAAGAAAGACAATGGTTATCATGCTGTTCCTCATCCCATTAGTCATCACCCCTCTAGGCCTGATGTTTCTCGTTATGGAGTAGATAGTCTAGAGTTCAGGAATAAACTTATTGCAAAATCTAGATCTGAGAAACCCAAGGAAACTGTTGAAAACAATGTTCAAAATCTAGCAGTACCTTTAAATCAAAGTACTGCTCAACAAGCAGTACCTTCTGCAAAACCTTTTCAAAACAGTACTGCTAAACCTTTTTGGGATAATTTTGGTCAAAACAAATCCTATCAGTCCTCAAGAAGGCAAAACAATTTTGGACATAGACATAGAAGAAATCATTTTGGACATATGGGTCAAAAACTTTGTTTTGTGTGTTATAGTCCTACTCATTTAATCAAAGATTGTGACAGACACTCAGAATATCTAAGCAAGTTTCCAAGGAATAAGTCTAACAATCAGAGACCCAGAGATCACAAACCAGTGTGGACTAATTCAAATAGGGTTAATCACAGAAACTTCACACCAGACCATAGATACCCACATCAGAGAAGACCTTCAGTATCTCACAGTACTTTCCAAAGTACTGCTCAGAGACAAGGTACTGAAAACCATACTTGGGATAGAAATTCTAGGAGACCTCATTATCAACCTAGAAGTTATCATAGTTCATATAGGGGATCTAGATCACAAGAACCTCCTGTTAAAACTGAATGGGTTAAAAGGGAAAGAACTGCTGGGAGACATACAGGGCGTTCAACAAAAAGTGAATCAGATGTTTTTGTGTCAAGAGAAAAGGCTACTAATCTGGTAAAAGAAATTTATGTTGAAAAACCAGAAAGTTTTGAAAATCCACATGCTAAACATCAAAAGATAATTTTGGATCATAATCTGAGAGATAGTGAGAATTACATACTCAAGGAATTTGAGTTTGTGACTTCTCAAGGGGAACACAAGTCAGTAATGGCTTGGGTTCCTAAAAGTTTCTAACTCTTTTCTTTGTGTGCAGGGCAACCCAGAAGAGGAGCTTAAAGATCATCTTATTGTGGATAGTGGTTGCTCTGGAAGTATGACAGGTGATAAAGAGATCCTGTCTGATTTTAGAAGTATTAGTGGAGGTAAAGTTGCATTTGGGAATGATCCCAATGGAGGAAGGATTACAGGGAAAGGAACAATTAAAGCTGGGAGAATTGATTTTGAGAATGTCAGATATGTGAAGGAACTGAAGTTCAATTTGTTGTCAGTCTCTCAAATTTGTGATAAAAAGCATCCTGTGTTATTCACTGACACAGAATGTCTTATCCTTTCTTCTGATTTCAAACCTGTTGATGATGACTTGGTAGTACTTAGGGTACCAAGGACAAATGATGTGTATAGTTTAGACATGAAGAGTCTACATTCTTATGGAAGAGCCACATGTTTGGTGGCTAAAGCAACATCTGAAGAGGCATATCAATGGCATAGAAGATTGGGCCATGTGAATTTTAAGAACATCAACAAATTGGTCAAAGGAAATTTAGTTAGAGGCTTACCTTCAAAGACTTACAGGAATGATCAATCCTGTTTGGCATGCAAGAAGGGTAAACAACACAAAGCTTCCTGCAAGAAGCTTGATGAAAGGAATATTAGAGAACCATTGGAACTATTACACATGGATTTATTTGGACCTGTCTCTGTGGCAAGTTTAAATAAAAAGAAGTACTGTTTGGTTGTTACTGATGATTGTAGTAGATTCAGTTGGGTTTTCTTTTTGGGCTTTAAAGATGATACCTTTGATGCTATTCAAACTCTTATAATAGCACTTGAAAACCAATTAAGACTCAAGGTTAGAGGTATTAGATGTGACAATGGAACTGAATTCAAGAACAAGCCTATGGATGATTTTTGTGCAAATAAAGGCATAAAAAGGGAGTTTAGTATTGCTAGAACACCACAGCAAAATGGTGTTGCAGAGAGGAAAAATAGAACTTTGATTGAAGCTGCAAGGACCATGTTAGCTGATTCTCATCTCCCTATTCAATTTTGGGCAGAAGCTATAAGTACTGCATGTTATGTACTCAACAGGGTTTCTGTCACAAAACCACAGATGAAAACACCCTATGAATTGCTGATGGGCAATAAACCCAACATTCGTTTTATGAAGCCTTTTGGATGCCCTCTTACTATTTTGAACACTATTGATAATTTGGGGAAGTTTGATGGCAAGTCTGAAGAAGGTTACTTATTGGGATATTGCACTAACAGTAAAGGATTCAGAGTCTACAACAGAGTTACTAAGAAGATTCAAGACTGTCTTCATGTTGAGTTTTTAGAGGATCAAGACAATGAGAAAGGGAAGGGTCCCGATTGGATGTTTGATCTTGAGATTTTATCTCCTTCAATGAATTATGTACCTGTTAGAGAAGAAAATCAACCTTTACACATTGAAGAAGATATTCAGTATGTTGTTCATGATATTCATATTAGACCTGATGCTATTCCTGATAAAAATCCTATGAGTCCAAAGCAAAGTACTGATGTTCCTAAGCAAAGTACTGATTCTCCAAAACAAAGTACTGTTGCTCCACAATCCTCATTATCAGCTGAGGATCAAACTATTCAAGAGGAACTAAATCAGATGCTTCTTCAAGATGTATTAGCACATTCTTACACAGATGAACAAAGGAGAGCTTATGAAGAGGCAAAGAAGAAGAACAAGACTGCAGAGTTCTCTTACAGTACTTTGGACAGTACTTTTAACCAAAGTACTGCTGCACCTGTTGACAGTACTTTAGATGATTTGGATGATCCAACCATGCCTGAGTTAGAAGAAACTGATGATGAGCTTGAAGATGAAGGTATTTTCACAAATTCCAATGAAGGTGCTGATTATACTAACTTAGATAATACATATGAAGTTCCACAGTCTCCAATCTTACGAATTCATAAGAATCATCCAACAGAACAGATCATTGGTCCTTCTACTTCTGGAGTTATGACAAGACACAAAGCTAAGGGTTTCACAAAACCTCATAATGCTTTACTTAGCTTTGTGTATAAACAAAACAGGCTAAATCATAAGGACCATCAAACCTGCTTATTCACCTGTTTCATCTCTCAAGAGGAACCCAAGAATATTGCTCAAGCTTTGACTAAAGAAAGCTGGGTTGAAGCTATGCAGGAAGAACTCCTTCAATTTAAACTTCAAGAGGTTTGGGTTTTATGTGATCTTCCAGATGGGAAGAGAGTTATTGGAACCAGATGGGTCTTTAGAGTTAAAAGAGATGAAAGAGGCAATGTTATAAAGAACAAGGCAAGGTTAGTTGCTCAGGGTTATAGACAGGAGGAAGGGGTAGATTATGATGAGGTATTTGCTCCTGTGGCAAGGATTGAAGCAATTAGAATCTTTCTTGCTTTTGCTTCTTATATGGGTTTTCAGGTATATCAGATGGATGTCAAGAGTGCATTTCTTTATGGCACTATTACAGAAGAGGTGTATGTGAAACAACCTCCAGGCTTTGAAGATCCTAAGCATCCTAACAAAGTCTATAAGGTGGTGAAGGCTTTATATGGTCTTCATCAGGCACCTAGAGCTTGGTATGAGAGGCTCTCTACATTCTTATTGAAACATGGATACAGAAGGGGAGCTATAGACAAGACTTTGTTTATCAAGAGAGACAAGAAGGATATCATGTTAGTTCAAGTGTATGTTGATGATATTATCTTTGGGGCTACCAAACAGTCCATGGTTAAGGAGTTTGAGCAGCTGATGCAGAAGGAATTTCAAATGAGTTCAATGGGAGAGTTAACATTCTTTTTAGGACTTCAGGTTAAGCAGTCCAAGGAAGGAATTTTTATTAGTCAAGACAAGTATGTTACAGACATACTTAAGAAATTTAATTTTGATGATATGAAGGCTGTTACTACACCGATTAAATCTATCAATTCATTGGGAAAAGATGAAGATGGTCAGTCTGTTGAAGTCAAGTTATACAGATCTATGATTGGCTCTCTTATGTATCTTACTGCATCAAGGCCTGATATCATGTTTGCAGTGTGTTTGTGTGCAAGATATCAAGTCTCACCAAAGATTTCTCACCTGAATGCTGTCAAGAGAATTTTCTGTTATTTGAAACAACAACCTAAGTTGGGTTTGTGGTATCCTAAAGAGTCACCTTTTCACTTAGAAGCTTTTTCAGATAGTGACTATGCAGGTGATCACTATGATAGAAGATCCACAACTGGTGGATGCCAATATCTTGGAAGAAGGTTAGTCTCATGGCAGTGCAAGAAACAGACAATTGCAGCAACATCATCTACTGAAGCTGAATATGTAGCTGCTGCAAGTTGTTGTGGTCAAGTTTTATGGATGCAGAATCAACTCTTGGATTATGGGTTCAACTTTAAGAATACTCCTATCAACATTGATAATGAGAGTACTATTTGTATTGTGAAGAATCCTGTGTATCATTCCAAGACAAAGCATATTCAGATTAGGCATCATTTTATCAGAGACTGTTATGAGCATAGGCTCATTAATGTGGTTAAAGTTCACACGGATGATAATGTAGTTGATCTACTCACCAAAGGTTTTGATGTGTCACGATTCAATCACTTGGTCGTGAGCATTGGAATGATTAACTACTAAGCTATGTTTAAGGGGAGGACTATAAGATGTTTGATATAGTCCTGTGTATTGCTTGAGGGGAGGATGTTAGTGTATACTTAGATTATTTGAAGATTTTTGGCAAAGTACTGTATTTCCTTAAGGTACTGCTTGGGAAAGTACTGCTTATGTGGAAAGTACTGTTTGTCGTATTAAAGTACTGTTCCAACGGTAATATTGAAGGGTAATTGGTAATAACGGTAACTTAGTTATTTAGGCTGTGATTTTTCAAATCTCACCTATAAATAACTTCTTTCCGATTTTCCCTCTCATATTATTACTTCACATCTTTTCCATACTTATCTTCAAATTACCATCTCTTTATTATTCGATACAATCTTTCTATTGTGCTCACTCTTTCAACAATGGTGAATCGTTTAACTGTTTCGAAGCACAATATGGTGGCTAATTTGGATAAGACTGAGGCGAATGTGGCGTTTTATGATATCATTGATTATCTTACTGGGTCGCCTCTTAGTTATGCTCTTTTAGTGGAGCCGGATATAATTGAACCATGGATTAATGAATTTTGGGCTAATGCTAGAGACAATATGGAGGAGGATGAATACTATATTAGATCAACTGTTGCTGGACGCACTATCAAGATCACAGAAGCATCCATTCGTGAAGATTTATTATTTGATGATGAAGATGGGGCTATTAGATTTGATAAGCAACTGATTTGGGATTCTTTTAGGAATTTTGGTTATGAAGGTTCTTTGACTGAACAAACTTTTAAGAAGGCTTTATTCTGTCCTCAATGGAAGTTTTTGATTCATGTTTTACTACATTGCATAAGTTCTAAAAGCACTTCTTGGGAGCAGTTTGGGTCCAATATAGCATCTGCAGTGGTTGGCTTAGCTACAGCCAGAGTGTTTAACTTTTCACGGCTGATTTTGGATGGGATGCTATCACATATATCATCTAGAGCTACTTGGTTGATGTATCCAAGGTTCATACAGGTCTTCTTGAATAAGCAATTGGCTGATATTCCTAAACCTACTGCTTTATTACCTGTTATTGTGCAACAAGCCAAAATCTATACATTCATGGCTAGGCGCAGTGATTTTTTCAGAGGTGGAGATATTCCCTTAACTACTTCCATGATGGAAGTTGTTCAAGCTATACGTGCTGAAGAGGATGAAGACAGTGAAGGTACTGATTCTGCACAAGGTACTGCTTCACAAAGTGCTGCTTCACAAGGTACTGCATCTGCAAGTACTGCTTCTCGTGAAAGTACTGCATCATCACAAGGTGATGATTCTTCAGGTCCTGCAGTTCAAGTAGAGATTGAGAGAACACCTACTCCATCTCCACAGCGTTCTGTTTCAGAAACTCATTCACCACTTCAAGGTCCTGATCCTACTATACCTCGTGAAGGTTTAACTATGGATAACTATGCTTTGACAAGGGCGCTAGCCAGGTTGAACAAGACTGTTGAGCGTCAAGCTAAAACGATTAGGAAGTTGAAGCGTAACTATTTTTGGTTAAGGAATTTTGTTAAACCTTATATTCAAGGTTTCAACTTATGGGTTAAGGAGGAGAATAAACGTCGCAAAGCTCTTCGAAAGGAATTAAAAAGAAAGACAGTTCCTAAACCATCTTCTGTCAACTTGGGGAGGAATTCAGAAAAGGATAATTTGAAAGAAGATGTTATGAAGAAGAAAGAATCTGAAGAAGATTTTACACAGAAGAAAGACTCTGTAAGCTCTGCAGAAAAGATTATTTCAGAGGAACAAGAAGAAGAAGTACAAGTTAAAGGTACTGATAATCAAGGTACTGATGTTCAAAGTACTGATGGTCAAAGTACTGAACATCAAAGTACTGAGTTTCATGATACATCTATGCCAGAAGTTATAACACCAATTACTCCAAGGGTGTTGAATTTTGAAGAAGAAGCTGGTCCTTCTACTGTTGTTATAGAGGAAGAGGAGGAACCTAGATTTAAACCTATTCATTCACCTAGTGATGATGAATTAGTTGCTACAATTCTTGATTTGTCACAACCAAGAGGAGGTGTTACCTTTAGAGATGTACAAGAAGAAGAACAACCAAGAACTGATCAACCTGCAATTGATCCAAAAGACAAGGGAAAAGGTGTTTTGGTTGAAGTTAAGAAGAAGAAACTTACTTTGGCAGAACTTAGAGCATTTGAAGTTGCAAGGAATGAAGCTGCAGCTAGAAAAGTTCAAGAAGAATTAAATGCAAAAGATAGAGAAGAGCAAGAAGCTCAAGAAGCTCTAAATAGAGAAGCAGCTCAAAAAGTGCAAGATGAATTGAATGCTGAAGCTGCTGAATCTTTACAGTCTCCAACACCTGTTAGATTCATGTCAAGAAGACCTAATTTAGCTAAAGAAAGGAATGCAATGATGGCATATCTAAAAAGTAGAGGATTTAAAGGATTACAGAAGCTAAATTATGTGGATATGAAGAGATTATATGATGCTGAGAGAGAAGCGTATAAGAAAGATGTTGCAGGCATCAAAGACTTTAGAGAAGAAACTTATTGGACTGAAGCTGAAAGGAAGAAAAACTTAAAGAGAAAAAGAAAAACTGAAGCTACAGATGTTCAGTTTTCAAAGAAAGAGAAGGTTGAATTAAGATCTGAGACTAGTGATGAATTGAAGAATTATCTCAGAGTGGTAGATTTTGATTATACTGATGAAGATAATGACATGAAGATGAACAGATCAAAGATCAGTGCTTTCAAAGTTGAGAAATCTAAGAATGGAGATTACATGGTTTTTCACAAAGAAGATAAAAGTTTCAGAGTTTTTAAACGGCTATGGGACTTGCTGCATATCATAGACAGAGTAGATCTATTCTACTTATATCATGTTGTGAAGGCTTATTTTGAAGATAATCCGTTAGAAGGGATTGGATTGGTTTTACATGGGGATCTCATAACCATGTGGGAAACTGATGAAGCAAGTACTGATGATATTTGGAAGGATCAAGAAAACTGGGAGATAGTTTGCTGGAGATTCTTTGGAGAATCTGGAGTTCATGTCTTGGAGCTGGAAAATGGAACAATAATTCACATGTTTGCAGAAAGAAGATATCCTCTTACTGTTGAGCTCATGAGAAGAATGCTTGAGCATGGATTGGAAGTAGAAGAGGCTGATGAAATTGCTTGCATGGTTATCAATTTGCTTATAGACTGGACTACCATTGCTGAGAATAATCTATAACTGGTATGATTTTTGAATAAATACTTTTTGATATAATCAGTACTTTTATTCAAAGTACTGCTAGTCAGACAGTACTTTCATCAAAGTACTGTTTGCTGATCTAAACCAGTTAAATAAATTTTTGATGAAAACCTTTTTGCTAAATAATAAATATTTTCTGAAATAAAGGTTGAATAAATGGTTTTTGTGATGATAACATCAATAGGTTATCAATCCACCATGGTTACAAAAGGATTGACTAATCCATGAGCAAACGGCTCTGGTAAAGATATATCAAATCCGTTTTTAGTTGACAACTTGCTAATAAGTTGGATGGTTATCAACTCACCATATCAGTAATGTGAAGAGTTGGCTAGCCCATAAGAAATGGCTTGTGGTAAAGGCAGTGGAAAAACCATTATTGGTAATTAGTTCACCATTAGATAAAAGAACTAACTAGTCCAGAAGGGTACAGCTTTTGGTAAAGACAAAACAAATCTGTTGATAGCTGGTGGTTTGCTAAAAATCATATGGTTATCAATGTACCATGGTCTTACACACCAAAACATTTGGCTACTCCAGAGATAATGGCTTTGGTAAAGAGTTCTAAATCCATTGAATTTTCAATGATTCACTTAGATGTGATGAGAATAGTATGCAACTTAAAACTTGAATTATTGTACACATTGTCATATGTTGCTGTGTTGCTGAAAAGATGGAGATTGCTGAATGCTGCTGTGAAGAAAACAATTCTAAGAGATACTTTGACAAAAGCACAGATTCTACAGAGATATAATCTAAAGACTAAAGAACAATCCATTTTAAAGATGAAGCTGTTAACGATATATTCACAAAGGAACTTGAAGTCAAGCAAGTAGAATTCAAGTTAGGGGAGGATTGTTGGGATATGAAAGTGCTGAAGATATCAAAGTACTGAAGATATGGAAGTACTGTAAGCTGCAAAGTACTGGAAGAAGTTAAACAGTCAAAGTACTGCTAAAGACAAAGTCAAAGTACTGCAGATAAAGTCAAAGTACTGCTAGATTAGAAGAACTGTTATATTCGTTTATGGAAAGTATTGTATTCCATGTTTAGATTACTTGTCGTACAAGGTTATCAATTGTAAACCGACTAGGATATCCTTGAGCCTATAAAAGGACTCCTAGATTGGCATTAGAGGTACGATTTCAGAAAAAGAGTTTTAGAGTTTACGAATTAAGAGTTTAGAGAAAAGTTCGAATATCTTAGAGTTGTATTAGAGTATCTGCATAATAAGCAGATTTAGAGTTTTATTAATAAAGTTTCTTTTTAGCTTTGTTAAGTAAATTCCGCGTACTTAATAAAGATTGCTCAGTGTTTCTTTGTTAATAACTTAGGATTTATCCGAGGTTATTAAACCTTAACAAGCTAGTTTAGTTTGATTAAAGTATATCGATCCAACAATATTTTTGTGTTTTATATGTTTTAAGATGTTTTTAAGTTTTGGGATTTTTTTTTTTTTTTTTTTAAGAAAATATATATAGATATAGATGGTATAAACAAAAAGCTGACCACTTGTGAATGGTCAACCGTAATAAAAGTCCAAACTATCTAGAACCAATGCAATTAAGATCAGAGGAGTTTAGTATTTCCCCAGGTCGTTAAGTCCCAACGAGCTGTGCGACTGAATCACCTAACGTATAGTGATCGGGTGATAATGAACGGGAAAAGGTTTGCGATTGATACTAGATGACAGAGGAAAAATGAAAGAAAATTAAAAAGCTAAATTATATTAAATAAACGCTATCACTATTTTTAAAATGATGTTTTTGATTTTTCTTTTATAAATTTAAATTAAAAACTACGTAACGTACAAAAGAAAATGTGAAATTGAAACAGAATTAATCCTAAAAAAATAAAAATGAAATTTTTACAACCCTAATGATAAGAGAAAAATTTTTAGAAAAAGAAAATTATTTTTATGGCTATTTATTTAATTATTATTAATTAAAAACTATTTTTACCTATTTAATAATACCCTAAAATATAAGAAAATATGAAATAAAGCTAGAAAAATGAAATTATGACTTCGAAAAATCTAAAATAACTAAAGAGAGTTTTCAAAACTACTTTTGTATTTTTCTGATTATTTTTCTGTTTTCTATGAATTAAAAACTGTTTAAAACTAATTAAATTGCTAAAAATTACAAATTTAACTAAGAAAAATCTGGAAAAATTATTTTTTTGCTTTTTATATTTATCTTAATCTATGAAAATTGAAAACTTAATTTTTTGAAGCTTTTCTGATTTAATTGTATTAAAAGCTAATTAAAAATGCCTAAAAACTGATTAAAATAAAGAAAAATAGTAAACAATGATGGAAAATTATGAAAAATTCAGGAAAAGTCTAAATTAATATTCTAAATCTATGAAAAATATAAAAACAATAGCTTATGTGTGAGAATATGAAGCTGCAGTGAAGAGTGCTTATAAATAAGCACTCAAAATAAGCTAGAGGTACCAAATGAGCACCAAATTATCACAGAAGCTATAATATGCTAAAACTACTCAAAAGCAACTAAGTACAACTAGCCTAAACCTCTAAAGTGCAAGCTAAACAGATTTGATGATTTAAAAACTCAAGTGCTAAACAGATTTTAGCTACTACTTTGTAGCTTGAAAATAAGCTACTCAAATAAGCTGAAACTCAAAACCAGATGTTGGAACCTAAAGTAGACCTGGCTAGGAACTTATAAACCAAGAATGAGCCTGAGATGAGCTCAAATGAGCTTTTGACAAGCTCTGCACAAAGCCTGTGCACACTCAGTATACACTGAGTCAGTGCACAGGGCACTTATGACCAAATTGACAAGCTATTTTGAAGCTTGTACAAAATTACTAAAAATCTACAAAAATCATTATTCAACTCTTGACCAATTGAAGTTTTTAAACCCAAAGTTTTAATGAATTTGAAACAGAAATGAATACATGAAAATTCAACAAAGGTTGGGTAAAAACTGGCTTTTTCAATTTGACTTTCTTAGCAGTTTTGACAACTTTGACCAAAATGAGATTTGAGCTTAAAACTGGATTATAAGCTTACTAAAAGCTATGAGTAGCTTTAGTAAGCTTATTAGAGTTATAATAAGGCTTATTGAAGCCTGGCTTTTAGGTTATTTAAACTGCATAAGTAAAAGAAAATTTAAAAACTAGAAACTTGGATAAACTTTGAATTAATACTTGAACTGGATTACAAACGCTTACATAACTTACATTTAATACATAGAAACTGAAAATAACAATTTAAGACTTAAACTAATACATTGATAATAAAAACGAGTTTTTAAGAAATTCTAAAATTAACTACTCTCCTCCAAGCTTTCTCTTCCTTCTATTTATACAACCAAATGTCTTCCACTTGTACTCTGAGCAATTCCCACCTTTAATCTTGGCCCTTGGATCACTTGAGAGGTTTATAGCCATTGATGATATTTTTGGTGGGAAAGAGATATTTGTCAGTTGGTACTGATAACTTGTGACAGGGGAGGAGCATTTAATGCATTTGGCATGGGGTGTAGGAATAAGGTGGGTGATATGATGATGGAGGAGGGAGGTGTTTGCAGGTATAGGTGATGATGAGGGGGAGGGAACCCGTGAGTTTGACTTATTTGACCGGGTATAAGGGGAAACGGGTTGGATGGGTTGGATAAAGGGATTGGACCGGGTTGTGGATATTGGACCAGGTTTGAGTTTAAGTGTTTATTGGATTTGGACTTGGACTTAGGATAGAAATGGATACATTTAACAACTTAGGGACCAAAAGTGTAATTTTGAAAATCCAGGGACCAAAGCTGTGACATCTGAGATTGTAGGGACCATTCATGTAATTTCTGATAAGTAATCCAAGTGCCATTATTGACAATCTCCAATAATATAAGGGCCATTTTTGCCATTTTTGAAACTCAAAGGACTAAACTTGTAATTTCTCAAAACTTTTGACATTTTTCACCAAAGGACTAATTATGACAACTTATGATTTCAAAAGGGCCTTTGGTGACTTTTCTTTTAAAATAAGTGCTCAGGGACTATTTTTGACAAGATTTGAAAGTCGGGGGACTGAAACTGCCAATGATGCAAACTTAGCTCATTTTTCATCTGATTTTAAACATTTTGCATCTGAAACATATAAAATACAATTTTGAGATATTTTCAGTATTTTGATGCATTTCTGAGCGTTTTTAAGTGTTTTGCAGTTCAGATTTGACCAAAAATGATGAGTATTTACACACTCATCAATTTGCTCAAAATCATAGGGTCTGCAACCACCCATGCTTAATTGCTGAGAGTTGTATGGTTATCAATTCATCATGGTATATTCCTTTTTGGAATCCAAGAATTGGCTAGCCCACAAGTATATGGCTTGTGGTAAAGGCAACTGAATCCATATTTGGTTATCAATTCACCAATTCTAAGAATTGACTAGTCCTGAGCAAACGGCTACAGGTAAAGACACATCAAATCCGTTTATATAGTTGTTGATTTGCTAATAAATCAGATGGTTATCAATGTACCATAGTTTTCGAACTTAAACATTTGGCTACTCCAGTAGTGATGGCTATTGGTAAAGAGACATCAAATCCATTACTTTCAATGATTCACCTCTCACAGGAGTTAACTCACCTGGATGTGATGAGAATAGTATGCAACTAATAAGTATTGATGTATCCTATGTCATGTGTTGCTGCAAAGACCTGGCGTTTCAAAGTTTGGTCATCATAGAGATGAGATTATTATTGGTTCTTTGCTTCTGATGTTTGAAAACAATCCTCTAGTACTGCAGTCTCTAAGATCTATCAAGGTTAGGAAACTGGAACTTAACCAAGTCAAATTCCAGTTTAGGGGAGGATTGTTGGGAATTATGCGAAGTAGGATTTCTGCTGTCAATTCTGCCGAAGGTTTCTACTGAAGTAGAAGCAGAATCTGCTGAAGAAGAGATTCTGCTGGAGTATAAAAGCCGTGCCGTGTTTCTGCTGAAGGGTGGAAGCTGACTAGGATCTGCATGCGCTTTATTAATTATATGCTAACCCATCATTATTCTTGAACTGCCCGAGGTTAGCATGGGTATTATTGTACTGCTCAATATTGTTTAGTGTTTAGTCATTAAATACATGCTTGCATGCTTAGTCGATTGAGTAGTAATAGATTAGGGTTCCTTGTCAATAAAAGGAACCTCATAGTATGTAATAGACAACTCATTCGAAACATAGTGTTTCAGTTAATAAAAGATCCATAGAGGATCTAAGTGTTCTTAGTTATAACAGCTTGTATTTACATTCCGCTATAGAATACGAGTTGTAGAGATTTTCTATTAGTTTGCTTATGATTACATAGGCAACACTAACGATCTACGAGTGCTCAAGATCTGTCAAGGTCTTTGTGTTTTCAACATAACTTGTTAAGTGATTAAAGAAATTTTTTTTCCTTAAAACTCACATTTTTATAAATGTGACTAAACCCTTTTACAAATTAAATTTTACAAATTAAATTTTACAAATTATCTTTGTATTTTAAAGAAATGTTTTAATATGAAAAATAAGTTTGAAATATCTAACAACTATTCCTGCCCATAAGGATAGCACCTTTACTAGATAAACATTTCACCACTTCAGGACAAAAAGAGGAGCGTCCTATGGACGGTCCCTTATAGGGGCGACAGTCCCATATATATAAGGGACTTTCCATGTTTAAAGGACCGTTCCCCGCTCCTGGAGCTGGCTATAAATACTGGACCATTTCAACAGTTTTCTCCCCACCTCTTGTTGATAAAAATTTTTTGTCTTCTTAATCCCTTTTCTTTGATCACTTTAACTAGTTGTTATTTGTTTATAAGTGATCTCATCAAAGTGAAAGAGAATAACGCCCGTATTCGCCAATAAATGAAGTGTTATAGAATAGGCATTACATACGTAACCTTTGTTATGATTCTCATCTCTCTCAATCCTCATTCTTGTATATTGATAGGTCCGACTTATGTGTAAGTCGGGAATTACTCTGTGTGTGTAGATCCGAACGGTGTGTTAGTCCGAGAAGTGTTGTGTGTAGTGGTTAGTAGTTTAAGGGTAGATTGGTTCTAGCTAAGATTAGGACTTGACATTTTGCTTAGTGTCGTAAAATGGTGTAATAAACGGTGTACGGTTTTCTTCGCCTAATGATATTTTTTATGTCAATTTGATTAAAAGATATGTTCCTTTGGAAAGCAATTGGGGAGAAAAGTTATGCATAATTTGTTTGGAACTTTTTATTACTCCCCCTAAAAGAATTTTGTTTAAAACCTTTGAGTGATTGAGGGAGTAATGTTTTCGAAACTTTTTAGAACGAGTAACAATCTAAAATAATTGTGAGTCATAATCTTGAGACGAGTTTTGAAAGATTTTGAAAATATTAAAAAATCTTGAATAAATTGTGCTAAAGATGTAAGAAGATTTCTCTTCTTATCCGTTAGGATTGTTGCACTAAAACTTACAACAGGGTCATTTCTTTGAAAAAACAGGTGTTGATATGAAATATAACCCACAACCATGAGTTAAATAAAGTCACGATTAAGAATGTGTATCTGTTGCCAAGAATTGAAGAACTTTTCGATTAACTTCAAGGTGCTAGTTTGTTTTCTAAGATCGAATTATGATTGGGTTGCAATCAATTGAAGGTTAGAGAAGAAGATATTCCAGAAATGGATTTCCAGACTCGTTATGGTCATTTTGAATTCATAGTCACGCCATTTGGTCTAACTAACGAATCGACATTTTTCATGGACCTCATGAACCGAGTGTATAGACCAATGTTGGACAAATCCATTATCGTATTCATCGATGACATTATTTTTTTTTCTAAAAGTAAAGAAGTGTATGAGGTGCATTTGCAAGAAGTTCTCGATTCATTAAGAAGATAAAGGTTGTATGCTAAATTCTCAAAATATGAATTTTGGCTACAAGAAGTTCAATTTTTCGGTCACGTTGTAAATTCGAAAGGTATCAAAGTTGACCAGTCGAAGATTGAAGCCGTGATGAATTGGCAAAGGCCAAAAAATGTTAGTGAAACCCGAAGTTTTCTTGGACTAGTGGGGTATTATCTTAGGTTCATTCAAGACTTTTCCAAAATACATTAAGAAGATAAAGATTGTATGCTAAATTCTAAAAATATGAATTTTGGTTACAAGAAGTACAATTTCTCAGTCACGTTGTAAATTCGGAAGGTATCAAGGTTGACCCGTCGAAGATTGAAGCCGTGATGAATTGGGAAAGGCCAAAAAGTGTTAGTGAAACCCGAAGTTTTCTTGGACTCGTGGGGTATTATCGTAGGTTCATTCAAGACTTTTCCAAAATAGCGTCTTCTTTAACTTTAACTAAGAAGAATTCTCTTTTTGTATGGGGTGAAAAACAGGACAAAGCTTTTTGTAACTTGAGAAAGAAGTTATGCGAGGCACCGATTCTTCTGTTGCCGGAGGGAACGGAGGATATGGTGGTATATAGTGATGCATCTTATTGTGGGTTAGAGTGTGTCCTTATGGAAAGAGGTAAGGTAATCCTTATGTTTCAAGTCAATTAAAGAAGCATGAAGAGAATTACCCGACTCATGATCTTAAGTTCGCGGCAGTGATTTTTGCTTTAAAGATTTGGAGACATTATCTATATGGTGTAAAATTCGTAATCTATATCGACCATATAAGTCTTCAATATTTTCTCGAGAAGAAAGACCCCGAATGTGAGGCAAAAGAGGTAGTTAGATTTATTGAAGGTAATATTTGAATTAAAAATTATTACAAAACTAATATTTGAATTTGCTTATATGCATACAAAATAATAATTTGTTGAAAATATCAGTATGATCCATTTATAAAGGTTTTAGGTTGTGTATATGATGTTAAAAACCAAGGTTGAAAAAATTGTTAGGTGTTAGCTGGGCGACCGGGTACCGTCTAGCGATTAACCAGTTAGGCGTGGATTAATTGGATTGGATTTTTTATATATAGAATTATAAAATTTGAAATTATATGCCCGATTTGGCCGATTTTGCCAATTTTTTTCGATTTGACCGATTTATGCCTGATTTGGCTGATTTCTAACTTTAACTGAGTTGACCGATTTATCCTTATTTTGTCTGATTTTGCCGATTTATGCCCGATTTGGCCGATTTTTATCCGATTAATCGATATTTTGACCGATTTTTTTTCCCAAACCGATTAATAAAGTGATTAGTGCATGCGGTTAATCCCCACCTAGTACCTAGGCGTCAATTAATCGGCCTACATGCGGTTAATCCCCACCTAGCACCTAGGCGTCAATTAATCGGCCGCCTAAGCCGATTTTTCTAACACTGTTAAAAACTAGTAACTAGAATCAACTTATCTTTTATCTCAAAATAAACAAATTAGTTTAGTAGAGGAATTTTCAAATGCTTACTCTTATTTTGGTGCTTATCAAGGGACAAATCTCTACCATCCATCTAGTTTGATCTAATGGTGGGGATAAACCTAAGATTTAATATAGAAACCTAAGTCCATCTTTTTTTTTCTCATTTTTTCTTGTCTTTTTCTCTTTCTTATTTATTAACATTTTTTTCTTTTTTCTTTTTTTTTTTGGAATTCACGCTTTTATTTTAAATTCATTTTTTTTTTCTTTTTTTTAGTTCACGTTTTTTTTATTATTTTTTTTAATTTTAAATTCACGTTTTTTTATTCAAGTTTTTTTCTCCGCTTTCATACGTTTTCATCTGTATTCATACGTTTTCGTTCGTTTTTATACGTTTTTCGTCCGTGTTCATATGTTTTCGTCCTTTTTTTTACGTTTTCGTCTGATTTCATACGTTTTCGTCTGTTTTCATCCGTTTTATGACGTTTTCGTATGTTTTCATACATGTATATACGTTTTCGTCCATTTTTAGACATTTTCGTCTGTTTCAGACGTTTTCGTACGTTTTTATACGTTTTCGTCTGTTTTCATACGTTTTCGTCTGTTTTCTTACGTTTTAGCCCGTTTACGTCCGTTTTCGTCTGTTTTCTTACGTTTTCGTTTGTTTTCATAGGTTTTTGTCCATTTTCTTACGTTTTCGTTCGTTTTCATACGTTTTCGTCCGTTTCTTACGTTTTCGTTTGTTTTCATAGGTTTTTGTCCATTTTCTTACGTTCTCATTCGTTTTTATACGTTTTCGTTCGTTTTCATACGTTTTTGTCCGTTTTCTTTCGTTTTCGTCCATTTTTCATACGTGTTTTTACGCTTTCATACGTTTTCGTCTGTTTTCTTACGTTTTCGTCCGTTTTCTTACGTTTTCGGCCATATTCATAATTTTTCATACGTTTTTGTCTGTTTTTTAGGTTTTCATGTATTTTCGTCTGCTTTTAGACGTTTTCATCTGTATTTTTACGTTTTCATGTATATTCGTCCGTTTTTATACGTTTTTGTCCGTTTTCATACGTTGTCATCCGTTTTTTTACGTTTTCATCCATTTTTAGACGTTTTCGTCTGTTTTCAGACGTTTTCATCTGTTTTTATACGTTTTCGTCCATTTTCATACGTTTTCATCCGTTTTATACGTTTTTGTCTGTTTTTGTACCTTTTTGTCAATTTTCAGACGTTTTTGTCCGTTTTCATACGTTTTTATATGTTTTGCATTCGATTTTATACGTTTTTGTTCGTTTACAAACGTTTTTATTTTGATATTTGTAATTGACACTTATTTATCTCTTGTGATATAACACTGTAAGGAAGATGAAAAGTATTACATTTTATCAGTTGTGATACTCAACTAAGAATGTGATGGTTGTGTTTTTGAATATATTTAGGAAGATTTTTGTGTTTAATGATATTATGAAATATTAGAAAAGTTGTTCAATTGAAAACAAGAGATGTTATGATAGTTTTGTTAGACTTGTGGTGGATTTTTCTATTTAATGGATACATTGTGCATGTTTCGATAAGTTTTATAGCGGGATTTGAAAATATCTATGGTTGAATCAGCAAACTAAATAAGCTATGATTGAAGATAGCACACATCTTTATAAACAAACTGAGGAAGCTCAAACACTTGTGATATCACAGGTGATATCACCTCACTTGTGATATCACACGTGATATCATGTGTGATAACACCATTGATATCACCTGTGATATCATGTGTGATATTACCGGTGATAGCATGTGTGATATCATAGTTTATATCACTTGTGATATCACCAGTGATATCATGTGGTATCACTTGTGATATCATGTGATATCACAAGTGAGGTGATATCACTGTTATATCATGTGTGATATCACAGGTGTTTGAGCTTACTCAGTTTGTTTATAAAGATGTGTGTTTTCTTCAACCATAACTTCTTTACTTTGCTGATTGAACCATAGATATTTTTAAATTCTGCTATAAAACCTATCGAGCCATGTACAATGTATCCATTAAATAGAAAAATCCACCACAAGTCTAACAAAAGTTTCATAACATATTTTATTTTCAGTTAAACACCTTTTCTGATATTTCATATTATCATAAAACACAAAAATCTTCCAAAATATTTTCAAAAACACAAATAAGAAAAATAAGCAGAATCTATAATAAGTGATGTTTATTATCATTTCTTTCATATATACTTGGTAAAATACTAAATTATTATCACATTTGATAAGAATTTAGTATTTCACATTCTTAGTTGAGTATCACAACTGATAACACATATATGATGAAGAGTGTAATACTCTTCATCTTTCTTACAGTGTTATATCATAAGAGATAAATAAGTGTCACTTAAAAATATTAAAATTAATAAAAAGGAAGCAAACTATGAAAAAAGAGACTTGACATATTCTCAAAATCAAACAAGTGTTGCATTAAATTAGCATTTTTTAAAACAAAATAAGAATTCACCTAAAGAGACTTTAACCCTTTTATTTATACTAAGAATATAATATCACAAGTGATAGATAACATTGGTTGCATTAAAAAAATATGCGCTTGTCAATTGCGATGAAAAGCACAAAAACTATCTTGTAACTGAAAATTATAAAAATATTAGAAAACACATAGGTGATAATATATAAAAAGATACAGAGCAATGAAATATCTCAGGTGATATTAAAGGTTAAAAAACATACTTGTTTTTTTATGAAATATCACAAGTGATATTAGACATTAACTTTTTTATAATAAAATATCACAATTGATATTAGACATGTAATATAATAAAGTTTAATAATAAGCATGAAAACATATGAAAATAGACGAAAACGTATAAAAACTGCAAAAAACGGACGAAAACGTATGAAAACGGACAAAATCATATAAAAACGAATGAAAAGCGTATAAGTACGTATGAAAACGGAAAGAAAGCGTTTGAAAACGGATGGAAACGTATAAAAATGGACGAAAACGTATGAAAACGGACGAAAACGTCTGAAAACAGTCGAAAGCGTCTAAAATTGGATGAAAACGTAAAAAAATGGACGAAAGCGTATATAAACCTATGAAAACTGATGAAAACGTAAGAAAACGGACAAAAACGTAAGAAAACAGACGAAAACGTATTAAAACGGACGAAAACGTAAGAAAACAGACGAAGAGGTATGAAAACGAACAAAAACGTAAGAAAACGGACGAAAACATAGGAAAACGGACGAAAATGTAAGAAAACAAGCGAAAACGTAAGAAAACGGACGAAAACGTATGAAAACGGACGAAAACAGAAGAAAATGTAAGAAAACAAACGAAAACGAATGAAAATAGACAAAAACGTATGAAAACGGACGAAAACGTAGAAAAACGTACGAAAACGGACGAAAACATATGAAAACGTAAGAAAACGGACGAAAACGGACAAAAACGTAAGAAAACATAAGAAAACGTAACAAGACTGAAGAAAACGGAAAAAAAAACGTAACAAAACGGACGAAAACGTATGAAAACGGATGAAAACGTAAGAAAACAGACGAAAATGTAAGAAAACGGACGAAAACGGACGAAAACGTATGAAAACAGACGAAAACGTATAAAAAGCGGAAAAAAAAACGAACAAAAACGTATGAAAACTGACGAAAAAAAATGTGAAATTAAAAAAAGTGATTAAAAAAATACAAATAATGAGAAAATAAATAAAAAAGACAAAAAAAAAATAAAAAAATAAAAAATAAACTTAGGTTTAGACATATTAAATCTTAGGTTAATCACCACCATTAGATCAAACTAGATGAAATGTAGAGATTTATCCCTTATTATGCAAAGATTTTTTAGTATGCAAAATAAAGTGCCTATAGTTTAGTAATACGGACTTGCTTATGCTTTAAAAAAAGACGATGAGAATGTTCTAAATAAGCAAACCCGAGCAAGCATTAGCTTGAGGTTTATTTTAATTCAAATTCAGTTAATTATAAGAAAACTAAAACCATAAAATATGTTAATTGAATTAATAAAATCAAGGAAGATGATCATATAAAAAGTGGTTGTCCTTTAAAAAGCAACTAGTGACATGTATCGTTTCTTCTTCCTCTCTTTTCTTTTCTTTTTTTCCCTCCGACTCACAAACCAGTTGTGATATACATTAAGATATAATGAACATAAGCTTTTATAAAAAAAATCAAAAAAATAATATTAATGAAAACAGTCGCAATATTGATGAACATTTTATATTGATAAACATTTTGTACCAATGAATATTTTGTACTGATTAACATTCTAGCAGAATATTGATGAACATAAAAAAACTGGTGAACATTAATGAACACGTATTAATAAACATAATGAAAACTGATGAACATTGATGACACGTACCGTTGAACATAAAAATAACTAACGGACATTTGAACCGATGAACTGAAGAACACGTATTGATGAACATAGAACGTATTACAGAATCGAAGTTTTATTCATCAAAATTTTGAATTTTTTAAAGAAATAGAAGCTTTTATGAAAAACTAAAGGGTAAAAACCATAAAATAACAACGTACTTTCTAAAATTTACCGAGTTGAAACACATACATTTTTATTAACATATATACCCACGTACTTTTGAATTTTGTTCCGACTTCACCCATATGACCGATTTATATTAATATAATATTATATTAAATAATATCATTTTATTACAATATGGGTAAAGTCGGAACAAAATTTGAAAGTACATGGGTGTATATGTTAATAAAAAAGTATGTGTTTCAACTCGGTAAATTTTAGAAAGTACGTTGTTATTTTATGGCTTTTACCCAAAACTAAAACATTTATGTTTTTATGAACACCTTCAAACTTTAAATCACAAATTACTTAATTGAGGTATTTCATCGAACACCTTGTGTGTGTATTCATGAACACTTGATTTGTTTGAAAAGTTATAAGTAAAAAACTTAGAAAAGCAAAAAAAATGAATAACTGATGTAAGTTTAGGGTTTGTTGATCAAGAATTGCTATAGTAATTTTATTTTGACTCAGATTGATCGAAACCCTAAACTTTTTTTAAACAATCAATGAACTTCAAATTCATAAAAAAGGTTGTATTTTATAGTGATTAAACGAATATATGATGAAATTAAACATAACTGAAATATAATTGGTGATTTTTGAATGATTTAAAACTTAAATTGGGGTAAAAATGTTTATTAGTAATGAAAAGGTAGATGAAAAAGAAGAAATAACTCTGAAAGTGAAAGAAAATATAAGACACATATTAGAGTATTAGACTAAAGTAACTTTTTAAAATTTTTATCTTTTATCCGCTTTGCATAGATCACAACCTATTTTACCAAACCCAATCTAAAATAACACTCACTTCTTCAAAAATAAACCACACCACGGGTATGTTTGGCATACAAGATTGTTGAGAGATTAAGATTATTTAAAAAAAAATAAACAACTTAAAAAATAATTTTTGTTTGACAGACATAACTTATAAGAGATAAAAAAGAATATAAAAAAAATAAAAAAAATCTTCCGTAATCTCTTAAAACCAAAAGCTACTTCATGTAGCTTATAAAAATAATCTATTTTTATAATTTTCATCTCAAACACCATCTCCAGATCTAACAACAGTTATTTTTATCAAACATACCGATAATCAAATGTTAGGGAACAATCAAGCACGACATTATTTTGTGAAATAAAAACCCATTTGAAAATAACATGCCATTTGATGAAATTTGGTCTAAACTTGGTATACGGCATAACTTCTCTTTTTGTTTTATGTTCTTCCGTCAAAGAAAAAGAATTAATAAAACACATCCTAAAAGTGTTTTGGAAACTAATATCATGTTATACTACTTTTTCATTTTTTTAGATTTAGTGTCATAACTCATAAGCATTTTATGTAACTCGGATTTATTAGACACCAACACAACTTTAGGTACGTGTTAGTTGTGGCGGAGTTGGTTCCGGTCCAAGGGTGGGTGTGCCGGTAGAAGGGATTTTTTGTACATAAGAGTTTCCCGTTTAAACCTAAGTTGTATGTGCGATGGCTAATATAAATTATTATGGGTTCTCGCCAAAACTGTCAATCTATAACCGTTTAAGTTTGAGTTGGATATTCCAATTCAGTAGAAAATCGTATTTGTTGAGCGTGCAAACTCAATTGGATATCAGTAGTAACATAATATGTATCTTGTTTTAAGATGAAAACTTTTTGTTGGACTTATATGCCAGGCTCATATGCTGTACCCGAATCACATATACAATTTTCAATTTTTGTTTGCTTTTTTGAGTATGGGAGTGTTTGGTGCGGAGCATTTATGAGCGATAAGCGTTGAAAGTTGTGATTTTTAATGCTCGTCTGGTTAGCACCAAGTAGCTTTATTTATTTTTTCGGGATGCTCATTTTTCAATGTTCCATGAAGTAGCATTTAGAAACATTAAGCATTTAAGACTTGTATTACACATTATGATTATATCTACAATTATCTATACTACCTTATAATGCATTTGGGACTATTCCATTATTAGCAAGACTTAAAATTCAGACTTTTAAACTTGCTTGTTATGGAAATATTGTCTTTTGATAGTCATAATATCATTATAACATTGTAACAGCTCATTTAATCTTCATTATAACAGCCTTCAATATCAATAATTATTAAAAACGTGTAACCGCTAAAAATTATTACTATCAATAATGATTATTAAAAATATCTAACCACATCCACCATATAAATTTAGACAACCCATTTCATATCTCTCACACACAAAAATAGTCTCTCAATATACCCTCACTTTCACTCCTTAACTCTTACGGGTACTTTTTTTGCAGAGACTCTTTATATGTTTGTTAGAAAAACATTTAACTAAATAACATTTTACCGCTGAAAAATATAGTCATAGGGTACCCGCCGCCGCATTGCGCGGGTACCCTGCTAGTGTTACCAAAGTGTTTATAAAAAATAACTGCTACAGCTATTGCTTAAAGCTATTGTTACTGCTATTTTTGCCAAAATTCCTCGTGTAAAAGAGAATAACGTAAAAATATAAATATTGATTCACTATGAATAAGGCACAAATCAATTGGGTTCATGACGTTACTCATTAAATACCGTTTTCTTAATTAATAAAAACCAAAACCCCATTTGAAAAGAAGTAAACGACACTTTTGTTGATCATTCCCCTTCCAAACGTAAACCACCCACGCCACAAAGGATGAAGTATTTTCTGCGGAGTTCAAAAGCCATTAAAGATGGTGTGCGAACAAGAAGCACGGCATCAATGGAACAAGGAGATCAGGGTTCTGGTTCAAAGCGAAAGCGATCTCACAAACATGGTATACATACCTCATATCTTTTGTATGTTCTTTAAAATGATACACATCGTAAAAAGGTTTCGGAAACTAAAACCATGTTATACACTATCCTTTTAATGATTTTAGTGTCATCAAACATTTTATGTAATTCAGATTTACTAGAGACCAATAGGATTTTAGGTACGTGTTAGGTGGTGCGGACTGTGCACTCGTGTAAGCGAATCTGAGGGTGGGCTCCCGCTCCTAGGTGAGTGGGCTGGTCAAGGGGATGTTATGTACACCAAACCCCAAACTGTAAGTCTGTTGGCCAACAAAAACGACTGTTGGTTCCTGCCAAAACTGTCAATCCGTTGGCCCCAACTGTCAATCTGCAGGCCAGCAGATTGACAGTTTTAGCTGGAACCAACAGTCAATTGTGTTGGCCAGCAGATTTACACTTCTGCTGGCCAGCAAATTGACAGTTTTAGCGGGAACCAACAGTCAATTTTGTTGGCCAACAGATTTACAGTTTGGTGAAATTCTGTAACTGTTTTGGTGTACAAAACTGTTGGTTCCAACTAAAACTGTCAATTTGGTTGACAACCAACTAGCAGTTGGTTCTAGCTAAAATTGTCATTCGTTCCAAAAACAAACTGACTGTTGGTTCCCGCCAAAACTGTCAATCTGTTGGTTCCCGCCAAAACTGTCAATCTGCTGGCCCCACCTATGAATCTTTTGATCAACACAAATGATTGTTGGTTCCACCAAAACAATCAAATCTGTTGCCTCAAATGTGAATATGTAGGCCAGCGGAACGACATAAAAACTCTTGGTTCCCGCCAACTACCTACACTGTCAATCTGTTTATAATATAATATTTTGTCTCATAAAACATACGAAAAACATATAAAAAGTTTTGGAAACTAAAACCCCGTTACACATTGTCTTTTTTGGTCATTTTTGTGTCATTAAACATTTTATGTAATTGAGATTTAGTAGATTCCAAAGGAATTCAAGATTAAGCTAACAATGGGTTAGTTGACGTGGAGTAAGCTAATTTGATTCTACCTATGATAAATAGTGGGGTGTGTTCCCACTTCCCACTCCCAAGTTTAAATTTGATTATATAATATATTAGATTTTTGGTGTTAGTCCATTAACCCATTTACATCATACATATATTGGGTATTAGTTCATTCTTGTCTTATCACAAGGCAATCGATAGTGTTGAAATTTATATTAGGAACATGTTATCTCTGTGCACAACTAAATAATTATCCAACTTTTTGATTTTCAAAACCCGAAACAACTTATCATTTTTATTGCTCACTAGTATGTGTCTTTGTGTGTGATAAAGTTTATAATCTGTTTGTTTCTGTGAATGCATTTTGCTTCAGATCAGCTAAGAATGCAGAAATCCAAGCGTTCAAGAGCTTCAAATCATGAGAATGGAGTCGATTGCATCAGCAACATGCCGGACCCGATCCTTCATTTGATCCTTCAAAGTCTTCCAACAATTGAAGAGGCTGTTCGAACCACCATCTTATCAACACGATGGAGATATTTAGGGACTTCAATTCCTTCTGTAGACATAGATTTTCGAGCTAGAAAATCTTTCGGAAAAACCAAATTCAGAAGGTTTGTTAATTCGGTTTTAACAAACAAAACCGGGATAAATTTGGATAGTTTTCGTTTAAATTGTGGGGGGTGGTTTGACATGACTACTGTAAGGCAGTGGATTCAAGCAGCGGTTAAGCGCAAAGTCAAAAGACTTGACCTAATGTTTTTCTCTAGTGAGGTAAAGTGTGAGAGCATTCCCTTGCCCGATTGTCTCCTAACTTGTGAATCCTTGAACGAACTCAGGTTGTTTCCATATAGATGTGCTATGCATTTGCCTGAATCTACAGGGTTTCGGGCACTTAGGGTTATTGAGCTAAACCTTATTTACTCTTTCGACATGAATTTAGTAGAAAAGATTCTTGAAAAATGTCCAGTGCTCGAGGAGTTGAGTTTGGTAGACAATGCGATAGTACAAGTTGATCCTATATACATTTCAAGTCCGAAGCTCAAGACTTTGATAATTCTTTACAGGGGGAATATTATTTATGGACATAATGGAACTTGGTGTGGGGTTAAGGTTTGTTGCCCAGAACTCGTGTCATTTGAGTACGTTGGTCATAGAGGTCGTTTAATCTTTGAGAAAGTAGATAGGTTGAAAAAAGCTGTGATTCTCCCCAACGACGTAATGCAACAAGAAATATCATCTGAATTGGGTGTCAGCGTATGCAAGATGCTGGAGAAAATTTCTCATGTGGAATCTTTAAAGCTTAATCTTTACTTCATTCGGGTGCATACATACTTTTTCTCTTTATGCAATTCATGTACATCATGTATAATTGTATATGCAATATAACATTGTAAAACTATACTTTTAAAAAGGGGAATGATTGCATTTTTTATAGGATATACAGGGTATTTTTTATTTTTTTTCACATTTTTGTCTTTCTAAAACTGGTTGCTGCAGAATTTTACTTGTGAATTGTATCTGGAAAGGAATATGATGTTTGGACAGTTCTTAATGTCTGGTCTTTAGTCAGTGAAAATGTAGAGGGTGCAAAAGTTTTTCTAAAAGTATTTGTACTATATTATAGCTGCCACTTTACATAAAAATACTCTTCATCTCTATTTTATATTCCTACATGGTTGCCGCAGAATTTTACTCAGTTTGGTTGCAAATTATTAATAATTTCTGAGGTTATGATAAAGATTCAATCATTTGTATATCTTTGAGTTTCTTCAAACCTTAATACCAAATAGGCATGTAATATGAAATACAATTGATCAGTAGCATCTTATCGGGTTTATTCTCGTTTATAAGCTTTTGGTTGCAAATTATTGATTTTCATTCAATCTAAAGTGGCTGATTATTTATTCAAATGTATGTTTGCTGTCATATGATAGTGCATTGATGTTGCCGGTGATAGGGTAGCTGCATATTTTAAAAATCTGAAGACATTGGAGATAACGACAACAATTGATCACTTTACCATGAATGCACTTATCTGGATTCTCGGATCTTCTCCAAATCTGGAGTCTCTCCATTTGATCATTCAAGAGGTAGTCTTCCTCATCTCAAATAGTGATTTCTTTTTTTGAATCATAATATTGAAGCTTCACATATTACCTTCACATGTTTTCTACTTTTTATTTCTGATAAAAACGTGTAGATTTTTTGGATGTGTCAAAACGGGCCAGGTTGAGTTGGCTTTCCAACACTTTTTTGTCCATTGTTATATTTGTTTCCTGTATTAGTGATGTTTCCAAATGTTATCATCTGAAGAATGATTTGTTTGTTTGTTTGAAGCGGTTAGGGGATTGTATACACTTGCTTTTAGTCAGGGCAACTTGTAAACTGCATGACACTTTTTAAGCTAATTGTTTGACCCGTTATCAATATACCTTCAGCCACATTGAACCATTTTCACATAGACGTATTATAATTCCCACCTTTACAGTTGGTTCTGTAGACACTACTTTGAAACACATAATCATCTTTTTGGGTGAAAAAGAATTGAAATTGGGATCATTAGGATATCCTTTGCAAGCTTCGACAACGTATGTAAGCATAATTGGACTGATAATATGTAATTCTATAATTAAGTATAGTTTGGGTTTCTGTAACCTTGAGATTAACAACTTATATTGTTTGATGATATAGGAACAATTAAGGACGGAATACTGGGCGACTAATGAAGTTGAAACATGGAAAATCTTAACAAGCCATCTAAAAACAGTCAAATTTCTTGGATTCGATGGAGAAAAGCAGAAATGCGATATAGCCTGTTGCTTACTGGAGCACGGAAAGGCATTGGAGGAAATGGTTTTTAGCTGGAGTATCACAGTCACATACCATGAGAAGGCAATGAAGTTGATGAATGAATTGTCGGAATTCAACAAGGCTTCTTCAAGCATGAAACTAATCTCTGTTCTCAAGGACCAATGAGATAAGCTTTGTGTTAAACTGTCGATAACACATACTTACAGTCATATTTTGGATTACTAGATTTCTGTTGTAGGTGCTTTTTACATTAGGTCTTTGTCAGGAACTTTGTTATGTCTAATAGACAATCTCTTGGTTCGTTTCTTTATGGAGCTTATATCTTTGTTCTTTCTACTTGCATGCTGTCCAAATGAGTCATGTTTATTGCACTACTGGAAAGATAAGAAGTATGATGCTGAAAATATAAGACCTTAAACATCAAAAAGCTATTTATTATGTTGCTTGTTTTGCTGGTTCTGAGGTAGTTTTTCACTGGATCAGAGGTAATAAAACAAGCATGAAGCTCTGAAGTTGGTCAATTTAGTAGAAGCGAGATTTAATTTACCTGCACACAAATGAATACACTGAAGTTCAGATTTCTGTTTACTTTAATTACTGTTCTTTATGATGATCTAATTAAGAAAATTAACTACTGAAAAAAAAGAGCAACATTAATCAAAAAAAAAAAAAATTCGTCTTCTGTTTTGTATAACGAACTAATGAATACATTCTAACCGGGATGTTACTATAAGTGGATCAGATCTTACAACCGCTATCAAAACCATATGTTGAGCCGAAAATCTAACTTATCTAAATGATGTGATGCTAGTTTTGTTTCTGTTGAACCTGTGTCAACCCAATCAATGTTATTACAAGTATTCTAATTTACGAAGTGTTTTTTTAGCAACTTTTGGAAAGAACAAAGAAACTTTGAACCAAAGACGAACTAAAAACTCTTGTAAGAAACCAATAACCGACATCTGAATCGATCATGATGAGTTCAACTCTGGTTTGGTCTGGTCCTAGTTCTGTTTTTTTAGTCCAAGTCAAGTTTTGGACACCTCTTGTTGGAATGCAACTTGTAGTCTAGCAACTGCGATGGTCATCAAGTAGTGTTATGATACTTAATGGATCATGTACAGGTCGAGCGGAAACTTGCATAATTTACTAAACAAACATATTAACAACATAAATTTATCTTTCCTAAGTACTTACGTGAAAATAATCATGTTTTCGTAAGAAAAATGTACAAATTTGATGATGTAACAAGCACTTGAACACAATGGTCTATGTGATCTGGTCATTTGAACTCAACTTGGGTCAGAGTCTCAAGTTTCGGGCGGGTCAGTGTTGGTGATGATCGGGTAAATGTTGTGTCATCTTTTGAGGTTAATAACTTGATCCTAATATTTAACAAATCTCAGGAACTGTCTTATGTGTACTAGACAAGTAGACAATCTCATTGGCTTGTTTTGCAATAACTTCGACACACTGATTCCTTGTTTCGATCTCAATGGTTTTTAATTTCTATTCATCTCTTTATGAAAACTATTCAAGATTGTGCCTCTTTGGCTTAAAAAACCCGAGCATCTGATAGCCATCGTCTTTATAACTTGATTCTAACTTCTTGTTGATTAAGAAGAAGACATGTTTTGAGATACTTTGAATCTAAATTAAAACAATTCATTTTAGGTATGAATGTATGATGCCAAACACATTGATCTTAATGAAAACGAATTACTTTAATGAAATAGATCAAACATTGCATTCTTTTATAACAGTGAAGGTGGCAAAACGACCAGGTTGGGTTAGGTTGGGTAACAGGTCAAAACGGGTTCGGGTCGAAATGGGTCATTTGGAAGATATTAAACATTTAGTCAAATCACTTGCTAGAGTCATGTATATCAAATCAAACAACTAAAAATTCGCTTAAACATATATAATCCAAAAATCTACTAAAAGGAGCTTTTCAAACATAGTGGTCTATCTGGTTTGGTCATTGTAAATATTATTTGTCTTTATCAAGATTGTGCCCCTTTCGTGATAAAAGCTCGAGCATTAGATATATATAAGATTGTCCATCGCCTTCTCGACTTAATTGTACTTTTAGTTGATTGAAAACATGACATATTTTTTTATGCGTTATCAACTATGTTCGAAAAAAATCAGCAAGGAAATAAACACAGTCATCTTGTCAAACAGAAATCAAATCGAAACTAAAACTTTATCCATTCAATCTCGATCACAACATACACTAACAGAACTCAAAATACTGTAGTTAAACCAAAGCCAATGAACATCGAATTAAGAACCTCTCATAAATCCATCTTACACATATATACAAGTAGTATCAGAAAAAAGTAACAGAATTAACCAACTAAACAAACAAGTAACAACCTTCGATAACTAATCAATCACACACATGTTGCGTCGGTACAGTTGAAGGTATTCAGTCAGATGATGATCCCGGTAGCACGGCATGAATCAACGCTTCAAATATCGCCTTCAATCTATCATCAATACTAAATATCCGAAACATCTCTTCAACAGATTTACCCCTCAACCGATCACACAACGCTTTCGAAACTAAAACATGCAAGCTTTCGATATCCATAACCCTAGCAGCATTTGAAACATAAGTCATAGTCACTTCATTCATTTCTTTAACAAACTCGACGTCAAACGATTTCAATGCCTCCTCATTGTCCTTATCAGTGACGTGTTTTCGACAGTAGTCGATGATCTTTGAGAGAGTTTGTGCGTTGACTCTTGGGACTGGAATGATGGTTTTGGAGGGATCTTGTTGGATGATTTGTTTGATTGTGAGTGAGAGATGTGCTGCGGTTTCTTCGATGTCAAAAGCGTGTCCGTCGGAGCTCTTCAATATGATTGTTCTTGATGATGATGATGACGTCATGATTTTGAGTTTTGAATATATGAAAATGGCGGATGAATGCATGATAGGAGTATATATTTATAGAAAGAAAAAGAGATTTAACTGACTCTTAACAGAATATAGCAATTAGAACCAAAGGTAGTTAAAGTTTGTAATAAAAGTCCTCCAACTTATGGTGAACTACAAGTTTAGTTTTGTAATTAACCCTCTTGTTAATAAGTGAAGTAATTAATCATGCATGTAATTGGTGTTATGAGTAGAGTTTTATTTAAACAGTTGATCAACTAATTATGTTTTAGAATAACTAGGGTTTAGGTCGCAAATTAGCAACAACATTTTTTTTAAGTTTCGTCTTGATACGTGAACTATAAAAAGTATCATTAAATGTAGGGGTGGAAATTGAGTCGTGTTCGTGTCAACTTATTCGGGTTCGCGTGTTGGCGGGTTATTATAGTCTTTACCCAAACACGACCCATTTATTAATCGTGTCAAGAAACTCAACCCTAACCCAGACCTGCATAACACGTGTAACCCATTTGTGACCCGTTTAACCCATTTAAGTAAATAAGTCAAGCAGTGAATAAAGCTGGTGGTTTGTCGATTTAACTAGCTTAAATGCAAAAAATGATATAAGGATCTAAAATATGGTAAGAATAAAATACAAATAACTATGCGACAATTTTATGAATTATAAGCGTCAATTTTCATGATATCTAAGGTATAAAGTTATAATTCACTCATACTAAGTAAATAACAAAATACATTTAATCCACATCTAACATTAAAACCAGATTATATATTTTATTTTTAAGATCTTATATACTTAAAAGGGTTCACGGGTTGACCTGTTTAATCCTTACTCAACCCAAACACGACCCGTTTATTAAACAGGTTAGACGGGTTGGCATGTTTTTGACCAAAACCTGTTTATCCTCAACCCAAACCTGTTTAGCTTCGTGTCGGGTTCGTGTCGTGTCGAGAATTGCCACCCATAAATAAATACAACGAATTTTTATAAAGTCATCCGATATGCACCTTTTGATATGTTTTAATTGACATGTATCACTTAACGTGACAACACATCAAAATGTGCATATTGAAACACTTTATAAAAGTTTGTTACATTTAATAATATTTTATATAGTTCGCGTATCAAGATTCGTTGCTATTTTGTGAGCTAAACCCTAATATATTTATAAGTGTTTAGAAAGAACTAAACAACTTTATGATTATTCAAATTATTTTGGTAGGACTTGGTTATTAAAAGGACTTCTACTTGGTTATTGAGTTTGTAAGTCATGCAAAGATCATTAAGTAGGCACCCATGGAACTAGCTAGGATCGTACACCACACTCTATATATATGGTAAGAGCGGAAGGTGTGGGAAGATCGTGGCTCGCTGTCGT
Organism: Chrysanthemum seticuspe; assembly: GCA_019973895.1. NCBI lineage: Eukaryota > Viridiplantae > Streptophyta > Magnoliopsida > Asterales > Asteraceae > Chrysanthemum > Chrysanthemum seticuspe. The sequence continues at coordinate 212,932,315 of BPTQ01000001.1, read as the reverse complement.
CCCACGTGGAGCCTCGTCATCCCTCTTCACCACACCGGGTGTTCACACCGTAGCTCTTCATCGTTGGGCTCGTCGTCTGCACGACGAGCATTTTGCTTGTACTTTTTTTTTTCTTTTTTCTTTTTTCTTGTGGAGAGTATGAATATTTTTGAAGGTGAAGTGTTTTTAATAAAGATTGAATGACTTTGGAGGAAAAAAGAATGCAAACATAAAATTAAAAACACAAATTACATTGATCATTTAACTGAAAACAGGAAATACATAATACGCTTTAAACATTAAAAACTACAACGAGATTGATGAAAATAAAACTACTAAAACTTAAGAATACGAATCATCTGAGTTCTAACCCTTGTCACTTGAAGAGGAATAAAACTCGCCATAAAAGAGCTTTGTCTCCATGATGTCAAAGTAGTTATCTATAAGATATTGAGCTTCCCTGGCTTCTTGTTCACGACGAGCAGCTTCCTCGCGTGCCTCCTGTTCCATAATCTCTCTATAGTTTTCTTTGTCCTATTCAAGTTGACGAAGGGAAGCCTCACTTAACCCAAATGGATTGTTTTCAAGATCCACCTGTGGACTGTTAGCAGTTGAATTGTTAACAGGTAGAGTTTAACAATTGGATTGTTCACAGGTGGAGTGTTCTGTTAATACAAATAAGCCGTAAAAACGTTTATTTATATTTTACGATCTTCTAATGTTTTGTCGATAACAAACGTAAAATCATTTTAACGAAACAAATAGAATACGTAAATAGTTTGAGTTAATAGTTTCCTAACACACTTACGTTTTCACATAAAACACTAAAACAAGTATAAGTGATTTTATGATTTAGATACATATGTACAACAACTAGTGTTTACATATTGGATTAGCATATACTTAAACTAAATATACCAAAATGGGTAAAAACAAGTATATACTAAAATGGGTAAAAACAAGTATATACTAAATGGGTAAAAACTAGGAAATGGTATTGACCCATAACCCATGGTTTTATATATACCACTTAACCAAGTTCATTGTATCTAGAAAGAAAACCATGGATCAACCCATAACCAAAAATACCCATGGGCAAAGAGGAGCGTTCCACGGATCCGTGGCTTTGTGCTAGCCGGATCCCTTGTGGTAAGGATCCGTGGGATCCGGGGAACAGTAAAGAATTTTCTCTATAAATAGAGAGCCATTTCTTCCTTTCTACTCATCACTTCATATACATACTTCCCCAAGTATTATAACCCTCTAACCTCAGATCCAAGTGATCTATGTAGTTTGTCTTTTGTTTTTATGTGATCTTCTAGGTTCCTCTTAAAGGCAAGATCACCACTTCTTGAAGACGTGCAAGCTCAAGTCCATTAGTTGCCATGCTTCGTCATCATCAAGACAACTAAGGTTCTCTTGTTGATAGTTCTTTCTTTCTCCATAGATGTTGGGTTGAAGGCATTAGTGAAGGATGCCGAAAGTGTCAAGATGAAAGCATTAGTGAAAGATGCTTATCGTCCGTGTCAAAGCATTAGTGAAGAATGCTAAAGGTGTCAAGACGAAGGCATTAGTGAAGGGTGTCAAGCGTTGTGTCAAAGGCATTAGTGAAGGATGCCGAAGAATCAAATCAAGTAGCATTTGGGAAGAATGCCTAGGTCGTATAATCGATGAGGTGCATCGTTATACATATAAGTATTTGTTTATTTCCAAGGATGGTGATATCCTTGATGGTGTTGTAACAAGGAGTGGATCTCTTTGATATTAGGTGTTGTGTTGTGAAGGGTAGTAGTTCCTCCATAGTAATGGAACTAGGTGCTTAGCCTAGTACCTAATAAAGGGTAGGCGACGTTGTGATAGGATTAGTTCTCCTTGGTGTGAAAGAACTCGGTGGTTAGCCTAGCACCGTATAAAGGGTAGGCGAAGTTGTGTTAGGTGTGGTTCGCCTTGGTGTGAAAGAACTCAGTATTTAGCTTTGTACCGGAAAAAGGTTAAGCGACGTTGTGAAGGCTTCTCCGCCATAAGGAGATTGGTATAGTGCTTACGAACTCTCGAGTAGGTGACTCGGGGAGTGGAGTAGGGCAAGGAATGTGTCCTTGTAGCCGAACCACTATAAATAACTTGTGTCATGGTGATGTGCTTCTTACTCTTTATCTTTCATTACACGTTTATATATCTATCTATCAACGTCCAACATAAACAACCAAATAGATTGACATAAGTCGATCTAAATATTTAAAAAGAAGTTTTAAATTGGTAAAACTATTCAACCCCCCCCCCCCTTTCTAGTTTTCCACAATTGGCATCAGAGCTTCGTTACCAAGTTTCTTAGAGTATGTTGTACTTAAAAAACTTGATACGATCCATGTATGTTTGAAAACTACAAAGAAGGATTATTTTTGTCATATTTTAAAAATCGTTATATTGTTTATTGTTGGACAATGATAGAATGCTCTAACATTTTTTTTCTTAAGCATTATCCATACTTGGATTTGGAGTTACCAAGAAGATCATAAAGAATTTATCTAAATATTTCTTTTCGCAAAAAGAATGTTTAGTATTCTTACAACATAAATCTGGAGATTCCAAAAAGATCACAAAACATCTAAATTCTTCTTTTCTTAAAAAGAATATTTAGCAAAGGTATGATCTTTAATTACTTACCTTTATTGTTATTATTAAAATCTTAGTTGCATGATTTATTAGTAATTATTCTAGTAGTTATTCATATTATAGTCATCATCTAAATAGTATTCTTCGACTTATTTGTATAGACTACATTACCAACTCGTAATAATAATATCTTGGTTATTCGATAACCTCAATCATTATTCATCACAAAGGATTTATTGACACTTCATCTATGTCAATAAATATCCATGTGAAACTTCTTATATTATGATAAAATGGGATTTTATTATAATGTTTGAAAAGCTTCTCAAGAATTAAAACTAATTCTTAAAAAGGGAACCTCGTCCAATAGGAATAGTATTAAATCGTCAAAACCTCAAACCACAAGTTTTAGAACCTTAACATCAAAACACTAGGCGTTTTTAGAGCTCTCAAACCAAAGTTATCAAGGAATGTTTGAGCTGACTTTTGCTGTCATACCAGATCCCTAAGTTTATTCTAGCCGGATCCCATATGAGAGGGATCCGCGGGATCCGTGCAACAGAAGACAGTATATGCTCAAGAATGATCACTGTGGATGTTCCACAATAATACTCACCTCAAAGACTCACGAACAAAAACCCATGTACTGTTCATAGGATCAATTTGATCATTCCTCTCAAGTTTAACAATCACTTGTGTAAGTACAATCTTCACTACATTGTTAAGTTAATTCCTTGATTTCTAAGATTACAATTTCTTCATCTTTAAGAGTTGGGTTCAAATGGGTTTATCGTAATTTGTCACCACATTGTTTTCTAAGATAATCTAAATCAAAGAATTAACATTGTTAATACAAATTAAACACGTTTCTTGAACTCAACAAAGATGATGAGAGCAAAATTGTGATCAAACCCTCTAGGTTACTATTCACCATTAACACCACATTGTGGTTGTATTGTTTAGGAACATCATGCCAAGCAACAAGATTACCAAGACACCGCCCACTACATACCCATGTACCATAGGAAAAATGGATTAAGTCTGGACGATAGGAAAGCCTTTAAGTTGCTTGAAAGGAGACTCTTTCATGAAGGTAGAGTCATTGATCCATCATTTCTTGCAAATACCGACATGAGGGAAGTATTTGGAACCATTGGGTTTGATTGTTTATTGGATATAAACGAGCAAATTTTCCCGGTCTTTGTGCTTGAGTTCTACAAGACTATGGATATAATTAGAAATGATGATGGGTCCATCTCAATTAAATTCACCATAAATGGACATGAGTAAACTCTTTCACTTGAGGAGTTTGGAAGAATTCTAGGGGTTACATATGATGGTGTTTGCATGTATTATAATGAGTGGTCGTTGGAGGAGATACAATCTATGGGTGATCATCACGACATTTATCACGCAACAATTCCGGAAGCAACCACGGTAAGGGACACCGTGTTTATGTGTAGCCACCTGTAAAATTTCACTATCATCAACCTTCGTATTAATAAACTAGATTGTTTATCAAAACTTATTTGAGCATTTTAGCATGTACGCTTTATTTATTGCATAAAAACTTATGCAACTTCGAGTAGTCTTATCTAATCATGCCCGATATTTACTGATAACTGAAATCAGTCTCACAAGAAATTTTCTTGTCTTACGAGCCGCACGCGTACCGACACTAAATTAATTATGGCTAAAGTCAAATAAATATTTCTACAAGTTAGAATTAATATTTTTTTTATTTTTTTTTTTTATATATATTTTGTTACCTTTATTAAAACACGCTAAATTATATATTATACGTTGGTCAAAAACCTCAAACCGGAACACCGTGACTCACATTTAAGCTCAAACGGGACACGAAATACATAATAAAAATTTGAGATCATTTCTTTCTTGACCCTTGTAACCGAATATCTCCACAAGATGCTCACATATCTCTTAAAAACTAGCAAATACTTGGACTTGTGAAACATGCATGAGAAATAAAATTAATGTCCAACATGTATCTAGGATAGTTGACTTATGGGAAGCATGTTTCCCATGCACCAACTCACTTCATCCTTCCCTTGTCCTTGTCTCAGCCGTATACCACCAAACAAGGACCAAACCATTTGCTTGTTTACTATAAACCTCCTAGGTAGTAGAAGCATCAACTTTGCATGTATCTATGTTTACAATAACCTTTGGTCACTAACCAAAAGACTTTCTTTTCTTTGCTCCTTAAAACCAACGAGCCTTAGCTCATTCCACATTTCACTTACAAACATTTCACTCAAAACCTCTAAGTGTATGCAAGGTATAACAAATTGAAGTTTGGTTTTCCCTTGGTTGGCTCTAGCTCAAGTCGACACTCATACCTTTCCACACTCTCGTTAAAACTTCCAAACACTCAAAGGAGAAACTAAGGTATCGAGCATAAGGGTTTAGAAGCAAGATAGTCGGGTTCACTTTGGAAAACATATCGGGTTCTTTTGGTTACCATTCTCGCCTACACGTACTCTCCACCACCATTCTTGGTGTCGTAAGTCTTTTCCTCTTTTTCTTTTCTTCCATATATAGAACGACATGATTTCTTAAATATTTGCTAACATATCGAGGCATTCTCACGGCACTTATGCACGACCTTATTACAACAAGCTACGTTGACAAACCAACTATATTTTGAAACCAACCCATTTCATACATCTATGGTTTGTTTAGTATACAATCTTTAAACATAAACAATGACATAAACCTTACGTAAACTCGATGCTTATAAACTTGACATCCTCAACATGTACTATTTAAGCTTATGTGGTACCTCTTAAAATAAAACATGCATACTAAACTATGAAAGTAATCATCTTGGTCTATTCGGATTTCAACACAAGTTTAGTAACCTTGGAAGCTCAACTCACAAACCGAGACCCATTATACCATACGAGAGCTTGTTAGTAACAAGTACTCGATTCACTAGAAAATAAGCTTGATGAGAATCTCACTAGCTCGACTTGAACTTCTTTGGTTTAAAAACTCATATCGAGTCTTGTCAATAAACATCGAAACTTAAGTCGTGATTTACTCGAGCCCAACAAATAAACTTCGAGCTCGTGACTCACTTAGATACTAAACCACCATCTTGTCTTTTGAAACAACCTTGGAGAAGAAACACAAAGTCATGCATATGCATGCAACACCTTCATAAAAATGGCTACTGTGAAGATTTTAAAACTAACATAAAGCTGCGACATACACATTAAATGGAACCTAGCTGAAAAACGTAACACAAAAGACTCCCTAGCCCAGTTGGTGGGAGCGTGGCCTTTGACTGAGGAGGTCTTGGGTTCGAAACTGACCCATGGCAGTTGCCCTTTTTTTTTTTTTGGTTATACTTGTAACTTTCAGAACTTGGCACAACTAGTCCCCAAACTTCACCCTTTCCTCAAACTACTCAAGACCTTTGTAAACTAATACTATTTCAACCCTCTACTTTGAACCACTTAACATGCATTTTCTTAAAATACTTATAAATTTTGAAACTTATATAAACCTCTACAACTTTGGACCCTCCAAGATCTACACTTAACGCTTCCTATCCTAAAATTTCTAAAAGATACTAAATTTATATTTTCTACAAGTCTTCGTCACATAAATAAAATTTGTACATATTTCTATTTGACAACCACATTTGTATAAACTAGAAAATATTATACTTTTCTAAATATAATATTTTCCCGCAACTTAGATAAAATATATATTGTACATATATATATATATACTTTTCAAAACTAAACAAAATCCAATAAATATAAGTTGATTCATAACTATTTCCGCTTTAATAAAAATACTCGAGCCAACTCTTATACGAATGTTTCGTAAACTATTCCATACACTTTTCTAAGAGCCAAAGACTTATAAAAATTTATTTAAACTTAACCGTTGCCACATAAGCATTATTAAACACAAACTCTCGAGAATGCTTCCATCGTTTTAAATACACTAAGTCATGAATAAAAACAATAAACTAAGGCTTGCCATACTAATTATAGGTCGCGTGACGGTACTTCGTGCTCATACTACTTGATCTTACACTACTCGGATACCATTTGCTAAGGTGAGTTCATAGCCCCACTTTTACTCTTTAAACTGTTTTATAAACTCCTTGGGGGAGAATACATGCTACTACTGCTTTTATGATCACAATTGCTTGAAAACTGTTTACTGTTCTCTTGATATTATGACTCTGCCTAAGTTGTTTGCCAAAAGTCCCCTACATCATGAACCATTAATCACTTGCGAGTGAACGCAAATATCGTGGATAGTACTATGGGAATTGACGACCCCGACTCGGTTATCGGAAATAACCGGGGCGCACTATATTTGGTATCTCTATGTAATTGGCTATTACATCTCAGAGGGGCAATTTTATTTACTTACACCGGTAATTAGGTGTATGCAGTTAGTTTGGTGTCATGAGCTTAGTGCAATAATATCAACTATCTTTTATGGGTGTATAACAACGTAGCCCATGGCTTATCTTAAACTTGAAAATCTTGTGATCAACTGCTTATTTACTAAACCTATGAATTCACTCAACCATTGTGTTGACTTTTTAGCATGTATTTTCAGGATAAAAAGGCGATAGCTAACTTTGGAGGCGCTTGGGCATTGGCATGGCATGGTCATAGATGACTCTGATTTACGAATGGGGACCACATTTTATTAATGGGCCATTTTCCGCAACAATTCAACTCTTGTAAACTTTATTTTATTACAATAAATGAAATATTTTACGAAAAAGCTATTATTTTTCGCTTGTGTTATGATCCAACTAAGTAGCATCCCAAAAACTTTTTCTTCCGCTGCAAACCATTTTTGGGGGTGTTACAGATTGGTATCAGAGCCTTGGTTATAGAGAACTAGGAAATTTTCAAAACCTAGACTATAGCCACTTTTACAAAACTTAATCCTATGACCGCCACATGCCTGCCTGCCAAGCTGATTGCCTCACTTATGACTCGTTGAAGTCATCTTTGATAAGATATGTGTTTTATTACTGAGAACTTAGTCTCACTATTAGCTATGATTGCTTTACTTATACGTATGTTTACGTACCACTGCGCTACGCCTTCTCCCCCACATAAATTAAAAAATTGTTCAACCTTTCATAATAAACTTTAAAGCGTTAGGACATGTTACTAGTATAACTAAGCTAAGCATTGCAAGATTCATTGAACCTCGGGTGAATATAGCCTGATCACCTATATTCAGCCAGGGACAGTGAGACATAGCCTGATCACCTATGTCTGACTCAGAGGTGAATGTTGCAATACTGAAAGTAGTTATAATATTGGTATGTCCACTTGACCTCCTGATTGACTTCTAAAAGTGGTTAAATCTTCATGTGTGTTCATCATAAGAGTTATAAATGTTTACTTCTACATATCACACACTGACGTCGCAACATTTTCTCACTACGATACTTTTCTCCTAAGTGGAATGCCTTTATCATTACTACACTCTCTAAACTAACCATTTTACACCACTACCTTACGCCTTCGCGTCTACATCTTACTAGCAACGTGCATGGAGATTTGCATGGCAGATGATGCACACTACCACTTCGAGCAAGGACATCACAGTGATCCATGTTGAAATGGACCACTTTACGCCACCATTTCGCGCCCGTCGTGCCTACGTTATGTATGAGATTTACTGAGCAGATAATACATAACCAGTGAAATGTTGCATGATGCGAGTTATTGATTATAATTACCATTTAGACTTGCTTAAGCACATTACGCGTGATTAACTAAATTTTAATTACCACACGACGTTACTCTAGGTTTAGATCTTATTTTGGGTTGCTACATTGCCATGTCTTCTGTTTTCCTTGTCCCATCGACTTATCGTCTTCGTTACTGGATCATTAAACCTTTATTACGGGATCATTGCAACCCATGTCTTCATAACCCCACCCTATCATTATTCTCTCATACGTTGAGATTGAAGTAATCTCGTCATCTATTGCGATAACAGTGTCACATCTACCCTAAAACTCGTACTCAAGCGATGAACCAGATTTCATCTCTAGCCATTCTAGGAACCACACACCTCGACATCTACAAAGGGAACCCTTCGCTAAAAATAAATAATAAATGAACGACTAAAAGATCTAAAGACATACCAAGAGTTAGCTTGCAACTCAAGCCCCTGGGAACGGATTCCTAACCTTTCACTCATTCATTTGAAATACCAACGGTCCGTTCTACTACCCTCTTATGAAATAATAAACCTCGTCGTTATCTAACGTGAACTACTTCCAACTATTTTACTAATCACTTCACGGTCATTTTTTTCCAAAAGGTCTTACTATTGTGCCATTAAACCAAAAATTACAACCTTACTCATACTTCATAAACAATGACCTTATTAATGCTTTGCAAACTATTCTCTATAGAGTGATAAACCGATAAATTACCTTACTATGAAACAACAAACAATGGCGATAGCAATATGTAAACTATATTACAAAATTTTTCTGCAAGTTATATTACGGTCTTATAAACTATTCTACCCTTTTGGTGAGCTGTTTTAGCCACTGTCTGATTTAAAATCATAAAACTTGGTACGCTTACCTCACAGACTATTCGCCTTTACTTTACTGACTATTATATCACCAACCTATAAACCATCTTGATATTAATCGAACTATGAAATCTTCTATTATTTGACAAACGATAAATTGTTTTCTTGTAAGCTATTTTACAAATCATTTCACGAGTTATGTTATAATCTGAATTGTGTCTTACCAAAATACTTCACTACCATTGTTAAGCCGTTTTTCTATCACTATATAAGCTGTTTTAAAAATCACCTTACCAAGTTGTTGCTTTAACACCAAGCCACAACTAAGATTTATTATTAAACTGTAAATGATAAAAATGTTTCTTTCTTACTCAATAAAGTGGTTTTACAAACCTTTTCATAAACTTTACTGCAATTTTCTTACAAACTATTTACTCCTCTGTAAATAAATCAAGTTTTCGGAGTGAAAATACGCGCTTTGTTTTGAAAACAATAAATATTTTAATTGCTAAGGAACAAACTCATCCATCATCTACAAAAGTTAAGATATTTCAGAATTTTTTTTGAAATTGCGAAACAACTTTCGAATTCACATGAAAACCTCGAATTTACCGATTCCATGTTGTCGCCTAAGACCTTATTTAACAAGTTTTCATCACAAAAGCTGAAATTTAGCAATTTTCTTTACACACATCAAGTTCTCTCTTAAAATTCTAAAGGCTCTATATTTTTATATATACCCCCACATTCGAGAAGCATAACCTTAACAACTGAATCATGCTCATAAACTTTTAAAACTTCTCAAAACGTACATACCCAACTTTCTATCCTAAATTTGTTCGGATCAAAAGCAGAATGCAAATTGCTTGCGGGCGTCAGAAGGAATGGGATTGAAAATGATGGAAATCTTGGAGATTCCATGATTGGAGACAAAGCTACGCTTAAAAGTCTCATCATGGATTGTGTGATACGTTTAGTAAACGTGGAAAGTTTAATCTTCGTTGTGTTGATCCTTTTAAGACTCTTGCTAGAGTTGGACTGGTGGCTTAGAGCCTCGAGCTACCATCCGAACTTAGCAGTTCATGACGTTTTTATGTGCGTAATCAGAGGTAATGCCTCGCTGTTGAAAACAGTCATTATCCTTGCTAGAAGATATACATATCAAAGAGCGCCTAAGCAGTACTGAGAAACCTATCGAAATCGTGAATCGCGAAGTCAAACGACTTAAGCAAAGTCGCATCCCTATTGTCAAAGTTAGATGGAACTCCAAGAGAGGACCAGAGTACACGTGGGAGCGCGAAGACACCATGCGTGTAAAGTACCCACATCTCTTTACAAATTCAACTCCGACAACCACTGTAAACTAAAATTCCGCGGACGGAATTCTCTTAAGGGGTTGGTACTGTAGCCACCTGTAAAATTTCACTATCATCAACCTTCGTATTAATAAACTAGATTGTTTATCAAAACTTATTTGAGCATTTTAGCATGTACGCTTTATTTATTGCATAAAAACTTATGCAACTTCGAGTAGTCTTATCTAATCATGCCCGATATTTACTGATAACTGAAATCAGTCTCACAAGAAATTTTCTTGTCTTACGAGCCGCACGCGTACCGACACTAAATTAATTATGGCTAAAGTCAAATAAATATTTCTACAAGTTAGAATTAATATTTTTTTTATTTTTTTTTTTTATATATATTTTGTTACCTTTATTAAAACACGCTAAATTATATATTATACGTTGGTCAAAAACCTCAAACCGGAACACCGTGACTCACATTTAAGCTCAAACGGGACACGAAATACATAATAAAAATTTGAGATCATTTCTTTCTTGACCCTTGTAACCGAATATCTCCACAAGATGCTCACATATCTCTTAAAAACTAGCAAATACTTGGACTTGTGAAACATGCATGAGAAATAAAATTAATGTCCAACATGTATCTAGGATAGTTGACTTATGGGAAGCATGTTTCCCATGCACCAACTCACTTCATCCTTCCCTTGTCCTTGTCTCAGCCGTATACCACCAAACAAGGACCAAACCATTTGCTTGTTTACTATAAACCTCCTAGGTAGTAGAAGCATCAACTTTGCATGTATCTATGTTTACAATAACCTTTGGTCACTAACCAAAAGACTTTCTTTTCTTTGCTCCTTAAAACCAACGAGCCTTAGCTCATTCCACATTTCACTTACAAACATTTCACTCAAAACCTCTAAGTGTATGCAAGGTATAACAAATTGAAGTTTGGTTTTCCCTTGGTTGGCTCTAGCTCAAGTCGACACTCATACCTTTCCACACTCTCGTTAAAACTTCCAAACACTCAAAGGAGAAACTAAGGTATCGAGCATAAGGGTTTAGAAGCAAGATAGTCGGGTTCACTTTGGAAAACATATCGGGTTCTTTTGGTTACCATTCTCGCCTACACGTACTCTCCACCACCATTCTTGGTGTCGTAAGTCTTTTCCTCTTTTTCTTTTCTTCCATATATAGAACGACATGATTTCTTAAATATTTGCTAACATATCGAGGCATTCTCACGGCACTTATGCACGACCTTATTACAACAAGCTACGTTGACAAACCAACTATATTTTGAAACCAACCCATTTCATACATCTATGGTTTGTTTAGTATACAATCTTTAAACATAAACAATGACATAAACCTTACGTAAACTCGATGCTTATAAACTTGACATCCTCAACATGTACTATTTAAGCTTATGTGGTACCTCTTAAAATAAAACATGCATACTAAACTATGAAAGTAATCATCTTGGTCTATTCGGATTTCAACACAAGTTTAGTAACCTTGGAAGCTCAACTCACAAACCGAGACCCATTATACCATACGAGAGCTTGTTAGTAACAAGTACTCGATTCACTAGAAAATAAGCTTGATGAGAATCTCACTAGCTCGACTTGAACTTCTTTGGTTTAAAAACTCATATCGAGTCTTGTCAATAAACATCGAAACTTAAGTCGTGATTTACTCGAGCCCAACAAATAAACTTCGAGCTCGTGACTCACTTAGATACTAAACCACCATCTTGTCTTTTGAAACAACCTTGGAGAAGAAACACAAAGTCATGCATATGCATGCAACACCTTCATAAAAATGGCTACTGTGAAGATTTTAAAACTAACATAAAGCTGCGACATACACATTAAATGGAACCTAGCTGAAAAACGTAACACAAAAGACTCCCTAGCCCAGTTGGTGGGAGCGTGGCCTTTGACTGAGGAGGTCTTGGGTTCGAAACTGACCCATGGCAGTTGCCCTTTTCTTTTTTTTGGTTATACTTGTAACTTTCAGAACTTGGCACAACTAGTCCCCAAACTTCACCCTTTCCTCAAACTACTCAAGACCTTTGTAAACTAATACTATTTCAACCCTCTACTTTGAACCACTTAACATGCATTTTCTTAAAATACTTATAAATTTTGATACTTATATAAACCTCTACAACTTTGGACCCTCCAAGATCTACACTTAACGCTTCCTATCCTAAAATTTCTAAAAGATACTAAATTTATATTTTCTACAAGTCTTCGTCACATAAATAAAATTTGTACATATTTCTATTTGACAACCACATTTGTATAAACTAGAAAATATTATACTTTTCTAAATATAATATTTTCCCGCAACTTAGATAAAATATATATTGTACATATATATATATATACTTTTCAAAACTAAACAAAATCCAATAAATATAAGTTGATTCATAACTATTTCCGCTTTAATAAAAATACTCGAGCCAACTCTTATACGAATGTTTCGTAAACTATTCCATACACTTTTCTAAGAGCCAAAGACTTATAAAAATTTATTTAAACTTAACCGTTGCCACATAAGCATTATTAAACACAAACTCTCGAGAATGCTTCCATCGTTTTAAATACACTAAGTCATGAATAAAAACAATAAACTAAGGCTTGCCATACTAATTATAGGTCGCGTGACGGTACTTCGTGCTCATACTACTTGATCTTACACTACTCGGATACCATTTGCTAAGGTGAGTTCATAGCCCCACTTTTACTCTTTAAACTGTTTTATAAACTCCTTGGGGGAGAATACATGCTACTACTGCTTTTATGATCACAATTGCTTGAAAACTGTTTACTGTTCTCTTGATATTATGACTCTGCCTAAGTTGTTTGCCAAAAGTCCCCTACATCATGAACCATTAATCACTTGCGAGTGAACGCAAATATCGTGGATAGTACTATGGGAATTGACGACCCCGACTCGGTTATCGGAAATAACCGGGGCGCACTATATTTGGTATCTCTATGTAATTGGCTATTACATCTCAGAGGGGCAATTTTATTTACTTACACCGGTAATTAGGTGTATGCAGTTAGTTTGGTGTCATGAGCTTAGTGCAATAATATCAACTATCTTTTATGGGTGTATAACAACGTAGCCCATGGCTTATCTTAAACTTGAAAATCTTGTGATCAACTGCTTATTTACTAAACCTATGAATTCACTCAACCATTGTGTTGACTTTTTAGCATGTATTTTCAGGATAAAAAGGCGATAGCTAACTTTGGAGGCGCTTGGGCATTGGCATGGCATGGTCATAGATGACTCTGATTTACGAATGGGGACCACATTTTATTAATGGGCCATTTTCCGCAACAATTCAACTCTTGTAAACTTTATTTTATTACAATAAATGAAATATTTTACGAAAAAGCTATTATTTTTCGCTTGTGTTATGATCCAACTAAGTAGCATCCCAAAAACTTTTTCTTCCGCTGCAAACCATTTTTGGGGGTGTTACATTATGCCAAGAGCATCCCCATCAAGGGTTACTAGGAAGTCGAAAGTGATCTATAGGATCCTTTCCAAATGGAGCTCTCGGAGATGTACGCGTTGTATAGAAAATGGGAAGATGTGATAAGGGAGAATGTGGTGTGTTTGGTAGGAAACAAGGATCACCCCAACGCATGTCTAAGCTTCATAATCTATTGTCTAGTGACCGAGACTCGCTTCAACATTGCCTACTACATGGTCAAGAGAATGGCAAGTGTAAGAAGCATGTACAAGATGGTGCTCCCGTATGCAATGCTCCTAACCCGTCTTGCTAAATTCATCTTTGCATTAGATCCTTCTCCACAAACCTATGACCATAGCTTTTGCAACAAGGTTATGGTACCATTGACCGAGGGAAGAACCACGAGGTTTATAGTAGATGGCAAGAGGCCTCACCCACCCACGGATTCCTCGGAAGAAAGGGAGAGACCAAGAGAAGGTGAAGGAAGTAGCAACCCACTCGGAAATACCGAACTCGATCCTTTGGAGTATATCAACCAATTGCCGGATGTTCCTGGTTCATCACCCGAATGGCAACAAACCAAAGGAATCTTCAAGTGCTTTGCCAACTTCTTGAAGAAAAAGAGGTAGAGTGGAGGATGGGTGAAGATGAGAAGGAGAAGAGAGGTAAGGTCTTAGGACCCAAATGTATGTTGAACAACTTCAAACAATGGCTTGTAACACTTTAACTATGCTCGTAGTATGTAGGTATCGCCATATCTTGGCACTAAACAATCCTAACTTAGGTATTTGGAAAATGAGATTTTACGACCCCTTGAGTGGTCGTCGTCAGTCATTCTAGGAATTTTAGCTCTTCCTAACTTGATACACATTATATTAGTTGTGTTCTTGCATCTAGTCCCTATAGAAACAACTATGAAAAGCATTTACTATAAAGTGCAAAGTTGCACAATTCCTGAAAGCTCTATGATCTGCAGTTGGCGGATCCCAGCTTTTGGACTAGCCGGATCCCTCCCATAAGGGAATCGCGGGATCCGTGGCATCTGATATGCAATACAGATTTGGCTACATCAAAATAGTCTACTATATCACCTCAAACAAGTCAAACATAAGATACTAGAGCCAACTAAGTCTTCCTCAAATAGTTGAAAACCTCACTCTCATCCATGGCTTATCTAGGATATATTTTCGAAATATTTCTTGATTTATCAACTAGTCATAACTCACCATAATTCCGCTCCAACACTCACACATTATCTATCACGTTTGATAGCACTTAGTTTGGTCTATCCTTCAATTTTAGCAAATTGATCTCAATGATCTTTGACTCAAAATTAGGCTCAAAATTTAGTTTTTCACTTCTTTTTATTTTTAAAGATTTTAGTAAATTCCTCTTAGGACATCATCTGACTTCTAGGACTTGTTATCACCATTTCTCCACATCAAATTAAATGGAATCCTTGTCAAACATATAGTTAGACTACCCAAGGTCAATTTTCTTGGCCAAAACCATCATTAAGCACCATTACTTGTTATGGTTGAGGATTTAAGATATCCAACAGCTAAAGACTTCAAAATTAAGTCAAAACCTCGAAATCCATTAATAATAAACCTTACAAAAGCATAATGATTTCACCTAAAACCTGTCTGATAGCCGGATCCCTGGTCTTTAACCAGGCGGATCCCTGCTGAGAGGGATCTGCGGGATCCGTAGATGCAAAAAGCATAAATCAGCTTCTATATTCAAATTCAAGTCACCTTTTGGTTCTCTAACCACTTTTAGCATACATTAATTGTCCTCCTAGAGCTGATCAAAACCTCAAGAGCATGCTTAGTCTTCTAAGTGGCCAAGAATTTAATTTCCTAATTCAAATTATTCTTTATAAACCAAACAACCTTAGGTTTAAGGCACCATCCTCAATTCCCTTTCAAAAATCAGCAATTAGAAGCTCACATTAGCATCATCATCACCATGACTAAGGCTCTTAGCAACAACTCCTCAACCTTAGGATCATCCAAAAGAAATGGTCAAATGATCCATGAAATTTCTTCCACCGAAACATCCCCATTAGAGATAATGATACTAGAACCTCATCTCATCAAACTCATCCAACAAAGGCTAAAAGAACCGCAAGGATTAGCATCAAACCTTTCGGACTAGAAAAGGGATCATCTAGTTCAAAACCAAACTTGGCTAGTTCTAGCAAGCCATCACAACCTTCTTTCATTAAGCATGGATTACACTCCTTGAATGAGCCTCTCCCTCACCCAAACATCTACTCACTAGATCATTCACCACCAAGAACCTCTCATTCACCAACCTTTTCATTGAATAGGGAACCACCTACAACACCAACTAGCCCATCATGGGAGACAAGGAACAACCTTGATCATATGGAAGAAGTTCCATTACCACCCTCATTTTTAGAACCTCTTCCTACTTCTCAAAATGAAGACCCACAATCACACATAGAGCCTCCCCAAAATATCCATTTCCTTCCGGGTCCAAACCAAGACAATAATTGTCCAAATTGTCTAAACACTCAAGGACTTGTTCAAGAAGCACGAAATGAGATACATTTCATGTTTAATCATCTTCTTGCAAAGTTGGATCAAATCAACAAGTCCACTCATCCCTAGACTCAAGCACATTGTAGCAATTTAAGTCTAGTAATTAGTTAGTATTTAGTGGTACTTGTATGTCCTAGTTCTTTCTCTTAGTTTTAGAGATTTGTTTGGCTATCTCTTGTTTTATTGAATGAACATTTATATGCTATGATTATTTTGTGCGTTGTGCTCTTTATTGTACACATATATTATCTCCACACTAGCATTGTTTGACACATCTTCACTGCTGAAGAAACTGTCACCAGATAGCCGGATCCCTACAAAATGCCTAGCCGGATCCCTCCAAGAAGGGAACCGCGGGATCCGTGGATCATAAGTACAAATTTCTACTAACTTGAGTTTTATTTGCAGGAAATTATGCACTATACTCTTGTTTTCTAACCTTTACTTTGTAGATTTTCAAAATAACACATGAAGACTTTGACACCATAAAGCTAGGGGGAGCTTTGTGTCAAACGAAATTGCAAAAACATTTGCAACTTAATCCGATTTTGGATCATACTTCATGACACCCCATTACAACTTTGCAATCTTCAAGGGGGAGCACGTTTTCGTCACTTAGACGAACCATTTGCAAACATAATTGCAAACACAATTAGTTTATTTTACGTCATGTCCTTGACGCCCTTTCAAAGGGATGGACTCGTCAAGGGGGAGTTAAGACGAGTACCATTCCCGTCACTTGCTCTCTTTACATTTTTACATACCTTTTCTTATAAAAATTGTGTTAGTTTCTTTTAACACTTTTTATTTCGACAAAAAGGGGGAGAAGAAAATAAAAACTACTGATCTGCGCAAAACGGTCAAGTCTAAAAGACTTAAAACAGCTCAGACACAAATACAATTAAGATCAGAGAATACAGGGGATTCCCGGGTCGTTAAGTCCCAAGGAGACTCAATGGTGTGTTAAACACAAACTCAGAGGATGGAATGATCACTAAGGATAGTGATCTGTAAAGGTTTTGATTAGAAATTACACTACTGATTGATTTGGAATAGAATTGGACACAGAATTGGAAAGCACAACAATCAGATTAAAGAAACGTAAACGTAAGTTTAAAAACTACGTATACGCACAAAATAAAAAGTGAAAACTAAAAAGTAAAAGACCTAAAAATATAAAAATGATATTTTTGGAATCCTAAAAATAAAAGAAAATTATTAGAAAAAGAAAATTATGTTTAACACTATTTAATTAATTATTATTAATTAAAAACTATTTTAACTATTTAATAATACTCTAAATTGGAAGAAAATACAAAATAAGGCTAGAAAAATAAACTTATGATTCTGAAAAATCTAAAATACTATAAAACTAATTTTAAAACTAAAAATATATTTTTCACACTTTTTATCTAATTATTACTAATTAATAACTATTTAAAATACACTTAAATACTAGAAAATAGAAAATAAACTTGGAAAAATAAAATTTTAACTTTGAAAAATCTAAAATATGATAAAACTAATTTTAAAACAGAAAATATATTTTTTAGACTTTTTAATTATTTATTACTAATTAATTACTTTTTTTAACTAATTTAAATTATAATAAATACTAAAAAGATAGAGAAAAATCTGAAACTTTTTCTAAAAATCCTATATGATAACAGAAACCTAAGAAAAAGAGAAAAACAAGATTTGCTTATTAAAAAGTTGAAAAGAAAAATCAAAAAGCTAAAAAATCTTAAATAAACGCTATCACTATTTTTATATTGATGTTTTTGTGAATTTTATTTTTGAAAACTACTTATATACTAATAATATGAAACTTTAATAAAGACAAAAAATTTATAAAACAAAAATAAGCAGATTTGATGGCTTATTAACCCAACAGTGGCCTTAACAAGCTTATTTGGGTGAAATAAGCTCAAATAAGCTTGAACACTGAAACAGAAGCTGGATTAAGGTGAAAATAAGCTAAAACAACTATCTTGAAACTAAAAGACACAAACAATCCAAATGAAAAGCTTCTAATAAGCCAATGAGCACTTGACTGTTGTGATGAAAAACAGAAAATGGGACAAGATTCAAGCTTGTAGCAGCCCTAGCTAAAAAGCTCAAAAATGAAATCTTGAGCTTGACAACTCAAGAGGACCAGGTTGGCTTTCCAAGGAACTAGAGAACACAAGATTTGGAGCACTAACAAGCTTAATGCAAGCTTATCAATATGGGCTCAATTTCTGTGCACAGGGCAGTTTATCAAAACAGGTACCAAAGAAAAGCTATAAAATAAGCACTCTAAAAGCTGAAAAACCAAGAACTAACATTTTTGTATTTTTCTACACCAACCAAACTTTAATACCCCAAGAGATTATAATCTGAATCTATTTAATAAACCCACAGTGAAATTCCCAAGTTTATTCAAAAACGACCCAAAGAGATTTTGACTTTTTTATAAAAACCAAAAAGTTGACCAAAGTGAGATTTAAACTGATCTTAAACACTTAATATGTTGTTTTAAGGCAATGTAAGACTGAATATAGCAAGATTATTAACTTTTGAACACAAAATGATGATCATGGATTTGTAAAATCCAACAGTGACTGCATAAGGCACAATTAAATGGGATTTTGACTTTCTTTGAACAAAGACTTGTTATCTTGACTCAAATTAGTGCTTTAAACCAAGTTATACAGATTTCCAATAAGAACAAAGACCAAAATACCTTTGAATACCATAAACCAAACACACCTTTATGTTGACTGTTATGAAGCTTTTCAAACCAATTCACAATTATAAACCACAAACTTGATTTCAGACCTTTAATAATCACTTGTTAATACTAATTAAGCTTAAAACAACAATCAAAACAACACCAAACTCAGACTTAATGATTATACTATTTCAACTGTTAAAAACAAATTTTTGCAAACTACCAATTGAAAAGAACAAGCTATAGATTTTAAGGCTTAGAAACACTTAATTATGACTAAATATCACAAAGAAACAGAAATATAAGATAATTAACTATTACAACAGTAAAACACCAAATTTATTAAAAAGCTTACAAATGCTTCCAAGCTTGGAACTGAGAACCAAGACCAACTAACACCCCTATAAGCTTACCAATAAGCTACTAACCCAAGGCCATCCACTATATACCTTGCTCCAGCTGTGATCACCATTTTCAAGTGATTTTTGATTTTTAACTATTTTCTTGGTATTTTTGTGATTTTTTCTGTTTTTGAAGCTAAACTGAATTTTAAGATAACTAAAAGCTTCAATGAGCTTTCTAGGAGCTTAAGTGACTTATTCTAATCCAGACAAACAACTGAAAACAACATTTGATCCAACTTGAAATTTTGCATGAATATGAGAAATTGCATAAACTGAAATACACTTTGACACTTGAATTAAAGTTTCACAGAGGCTTTCTTATATCATTAGAACTTGAAATACAAAGTTTTTAGATAAAAACATACACTTGAAACTTAAAAATGCTTAAAACGACAATAAAAGCTTAAAATTACACTAGATAATCTTTTACAATACATATCTCTCTCTTTTATAGACTTTTCCACATCTTTGAGGTACTCTGAATCTTTCCCACCACATTAGAGCCCTTGGATCACTCAAATTAATCATAACCGTCCACCTAGCTTTTTGGCGCCAAAAATTCTTCAAAGCAGGTTTTATCATTTAATGAATTTGGTTTAGCCAATTAAGAGTTTTTGGAGTGTAGAGGAGGTGGAGGGGACATGGCATGGAGGGGGGTTGAAAATATGTAGAAAACCATGGCTGGTATTGGTGTTTCAGGTGGGGAGAGGGAATGCTACAGTGACACTGGTATTTGCGCGGCTAAGGGTGGGTTTGACTTCTGTTTGACCGAAGTATAATAACACGGGGGTTCAAAAAGGGTTGTGGCTGGGGCCAAATTGGATTGTGACCTGGGGGGTCAAGGGTCAAGGGCAGGGGTTTGGGCTAGCAGTTGGGCCGGATGGTTAGTGGATTGGATTTGGGTTGGATTTATTAATAAGGATCCATTTGGTTAAGTTATAACAATAAGGACCAAAAGTGTAATTCACCCAAACTTCAAGGACTGATCTTGCCATTATTCCAAACTTCTCACAAGGACCAATTATGACCAACATTGATAAAACAAGAACCCTTTTTGCATAAAATCCATTTTCAAAGGTCCAAGGACTAAATTTGCAATTTTTCAAAGTTTAGGGACCTTTCTTGCCAATTGACCAAAGAATCATTCAAGGATCATTTTAAACAACTTAGAATACTTCAGGGACCTTGAATGATAAATTTCCACATTTTTGAATTTCCAGGGACTAGATTTGACAACTTTTAAAACTTGGGGGACTAAAACTGCCAATTTTGCAAACTTGATACATTTTTCATCTGATTTTGATATTTTTGCATTTAAAACACATAAAACACTGATTTGTGATAATTTGATCATTTTGATGTGTTTTTGAGCGTTTTCAGATGATTTTGCAGTTTAGATTACACAAAAATGATGAGTATTTAGACACTCATCAACTACAAATTCAAACTTTTACGAATTTTAGATTTTCCTTAAAATAATTTTATGTTTTGTCATCAACAAAAAGGGGGAGATTGTTAATACAAATAAGCCGTAAAAACGTTTATTTATATTTTACGATCTTCTAATGTTTTGTCGATAACAAACGTAAAATCATTTTAACGAAACAAATAGAATACGTAAATAGTTTGAGTTAATAGTTTCCTAACACACTTACGTTTTCACATAAAACACTAAAACAAGTATAAATGATTTTATGATTTAGATACATATGTACAACAACTAGTGTTTACATATTGGATTAGCATATACTTAAACTAAGTATACCAAAATGGGTAAAAACAAGTATATACTAAAATGGGTAAAAACAAGTATATACTAAATGGGTAAAAACTAGCAAATGGTATTGACCCATAACCCATGGTTTTATATATACCACTTAACCAAGTTCATTGTATCTAGAAAGAAAACCATGGATCAACCCATAACCAAAAATACCCATGGGCAAAGAGGAGCGTTCCACGGATCCCTGGCTTTGTGCTAGCCGGATCCCTTGTGGTAAGGATCTGTGGGATCCGGGGAACACTAGAGAATTTTCTCTATAAATAGAGAGCCATTTCTTCCTTTCTACTCATCACTTCACATACATACTTCCCCAAGTATTATAACCCTCTAACCTCAGATCCAAGTGATCTATGTAGTTTGTCTTTTGTTTTTGTGTGATCTTCTAGGTTCCTCTTAAAGGCAAGATCACCACTTCTTGAAGACGTGCAAGCTCAAGTCCATTAGTTGCCATGCTTCGTCATCATCAAGACAACTAAGGTTCTTTTGTTGATAGTTCTTTCTTTCTCCATAGATGTTGGGTTGAAGGCATTAGTGAAGGATGCCGAAAGTGTCAAGATGAAAGCATTAGTGAAAGGTGCTTATCGTCCGTGTCAAAGCATTAGTGAAGAATGCTAAAGGTGTCAAGACGAAGGCATTAGTGAAGGGTGCCAAGAGTTGTGTCAAAGTCATTAGTGAAGGATGCCGAAGAATCAAATCAAGTAGCATTTGGGAAGAATGCCTAGGTCGTATAATCGATGAGGTGCATCGTTATACATATAAGTATTTGTTTATTTCCAAGGATGGTGATATCCTTGATGGTGTTGTAACAAGGAGTGGATCTCCTTGATATTAGGTGTTGTGTTGTGAAGGGTAGTAGTTCAAACCTTTCAAAAAGTATTAACTTAACATATTAAATCATGTCCATAATCATTAACCCATTTAAAACCCAAAATGGGTATAATTACATGTTATACCAAACGCCCCTTTATCTTTGACCATAAACACTTAAATCATGTTATGACATACCGTTGACGACCCACTCACTTCAATAACCATGACATATACCTTGACACTTGACAACACACTTACAAACCATTAAGACCAACGGGGGTACTACATTGACTTGAGCTCGGTATCTACCTAAGCTCTTACTTTCTTACCATGCTTCTGATTTTTCGTACTAATCATCCTTAAGCCTTAGTCCAAGCTTACCATTTAGCATAAGCACCTACAAAACATTGACATCTTAAAACCATAAGCACGAGGCTTAGTACGTAGAGTGGATATAACATAATATCATAAATCATTCATACATTACATATCATCAACCATTAGTCCATTTTAATCATTAAAACACGTACCTTAAATCACTTAAGCACCAACATGCCTTATAGGTCAATACATCAACATACCTTAAACCTATTTCACCATTATCTAAACTCTCCATGACTAGTTATACCAAACTAGTCTCTAACACACTTTCACATAAGCACATACATTCATAACCTTAACACATAATACATAACACCTAATATAATGAATTCAATATAACATCATCTTATAACCGGTTTACTTACCTTGATTCCAAGCTAATGAAACTAAGCACATCATTATCAACATCATCATTCTCCACTCTTGCAATCTAAGCTATTTCACTAAAGGCATAAACACATAATCAATTAACTATATTATGGTTACCACAACTATAGCTCCTTTTAATCACTTCTAATTACCACATAATCATAGAATGATTATATGATAATTAATTCCATTAAATTATTAACTTAACTCAATAAAACTTAACCCATGATCATCATAATCCATTAATTAGCTAAAAACCATCATTTACCCAATTCCCCAATTTGGGTATGAACCCTAACTTATAATTTCATCAATTAACTTAAGACAAAGGATTACTTACTTGAGAGGATCATTACTAGGGCTTTACTACTGAATTGGGAACATAATCTCTTCATTACTAGCCCATCAAACTTGGTCTCTCTTTCCCTCCCTTCTTCACTTCACGACACAAACACACAGCTACACACTTCCTGGAATATGGAGAATGTGGTAGAAGATAACTATCAGTTGTTATAGTTTGCCTAATTGACACATTAGGTCCTTCAAGTCTCATTCCTTCTATTTGGCCACACCATACTTTATAACATGTTTAGTACTTGGCAACATAGGTCCCCTTACTCTCTATAACTATAACATAACATGTGTTAACTATTAGTTTGACTATCGGGTTGACTAGTCAATTTAACATTTGTTGAGTAACCAATCACGTTAAACCTTGGTCAATTTCATCTAAGGTGGGGCCTATTTGTATCCGGGAAACGGGTCTAACATATGATCCCGCTCAAAACTATACCGTTTGAATTTGAATTTTGAATTTAAATAATCCCGCTCTTATTTGAATCTAATTTTGAATTTGAATTTCAATACGAATTTAAATAACCCCGCTCAAATGTATACCGTTGAATTTGAATTTGAATTTTGAATTTGAATTTGAATTTTGAATCTGATTTTTATTTAACTTTATTTTACTTGATTTGTATTTAAAAGATCGAATATAAAAGTGGGACTAGGTTACGACACGTGTCCTCCTATTCTACTTCAGTCAGTGACATTTTCGTAATTATATTATTCACCTATTTCTTCTCTTTCTTTCCATTTTTTTTCAATCTTCGTTCCATTCTTTCTATTTTTTTCGATTCTTTCTCTTTTCAGCTTATATATAACTGATTTTCTCTTTTCAGCTTATATATAACTGATTTTTGCACAATAATAACTGTTCGATTCATTTATTCATTCAATTTCACATTTTTAGCATTCTTTCATTTGTTCATATTTTGTAAAATTAATATTTTTTTAAACACCCAAAACCAATATTTTTTAGACGTAGCCTCTATGACATAGAGTCTATTTTGCTTCTACGCCGTAAAAGGCACGCTAAAACCTGCGTTTCTCAACTTTTTCGAAAACAAGACTTAGATACAACGGAATTTTTTTAAAATGATATTTCATTCAACATAAAACCATCGTTTAAGTGCATAATTCATTTATAAGGTCACGAAAACACAAATTCATCAACACTTGGCATTGTCCAAGCTCCCATTTTGACCCATCTCACAAACTTAAACTTTATTTGTTCATTTACATTACCAACTTGAAATCTGAACTTTAAAAACATTTTGAGTACTAAAATACATTTCTATTTGAGTACTAAAATACATTTCTTTACAGTGACACTCTAGGGTTTTAACTTGCTCCATAGCATGGTGTCAATTTTTGACTTGCCTAACACACAAACGACAAGCTCTTCTATTCATTTCTTCCATCCTTAAGGCCTTAGCTCATTGACCTTAACTTATCCACATAAGCTACAAAAATTCGACAACTAAAAAGTAAAGCTTTCGCTTAGTAAGTAATTGGTAATAATCTAATGTAACATAACTATCATTCAACCACTTCATTTCTTTAAAGTTATAACCATTTATAGAAAAACTTATATAAACGATATTAATCATTTTATACCACAAAGTAAGAACTCTCTTACTCCACATCTCATCTCATTCTTCTTTTTTACTCCACATCTCATCTCATTCTTCTTTTTTACTTGCCACACTAGATACTTAAACGTAATCCCGAGTGCACTTTCACTTACCACGAACAGTACTATCTCTTACCCCGAAGGGTGCTATTTCACATAAAACACTTATAACATCGCAATTTACTATTTTCACACTTTTGAACACTTTAACACATAGATTTAACACTATTCAAGACACCTTCACTATTTTGTCTAATCATGACATACTATTCGTATTACCTTTATGCTTTACTTATTCATGATATCTTATACTAATACACTTTTGAACACTTTAAACACATAGATTTAACACCATTCAGGACACCTTCAGTATTTTGTCTAATCATGACATACTATTCGTATTAACTTTATGCTTCACTTATACATGATATCTTATACTAATCACGTCTCATAGTGCCTTCTATTAACTCACTTGGATCACTTCCACTACCATGATCATTCCCCATAACAACTATGAACAATCCAAAGCTATGAACACCAGGGCATAAGAGATATAATAATTTTTTCAATGGTGTAGATTTTTATTGAATAAATAAAAGAATTACAAAGTGTTACATGAAAATAATACTTAATTGAATGACAATAGAAATGCTCTCTGATCAAGCAAACTTAAACAAAGTATAAGTTTGCAAATGAACTCTTAAGGTCGCTGATTGGATCGGGGACCAATTGTAAGTTCAAAAAGAGTAAACGTACTTATTAAATGTTTACAATAAATATGAAGCAGTGAGCATTTACTCTGACCAATATTCTCTTTATAGTAGGGAGAATGAGAATGTCACGTGTGGGATAGTTAGGAATTGTCAAGCATTTAGTAAAAAAGTACATCTTACATTAAATGTTTCTATTCTTAGAAACCAAACAACCTTACTTTAGTGAATAATTCTGCCAAATATTCACTTCCTTTTCACCAACTCTTACTTGATTTGACTTTATCCAAACTGCACTTTATCCCTCTCTATTGCATTCTTGAAAAGTCCCGCCTAAATATCTTAAGAGATATTTCGAACTATGTTATGTTGGATGATCAAAGAGTTGTAAAGGTTCATCAAGGTATTGTCAACCCCTGATAAACTTTCTTCCTTCAGCTTCAGTTTCTATTACATACTAGCTAACTCCGTATCAGCTAGCGAGTATGTCTTCAAGTAATCTTCGACTTCCTTAACAATGTCTCTGACTTGAACTTTGTTGAGGTTGCTCGTTGACTTTATTATCATCAAGTCTTCTTTACTTAGACTAATTTATGTTTAAATATTGATCATAAACCATTGGACACAGAATTAGCCCACAAAAACGTCTAAAATAACGAGTGCTTTTTTTTATAAGTGGTAAGTGGTAAACAACACTCTTTACCTCTTATTTTCATAAAACTTAGAATAATCATTTTATTAAATTTTATCACGACTACACCCTTCCTAACCTAAACTCTACGTAGAAACTTTATTTGTTAATTTTAGTGTTAATACAAATAAGCCGTAAAAACGTTTATTTATATTTTACGATCTTCTAATGTTTTGTCGATAACAAACGTAAAATCATTTTAACGAAAAAAAGAAAATACGTAAATGGTTTGAGCCAATAGTTTACTAACACACTTACGTTTTCACATGAAACACTAAACAAGTAAAAGTAGTAATACATATGTACAACAACTAGTGTTTACATATTGGGTAAATATATATATAACTAGTATGTATCATAATGGGTAATATAAATGAGTAGAAACTTAAGTATTTGACCCATTGACCAAATACATTGAATGTAGTTGTGTATAACCCAAAGTCCATGACCCATACCCATGGAGCATAACCCATAACCCATTGTATGACATCATGCATAAGTCATATATGAATATTATCCATGACCCATGGTTTTAACCCATGACCCATGGACTAGATGCATTGCATCTTGTAGATACATTGTATCCACTTGGATACCCATGGTCCAAAGTCTAGGACCCATGACCCATAACCCATGACCCATGACCCAAAACCCATTGGCAAAAGGGAGCGTCCCACGGATCCCCAGTAATACACTGGACGGATCCCTCAAGTGAGGGATCTGTGGGATCCGTGGAACAGTAGCCAAAATTCTTCTATAAATAGTGAGCCATGTCTTCATTTTGGGTTGCCACTCCCACACATACTTTCCCCAAGTATTGTAACCTTATAACCTCAGATCCTAACGATCTCTCTATGTAGTTTGTCTTTTATTTTTGTGTGATTCTCTAGGTTCCTCTTAAAGGCGAGATCACCACCTCTTGAAGTCGAGCAAGCTCAAGTCCATGAGTTACCATGCTTCGTCATCATCAAGACTACTGAGGTTCTCTTGTTGATACTTCTTTCTTCCTCCATAGAAGTGTTGTGTCAAAGGCATTAGTAAAGGATGCCAAAAGAGTCAAGACAAAAGCATTAGTAAAAGGTGCTTAAATGTCCGTGTCAAAGGCATTAGTGAAGGATGCCAAAGGAGTCAAGATGAAGGCATTAGTAAAAGGTGCCAAACATCCGTGTCAAGGGCATTAGTGGAGAATCCCTAGAAGTGAAGTCAAGTGGCATTAGTGAAAGATGCCAAGGTTGTATAATCAATGAGGTGCATTGATATATAAATAGAGATAGGTTGTATCCAAGGATATTGATATCCTTGATGGTGTTGTAATAAGGAGTTGGTCTACTTTGGGTTAGGTGTTGTGTAGTGTTGGGTAGTAGTTCCTCCATTATAATGAAACTCGGTATTTAGCCTAATACCGGATAAAGGGTACGCGACGTTGTGATAGGTGTGGTTCTACCTTGTGGAAGAACCCGGTGGTTAGCCTAATACCGGAAAAAGAGTAGGCGACGTTGTGAAGGCTTCTCCGCCATAAGGAGTTGGTGTCGTGTAGTGTTTACGAACTCTCGAGTAGGTGACTCGGGGAGTGGAGTAGGGCAAGGAAGGTGTCCTTGTAGCCGAACCACTATAAATACTCGTGTCGTGGTTATGTGCCTCTTACTCTTTATCTTTCATTACATATTTATATATACATCTATCAACGTCCAACATACACATCCAAATAGATTGACATAAGTCGATCTAAATATTTTAAAATAAAGTTTTAATTGGTAAAACTATTCAACCCCCCCCCCCCCCCTTCTAGTTTTCCACATTTAGGAATGCAAATAATCTTTAATGCATTAGGTCAATTTCATGGCTGAGAGTATATTGGTTGATCGTGTGTTTATCATTTTCTAAATACATAGTAGATGTGGTAATTTTGAGTTGTTGGTGTTTATTTTGGGGCCTTTTTTTTTTCTTTTTTTTCCAGGTAATCATGTCTGTTAATTTATTTTGTGGTTTGAGCCTACTGTGATACAAACTAAAATAGAATAAAACCTCTTTAATTTCATAAGGTTGTCATGACCATTTCAGAATATTATGATTAACTTTTTGTGTAAAAAAGGTGAATATATATTAATATCAACAACCTAATAAGTAATAACAAATATCAAGATGGAATTGGACATAACCCAATCTATCTGAGATACAAAAATGAAATAAAGGACAACCAAAAACAAAATGATACTAAACATTAAGAGTCCTTCCAACCACTTGAAATCCACCCCTAAATTCACCATATCATAACCTCATGACTACATTTTCTTCACATTTTCAAACCTGTATAAACCATTTAGATGAACTCGATCTACAACTCAAATGCCTATAAGGATCTTAAAAGGAAGGCATCATCATGAAAGCTATAGCACCTAGACTTCACCAAAAGGTGGCTTATCAGTTTGACTACATTTCCCTTTGAACAATATGAATAAAAACTGAACTAGCAGCTCCATCCTCACTAGAGCAACCATAGAAACAAAGCAAAAAAAGAATTATTAGAACTGAAAAGACCATGACCAATTCAGAATTGTTTGCACCAAATCAACAATACATGGTTATAAAAATAAATAGTTTCTCTTTTTAGATTTCAGACGAAAAAGTCACTTATCTCCGCAAAGTTTAAAAACGTAAAAAATTGACCGGACTAAAAACTTTTACTAAAACAAACAACCTTGACTTGTTTTCCCGAAACACAGTAAACTTTTGTTAAACCAAACACCCCTGTAACTGGGTACAAATGAAATCAATTGGGTTCGAGATTTATAACCAAAACCCACTCAGTAACATGCACCCATTCAAATAGGAAGAAGATAAGTTTTCATGATTTAATAAAACCAAACCCCCTAAATTTAAAATAATACTTGCGTTAAGCAGCATTCTCCTTCCAAAAAAAACAAACCACGGGATGAAGTACTTTTTGCGGAGTTCAAAACATGATGTTAAAGAGAGAGTGCGAACAAGAAGCATGGCGTCAATGAACAAGGAGATCAATGTTCTGGTTCAAAGCGAAAGCGATTGGTTATCATATAATCAATATATGATTATATGACAACTAGATGTGTTAGAAGTAAGTTAATGGTTGTATAAACCATTGATTGTGGTTAATTGAGTATGTGTTAAGTGTTTATGTGTATGATGATGATGATGATGATGATGATGGTGATAAGGATGATGATGGCTATGATGGATTTATGAATGTTAGCCTGGCCTGGAATAAGTAAACTGGTTATAAGTTAATGTTATATGGATTTTAATGCATTATATGTTATGTGTTGTTGATGTTAAGGTTATTGTATGACTTGATGTGTATGTGCTTATGTGTAATTAGATCGTAAGACTAGTTTGGCATAACTAGCAGAAGAATGATAAAATAGGTTGGAAGTTGGTTAGAGAATGACTGGTGATGCTTAAGAGGCTTAAGGTGTGCATTTATGTTTAATGTTGTGGGAGAATGAATGGCTATGATGTGTAATGTATGAATGATGTATGATGTTTAGTTATATCCGCTTTACTTACTAAGCGTTATCGCTTACGGTTTAAGTTAATAATATTTTTTAGGTTCATGTGCGATGAAGTTAATGGTGGGATTTGCGGTTTAGTGATGTAAGTGCAAGCTTTGTAGCTTTTGGTAAGGAAATAGGAGCTTAGGTAGATACCGAGCTCTATGTTGATGTTGTACCCCCGTGAGTTTTTAAATGGTTATATATATGTTGTTGAGTGTCAATGGTTCATGTTACGGTCGTTAAAGTGATTTGGATGTCAAACGATGTATCATGAATATGATTAACGTGTATGGGTAATGTTTAAAGGGGTGTTTGGTTTAATGCTTATTTATACCCATTTTGGGTTAAAACGGGTCAAATGATGTCTAATGTGCTATAGTATGAATGGTTAAAGCTTATATGGTAAACGGATGCTGTTTGTAAGGTTATAGCCTTGAAATGGCGTCAAAGTTGGTTTATGTTATGTGTTAAGTTTACTCAGGTTACCCTGCTGATGTTATGTCTCAAATGGTCTTATACGGCGTATCCATTATATGGATACGGCGTATTAAGTGGTTATGGTGATATAGTGTATCACCTTGTGGTGATACGCGTATGGACCTTAGATCCAATACGGCGTATCTCGTTATATGGATATGGCGTATTGGGGGTCACATAAGGGTTGTTTGCTATGTGTTGTAGTTATTGTGTGAAATGTTTTGAAAGGTTTTTCGTATATATGTTCTTGTAAAGTATTTAAGGGTCAAATGTTACGTTTAATGAAGTTTTTAATGTGAGTACGCTATAGTCAACGTTTCCGCGTCAAAAGTTTTAAACTTCCGGTCAAGCCGGGCACGGGGTGTAACATTAACATTCCATTCATTAGCCACAATATGTACTTGCAGTGATGCTTTGACCTTTAGACTCATTAGTTTAAGCCTAATATTCTTTGTAAACACCTCTAACACTTGTCACAACTTCTAATATCATTTGTAATTATTATTTTATTCCTTTCCTGCCACGCATAGCATACTGCAGCCCCAAGAGTCAATCTTCTAAGCACGCTTCTGATTGCATTAAGTGTTCATAGAATCAATTGTTCCTCCCCAATCATTAGGCATAATCACCATTCTGGCTTTCTTCTTTAAAAATAAATATATATTTTTAGGTTCTGCAAACGTGACGCATCTGATATCCAAAATTTCCACCCTAAGCCACTTGATTATAAGGGTCAAACTCTCAAGAAATGGAAACTTGGATTTGACCATGTCACAAAATGCACCATTCATGTACACATTATCTAAGTATAACTCTATCAAGCTCCATATTGTGTCCATTTATACAATACAAGCCAAAGACATGGAAAAGCAGTCAATTTTACCCACCTAATTTGTATTCAGCTCAATTTTATCACCAATAAGCACAAAGTCAATTGTATTGTATTATCCACATATGGCATCACCACCGTATAAACAACCTTATCAACAACGGAAAATTGAAAAACATAGGCTTACACACAAAAACAACAACTTTATTTTCAACGTGAACAATATGAATGGCAAAAACAAGACAAAATGAAGAAAGACATCATGTACTACACCTCATCACATGAGCATTTGACCGGAAAAGCACTAGAGAAGTGTTTGGCCTTGAAGCAAGAAACCAATGAGCGCTACAATTTAGACTATTAGTTTAAGTTTGTTTTAGTTTTTATTGTATATTTCTTATTTTAGTTGAATTATTATTGTCATTTTTTTTTTTATTTTTTTTTTATTATGAATGAAATTTTAATTAATTGTGGTCACCATTAGCAAATTGTGGTTACGGTGTAGTCTTGAAGAGAGAAAGCTGAGGTGGCGTTGAGGTAACGGGGGTGACCACACAACCATTAGGCCAATGCTAATAACAACCACAAATATTTTGATCACCCATGACACATCAGTTTTCTCTCTCCAAGACTACACCCAAACCATAAGACTGCGCACAGTAACGACCTCCAATGACCTTCATTTTGCCTGCCACATCAGCTTTCTCTCTTCAGAAATTTGTTATACCCCACAAATACAGAGACCTTGTTTTTTAAGGGTATTTATGTCATTTCTGTAAATTTAACGGTCAAACAAACGAAAAAATTGGTCAGGGACCAAACCCGTTACGGGTCGCAACCACAGGGACTAAACCTGTTAAAAAAAATTAAAAATACTAAATCCGTTAAACCTGACAGACCATAGAGACCATATATGAAATTAGCTCAAATGATAAAGAAGACTTCTTCTTCTTCCTTACCTGAAAAAAATTTACAAAAAAAAAAATAAAAAAATAAAAAAAAAAATAGAAAGTGGGATTTTTGTCCGTTCGTGTGTTTTGTACGATTGCACTTGCACAAAAAAAAAAAAAAAAAAAAAAAAAAAAAAAAAAAAAAAAAAAAAACCGACCAACTAGCGATCGAATGGCCACAATAAAGGCGACCGACTTGGGCGTCAATCGACCAAGTGGTCGACTACCTTATTGTGGACAACCTAACTTACTAGTGGTGATCACAATGACGACCATTTTTTTTTATTTGAAACTAAAACTATTACTTATTAAATTAATAAAACATTACATAAATAAAAAATGTAAACATACATAATGAAAAATACGACACGAAAATTAAAACACATTAAACAATTCCTCTCCAGCTGCCATCAAGTTGTTTGCAACACACATATCTGCTTTAGTGGTCATTAGCAGAGTATGCAAACCGTATATGTTAAGTGGATGGTCGAGTGGCAATGAATGCACCCTCGTCATTTCTGTTCCACGACTACGCATTTGCTCCACATACGAGTCAACTCGGTTAACAAATTGTTTGTCAGTGTGACCTCCGTTGCAAGTTCTTTTCGTAGTCGCCTAAGGATAGGTTGTCTCACTTCAATTGGTTCGTTAGCCATAGTATTCAGTGAAAAATAAATGATAGTTGGGAGAGTTAAAAAAAGGTGTGTGAAAAAATGAATGATAATTGAGAGAGTTTAAAAAAAAATGCGTGTGAAAAAATAAATGATGATAAGTGGGGTTTTATAGAAAATAAAGTTGGGTTTAAAAATGATTTTTTTTTAACAGCAAACGTTCAAAAAAAATAAGAAGAAATGTGCATATTACTCGGTTGGATATCCAACCGAAAGATATAAAAGTTTGGGGTGACCGAGCAAAATTTGGTTGAGCTAAAGGAGGCAACTTGATTGAGTGTTCAGTTGTGGTAGGGCTGAGCACGAAGGTTCAAAACCGAACCGGACAGACGAAACCGACCGAACCGACAAAAACCGAACCGGACCGACAACCCGTCAGTTCGGTTTCGGTTTAAGGTTTTACATGCTTTCGGTTTCGGGTCGGTTCGGTTCGGTCCAAAACCGAAAAAAACATGCCAAAATACACCTAGACCGAAAAAACCGAACTGAACCGACAAAAAATCGAACCGAACCTACAACATTCGGTTCGGTTCGGTTTCGGTTCGCGTTTTTTCACGGATTTCGGTCCTCGGTTCGG
Source organism: Chrysanthemum seticuspe (assembly GCA_019973895.1). Taxonomy (NCBI): domain Eukaryota; kingdom Viridiplantae; phylum Streptophyta; class Magnoliopsida; order Asterales; family Asteraceae; genus Chrysanthemum; species Chrysanthemum seticuspe. The sequence goes on along the minus strand of BPTQ01000001.1, from coordinate 212,898,904 downwards.
ATCGGTTTATGACCGATGCTCAGCCCTAAGTTGTGGTGTGGGGTGAGGCTTGCGGGGGTTTGACTGAACCATTAGGATTGGCTTTAGGCTGCCTCCAGTAGTTCGATCGAGGCTTGCCTCGATCGATTGAAGGATCGATCGTCCTTGATGTGGTGTGCCGATCGTCCATTAACTTTCACACAACTTGGTCGCCCTCACGATCGAGTATTTCAAACGTTTTATGTCAAAAACTTACCGTTATATGCAACGGTTTTAAAAAAGAAAAAAAAAAATTAACCTTTATAAATACACAATACAAACACACTTCAATCCACAAATCTATTTCACACAATTCAAACTCAAAATACTTCTCAACACAAGATTTAATATGGCTTGCCGTATCCCCCATTCCGTTGAAGATATGCAAGCGTACATTCAAAATCAATGCAATAACGACGATGAGGCTCGAAAAAACGCTATTATAAGCGTCATCGAATTGTTTGACCAGGCGAAGGCGGAGAAGCAACAAATGAGAGAAAACTACAAGAGTTGCAACGACATTACGCCTGAACGAAAAGCTGTGATCGACAAATTTTTGAAAGATCAAGCCCGCAAAGACGGCGAGATTGCTGACAAGTTGTGGCGGTGTGTTCAAAAGATAACGGACAACGTCAACACCAAAATCAATTGGAGCTACCGGGAGAACGAAAAAGATGGTGTAGGTGCATCAACTTCGACTACCAACCTCGAGCTACCGGGGGAACCTCTGCTAGACGAGGAAGATTTGGCTCGCATCGAGGGATTTGCTGGTTATCGTACTCCCTGGTATGACTCTGCATGCGGGGAGCATTCAGATTAGATTTATAATTTATGTATTTCGTATCGTTTTTATATTTAATATATTATTGTTTTTATTTAGTATTGTAACATTTTACTTATTAATGAAATTTTATTTTGTGTTAAAAATGTTTTTTTTTTTTTTTTTTTTTTTTTAAATAAACTTGGTCGCCTTTACTGGTGCATCTAATCGCCTGAAGGTCGCTAGAAAGAGAAAAATGACGTGACAGTGAAAAGTAAAGGGGATTTACCACGGGAGCCTTATCATCAGGCTATGCACAGAGGCTTCGGTGAAGCTCGGTTGTGAAGGTCGGTTGAGGCCGGTCCTCCCTTTGTGGAGTTGCCGGTCGTGTTCGGTTGTGGAAGAAAGACACCCAAACTCGGTTGGCTTGACAACCGAGTATAAACAACACTTAAACCTTTTTTTTTTTTTCAAAACTTTACCACTTTTACAACATTATAAATACCAACCTCAAACACATTTTTAAACACACAATTTCAAACACAATTCAACATAAAAATTCACATTCTCTTTACGTAGCATCATCATGGCTTGTCGTCTCCCTCATTCTGTTACTGATATGCGAACGTACGTTCAAAATCAATGCGAGAACGATGATGAGGCTAGAAAAGACGCTATTATACGCGTCATCCAATTCTTTGAGGACAAAAGGAATGAGAAGCTGCAAATGAGAGACAGCTACAAGACTTGCAACGACATCAGCAATGAACGAAAAGGTGTTATCGAGAAATTTCTGAAGGAGGAAGCCCGCAGAGATGACGAAATTATTGGCAAGTTGTGGAAGTGTGTTCAACGGGTTACGAACAACATCAACACCAAAGTCAATTGGAGCTATCGGGTGAACAAAGATGATGATCCAGGAGTCTCCGGTGAGGGATCTCCGGTAGACGAGGAAGCTTTGTCTCGCCTCGAGGATTATATACCCTCCGCGTTTGATCCTGTGGACGACTTTTCAGATTAGGATTTAAGATTTAGGATTTATGTATTATGTATTTCGTATCGTTTAATTTTTAATATATTGTAATGTTTTTATTTATTTTTAATGCATTTTAATTTTGTTTTTAAAATTATTTGAATTAAAAAAAAAAAAAAAAAAAAAAAAAAAAAAATCTCAGGTCACCACTGTGGCAACTAGGTCGTCGGAGAGAGAAAGCTGATGTGGCGGCGACGAACTAGGTCGCCTCTGTGCATAGCCTCAGGGTTATAAATAGTAAAGACAAAAATAGGTCTAACCTATGTCAATAAGTTAAACAAAAAATGTAACCAACAAATAAATAAAACCAATTCAAAGTCGACACTCGTGTTAAGCACTCTTCTTCCAAAACCACGTCAACACAGAAACAATAAAGACATATTTTTGTGACATTAAAACCCTTTTGAAGAACAAACTAACAAACAAACAAGGAATCAATGGAACAAGGAGAAGGCTCTGGTTCAAAGACATCTGATGAAATTTGGTCTAAACTTGGTATAAACCCTTTTTTATTTAATTAATCACATTATTTGTCTGTGTATGTGAATGTTATTATCAATTTCATTGTTTCTTGATCATAAGAAATCATTCTTTATGAGGGTATTCCACATTTTTACATTTTTTAGCATTGATTGATTTAATCTCAAGCAGAAAAATTTTAAACAAGAAAAAATAATTATTTCTTGGGTTTTTTTATCATAAAGATTGAACCTTTATATGGTTTTTTTGATGACAATGAAATAAAGATTCAGTCTACATTAATGGGTGTTCCTCATGTTTACAGTTTTTGACATTGTTAATTTCATGGTTTCTTGATTATAAAATTGAGTGTTTTTTGGGTTTCTTGATGATAATTAAGAATGACTGATATTATATTAATGAATGTTTCTTGGCATTGAGTGATTTGGGCGTGTTTGGATTTTGCATGTTTAGAAATAGTTTTTTTTTTTTTTTTTTTTTTTTTTTTTTTTGGGTAACCATGGTTTCCGACCTTTTGGCCGACTAATCCACGGGGTTTGAGCGCACCGCCACACAGATTCAAACTGGGTAAAGCGCTTCCTTTTCAGGAGGTTGGTGTGGCCACTTCAAATCTGGAAATAGTTATAGTGACTTCCATAAGCAAATCATCACATAATCAATAAAAGTTAATGATGGAAAATTTTACATTTACCAAAAATTAGTTACTCTGATGTAATTCCATGTCTTGCCAAATTAAAAAATGGGTCCTATAAGCCCCCGTTACAGCCAACTCCCCTGTCTCTCATGGGTCATGAAAGAGGTTGGTTTCATCTTCCGCTCAGGCGGGATTGGGTAAAGTTGTTATAAGTAGTCCTATAAGCATTTAAAGTAAGGGATAGATACCAAAATCAGTTTTCTGGTTCACTGAGGCATCAGAATCTTTTGTGTGCAACTTTGTTACTTTGGAAGCAATTCCAAACATGTCCTTAATATATTGCTGTCTCACATTGTAAGTTAATCAAGGATATGGTAAATAATATAAGATGGTATATTTGATGAGAGATGAAAAAAGGGAGATACGTATCCTGGATTCCTGGTATGGAATCTCTTGCGGGAACATTCACTTACTGGTAATGAAAGAGACACCCAATCATTTACATATTTTTTATATGGTATTGTGAAAAAGGATTAATTCATAATTACAAATTGTTAAATATGGTAAGAACTAAAGAACCCTTACAGAAATGAACCTTGTCATATGAATCTTCAAACTAGTTTAGTTTAGTTATTACTGTTTGAATCTTGTGACTGCAAGAACCAGAACCATAATCAGATCATCTTATGATTAAAATTAGGGATGATTGGGTGACTTTACATTTCTCCTAAAATATTACTGAATTTTTTTTACATAGTCGTGTTTAACTTCTTTTACTGGAGACCTATATGTTTTTTAACACGGGGAAGAGGAAGACTAACATTACACAGTTTTACCTGGATATGCTATATCAGTAAACTTTAGTTCTAATTTCTATACCACTACAATCCTACTTTTTTTTAGGCGGTACAAGTTTACACGCACATACCCTCCTTTAGCTATAGATCTGCCCCTCTTTCGTGCTTGGCTTAACCACTTAATTGCTTCTACAAATTTAGATCATTTTCTGTTATTATTGTCAGTGGTGGCTATCCTGTAGTTTATGAATATGAAGTTTGTCATAGTTAAAACTGAGTTCTTCATTATTTTTACTAACATATGTATCGTTTCAGTGAGTAAGTTGCAATATATGAGTTTAATAAACCGTTATTGTCATGTTGCAGTGCCATCAGATTCTAGATATTCAGAAGTCGAATTGTGGTCAGATGAAGTGGAGATACATTCAGAGGTCAAGCTCTCTTCATTTGAAAAACAGGGATGGTGTAAAATTACGAGAAATTCAGATCTTTGTTCTGCAACATTGCAAAATAAGAGGTACTTATTTACATATATCAGTAATCATTTAAGACTTTTCTGACCTGTATTGACTATTGAAGTAAATGAAAGAGATTGCAAGAAATTTCGATCTCCATTTGCAAATTGAATCAAGTGCTATATAATAGGTTATCTCACATGAATAATTGTTCTTTGCTTATGCAGTTCAAATGTGATTTTTGTTGATGGGACTGATGTTCCAACCGAAGATACGATCATGGTTAGGTGTGGAAGTGAAATAATTCCTGGCCAGGCTTCTGAAGGTATTTAACTTCACACTATTTTCCTGTATCCTCATTATCGTGTTAATGGTTATGGTTTGAAAGCATACACAAGTTATGCGTTAAAATGCAGGATCTGGATCTTGTCATTCATAAGTTCTCTTATGATTTCTTCAGTCATCTCAATGTTGATTATGTAAACTAGCTATCGTGTGTCTGTCTTTTATAAAACCTGTAATCTAACTTTATAATTAATATTTTTAAATTTTGTTTTGTGGAGGAAGATAGTCTCTAATTTTATGTTTTTTTTGGATGTCTTCTGGATGTTAAAAGGCTATTTGAGTTACAGATTCAAAGTAATGCCAATGAACGAGTCTTGCAAGAAGGTGTTAAAGGTAACAATCATTTATGTCACACAACATATGTTATGCATCATATTATCCGATAGTTAAATGGTAATGAACATCTATCATGTGTATGCTAGATTTCTATAGATTCTGAGCATGCAAAATGCAGCATATGCTTGAATATTTGGCATGATGTTGTCACGGTTGCCCCCTGCCTCCACAACTTTTGGTAAGTGATTTGAAATTATTGTTGCTGATTTCATTTCTCAAAAGAAGTTATGTTTTGATATAATCTTTCTTTTTATCATTAAAGTAATGGATGCTTCTCAGAGTGGTTGAAAAGGTCACAGGAGAAACATACAAATGTTCTTTGTCCTCATTGTAGATCCGTTGTACAATTTGCGGGGAGAAACCATTTTCTCCACAATATTGAAGAGGTAATTTTCCATAAAATCACTCAATATTTTTTATACCATAATAGGACTTGTGTTTCATTTTGCTAAAAAAATGATGAAATGGGAAGGATCGGATGCGAGTGGTGTTATGTGGACAAATTTGTTCTTGTTATATTTTCAATCTTCCATTTCTGCATTTCTACCCTCATTTATAAAATCGCCCTATCATTTTCTTTGAACCCTATTGTTGCCATCACCACGAAAAACAGTTTCCTGAGGAAGCTAGTATTTTTTAATAGATTATATTATTATTGATACATTTACAAAAATCACTAATTCAAATTAGTTCTTCAAATGGCTAAAAATAGATAAAGCATACAATCACCTCTTAGTTTTCGGCTCATTAAGATTAATTTTTAGTATTCAGTACTTGAGACAACAGATAAGTCAATATCCTTTTCGACATCTATGACAACTTTGTACATGCTGCTTATTTTCAGGAAATACTGCAAAGTGATTCTTCTTTAAGACGCAGTGACGAAGATCTTGCTGTTCTAAACTCATGCGCGTTAATAAAAACACCTCTTGTGAGTCAAATAACTCGCTATATCATATATTAATCGTCACATAGTGTGATAATTATGTACAGTATGTTTCTCATTTGTGCTCGTCATACTTGAACTCTATGATAATTAGGTCATTAACAACGGAAAGAAGCCTCGACGCAAGAGGTCGCGTTCAGTTCCAGTTCTGGTTCCTGAAGAAGATAGCAATGCCACCGATCTTGCATGTGCTCAATGTGGTAATGCTCCCTATCTTCTAGAAAACATGTTATTATTGCTGATTATCTGATTTTGACAATGTAATATCACATATTCTTTTAAAGTGCACATCCAAACACTTTTTCAAATTTAGTACTTTCCAAACTACAATTTGATATAAACTATGTCAAGTTATATTCACAACATTTTTGAGGATGATTATCGTTTTCATTATTGAGAGTTATTAGTTATCTCCTCTTATGGGAATCATTGATCTTTTGTCTAATCTATTTAACTGTTTTTGTATGTATTACTCAGGCACGGAGTACACTGGGTTTCGATGCAACCAAAGCACGGTGCATCTGCAATGTCATGCATGTGGAGGAATGATGCCTTCGAGAACCAATTTGAATGTAGCACAACACTGTGAGTTGTCAAGATACCCCATACCCCATTGATCCATAGTTACGATTAATTTGAGATGGCAATTTGTACCATTTTGACACAAATGGGCGATTTTGGCTATGTTAATCTCAATTTTTTACATGGGTTGAGCAGGTTAAATGGGTTAAAATGCGAAAATATATTCAAACGCATAAACCTTCTAATTTGCTCAATTTTAATAGTATTTGATTGTTGTTTCCATTATGTATTCTATGATCATATTTTACACATTATTTAATTTTAAACTTTGAAAAAAGTGAAAAATGTTTGTGTGTCAGCCCGACACCAGCTCGGTTGGCCCAGTTTGACCCCTAAAAAATACTACTCATGCCAATGAAGTACTTTGAAGTGTTCTTGTTCAGAAAGCACTTAACATTTTCTTACTTTTGCAGGCATAGGGTGTGATCGAGCATTTTGTGGTGCTTATTGGCAGTCACAGCAGGTTACGATAAGCGACTCATATCATATGTGTGCTCCCGAAACTTTCAAGCCAGTAAGCTATCATTATTATTATCCCATTATATATCAATCTTTTTATGTACCATAGAAAGTCTCAGTTTTTGCACTTCATGCATATTCCCTGAAGTCCAAACATATGGTTTGAAGTTCCTTGTGTAAAGTCTCTTTATTTGGATTGAAAGATGAATTAGTTAAATCTGAAAATTCTTTGACAGATTGCAGAACGGACTATTACAAGAATTCCTTTTCTGGCGCATGAACGAAACCGGCATGAACAAGATGTATTGAAATTTTATCTTCTTCACTAACTCCAAATGCCTGATATGACGCTAATTACCTCTATTTTTTCAGATCACCGAAAGATGTATACGACAGATGGGGAAAACTCTGCAGGGTGTTGTCTCAGAATGGATTACGAAGTTGAATAATCGAGAAATAGGTAAAACTACTATTTCTAATAGCAGTTGAATGTATCAGATTCACAATATGAGACTATCTGTCATTAAAACTCGAACAATACCTTTTCTGTATGTTGCTCTTCTAAGGTGTACAGTAGCTATAAAGAGTCTCCTTTTTGTAATGGAAACTCCTCAAACAGATAAATGTTTCAATTATTCAGTTTCAATTTAAATACTCTGCTCTAATAACAATTACAGTAAATATGCTCATGCTTTCTTACACCTTACAAAAGGGACCCACAAAACATGAATAGGGAAAGCTGATTGTTATGAATCTTCAGAGTTAACAGTAACACTTTTTAAGTACTGCTATTCAACAATCAAATGTAAACATGGACTCTTTCCTGGGACCGATGGGGAGTATATGATAAAATGTCGTTATTGAGAGATATATTTGTAAATGATGCAGATCGTGCAAGGATGTCACTGAATCACTCCGAGATGATTACTGCTGGGACACATGTTTGCAAGTATGTTTTTTTGATCTTGCAGAATAAACTTTGATTAAGGGTGACAAATGGGCAGGTCGTACGGGTTGCTTAACGGCTCAAAATGGATAGTTTTTAGTACCAGTCAAAATGGATCACGCTAGGCTGGCCCACAAACACTACTTCAATCTTTTAAGTTAGTTTTTTTGTTTAAGTAGCTAATGTAATCCCCATACCCTGCCTTGGCGGGATTGGGGTATGTTGTTGTTGTTGTTTCGACCACTTGACCTGTTTATATTTAAATTAAATTTTATAGCTTAACCCATTTGACCTGTTAAAGATAACTACGTTGTCCCAAATCGACCCATTGTATGTAACGGCATTGATATTGCCACCCTTAATCTGAATAGTCATAACTTTTAGCATGCTTGACTAGTGCCATAAAGTATTCTAATTTTTGAAACTGCTTGGGTGCTGTTTTGTGTAGTGAGTGCTTTGATAAACTAGTCTCATTCCTATTGTACTGGTTCCGGGTCAGCTTGCCAAGACACGTAAGTATATCAACACTTTGAATCTCTCGTGAGTTACCTTGTCCTGTTCATGATATATATTTACGGAGCATTTTCTAATGTGGGATTTGATCCTTGTAGCTTCTACCTGGGGATGCAGTGCAAAGGGAAGACTGTTGGTATGGATATACTTGTCGAACACAACACCATAGTGAAGATCATGCTCGTAAAAGGAATCACGTGTGTCGTCCAACCAGGGGTAGTATTGGAAATTAGTTCTAACTTGTAATTCTTCACATGGATTTTACTTTTGCTTTTCTTCTTCAGAAAAAAACACATGTTTTCTTTTTCTTTGAATCTGTATATTGGTAACTGTTGATACGTGAATGTAGTGCAAGTAAAATTTGAGTAACTAGGTTGATATTGCTGAATTATGGAGCTGATGAACAAAATAGGAGATATCACCATTAGATCATAGAAAAGGCCACCTGTAAAAGAATGTGAATAGGGATTTGAAAGTTGTACATTCTATGTATTGCCTGCTTACAGTCTCCCATCTGTTGCGGGCGTTTGCTCCCAACTAACCTAAACTACTGTAACTCCCTTGACAATTCTCCCAAATTAGCATTTAGATTAGATGATTGAGGATGCATTAATCTTGAAGATGCTGTGCACCATGATGTTTGCATTTAGATTAATGCGTCCTCCTTGACGTATTTCTCATAGTATTGAAACTTCATTTGGTTCCTTGACCCTATAGCCCCCATGTAAGTATGTGATTAGTTACATTTTCTTCAACGTTCTTCCCAAAGTCGGTCATAGAACCTTGGGTTAGAACTCGGAGTTCTCCCAATTCTTTCTCGACACATAGTGAGTACAAATACGACAATAACTTATGAAATAGAAAACAAGCACAAGATAAATTAAGACAGAAAATTACATGAATAGGCAGAAACACAAGTATCTTGTCTTATTATACTTATTTTAACAGCTCTTTAATTTTCCAGACATTCTTGTGCTTTTAAGATGATGAAATGAGAAAAAGACCTTATTTCCTTTACAGGAGTAGTAGTAAAACAATTGTATTAAGATGGAACCATTTAGGTGACCATTATTTTTGACTCATCATGTGAGAAACAATGGTTGTCGCATAATTGTACATGCCAAAGTTGACCACCAAGTTTAGTACACATTAATTTCAAAAACAGGTCAAACGGTTAAAAAAAATTGGGGCTTTCATGTTTTGAGCTCACGGTATGGTGAGCTGATGGCTTCGTGCCATGCCACCGGCCCAACCACACAACGCCACAACCATACCCCATCTTGGCTGGTTAGCCTTCGCGCCGTCAAGACCAGCCCTTGCTGTCGGATTTTGTGATTTTTTTTTCTTTGTGTATTTGTGTTTTAGTGGGTTATGTCTGGGCAGAGGGTATCCTATGGCACCAGAATTATGAGAGGGGAAGGGGGGGGGGGGGGGGGGGGGGGGAGGGGGTTGTTGTGCTGAGTCATAGGTTCTCGTGTTATAAGAAAAAATACTGAAAAGTGTGCCACCAATACCTTTCTCTTAGGTTACGTGGGGAGGTTGAGTATTTGACTCATATGTACGCGGCTTAATTAAAGTATTCCCGTAAACAATTTTCAACTCTTCTCGTGGCCACTCTCAAATGTGTGTTCGGTGATTTTTGAACCATAAACCTCTTGTGAGAAGTTTAGATGTTTTATCATTAGGTCATTTGATTATCATTTAGTATATCAACTTCAAACTGCGCGGGAAAATAAAATCTTGCTTTTCGACAAGATCTTTCTAAAAAAATGACTTAGATTTAAATGCTGAATAGCTTGACAGTCACCGAGCGCACAATATCAAGTTTTCTATATCATTTAAACCAAACAACAATAAAATGTTTTAGTATACCATTACCATAATCTAGATACAAAGCTTTTACTTGTTTAAGATCAATGTTTTTTGTTAAAGACAATTACAACCTCGAGAAGCTTTGAGAAACCAAACTACCAACACAGAGTTAAAACGACATCGTATAAAAATAGTCCCAAAACAAAAAGCTTCGAGAAACATCTCTAAATCTCTAACAACAATTATATAAAACCCCCCTTATTCATTATCTAGGGTTTTGTTATCCTCATTTTCAACAACACAGCTACCACATTATCATCTACTTTCTCCTTCAAACTCTTTAAAAAGGTATGCAAATTCTTGTACACTAAAACTTATATTTTAAATTATAATATTGTAACAGTTTTTGTGTATTAGTTTTGGCATATAGGAAATGGCGGCTGCTCAATTGACTACATCGACATGTTTTCTTCCAACTTTTGACGGTTTGAAGTCAACCACAACATCTTCTTCTAAGGCTTCATCACTCGTTGTGTCTTCTTCGCCTTTTAGAAATGTCACACTTCGTGCTTTGGTTGTTAAAGCTGCTACTACTGTTGCTCCTAAGGTTGTTATTTTTTTCATCCTTTTTTTTTGGTTTATTGTTATGGTAGCTAATTGTTTGTGTGTTTTGTGGTTTTTGTTTCGGTTAGTTTTCGAAAATAGCGGTATACTATGTGAATTGCTAGAACTGATAATGTATTTTTGAGATGATATGCACATGGATTAATTTGATGTCTAAATATGAATATTTCATACATTTATATAGTCAACTACGTTATTATAAGCTTTTCTCAACTTCATGACCAACAACAACAACTAATCCAATCCTGCCGGAGTCTCAACTTCATGACCGAATATATTTAAAAACCTTTTCTTCTTGCCTACTTGACACTCCTACTAAAGGAAGCCTTACTACGATGAGTGATTGAATGAACTCGATGACCTTAAAACCCCTTTTCTCACTTCAAAGTGACTTTTTTAATTTACTTAAAAAGTTAAAGTGGACACATTGAGATTGTGAGTGAATTGTTAAACTATATAAGGTTGAATTTATATTTTCAGATGTTTTATGTCTGATCTGTAAAACCATGTCTTCTAGAGAAGACGTGGGTCTCAAGATACAAGAAGTGATAAACAGACAATAAAAATAATCTACAAAATTGAAGAGGATATAAGTCATTTTTGCCTCTTATGTCTAAAAATAAACAAACATACTTATCTCATTTCATCTTCCCGCTTGCATGTATAAGAGGAACAAACAAACGCACTTCTTTCATTTCCGCTTCCCGCCTGCAGACATAGGAGGAAAAAACAAACACACTTCTTTCATTTCCTCTTCCCCTCTTCCCACTTGCAGACAAAAGTGGAAAAAGTGCTTCTTTTAAAAAACAAACATTGCCTAAGTTGTTAAACAAAATCATAAGTCATTATCGTGTTTGAACTCTAAAGTGAGGTATATGCGGTCAAAGGTATTCGAATAAATTCATTCTCGCTGGTAGTAGTGAGATTATTGCAAGTGCTAGTGACAGGTAGGAAGAGTAGGGAAGGGTTTTGGTGTATCGGGTTTTGAGGTTGAAACATTTGAATGTTTGGATTAATATATGATTCCATTCAAATTATATGTTTGGGTATTAGATCAATCCATGTTTGTTTGTAACCAAATTTAACATGGTCATATGAATTCAACATTTTTCATATACAATTTTACATTTTTCAAAGGCGCTACTATTGTTGCTCCAAGGTTGTTATTTTGCATCAGTTTGGTATTATTATTGTGCCTTCATGCGTTCTATTTTTGGGTTTTGCTTTGTTGGTTAGCAATATAGTTTGAGAACCGTTACAAATAGCAGAGATGCGCACGGATTATTATTGTGCTAGCTTACTGTTTGTGTGTAGTATGAGAATTATTAGAAATACAGGGGTTTTAGAGCTGATATGTACACAGACTAATCTAATACCTAGTATAGAATCTCACATTCTCACCTATTATAATCTCAGTTACCTTATTTAATCTATTTTCAACTTTGGACTCAAGTACAATAAAATCCTTATCTTCTCTCCTACTTGACTCTCTTACTTCCAAAAGCTCACTACTACGGCGTGTTATCTTTATTGGGCGACCTTCAACCACTATTACTTGACTCGATTGTAGATTTTTAGAGTTGCCTGTGTGGACATATTTAGAGTGTGAGTGAACTATTGAAACATGAAAGTTATTAAATAAAATCATAAGTCGTCGCGGCATGTGACTGCAAAAGTAATACATAGAGTATCAAATGTACCTTTTGAGTTGATTGTCATCATGTGATTTCTTTCATGGGCTTCTTATTTTCTTTTAATGACCTGAGGTCTTAATTTCTTCGAGTGAGGCAGAAGTGGTCAAAGGTCGCCGGATAAACTCAGTCGCTCGTAGGAGTGAGGTCACTGAAAATGGCAGAGATGGGTGGGGGGAGGAGGGAAGGGTTTTGGTGCATGGGTTTTGAGTTTCAAACTTGAAACATGGGTTTTGAGTTTCAAACTTGAAAAGGATTAATAAAATAACAAGAGGGTTTTGGTGTATGTATGTGTTTTATGTAATCTTGGGTTTGTAACCGATAAAATTAACATTTTTTATATAACAATAATAATTCGATTTTTAAAGTTTTACTTTTAAAGGAAGTACAATGACTAAGGGGTGTTTGGAACTGCTTATTTGAGTAGTGCTTATCTGCTTAAAAATAGGCAGCTAAAGTATGTGTCCAACCTGCTTAAATGGTGCTTACATGATTAAGTTGGTTACCAGCCATATTTTGTGCGTATACGGTAATAACAAATTTGTTATCGAACTAGAATTTCCATTATTCTTTTTTTTTTTTTTTTTTTTTTTTTTTGGAATTTTTTTTTGGTGTGCTGGTATACTCTGGATTTACTTGACATAGCTTAGTAGATAACTATTCTACTGCTATTTTGGTTTAACGTAAGCTTCCACTCTTGGGGCAAGAAACAATGGTCTCTGAGCCTGTGAAATGACGTTCTCTGTTATTATTGAGCTTTCATGCCTAGAATTCCGTTGATATTCTCAATTTCTAATCCTTAACATGAGTGGTGTTTGTAACTTTTTATTTACACTGAACTCTCTGGAGTAGTTGTGTGTGATGAAATTCCATCTTATCTATGACTTTGCTAAAAGGAACTTTTTCAGGAAAACAACAGGGAACAATAACTTTAGCAATGTTCTTTATATTGATGTGAGGGTACCTGACTTTAAGTCAATAGTTAATTCACCTCCCACTTTGCTGGTTGAATTGCTGTTCTTTTCACTCGAGTTCATACGTATTCTCATTTATGTTTTCTTTCATTTCGTCCTGCAGTACACTTCATTGAAACCATTGGGCGATAGAGTGTTGATAAAGATCAAGGCCGCAGAGGAGAAGAGTATAGGCGGTATATTACTGCCATCCACAGCACAAACTAAACCACAAGGTGGTGAGGTTGTTGCTGTTGGTGAAGGTAGGACTATTGGAGACAAAAAGATCGATATTGGTGTTAAGGTAATTATTTTAAGCATTGAAAAGTTATATACATAAATTGATGATTTCATTGGATATATTAACCGACTTCTGTTTATATGGCTGTTATGAAGACTGGTACCCAAGTTGTCTACTCCAAGTATTCAGGGACTGAAGTTGAGTTTAATGGGTCCAACCATCTTATATTGAAGGAGGACGACATTGTTGGTATCCTCGAGACTGATGAAATTAAGGATTTGAAGCCTCTTAGTGATAGAGTTCTCATCAAGGTTGGTAGTCCTAATATATAGATAAAATTCAACTTTATTTACCCGGAGAGAAAAACTAAAATTAGATGTTTTAAAAGGGAGAATCATGTAAAGTGGGCAGGGGACTAAAGTCGTTTTCGTGAATCTGGTTTACATCAACGGTTGCCTTGTGTTTTTCTTATTTCTCATGTTTTATTTTTGGATAAAAGGTTGAGGAAGCTGAGGAAACGACTGCCGGTGGCTTATTGCTTACACAAGCAAGCAAGGAGAAACCCTCCATTGGCACGGTGAGTGACACCGTCTATTTACATTTCTGCGTCATAGATGGTATAACATGGTTGATGTAGCAATTTTGGACCATTTAGTCATGGATAGGTTTATTTGGGTTATTTTACATTTCAAATGGTTCAAATCATAACATTTGCTAAAAGGAAAACAGAACAAATGTGCCAAACTGCTTGAAAGTTGCGAGCATACAACCTCCTGATTACTTATATCCAAAAATTCGGATTGTAATTGGACTGGCTGGCTTACTTGCTTTAAAGTTTCTTATAGGTATACTTTTGATATTACCTTTGACTTTTTAATATTTTAAGAATTCAAAAAAGAAAAAAAATGGTGTATGTGGGTCAAGCCAACCTGTTTTGACATTGAAACTTGTTTTGACCATTTTCGGGAAGATGGAAATATGTGTGTTGAACCCAGTGGTGGATCTAGGAATTTAGATTGGGGTATGCACCTTTGTAGCAAAGCTTTTAGTAATATCGATTTTTCGGGTTGAGTTTTCCGGGTCGGGTTTTTCCGGGATTCAAATTATACAGGATTGTTTTGTTTTCTGGATCTGAGAGTTATAAGGACTAATGCTATTTTTGAGTGAACAACAAGCTCACCAGTTTCGTATCTAAAAAATTTAATGAAAAACTTATGAAGACAAACCATAAAGATAAAAGACAAATTTCCAAATAGATTAATTTCTTAGTATTTCACTACACAGAAGACGAAATAATATACTGAAAACACAAATATAAAAGATTATGATTTTTCAATCGTACCTGTAATATTGAAAGCACTTATCAGAACTAATAAAATGATAAAATTGATTATTGATATGTGTAAGTAAACTGTAAAGTTGTAGTTTCAAATAGGTTGGGCTTGGGGGGACAATTGTGGGCTCAATATTTAATTTTATAACTACAGAAGTTTACATTGCAATTGGGCCAAACATAGATACATTTTAAGCTCATTGACACTTTGACCATCATCTTCTTCTTCAAGATACAGCCTACGCACTTGTACCTGTGACAGTGAGTTTTTTTTTTGTTTTTCCTCTTTTCTTTCGTATCTAGGGTGTGCACTGATTTTTTTTTTCTGTATTTTAGAGGGTGTGCACTGTATTTTGTAGTAACTATTGAAAAAAAAACAAAAAAAATTACACTACTAAAATTTTTCACAGGGTATGCACCCTGTGTATAAGCTAGATCCGCCCCTTGAACCCCATCTTGCCACATCTAATAAGTAGTGAATGCCTTTTTTTGCTGTTAAAATGTTTTTTTTTTCCTTTTTTTTTTGCATTATGTGATTGTATGTTGGGCTTATTATGTGCTTGTGGTCTTTGGAAACACAGGTGATTGCAGTTGGCCCTGGTCCTCTAAATGAGGAAGGAGTCAGAACAGGCTTGCCATTGCAACCAGGAAACACTGTTCTTTACTCCAAATACGCAGGAAATGACTTCAAAGGGACCGATGGTACAGAGTACATCGCTCTTCGTGCTTCTGATGTCATGGCTGTTCTTTCTTAGTTTCTAGTCTTGCAATAAATTCATGCTCGTCTACGCACCAGCATATTTGAGAAAGGATAAAGTAGCATCGCAGTGTTGTAATCAAGTCTTTTAAAGACAACATTTTTCCAACTTCTATAAAAAGGGTTTCATTTTATGCTTTCTTTATGCCTTACTACAATAAAGATTAGTTGGACATAGTTGACCCGCTGCAAGTGTGGCATGATCCTTCCCATTTTATGATGCTAATACATTATACTGTGGCATGATCCTAGACTGTTTTTTTGACTTAATTTTTTTAAATGTTTTCTTCTAGAATAACACTATATTTAGCTAATCAAGAATCAATTGGGTATATTTGTTTTTTGGAAATTTGATGGTATAAAGAATAAAGTTTGTATTTAATGGTCATTTATTTACAAGGGGGTGGTAGGTTGAAAGCTTACCAACCAAGATTTTCAAGTACTCAAGAGTGATTTTTCTTTGGTCTAAAAGTATAAGTCAGGTCAAGCAATGAATGAATCATTCAAGATTCGTCTTTAATTTGTTTCCAGTTGAAACCTAACAAATTTATTAGGTACACACGTTTAAATGCCGATCATTTTTGGTAGTTGGCCCACACGTCAAGAATCGTTTCTAAGGCTAGTCCCAGTGGTGACCTGGGACAACCTGCGCCACGTCAGCTTTCTCTCTCCAGCAACCTGAGACAACCCGGATGCCCCAGTCGACGACCCGAGGATTTTTTTTTTTTTTTTTTTTTTTTTTTTTTTTTTTTTAATTCAAACATTTTTAACATTAAATTTAAATTTCATTCAAATTAAAAAAAAACATTACATTACGAAATTAAAAAAAAAAACATTACACTGCGAAATTAAAAAAAAAAAAAAAAAAAAAAAAAAAAAACATTACAATACGAAATTCAAATAAGCACTAGAATACTTAAACTAATAATCTAAATTGTAACGTTCTTTGATTGCTGCCTTAACTTTCTCCAACTCTTCTAGTTGGCGGCCGGTCAAATTTGGATCGATTGGGGTGTTGTAGAAGATGATGTCTGACTCCCGTTTTGATGTCCTCATGAGCTCAAGTTTTGCCTGTTTTATCTCGAGCTCTTTTTCCCTTAACCGTAACCAAGTATCTTCTAAACCCTGCTTATTCTTATCTTTATCCTCTTTTGACGGCTTCTTGGTCCTTAAGAAATTTTTGGCCAACGATTGCATAAATGAGTCTGATGGAACATCACCATCACGAGAGGAGGAGGATGCTTTCTTCCTTCCTTTGTCACGACCAGACGGTCGTGATTCTCTACTCGGTTCCTCAGCAGAATCATCAACGTCATAGACATCGAAAGGATCACGAGCTGCCGTTGAACCAGAGGTAGTGGTAGAACCCTTTGTTTTCTTCCGACTATTTGTTGATATAGCCGGCAACTCAACCTCCTTCCAAGCAGGATGACCCTTTAAAACCTCGTAGCACTCCTCCAAAGTGAAATCATGACCGTACGTCATACGGTATTCTTTAAGAGCTTTTGAGGTGTCGTCGATATCATTCTCACCGCTTCCATGGGTGTTCTTGATATTCTCCATGATAGCACAATAATTTCCAACCCTGTTACGAATCCTGCTCTTCCATTTGGTATTGATGGAGTCATAGGTTCGGTCTTTGCCAGTTTCTTTATTAAAGTAGGCGATCACTTGCTCCCAAAACTTGAAGCGGTTCTGGGCGTTTCCTCTCGCCGCGTTTTCCGACACATAGACCCAAGCTTTACAAAGCACCACCTCTTCCTCCTTTGTCCATGGATCTGCTGCCTTCTTGTTTTTCCCCTTGCTTGTTTCCGGCATCTTGCCTTTGTCCTTGGCCTTTGAAGCACGTCTAGATGGCTGCCTTGGTTTGATGGGGGACATCTCTTCAGCGGAAGCGGTTTTCTCATCATCAGAATCATCAACGGGAATGGAACCGTGGTGCGAACCGTGACCCGAACCTTGTCCCATCGAAGCATCTTGACTTGGGTAGTTTTGACTTGGGTAGTTTTGTGTCGGATACTCCCCCATCCAATCTTCCAAATTCATGTCTAGATTAGTGCTTCGAATAGGGGAATAAGGTTGATACGGTTGAGAAGGATAAATGAAGTCCATGTTTGGATGGTAACCAGACCCACTAGGTTCTTGCCGGTAATCTTGGTAAGAACGTTGCGGTGGGACAAAAGGACGGTTAAGATAAAACGCGTTTTGGTTTTGATTTGGTTGGGGTAGTTGTGATTGATAATCAAAACTTTGCGGACGAAAGCGAATAGGAGGCCGGTTTTGTTGTGGTGATATGCCGGTTAACTCGAAGTTGTTTTCCGGCGAGAAATTTAGATCCGGGGCATTTTGGGGTAGTCGTGATCGTCGGGTTTTTGATTGTGGTGTATTTTTCTTTGACATTTTCAAGTTGGATAAGAATTAGATTGAGTTGAATATAGATGAAAATGGTAAGTTGTGAATTGTGTTTGAGGTAATGTGTGTATTTATATAGTGGTAAAATAGGTTTGAAATTTTTTTTTTTTTTTTATTTGTATGCCAAACGGTCGATTTTTTTAAATGTGTATTAATTGTTGCGTTGGGAAGGTTTAAACATGCACCAACATCGAGCGCCGAAACACTCGATGTCCACAAAATCTTTGGACAACCGATCTTACAACCGAACTTGTGCAATGGTACCCAACCGATCTAACATCGGTCGTGGGTGTCGAATTTGCATGCCCAACCGATCTTTTTTGCTCCCACTGCGACTAGCCTAAAACACTTTCTAAAAGTGGTTCAAAAGGGTTTTTAGGAACTTTTAACAGCTTCTTAACCTGACGATGTTTCGGATTGCGTATTTAAGTGCTTATTTGTTACATTTTTTAGTGTTTCCGAGGAACTGTTTACCAGCTAATTCAGATTTAAATGGGTTATTAGGAAGTTTAACAGCTTCCAAAACCTGAGGTTGTTTGGGTTGCGTAGCGAAGTGCTTATTCGCCACATTTTTAGTGTTTCCGTGAAACTCTTTGCCTGCTAATTAAGATTTTTAACAGTTTGAAATAAATATAACTATTTGTTCTGGTAATACACATTTGGTTTGTTCTGAAACCATAATGGCGTAAAAAATTGTCTTAATATATAATATAGCTAATAAGCTAAGTACAATAACACGATCATATGAAACTATCATCGGCTGCTAGCCGATGTAAAAATGGTTTGCTCTGAAACCATAATGAGCGTAAAAAATTGTCTTAATATATGATATAGCTAATGAGCTAAGTACAATAACGCGATCATATAAAACTATCATCTCCATCTACTCGACAAGAAATCAAACCTACCGAAACTAATACTATTGTCATCGTTGCAGAACAAGCCATTATCATTACCAACGCTAACAGCCCCTCCACACCCGTCAACAATCTTTTTGTTATACAAAGAAAATGCAGAAACCGGTGGTGACAATGCTGCTACAGCCGCTACTGTCACCATCTTCTGGTCCGAAACCATAGGTAGACCGATTGAGAGCTCGAGATTGATCTCTGGTTGCCTGTTGCTTACGACTGGTGTACATTCTTCAGTTGACAATCCACTAGTGGTGCTACCATTACCACCAACACCGCTATTAGACGATTCAACCACCTGCGCGGAGTGTTCTTGTGGTACCACTGGTGTCTCCTCAATGGTTTTTACGGCATTGGTTGTCGTAGTGGCAGTGGTGGTGGAATTGTTAGCAGCTAGTTTCCTTTTGATGTGTGTATTCCAGTAGTTCTTGATTTCGTTATCTGTTCTTCCGGGTAATCTGGATGCAATCATAGACCATCTGTAACAAAAAAAAAAAAAAAAAGTAACCCAAGTTAGAAATTATTTCAAAAAAATAGTATGCAGTGACAAAAATTCAAACATTCCTTTTGGAAAGACAAATATACACACACCTATACCATATAATAATACTGTATTACAGTAGTAAAAACTCAAAAGTAGCAAGCCGTTAGAAAATACAAACACTAAAAGCCTAAACTTTTAACATGTTCCTTTTGGAGACTAAGCTTTCAAATTTTTTTCCCAATGGTCCTTGGGAATACTTATTTGCTTATTTTAAAGTATTTATCCACTTAAAAACAGGCAGGTACCAACAAGCTTATTTAAGTTCATATTATACAGTTAAATCAGTAAATAAGCACTTTATCCGGCCACTCAAAACTAGCATATAAATAAACAATAGGTTTAATTAATAAACACAAATTTGACACTTAGAATTAAACTGACAAAAACATAATTTTCATCTAAACTCAAATTATCCATTCTATTTACATAGGAAGTCATTTTCTTCTGAACCAACGGTTAAAAATTTCGTTGGTAATTTTCATAAAATTCATTTATTTTTATTTTTTTTTCTGTTCCAATTTGGGTTTACATAGAGGTGAAAGACAAACAAGCAACAACTGCGCCGCTAGCCTTTTTGGATTGCAAAATTAATTCTTTAAAAATACTTCATAACATTACTATGCATAAATCGTTGGACACTACTGAGAAGCTCCCTCGTGTGCAATAAAGTAAAAGTATCAAACACGAAAAGAATAAAAACAAGAAAGCCATTGCTACAGAAGAAAATGAATTCTTTACTACTTTTAGAACCATAAAACCAAAAACAAAAAGTAGAAAAAGAATGGAAAAAAAAGTACATACTTGTTACCAAGAACTGCATGAAGACTAACAATAAGTTGATCTTCTTGAGGTGTAAAATTGCCACGTTTCAAATCAGGCCTTAAATAATTAATCCATCTTAACCTACAGCTTTTACCACACCTATTCAAGCCAGCAGACTTAGGAAGTGACCTCCATGAGCCTTCACCATGAGCATTAATATAAGTAACAAGTCTGTCATCTTCTTCTTTGGTCCATGCACCTTTGTTGGTATGATCTTTTTCACAACAAGGTGATCTCACCATTTTTTTTATTTTTTTGGTTTCAAAGATGGAAGGAAAGTATGGATGGATGGATGGGAGGGAATGAAACAAGTGAGAATTGATGGTGTGGAAATAAATAAGGAGTTTGGTTGGTGTGGGAGAGAGAGAAGTGGTTGTGATTGAAGTTAGTGCTGGATTTGGTAGGTACTTCTCTTACCCTACTTTCTATCTTCCACTTTTCACTATATTCATTCCTTCTAATTTTTATTTTCACCTTTTAGACCGCACGTTATAGGGTTTGGGACGACCCGATCGTGCGGATAGAGGACGCGTCCTCTCTTATTATGATGACTCTGAGAGATGTGTCTTCAATAGAAAAAACCGAAAGACCAAGTCGAAAATAAGATCCTTAATAAAAATAAAAAAAGCCTAAAACAACTTTTACCCCTCATCAAGAGTAGTCCTTGTGATGGCTTGCCATAAAAAAAACACTCCCTAGAAGTCAAAAACAACTTGCAAATAAAAGAAAAAAAGAAAAATCTTTACAAGTTTAAATAAACTTACCCTATAAATATCCAATGTTTCTTTATTTTTACACTTTCAAGCACATTCTTTCTTATACACTCTGCACATCTTATCTAAAACAAATGGAATCCGATCAATTTTTTTACATTATCGGATGATGAAGAATAAGAAATTAGTAGTATCGATCTATAGTTTTTAAAAGAGACAGTTATGGTTTTTCAAGCTTCCACTTCAATCCCCAAAACCCCGACTTATCGAAAGACAATAGATACAAATCGTTATGGTGCTCATGATCGTCTAGTGGCCGCTTACTTATCTGAACACTTTATCTTCGACGAAAAATTATTTTGTAAGCGGTTTCAAATGAGCCGATCACTATTCACACGCATTATTCGAAAATTAACTGATAATACGTCGTATTTTCAACAAAGTAATGATTGTACGGGAAGAGTTGGCATTTCCCTATTGATGAATTGGACCTATGCAATTTGTCAGTTGGCATACGACATCATTCATGATGCTCTAGACGAATATCTGCAAATTGATGAGAAAAATTTCCTTGACTCTTTTCAAGCTTTCTATAAGGCTATTATAGACTTATATGGAGACGAGTTTTTACGAAGGTCTAGTTATACTGATGTCGAAAAACTCTATGCTTTTCACGAGTAGAAACGTGGGGATGTTAGAAAGCATTGATTATACAGGTTAGCCGTGGGCTAATTTCCCAAATACATATCGTGTTCAATATTGCAAGGGCGATCACAGACCACATTCATTCATTTTATTAGAAACGGTTGCCTCACAAGACTTGTGGATTTTTCATGCGTTCTTTGGTGTTTCTGGATGTCAACGTTATACGTCAATCACCTATTATCAACGATCTCAAAGGCGGAAAAGCACCAGAGGTTCCGTTTGTAGCTAATAATGCGACTTATAAATGAGGATATTATTTTACTAATGAGATATATCCAGAATAATCTGTACATGTTAAGTCTATTTTACAGGCAGACTCGAATGATACGAAGCGGATAAGATATAAGCAAGCGTAAGAAGCAACAAGAAAAGATGTGGAATGAGCGTTTAACATGCTAAAGAAAAAGTGGCTATAAAAACTCCCGCACGGCCGATGTCTCTTAAGAAAATAACAGATATGATATACACATGATCATACTACATAATATGATTATAAAAGATAAAGGGAGACAATATCTCTCGAATTTTATATAGAGGGGCAACATCGTGATGATAATATCGTACGAACGCATAAAGAAACTCATCTAAGCCTTAAAGCCGATTTAGTAAAACACATTTGGCGTCGAACAAATAAACACTAATTTGTAGTTTCAATTTATTTGAATTTTTATTGTAATGTTTTTAATTTTATTTGAATTATTAATGTAATGTCAGTTAATTATTAATGATTTTTAATTTTAGTGTTTAAAAAAATGGAAATGAAAAAAGAAAAAACTGTGGTGAGTGCGGGTGCCTTATTACAGTAGTTTGGTTGTGAAGTTGGTTGTAGAAAGATAAAGCTGAGTTGACGTTGATGTAGCAGTGGTGGTCGCGGTCATGTGCGCTCCTTATTACACTTAGTCTTAGGCACAAGTTGTTTGTCTAATAAGTGCCCTCGCCAGTGGCGAACATGCCTAAGGAAAAAGGTATACACGTGCATAACCTCCAAAAATCATCTGTAGTGTGATACTTTATTTTCTTTTTTCTTTTTTCTTTTTTTTTATTTTTTTTATTTTTATGTTCTGATAGTTTAATACAAGATGCATACGCTCTTTAAAATTTGGTGCACAAAATTTGGTGCTCACCCTGTTTAAAAATTGACGAACTAACAAATTCTAAAAATTCTTTTGAAAGTGCATAACTTGTAACTAGTCTATGTGTTCGCCAGTGCCCTCGGGGCATAGGTTTATATGAATCAAAAGAAAACAACGAGTTTATTGAATTCAAATGCACATGTAAATAAGGTAATTAAAAATTTAATTATTATGTATTAAATGTATTTTTCAACTTAAAAAGATCGTTTGAGTTCAATTAAGAACCTTTAATAAGTGTTTCGAGTGCACCCGTTAGACAAAGCCTTTAGATATATATTGTTTTGTGAAGATATGAAATAATAAATTTTAGTTTTCTTAATTATCAACAATACATGTGAATGGGTAATAACTTGTGATATCATTATTGAAATGCAATAACTTTAAAGGTTGAGTCGAGCTTGGTAGAAACAAACTTGAACTAGCTATGCAAACGACTTTAAAAGGTAGAGATAATTTGCGGTGAACTCAAATTTTGTAAAATTTTCAACGAAAAAGTTGAAAATCACGATTACTTAAAACATTAGCTTACTTTTTATTTCTCTTTTGAGACACTAAACTGTGCATAAGGGATCAATATCCGATCTAATGAACACTCACTAGACCGGATATAATAAGGACTTGCACAACCATCACCACCACCTTAGCATGAAATCTAGTTTTTAATCTATCACCAAACAGCCGTAATAATGGCCACCAAATCCAAACCATACCAACACCACCCAAAATACTCAGAGCACACACATTTTTTCTTCACTACTCGGTTGTGGCCACCACCGATTGGAAAACAAATAAACAGACCACCACATGTGAACGTGATGGTGGTGTAATAATGTACCACGTGTAGTGGTGGTGGTGTACAACGCGTCAAAACACACTCTAAGGCACACAAATATTAGAACCATAGATGTTTGCATTTGTGAAATGGTTGATGTATAAAAGCAATTGGATATATCTAAGGATATTGATAAAGGCAAAATCGTGATATAATAATTGAAAATATCGTTTCACATAGAATTAGAGATTATATAAGGGCATTCATAATGAGGGTTTCTCGAAAAGGTTCAAAAAACATTTTTTATTTTAAAAAAGAAAAGAAAAAAGGGTAATATTTCATGTCTATGTTGCATATAAAGATATAATTTTTTTTTTCATAATTTAAGGCATGCGTGTTTAACATTTTAAAAACTTGAAAAGGATTATACATAGTGCAAAAAGATTTATAAAAGTAAAAGCTTTATAAATTGATGATTTGAAAAAATTATAAACTTCTTAAAAACTTCATAGTTATGGATGCTCTAAAGCTAGTACTCCAAAGTCACAAACTTTCTAAAATTATGATTGACAATGACAAATATTAGTTCAGATTAATTTGGGTAATTCACTTTAATTATAAACCATTGAGTTTGTTTCTTTTTGCTAAAGCTAAACATCACATATGGGCACACAAATATTTGATCCACATAATTCATTCTTTATTTATAGTTTCATGTTTCTATGAAATCATTTACTTTAGATTTTTATGCATTGTCTATCTAAAGTTACAGACTGAATTATTATAAAAATGTAGTTCGTATGAGGAGTATGGGTTGGTTATGGGTTAGTACCCTATAAATCTATAATGTACCTACTCATCCTACTTGTTGTCCTTCGTATAATGTACCAACTCATCCTACTTGTCCTTCGTTTGTTTCTCTAGCTTTTAATAGGAACAACCAAAATCTTGTAACTAATCGAAGTTAAACGGTTAAACATATACGAGTAATTTGTTATAAACTTATATAATCATTATAGAAACTCGGTGAATCAACATTGATCCCAAATAATAAGTTATCATATATTCATATAATCATATTCCATCAAGCACATAATGAAATCAAAAATCTAAACGGAAATCATACATGCTAAACACAGAAATAATTAAGAAACCTAAAAGCATAGTTGTCAGGATCCCGATCCTGATCTTAGGATCTTACGATTTTACGATACTGCAAAGCAAAAACGATCCGGATCCTACATAGGATCTTTGCAAGCTTAGGATCTTATAGGATCCCGATCTTGACCATACGATCTTACGATCTAATCCGATCCGATCTTACTTTTCTCGGATTACAAACTAAAAATCTACAAATTTATGGGTTGTTTGTTTGTAGAATTCAAAAAACAACATGTTAATCTTTTTAAAAATTTTATAATCATAATTTAGGACAACATTTATACGAAACATTCATAGTATTTTATGGTTATAATGTATTAGAATTTGTAGATTTGTATAAAATTACATAAATTATTAAGAAATAACATTAGAGTAGGATCTTAAGATCCCGATCCGATCTTACGATCACGATCTTGCAAAGACGAAAACGATCCTAGGTAGGATCCCGATCTTGACAACCTTGCCTAAAAGACAAATTTACTAATTAGTAATTACTCCCGATATAAAAATGTCAAGTGGGTGTGTGGCACCATCACTAGATGTCTCATTCTCATCCCACGACTTGCACACACTAGGGAAATGTTCTTATCCATAGTAGAATTAGCTCGATCCGTTTATCTTTTCAATCTCGTGGTTTTAGCATTGCGAAAAATTAAATTTAATATATGATATAGTATAAAACCCCTCTCTCTCTCCCCCTCTCCCTTTCCCTCTCAAACAATTCATATTAGAACGCCAAACCATTAAGATTAACTTATAGGTCACCCAAGTTTAGTTATATAGATCAATGCTTTTATCCGTCATTTTACAATTTAAATTATGGAATAATTTGTTTTGTCAAACATTTAAAAAAAACGATTAACTGATTATTTCGATATCAAACAACAAAATCAAATTCAAACACTATTTTTTATGACCATGTTTAGTTACAACTGATTATTTGATTATGTATTTTCAAAATGCATAATTTATTTTGAATAAACAATTCAAAACACCCCCTAAATGGAAGACCACATATATAAAATTAGTTTTTAACGAATAGATATTTTCAGAAACTATTTATGCAACAACATTCTTTTGTTATTCATGTAACTAGTCGTCTAAGTAACATTTCTTAATCATTTTATGCAAACTATAACAATAACACATATTTTTGTAATTTACTCTTTCCAAATTGAGAGGAAAACATATCTTAAACATAAGCATCATTAAACATGAGAAGTGATGGGCACACTCTAAATTTTTAGTGATACACTTTACTATGTATAATATGAGAGAAATTTTCATTTGCTTACTTTTATTTTGGTGCTTACTAAGAGACAAATCCACATAATCCATCTAGTTTAATCTAACGGTGGGGATTAACCTAAAATTTAACAGATAAACCTAGGTCCATTTTTTTTTTTTTTTTTTTTTCACCTTTTTTTTTTTTAAACTCACATTTTTTTTAATTCACGTTTTTTTAATTCGCGTTTTTTTCTTCGCTTTCATACGTTTTCGCCCGTTTTCTTACGTTTTCGTCCATTTTCGTCCGTTTTCATACGTTTTCGTCCGTTTTCATACTTGTTTTTACGCTTTCATACGTTTTCGTCCGTTTTCATAATATTCGTCCATTTTCTTACGTTTTCGTCCGTTTTCATACGTTTTCGTCCGTTTTTAAATGTTTTAGGCCGTTTTCAGACGTTTTCACACGTTTCTGAATATCACAAGTGATATTCTGTGATATTCAGATGATCACAAGTGATCTTCTGTGATATTCTAAATATCACAAGTGATTTTCAACTAATGTTTTGTAACATGAAAATCACAATTGATATTCAGAATATCACAAAGTGATATTCATAATACCACAAAGTGATATTCAGAATATCTCAAATATATAATTTGAATAGCAGCTACATAGTTTGGGGGTATTTGTTTAACCTTATTTTATTTGCTTATGAGCTTATGTGATTTCGGTTTATGTTTCACAAGCTTAATTTGCTTATTTTGAAACTTATAAAAATATGTAAGTTTATTTACCATGTATAAAGAGAAAATGGTCAAATTTTGGTTTAGTGTTCATATATATTCGTCCGTTTTCATACGTTTTTAAATGTTTTCGGTCGTTTTCAAATGTTTCTAAATATCACAAGTGATATTTTGTGATATTCATAATATCACAAGTGATATTCTGAGTATCACAAATGATATTCTGAATATCACAAGTGATATTCTGTGATATTCAGATGATCACAAGTGATATTCTGTGATATTCAGAAAATCACTTGTGATATTCTATTCAGAATATCACAAGTGATTTTATGAATATTACAAGTGATTTTCAACTAATGTCTTGTAAAATGAAAATCACAAGTGATATTCAGAATACCACAAAGTGATATCCAGAAAATCACAAGTGATATTTATAATATCACAAAGTGATATTTATAATATCACAAAGTGATATTCAGAATATCACAAAGTGATTTCTGAATATCACAAAGTCATATTCAAAAAATCACAAATGATATTCTGAATATCACAGAAAATCACTTGTGATAGTCAGAAACGTAAGAAAACGGACGAAAACGTAAGAAAATGAATGAATACGTATGAAAACAGACGAAAACATATGAAAGCGTAAAAACACGTTTGAAAATGGATGAAAACGTATGAAAAATGGATGAAAACGGACGAAAACGTATGAAAACAAACGAAAACATATGAAAACGTACGAAAACGGACGAAAACGTATGAAAGCGAAGAAAAAAACGCGAATTAAACAAAAACGTGAATTTTACGAAAAAAACGCAAATTAAGAAAATAGATAAAAAAAAGTGAAAGAAAAAACTGAATTAAAAAAAAATAACGTGAATATAAAATAAAAAACGTGAATTTAAAAAAAAAAACAAAAAAACAAATAAATATGTGAATAAAAAAGAAAGACAAAAAACAAGAAAAAAAACGTGGTCATAGGTTTACCTTTAAATTTTAGGTTAATTTTAACCATTATATCAAATTAGATAGATGGTGAAAATTTGTTCTTTAGTAAGTATGGATTTATAGTTAAACAAAATAAAGTGACTCATAATATGCATTAGACAATTGTATTGTAAGTATAAACTGCTTTAACTGTTTGTATAATAGAATAATAAAATAAAAAAATGAAAATGTGTCTATCACTTACACTAAAAAAATATCTCAAAACAACGAATTTACTATTTTTGCCATTTGGATGGTTTTGTTCTAGAAGGTCTCAACCACTCCACTATACAAAAATATACTTTATAGTTTGGTCAAATTATGTGTGTTCCAACCTATGAAAAGTAATACTATTACACACCTTATTATTTATCTTCTATTAAACTACATCTTCAACTCTAGATTTATAATAATCGATTGTACATCATGTCTATATGCACATGCAATATTTAGGTACGAGACATGTGTAGTAAGTGACAACTGAAATTATTAGGAAATTTAGCCATATGTGACGATATGCGAGGTGTTCAATTTATAGGATCTTCGTATTATAAAATTAAGGAATTTTTAAATAATGTATACCTTCCTATAATACTAACTACAACTTTTATGTTAAGGCTCGCTTTTGTAGTTAAAAGGAAGGGGGAATTGCATATATATCCTTGCAAAAGCTTAAAATTACGTATATATCCAACTTAAATTTATAATTGCATATATATCTTTTTAAAAGTTTAGAAATTGCATATATATCCAACTTAACTTAATAATTGCATATATATCCTTTCTAAACCTTTGTAATTGCATATATATCCTTCTAAACCTGTAATATATCATATATATCAAAATAATTATTTAATATAACTTTAAACTCTAAATTATGATAATTATAATTTTAAAATGGCAACAAACACATTTGTTTTAAGTGTACGATGTCCCGGGGTTCGAATGAATGACCAAAAACAATATATCAAGAAAAAGTTTAACCTCACGAAAAAATTCACCTTATCTCATATCTAATACGAATACATGAAATAAACTATCAAATATATCATGGTTGTTAAATAATATACATCACAAACAAAATGTGTTTGCAATGAAAGCATATATATTACTGCCAACAAGTTTATAAAAAAAATATATATATATATTTAAGAAATATTTTTTATATAATTATAATTGTTATGTATTCGAGAGTTTCAAATTTAAATTAAATATTTATTTGGATATATATGACATATTTAAGGTTTACGAAGGATATAAATGTAATTCTAAGTTTAGATTGGATATATATGCAATTTTTAAGCCTTTGGAAGGATATATATGCAATTAAAAGTTTAAGTTGAATATATATGCAATTTTAAGCTTTTGCAAGGATATATATGCAATTCCCCCTAAAAGGAATTATGCACAGGGTCTATGCACCGATTATGTTAAGGCTCGCTTTTGTAGTTAAAGATTATAAACTTTTAAAGGGTCCCCGTAATATGAAATTTTCATTAGGAAATTAAAACATTTATTGACTTAATTTTATGTTTGTTCAAGTAAAGATTTACACAAGCAACTTAATATGTTTTACCAAATATTATTAGTCCATTAGATATTCCAAAAGTCCAAAATCATCACTACTACAACAAAGAACCGAATAGACTATGGGCATGTTTGGCGCGAAAAATTATAAAAGCTTAAGATTGTCTTTTAGAAAAGGTAGATGATTTGCACACTTTAATTTTTTATTTGTACATTCCCAATACAAGTTATTAAAGCAAGATGTAAATATGATACAACTGTCTTACATGGTGTCACACCCTCGCCGGAGGCGAAAACACGAGGTGTAACGGATAGGAACATAAGCACAAGATAATAGAACATACCAACGTTAAGATTAAACAGAAATAGTACACCATTACAATACCAGTTTAGCCGACATCGGCAAATATAGTACAAAGTTTAGATTCTAAAATATTGCGTTTTATTACATAACGATTTGTAGTGACAAGTGAAAACTTCATTATGCAAGACCTGGTAGAAAAAGCTTACTAACGATCACCTGAAATGCATGAGAGAAAAACGGGTCAACTATGAAAATAGTTGGTGAGTATACACGTTTCGTAAAATAAGAAAACTCGTAAGTGAGAAAGTCAAAGGTTTCGGTCATCATAAATAATCCACAAAGCAAAGGCATTGTAAATCTACTCAGTTTCAAGTTCCGCCCATACAAAACTTGCAACCTGTGTGTTCACAACCCATTGCACATAATATAGCGTCTCAAGTAGTCAAGTATAAATGGTCATAATAGTTCACAATATAGTACCACGTATATAATAATGTATGCCAGGCAAAGCCCCTAGAATAAATAATATGCGTCCCGTAACATAGTGGACGAGAGGTTGGCCGACCTCTAATAGCGCTATCCATACTACCTACTAATAGGAGACTAACAATGCGAATGTACGAACGGTACATCATACAACTATTATATACAATTAAGAACACTCCGAACATGGGAGAATTTGCACACTCCACCAATAAGGCGAGAATTTTTGAGAACGCTCCGTAACATAGTGAGACGCTCTGCTCCGGACCGGGGAGGCTTTAGGATGCTTCGAACAAGGGAGACTTTATAGTGATGCTCCGAACATGGGAGACTTTAGGTTAAGGTCATAACACGTACGGTTCAACAAGTCCAAACAAGTCCTAAGTTTATATTTAAGTTCAAGGATTTGTTTCAAGTTCAAATGTTCAAGTCCAAGAGTTCACAAAAGTAAGAATCAATTCAATTCAAGTATGGTTCATGCATTTCGCCCCAAAAATATAGCAAAACGGTAAAAAGGGGGATGTGATTACTCACTTGATGAATTGATGCGATGACAAAAGTGGTTACACCGAAATGTAGCGTGAATCTCGAAACTGACCTATTATGAATGATATGATATGTAATAAGTCATGATGTAATGTTATGCATGCAATTCGGATGATATTTATACCACTTATGAATTTTTGAAAACAATACTCTTCGTCGAAAATATAATCTTTTAACGTCTTGACCATTATCAAATTACTTCACATATGTTTACGTTGAAATGATATCCGACGATAATCATTTAGTGATTTATTAAGAGAATATAACTTTTCGTCGTAAAATAATGTCATTGAAATTTCCATGAAAGTGACTAAAACGGCCTCTAAAAGCTAGTCGTAAATTGGTGCACGTCGAGCGTTTAGGAAACAAACTCAACGGTTTTGGGAAGCTCGTTTCATTATCTCAAAGTTTTAGTACATGAATTTCCATCCTAGAGATCTCGAACATAAAGAAAATTAGAGGTTAGGTATGGTACTTTTAGTCCAAAATATAGTTTAAGGATGGTTTTTCGCCAAAGTTTGAGCGACCGTAATTAATTCATTACAACTCCGCTAATCAAACGATCGGACATTTTGGAAAGTATACTTGGCGATTTCACTTTTACTAGAAGACTTCACTTTATGAAAAGTTCTAAATCAATGTTAAAAACAACCTTTAACTTGGTAACTAGTTTTTGCCGCAAAACTTGTCTATTAGAAATAAAGATAGTTTTTCTTATATGATAAAAGTTACGGCAACTTTTGTAAACGTGTATAATTTAATCGTTACAAATCCGTTTTCTACGTTTTAAAGGTCCTTAACTTTGTATCAAAGTATACTAACATATTTTTAACAAGTCGACAATATTTACAACGTCCAAGCTTCATTTTTGACTCGTACAAAATAAATAATATTTGCTGAAATTCCAGAAAATTTATATTTTTCGTCGCCAAATTGAAAAATTCATAACTTCTTCGTTATAGCTCCGTTTTAATCCGTTCAAGCGGCCACGGTTTCGTTTTAAAGTATATTTTCTAAATATCTAGGCCAAAATTTTTTATCTACTGTCGGATTTTCCAGATTTTGAAAATAAGGACAGACCCTTTTTAAAACGTGTCGAAATGAGTTTTTCTCGCGCCAAACCTATTCTAACCCATTCAAAACAACTCCGAAGCTATTCTAATCCTACCATACACCTTCTTAGGGTGTCATGGGTTCCAAGACATCACCAAAACTAATATATAACAAGGAGTAATTATAGGATGGATTATATATATATAACACTTAAAAACCTTAAAAAGTGGTATAAACATCACATAACTTGCATGTTTTACTAGAGCATAATAAAAATGAACGTAGAAATGAATATGAAAAATAATGATATGTATGAAATGCTTACTAGTAGTTGATGAGGTTTATGAGAACAATGGATTTTTCCTAATCACCCAAGGTTTATATTGCAAAACCTTAAACAAAGAGTGATACTAGTGTGTTAAATAACTTTGTCTTGAAAATTTTATGATGATTCCTTCCTTGGTCTTGTGGCTGCCGGTTTTGCAAGAGAGAAGAGAAGGATAGATTGATCTTTTTACTTAGTGAAATGAAGAAGTGAAATGAGTTTTGGATAATTAATATAATACACTTGAGATATTTGCAAGACTACATGAATCACCCCAAATGACTCACCCCCTTGTCGACAAGGGGGTGTTATCATTTACTTGATACCTTTTTTTTTTTTTTTTTTTTTTTTTTAAATGTATAAGTGTAATTAGATGTAAATTAATTGTAGACATGTGTTAAATTGCATACCCATTTGAGTATTTAGGGTAGCGTTAGATAAAAATAAATTTTCACGGGTCAAGATAAAATATATTTAGGTCATAAAAATTATAAAAATACATTTCTTGCAAAATTTGAGTGAAATAATAATTATCGTGTAATATTTAAGAAAACCGTCGTAATTATATAAATATAACAATTTATATACAAAATAAATTTAAAACACTGGGTAAACTCATAATATTATTTTATAAACTTAATATGAGTATAAAAATATATCGGGATAATTTTTGGAAGTAACGGATCAATCGTTCAAAATAATTAATCACGCGATAACGTTTATTTAATATGGAAATTATACGTTTAATGTAAAATGCAAAACCATGCATGAA
The DNA here is from genome assembly GCA_019973895.1 of Chrysanthemum seticuspe. Taxonomy (NCBI): domain Eukaryota; kingdom Viridiplantae; phylum Streptophyta; class Magnoliopsida; order Asterales; family Asteraceae; genus Chrysanthemum; species Chrysanthemum seticuspe. The sequence goes on along the minus strand of BPTQ01000001.1, from coordinate 212,866,042 downwards.
CTAATATGATGACAATGATGTTAATGATATGTAGACTAAACTTAGTCTATATGAAATATCCTCGATGATATGATCATGAATTCACAGCTAAACCATTAAGGTTACGTGAATTTGATACTCGTAAACCCAGTTTACGATAAACGATGAAATAGTAAATGTGAGAAATGACCGGAAATTGAGAATTGTGACATATGGTACTTGAAGTGTCTCAATCAAAAGATAAAATGTCCAAATATTCTTTTTGAAAAATAAGTTTTGCTCAAAAAATAATCTTTATTTGTCAAACTAAGATTGTAAATTATTTTAGAAAAATAAATTCTCAAGATTATTTTCACAATTTATCTGATTTTAATATTTTTCAGCAATAGCACCAGTAACACTGCACCAAAAAATAATATATATATGGGCAAATTGCACAAAAAGGTATCAAACTTAGGGTTCATTTCCAATTAAGGTACTATTCTTTTTTTCTTGCATAAAAAGGTACTCAACAAATATTTTTGGCGGATTTGGGTTTTTTATTAACGATCGTTAACTCTCTTTGTTAGTAATTACACATTTGGTCCTCGAATTCGTATAATAATTTCATGCAACATCCAAAAACTTTATTGAATTTTCTTTACATGTTTGGTCCTCGAAAAAAAAATTCAAAAATAAAAATTACATGTTTGGTCCTCGAATTTTTTTTTTTAAAATTTGAAAAATTTCGAAAAATTTCAAAAAATTTTGAAATTTTTTTGAAAATCCATTTCGAATTTATATAATTATTTTTGAAAATTCTAAAAAAAATTGAAAAATTTCGAAAAATTTTCAAAAAATTTTGAAAATTTTCAAAAAATTTCGAAAAAAATTCTAAAAATTTGAAAATTCTAAAAAAATTTGAAATTTTTTTGAAAATCCATTTTGAATTTATGTAATTATTTTTGAAAATTCTAAAAAATTTGAAAAATTCTAAAAAAAAAATTTCAAAATTTTTCGAATTTTCGAAAATGATTATACGAATTCGAAAAGAATTTTCGAAAAATTTTCAAAAATAATTATATAAATTCGAAATGGATTTTCAAAATTTTTCGAAATTTTTCAAATTTTTTTAGAAATTTCAAAAATAATTATAAAAATTCGAAATGGATTTTCAAAAAAATTTCAAAATTTTTTGAAAATTTTCAAAATTTTTCGAAATTTTTCAATTTTTTTTCAAAAAAAAAATAAATTTGAGGACCAAACATGTAATTTTTATTTTTGAATTTTTTTTTCGAGGACCAAACATGTAAAAAAAATTCAATAATGTTTTTGGATGTTGCATGAAATTATTATACGAATTCGAGGACCAAATGTGTAATTACTAACAAAGAGAGTTAACGATCGTTAATAAAAAACCCAAATCCGCCAAAAATATTTGTTGAGTACCTTTTTATGCAAGAAAAAAAGAATAGTACCTTAATTGGAAATGAACCCTAAGTTTGGTACCTTTTTGTGCCATTTGCCCTATATATATATATATATATATATATATATATATATATATATATATATATATATATATATATATATATATATATATATATATATATATATATATATATATATATATATATATATATATATATATATATATATATATATATATAATCTTTTTCAGCCAAAACACCGACATCAATAACAGCACCAACACCATCACCAATAACATCTAAATTTTTCCAGACATATACTATGGTGGGAACCAATGAACCATTAACATGTTAATTACATCATGCAATTTTGTAGTATTTGGTAATGTCTCTTGTCATTTGATGTTCTATTTTAAGATCTTGATTGCTTGCTGCAATGACACATGTTAATTTCCAAGTGAAGAATACTATTTTAACTATTTTATCTTTTAAAAAAGGGTTTTTTTAACATGTGCCCCGGAGCACATGTTAAGCACACAAAAAGGACGGCGGGATCCACGAAAAAGGACGTCCGGACCCACAAAAAATACACTTTTTAAATAAAATATGTGGGTCCGGACGTCATTTTTCGTGGGTTCCGCCGTCCTTTTTGTGTGCTTAATATGTGCCCCGGGGCACATGTTAGAAAAATCCTTTAAAAAAATATCTGATGAGAAAATTAACTTGATTGATGTGGATGATTAATTGATTATTCGGTTTAAGTATTTAGTGTCGAGACACGAATTCAACATTATTACATGAAACTATTTTTTATTGCAGCATAATTTTTCAAACACAATAATTTAATGCGAAAACTCTAGGCAAAATTACGTAAAACATGAGACGGGAAACGTGGTTTATGTTTAATCAATACAAGGAATATCGAAAAAGTTGTTGCATAGTCAATTAAACACCACTTTTAATAAAAGTTTGTCGAGTGATTCAACCACATGTTACCACCAAATAACTTGTTATGATTATATTATAGTAGAAAGTGATACTGTTGCAGCTAGCTTTAGCTTATACTTATTTTTGTGTTTCACACGGGTGATCAGAAGTGAATTTATTTGATTAAATCATTTTGTATTTGAACTTTCAAAAGTTAAATAGTTTAATGTTTAGATAGAATTGTAAAAGAATCAAAACATAATTGATCATGTTGTTTTTATTGTGAGAGTGGATTAATATGTGAGTCATAATTTTTATTAAAGTAAAATGTTTTATACATTAATTTTATTTGTGTCAATTGGAAGAAAATCTTAATCCATTAAGAAGTACCTTTTTTTGTGTGCATAACACCTTTTTGCGAAATCTAAAGGTCGGAAACTAGTGACAGTAAGATCATAGTCAACCTTCTAGTGCATCAATACTCGTATTTCATTACGAAAATTAAAAATAAAATCTATAGCTAAAAACTAAAAGAGTAAACTGCAAAAATTGTCTTCTTGCTTTGGTCAAATTGCAGGTTTAGTTTCTGACCTTTCAAAATTGCAACAACCGTCTTGCATATTCGGTCTTTGATCAAATTTAAATGACAAAAATACTCTTCATCTTTGACCATTTAAGGGGTTAAAGACGAGAGCATTCTGATCATATAATTTTGCCCTGAGACTGAATATTCAACCAAAAGTTCCTTAAAAGGATGGTCGCTGCACTTTCAAAAGATCAAGAACTGAACTTACAATTTGACCAAACAGCAAGGATGTTTTTTTGCAATTTACTCAAAATGAAATAAAAGTAGTGGTATGCAATAATTTAGTCGAGAAACATTATCACCTTTCTTTTAAGTAGATTCTCCTTCTAGAACCAATCACCAACCACCTACTTACCCAGTTACCCTATAGCGACTTCACCATGTTCTTTCTATTCTTTTCTATTCTTCTTTTCTTTGAATAATATTGTTTCTACTTTCTACTATATGTGTTACCAACTTACCACGATACAACTTCTTTGTAATTGGTAGAGGTCAAGTCAGATTTTTGACAAAAAAGTTTCTTAGTTTGAGTGATATATTTTCTTTTGTTTAATTACCAGCTATTATATTATATGTATATGTTGCCTCTCACACACGAAAAATGAATACCATTGTGATTGTTGCTGTGAAGGTTCCTTTCATATACCTGTTGTTATAAACATATGTGAAGAAATTAGATGGTAAATTACTAATCTGGACCACTTATAATGAATGTATGATAATTCTTGAATTTTTGAATATTTTAAAACTTAAAACTTAATCAAACTTATATATTAGAATTATTTTAGTCACACACGGTTAATCTTTTGTGGAGTATCTTTTATATGACCAGAGAGATTTTGTGGGAGTTTTGTTTTGTGGTCATTTCAGTTGGTGCTTCACTAGGCGTGTTGAAGCTATTCCTTGTGGGGTGAACAATAGCCGATGCCAAAAAACATTTGGGATTAAGGTATTCCCGCTAATTTATATCTTTTTGTGAAATATGACATATGATTTTTTTATATTCCACTATCAAAACATGGGCAAATCGCATAAAAGGGTACTAAACTTATGTTCAATTTCAATTTAAGGTACTTATCTTTTTTTTTTTCTCAATTTAAGGCATCAAACTTTTTTTTTGTTGCAATTGTGGACAATTTACAGGTTACCAGGTAAAAATAAAAAAGCTATCAGGTCACCCACTTATCCACTCTATTTTCCGGCAACCTGCTCAAATTCCGGCGACCGGTTTTTCTGGCGAACGTTTGACGCCTTAATATCAAATTCTGGCAACATAAATAACACTAAATAAACCATCTAACAAAGGATATCTAGCTAGATGGTTTGTTCCTCCACATTTATTGTTGAAATCACTTAATGAAAATGACAAAGAACATCATTGGATGGTTCGTACTTCCAAACCCTTTTGAAGATCCAAAACCCATCAAAAAAGATTAAATTAGAATTAACAACAACAATATACTTTTTATATGGATTTTAGAATTGAAAAGATTAAACTAAAATTTATCATTTTTGTAGCAACTTACCCACTTTTATATGGTTCCTACTCCCGCACTTCTTTGGACATTATCATAATCAGTTGATGAATTTATGTTGAGGGTTTAATTGTGAAGTGTGTTTCTGTGTGGGGTAAAGCAAAAAAAAAAAAAAAAAAAAAAATTATATTAGATTTGAAGATATAATATTTTTATTGTGAAGTGATATAATGGACCAAGGATATCCCTACTTGAAGCAATCGAGAATATTGGGTCGAAAAACCACATTTTCTGTTTTGGTCGGAAAGTTGACCGGAAAACTGGTCGGAGAAGATGAAGTGAGGTGATGGTTACCTGCTACCGCTTGTGTGGGTAAAAGTTTCCTAACATTGCAACCAAAAAAAAGTTTGATGCCTTAAATTGAGAAAAAAATAGATAAGTACCTTAAATTGAAATTGAACATTAGTTTGGTACCTTTTTATCCTATTTGCCCTTAAAACATAACGTTATTTTATTTTTAATTCTTAAAGTTTTATAACTTAACAATTTTTTTTAAAAGTTTCTACTTTTGGAACACGTGGTTTTATGGGTTTGTTCTATCACTTTTATTTCTGACGGTTTTGAGTAACTAATTATCCAATTTTGATTTTTATTAGTTAATTTCAATGTTTTAAAAACCGGTTTTTTAATCGACCCGGTCGAGTCACCGGGCACCGGTTCGACCGCCGGGTCAACCCGGTTTTTTATTTTTTATTATTTTATTTTTTCCGACCGGGTCAACCGGTTTGATCACCGGGTCAACCGGTTAGACCGCCGGGTCTAACCGGGTCAACCGGTTAGACCGCCGGGTCTAACCGGGTCAACCCGATTTTCATAAAAAAAAATTGAAAAAAACCAAACCCGACCGGGTTTCATGACCCGGGTTTGCCATTCTGTAAAATTGTTATTTAGACATTTCACCTAAGTGAACTTTCTTTATAATCTATATATGTTGGTTATTTTTAAAGTTCAATTATCATATAAGATTCAAATAGTAGCCGGTCTTATGTTCAAAAAAATAATAGCCGGTCTTATCTACATGTAACATCTCTTTGAACATCAAAACTTATTCAAACAAGCTAACTGTTTTGGTCATCGTCCTGTGTGGTCCAATGCACAAACTATGACCCATTCCTTGTGAAGCAATTGGTGTCAATGTTCCAAATCTTCCACTAGAGAGACATATACAAAGACAGTGTTACACAAACAACCTTTGAGTTCATACCTTTACATTTAAACCCAACATGGTGACACTGTTTGCATTTTTAGACTTTCACTTGTTTTGTACTTTGCTACCAAATTAGTTTCCAGCTTCTACGATTTCTCTGAATGGACATGGGTCTTCTAAGAATTAAGAGTAAGATTTTCTTAAGATACTTTTGTCAACTACTCCGTGTAAATTAACATTGTTGTTTACCTTTACATTTTAGTATGTGTCAAAATAATTTTACGTAAAACATCAACCAATCGAACAAACTTTAAAATGTTAATATCAAACTATATATTGATAGCAAACTGTGATGATAACTTTTCTTACCTGTTTTATTTTATGTTATGAAGAGTTTTGAGACGAAAAACTTATAACTTACGACATATACATATATCGCATAAGAAGAAAATGCTCATTCTTCGAACCAGAATAGGTATACCATTAGTCTAAAGGCTTTTTGAGTAAATTGCAAAAATCTTCCTTGAGGTTTGGTGAAAATGTGTGTTTTGTTTGTATAGTTCGGAAAGTGCAAGCGACATCCTTGTGGGGAAACTTTGGATCCGATTTTGTCTTTCCCTAAACTGAAATTACTAAAATACCACTAAAATACCTTTTTGTTATGCCTATTTAAAGGAAGACAATGAGGGTATTTTAGTAATTTCATTTTAAAGAATGACAAAATCGGACCCAAGGATTCTCTATAAAGATGTCGCATGCACTTCACGAACCATACGGACGAAACATGCAACTTGGCCAAACCACAAGGATGCCTTTTGCAATTTACTCTTTGTTCCCCCTCTAGGTAGTCAAAACATATAGTTTGAGATCCTGAGAATAATAGTCAAACTCTTGTCATAGGCCTTGACAGACATCTGTCTGATCATAGGCCTATTGTAAAACCCGAAAATCTAAAACATATATAAAGACGAAAATACCCTTGGAACCAAGAATCACAAAAATACGTAAAACACGTTTATAATAAATTACGAAGTTAAAAACCTAATAAATAAAACTTAACGAATATAATTACGTGAACGACTTTGGTACGACAAGGATTTAAATGTTTTGCTAATAATGTTGGGCCGTTTATTTGTTGGACGGGCTCGTTGTTTTGTTTATGTTGCGCCAAGCCGAGGACCAAGAGGAGCCAAGAGGGCGTTTGTTTTGTGTTCGTGAGACCAAAGGGCCGAAGCCCATTTTGTGTGTGTTGGTGTGACCGGTTGGACCCAAGCCGACCCAAACCCAACTTATCTCCTAAACCTAAACTAAATGCTACTACTATAAATATAAGACATAATCATTAAATTGAAACCCTAGTTTGCTTTGCCTCTCCTTTTTCTTTCTTCTTGTTCGGCCGAGACCCATAACACCTTGGTGTTGAGATTTTTGCTTCGACAAGTTAAGGTATAACGTTTATTCGACTTCCTTTAACGTACTTTACATGTATATGTCAAGTTATATTTTGTTTGGTCGCGTTTTGTTCTCTTTTGTTTGTGGCCGAGAGGTGTAAACCGAAAACAAGACAAACCTTAATGAATTAAGCCTTGTAACTAATAAGGAACATGTAACGTAAGATGTAATATTGAATCGGGTCACGTATATGTTGAGTTAACCTAGGCCGAACCATGCATGAGTTAGGACCGAACCATTTGTAATCTATTCGGCCTATGTAAAACATTATAACTTGAATATGTAACATGTTTAGATGAGCTAGGACTTTCGTATGACTTGCTAGCCGAAACCCTAGTTGAACCGAATACATATGTACATGAGTTTTGGACGTGTAATAAATAAGTAAGGGTCACGTAAACATAAACCCTAGTTTAATATGTAAAGCGCATAAAGTATACTAAACCCTAATAACTTGTGGTCACATGAAATCATAAACGTGCATGGTAAAGTGTAAAAGGAAAGATGGTTATTAATTACGTATTAGGTTAAGTGGAGAGTCATTAAGACGTAACATATAAAGTAAATGCATATTAATGAGATATTAAAGAATAAGAAAACCCTAGAACATACATGAGAGTCGATTAGGGTTTGAACTAAATATAGTAATGCGTTATTTCATGTGTGAGTTATGACTTATAAACTATTTTCACATTTAACCCTAGACTTTAATAAATGATATAACGAACCCTAATCTACAACATTAATTATAAAATACTTAAGTCTCATTTAATAAAACCCTAAAGTATGAAGATCATTAAGTATGAATACCAAATATTAAAAGATCATTTCGATGATTATGGAATCATAAATAACGTGGACGACCGTTAATGTCTATAGGTTCTGTGAAGAGGGAGTAATCCTTTGCTTTCGTCTTTCTGCTTTTTGATCATTTGCGTTGGAATAAGGTACAGATATTCTGACCTTTTCAGTAGAGGTTTCTTTTTACGTTTTTCTTTCGTATTAGGGTTTCCTAAGCCTTTGCTATGAACCCAATCTGATTTGTTTGAGCTATTGCTTATCTGAACTCTGATTTCTGAATTATGAAACATCTGATTTTGAACTATCTGATATGAAAACTATGATTTTGGAAATATGAATGATTTTCTGATAAAATATGATCTGTGTCAGTTATGACATTCTGATTTGACCTAAGATAGTTTGACACCCGAGCCAAATATTTAACTAGTCATGGGGGTTCCATGTCCGTATCAGTGATGCACTTCTGATATGACTCTAGGGCAGTAGAGTGATGTTCTGCCACGTCTCTGGATGGTGAAGCATATTTGTGAATATGTAGGAAGGGGCGTATGGATGCATCCTAGATCTGTTATCTGTTATCTGTATTATGTTATCTGTTATCTGATGATTGATGCTGCGTGCATGCACGTCCTTCATAACTCTGGTAGGTCTCCCCTACAAATGTTGCCTTATGTGAATATGAATATGATCTGATATATGTTTCTGGGCTCGTGGTAGTTGACTATAAACTTTGTTTTGGAAATTATGATTTATGCTTTGAAAATGATTATGAATTTTGCTATCGCTCATTCACTTTATTTCATATCCGTTATAGTTTAGTATTCGCTTTTGCTTTCATATCTGTTCACTCGGCTTTTGAAGCTCAGCCGCACTTTTCTTTTCTTCCGCGGCAGGTATCTAAGCATTGGAAGCTGGGTTGCTTTGGGATGAGTGCTTGAGTGGACTTACCTTAGAGATTTAGCTTTGATTTCTTATGATGCCATTTTAGACTTATTTTATTTCGGATATTATGTTTGAAGTTTATTATGTTTCCGCTGGGACCTATGTATTGAAGTCATTTGACTTGGATTATTTCCGCATTTATGTTAAGACTTCTTTTGGTTATTTGTGTTTGCTTTGATATGACACCATTATTTGTGATTCCTTTACCCTTGGCGGGTCGGGGCGTTACAATTTATGGCATCAGAGCCCAGGTTTACGACTTGTAGTCAGGACCTGTGAACATAAGAACCTTAGGTTATCCCTTAGAGTTAGGATTTGACCTGTGAGGATTGGGTAGACTTAGGTTTCCTTCTGCGAACTTCCATTTCGTATCTCACCTTTGTTCTTTTGCTAATCGTTTGAATATCCTTCAGATGGTTCGAACTCGTCAGAATTTGGATGGAGACGATGATGCTCCTAACATGGATGCCGCGATTGCGAATGCTCTCAACTCTCTTTTCCCTGGTTTGACTACACCTGAGATGATGGAACAGGTGATCAACAATATTCGGAATCAGACTGGTGAACCTTCGGGAAGCGGTGGAGGTGCTCAACCCACAGGCATTCACACTTGGCTCGAGCGTTTCGGTAAGCTCAAGCCTCTTTCTTTTAGCACTGCTGCTACTCCCACTGAAGCTGAGGACTGGATCTGTCACACCCCCAATTTACCTGTTTTGCAGCGGAATGGAATTCCTGGGGATTGACTGTCATAGCACCACAATCACAGTTATATTGAACGACCTAAAGTGTCGTTTTAAAAACACATCGTTGGATATTTAATAAAAGCATTCAGAGTTACAACATAGGTCCCAAAAGTTTACAAAGTTTGCGGAAACATAAATATATTACAAGTCCAAACGATGTTTTTGAAAGAAAGTGCCATAATGTACAATGATATAAGTCGACGCCGCGACTCAAAAGGTGGTTCCTTAACCATGCCATGTTGAATATGCCTTAGTTACCTGAAAATACATTGCTAAAACGGGTCAACAATAATGTTGGTGAGAAATCATAGGTTTAAGTAAATGTTTTATACGACTACGCAAGTATAGATCTGGTATGACAATCATGTCACATAAAAATGTTACAGGTATGACAATCATGTCACATAAAAATGTTACAGGTATGACAATCATGTCACATAAAAATGTTACAATTGCTTTAAGCCCATGACACCGAAACTAGACTGTTCATAATGTAGGCCCCAAAAGAGTGTTTGCCAGACAACTCAATAATGTTATTAAATGAAATGCATCCGTATGACTAGTTGGGATTCACCAACCCGGATGGAGGCGTCACCCTCGATAGATCTATCCACTCACCCTCGCTTCTAAGATTAACGGTTCATGTTCAGGTAAAGGGGACTTTCAATTGGCAATGCGGTAACTTAAGCAATGTAAATGAATTTAACATACTTGGTATCGTAATAAAATGTTGTGCAATGTATTCTCCCCCGTAGATTTGAAATGAAGTAAAAACTTGAATAAATCGGGGCTATGAAAACTCACTTGATAAACTGGAATGATGACAAGAGTGAGTACACCGAGGTATAATGTGAAACTTTAATCTGGACCTATTACGAATGATATGATATGTACTGAGTTGCAATGTGATGTTATGCATGCATTTCGTATGTTATTTATACCATTTGCGAGTTTTGAAAATAATACTTATCGTCGAAAAATACTCTTTTGACGTCTTGACCATTCTTAAATCACTTTATAAGTATTTACGTCAAAATGTCATCCTACAATGGTTTCGTAATGATTTATGGTGAAATTTTCACTTTTCGTCGTAAAATAATGTCGTCGGAAATTTCATGAAAGTGACAAAAATGGCTTCGAAAAACTAGCCGTAAAATGGTGTACGTCGATCGTTAGGAAACGAATTCGACGGTTTTGGAAAGTTTGTATCAAAATCTAGAAGTTTCAGTTAAGGAGTTTTCGACTTAAAGGTCTCGAACATAAAGATAATAGAGGTTAAAGATGGTGATTTTGTCTAAATGTTGTGTAAAAAGTGAGTTTCGGCAAAGTTTAAGCATCCGTAATTAATTTATTAAAACTCCGCTATACAAACGGTCGATCGTTTTGAAAAATATGCTTGGTGATCTTAATTTCATCAGAAGACATTTCGTTCCAAAAAGTTCCACATCCACGTTAAAAACAGCCTTCAACATGGTCGTTTTAGTTACCGTAACACTTATCTCGTAAAATTAATATAGTTTTTCTAAAAATAATAGTTACGGCAAGTTTGTAAAAACGTGCATATTTTAGTCGTTTCAAATCCGTTTTCTACGTATAATACGTCCTTAGCTTCGTATCAAAGTATAATAATATATTTTTGATAAGTCGAAATAATTTGTAAAGCTTAGGACTCGTTTTTGACTCGTACAAAATAAAAACATGTTGCTGAAATTTTCTGAAAATGTATATATCGTCGTCAAACTTGAAAAATTCATAACTTCTTCGTTATAACTCCGTTTTAATCCGTTCAAGCGGCCACGGATTCGTTTTAAAGTATATTTTCTAAATATCAAGGCCAAAATTTCGTGCCTACTGTCGGATTTTCCAGAAAAACAAAATAAGGACATAACACTTTATATACTTGTCGAAAATAGTTTTTCTCGTACTAAACCTATTCCAATCCCTTTAAATCAACTCCAAAGCTAATCTAATCCTACCATACACCTTCTTAGGGTGTCATGGGTTCCTAAACATCATCAAGACCAAAATATACCAAGGGAATAATTATAGGATGATCTTATATATATATAACTCTAAAAATCATGTAAAAATGGTATAAATCAACATAAGTCTTGCATGTTTGCTCCAAATATGAAGAAGTAAATATGAAATGAAGATGAAATATGTAAAATGATAGTAATATGCTTACAAGTTAATATGATGAGGTGCAAAGAACCAAGGTTTAACCTAAACACCCTAGGTTTTTATTTCAAAACCTTATTAAGAGTGTTATCTAGATTGTGTATTTAACTTGATCTTGCAAAATTGATGATCCCTTGCTAACTCTCTTGAAGAACCGGTTTGGAGGAGAGAAACAAAAGAGAAAACACCTTTACCAACTATGAGTAAATGAAATGAATCAATGAGTGCATGAAGTTAAGATAGTGTATATATCTATACAATTGAAAATTTTGTACCACTCTTAAATGCATCACCCCCCTCATGACCGGATTTTGGGGGATAATGTTTCTCAAAATATATATATATATATATTTTTTTCTCTTTTATATATTGTGTAAAGTTGTTAAAAGTATAAGTAAAATGTATAGTTAGGTAAAATTGTTGTAACTTGTACATAATTGTGCAATTTGAGTAGTATGGACTAAAATAAGTTTTAAGGGATCAAAGTAAAGTATATTGAGATCATAAGAATTGTAAAAATACATTTCTTGTAAAATTTGAGTGATATAATAATTATCGTGTAGTTTTTAAGAAAAACGTTGTAATAATATAAATTTAACGATTTATATACAAAATAAATTTAGAACACTAGGTAAACTCAAAATATAGTTTTTATAAACTAAATGTAAGTATAAATATATATCGGGATCATTTTTGGAAGTAACGGATTAAATATTCAAAATAATAACTCACGCGATAACGTTTATTTAATATAAAATTTACGCGTTTAATGTGAAATGCAATGTCATGAATGAGCTAACATGATGCAAATGATGTTAATGAAATGTAGACTAAACTTAGTCCATATGAAATGTTCGTGATGATATGATCATGAATTCGCCGCTAAACCATAAAGGTTACGCGAATTTGGAACACGTAAACCTAGTTTACGATAAATGTTGAAATAGTGAAGCATGAATTGTTTTGAGAAATGACCTGAAAGTACGGGTTGTCACATTCGCCCATCCAAAAAGGAATTCAGTCCCTGAATTCAATCGTTGTTAGGTCTAACGGTGTCATCGGTGAAAGGTGAGGATATATGAGTCGTATCGGTTCGTCCAATGTTTTTCTGAATCGCACTTCGCTTTCCAAGGCAAGATTTTGAACATAATTTGTTACCAACTGAATTTCTAATGGTTTGCGGCTTATGGGACATATCTCCAAATTTTGCATCGTATAACGATGTAGCTTATCTAGCTATATGTTGTTACTTGTAACTGATTCTTGATTTGTATGACTTCTTTGTTTGTTTCATGAATGAGTTATGGACTAATGAATCGGACTTTCCTGATTTTAATCCTTGAATAAGTGATTGATACCTCAACCTTACAGTGCTTCAAATGGTGTAGTCAATATGTTCATGTGCTAACTATTGTTGCAAAGAAACTTGTCGATGGAGAATGTTTTGCCTAACCATTTCTGGAAAATCATACTGGCTTGAGCATATTATCTAATGTGGAAATTGCTCTCTAGCTCTAACCATTGAGCTGAGGATAGTAGGCGGTAATCATGTCTTAGTAGGTTTCATGGAAATCCTGAAATGACTGTCAGCAGTCTAAGGTGAATCGAATAGCTTATAATAGGTACAACTGGAATTGATACTACGTATCTCGTGTTAGATTTCAAAATGTTAAATCTGCCGGAAAGGACCTTATTGAAAAGAATAGATTATAAGTAACAGTTGTGATTCCTCGCGTTTCTAGTCCTATCGAATGTCATGACCTGAGTCTTACTTGCCTAAGGTGCTTAGTCTCTATGACTAAAATGTTTATTGTTTGATTATCGAAGTGTTTCCATGCTCCATGTAGTAAAGTCACAAACCTTAAATATTTAAGTGAGGTGGTGTAGTGATTGATTTTCAAGATTTGTTCCGATATTGGGTGCTTCCAAAAATAGTTCATCACTAATGTTGTTATCATGCTAACAAGAAAATAGATATCAGCTCATACTATGTCGAAGAATGTTTGTTCTAGTTTCACTTGTAGATGGGGAGTCATTGATTGTCCGACATGTTCAAACCTGTGGCATCTCTTGATATAGAAGTGAGGTTACTTGGAATTTCTAGAGAACACAATGCCTTAGGGGAAGTTTATATCGATAACCTCAATTTAACCAAATTTTCCTTTAAGGGACACTCATTGTAGGGAAGTTCACATATTGTTGAGGCCATGTTTAACAGAATGTTCTACAACCTCAGTTACAAGACTTGGTATATTTCTATAGTGTTGCTTCATGGGTATTCGCTTCGTATTAAATCTCGTAACTCGGTCTAGCTAGCACTTATGGAATGATAGAGTTTGGATTCTAATTCAAAATAGTGGTTCGGAATGTCTCGTGATGTCTTAAGATTTTTATTGAGTTGTGAAAGATCTCGTTACTTACTTCTAGCCCTTGTTGGAAATTCCAAAATCCTTTCATTGTTTTCTTGTATCGAGGAATCCTCCTCACAGATGGTATAGGAAGTCTTTCCTAAAAAGGTCACTCGTCAAATCCTAACTTATCGGTTGAGTGAGAGATAAATGACGTAAGCATCTATAGAGTGTTAACAAAAAGAAATGTTTATGCACGATTTATCTGATTATAAAACTTTGCTTTTAAATGAGGATTGTTTTAGGAGATTTGAAATGATGCTCGTTACTTTCATGACATAATTCTTCCTGAATTATACATAGGTGATCAGGCCATGTATAATCAAGGACAAATGATGTGATGCTTGTTTTTGTTGAAATGGTATTATGTTCCTCCGAAGTTTTAGATGGTATTCAACGTTTTGTTTTGTAAGATAATGGCTCTATGATTTTTCAGAGTAACATGAAAATCGTTTCGCATGAGGATATTAAATAGTTGATAAAATGACTGAAACCAATTGATAAGTTGGTAATAAAACAACTTGCGTTAAAACTTTATGAAACAACGTTTCTAAGATGGTGATAAAATAGTTTGAAATAAAGTCAAGTGAAATAATTTCATGAAATAGTAGCAGGATAATTTGGAATAAAATTTGTTGGATGGTTTGTAGGATACATAGGAGAACCTTATCGAGTAGTAATAGTCTACTAATTGGTCGAGAATAAAGTTGGCCTAACCCCTAGTAAGATAGTGATGTATCGTCGTGAAATGATGGAAAATTGGGCAATTGGAGTAAGGAATGAAATAAACAAGGTGGTGATTATCGTAGAGATAATAAATGATGAGGATTACATTAGCTAGAAAGGTACTTATTATCTGTTCCTGTTGGTGGTCTAATCGTGTTTCAAGTGTAGGAGTAGTAGGCGGTCTAGCAACAATAGCCCTAGAACTCTCACAGTCCTCAAACCTATGAGATGGTGTAGTGTCTATAGTCTTAGTGGTAGATGGTAATGGTGTGTCAAATCATGCATGCTTCCCAAGCTGCAAGTCAGGTGTATGAGTATCGTGTATGAGATGTGATGGTACGGATGGTGCTCGAAATGATAATGATGATGAAAATAATGACAATGATGATAATGGACTCCTTGTGGTGAGTTAAGAAAATAGGTTCATTAGGACTAAGCCTATAAGTCCTACCAAATGGTATGATCTGTCCCAACTAAATGATAAAAATTTTCCTGATCCTACAGTGAATCAATAGTGATCGTTATGGTGTAGGTGCAACTTCGTCCTCCTAAAAGGTCTCAGTGTCATCATCTGATGTTATCGGTGTTGAGTCAACTGATGTTAAAATTGTGATAGGGAATGACAAGGCATTCTCCATGTCAAAGTGATGTGAGTATAATGGGATGGGTATTTGAAGGCATCTATGTGACAATCGAGTTCGAAATGAAAGTAAATAACTCGTGAAATGTGCGTATAAAACCGCATGTATAGTGACTATGTATTTATGATGAAATGATGAGATGCTATGATGATGTAGTTATAGTCTAGGGTCAATGATGCAACCTAGTTCTCTATAACCGAAGCTCTGATGCCAATCTGTCACACCCCCAATTTACCTGTTTTGCAGCGGAATGGAATTCCTGGGGATTGACTGTCATAGCACCACAATCACAGTTATATTGAACGACCTAAAGTGTCGTTTTAAAAACACATCGTTGGATATTTAATAAAAGCATTCAGAGTTACAACATAGGTCCCAAAAGTTTACAAAGTTTGCGGAAACATAAATATATTACAAGTCCAAACGATGTTTTTGAAAGAAAGTGCCATAATGTACAATGATATAAGTCGACGCCGCGACTCAAAAGGTGGTTCCTTAACCATGCCATGTTGAATATGCCTTAGTTACCTGAAAATACATTGCTAAAACGGGTCAACAATAATGTTGGTGAGAAATCATAGGTTTAAGTAAATGTTTTATACGACTACGCAAGTATAGATCTGGTATGACAATCATGTCACATAAAAATGTTACAGGTATGACAATCATGTCACATAAAAATGTTACAGGTATGACAATCATGTCACATAAAAATGTTACAATTGCTTTAAGCCCATGACACCGAAACTAGACTGTTCATAATGTAGGCCCCAAAAGAGTGTTTGCCAGACAACTCAATAATGTTATTAAATGAAATGCATCCGTATGACTAGTTGGGATTCACCAACCCGGATGGAGGCGTCACCCTCGATAGATCTATCCACTCACCCTCGCTTCTAAGATTAACGGTTCATGTTCAGGTAAAGGGGACTTTCAATTGGCAATGCGGTAACTTAAGCAATGTAAATGAATTTAACATACTTGGTATCGTAATAAAATGTTGTGCAATGTATTCTCCCCCGTAGATTTGAAATGAAGTAAAAACTTGAATAAATCGGGGCTATGAAAACTCACTTGATAAACTGGAATGATGACAAGAGTGAGTACACCGAGGTATAATGTGAAACTTTAATCTGGACCTATTACGAATGATATGATATGTACTGAGTTGCAATGTGATGTTATGCATGCATTTCGTATGTTATTTATACCATTTGCGAGTTTTGAAAATAATACTTATCGTCGAAAAATACTCTTTTGACGTCTTGACCATTCTTAAATCACTTTATAAGTATTTACGTCAAAATGTCATCCTACAATGGTTTCGTAATGATTTATGGTGAAATTTTCACTTTTCGTCGTAAAATAATGTCGTCGGAAATTTCATGAAAGTGACAAAAATGGCTTCGAAAAACTAGTCGTAAAATGGTGTACGTCGATCGTTAGGAAACGAATTCGACGGTTTTGGAAAGTTTGTATCAAAATCTAGAAGTTTCAGTTCAGGAGTTTTCGACATAAAGGTCTCGAACATAAAGATAATAGAGGTTAAAGATGGTGATTTTGTCTAAATGTTGTGTAAAAAGTGAGTTTCGGCAAAGTTTAAGCATCCGTAATTAATTTATTAAAACTCCGCTATACAAACGGTCGATCGTTTTGAAAAATATGCTTGGTGATCTTAATTTCATCAGAAGACATTTCGTTCCAAAAAGTTCCACATCCACGTTAAAAACAGCCTTCAACATGGTCGTTTTAGTTACCGTAACACTTATCTCGTAAAATTAATATAGTTTTTCTAAAAATAATAGTTACGGCAAGTTTGTAAAAACGTGCATATTTTAGTCGTTTCAAATCCGTTTTCTACGTATAATACGTCCTTAGCTTCGTATCAAAGTATACTAATATATTTTTGATAAGTCGAAATAATTTGTAAAGCTTAGGACTCGTTTTTGACTCGTACAAAATAAAAACATGTTGCTGAAATTTTCTGAAAATGTATATATCGTCGTCAAACTTGAAAAATTCATAACTTCATCGTTATAACTCCGTTTTAATCCGTTCAAGCGGCCACGGATTCGTTTTAAAGTATATTTTCTAAATATCAAGGCCAAAATTTCGTGCCTACTGTCGGATTTTCCAGAAAAACAAAATAAGGACAGAACACTTTATATACTTGTCGAAAATAGTTTTTCTCGTACTAAACCTATTCCAATCCCTTCAAATCAACTCCAAAGCTAATCTAATCCTACCATACACCTTCTTAGGGTGTCATGGGTTCCTAAACATCATCAAGACCAAAATATACCAAGGGAATAATTATAGGATGACCTTATATATATATATAACTCTAAAAATCATGTAAAAATGGTATAAATCAACATAAGTCTTGCATGTTTGCTCCAAATATGAAGAAGTAAATATGAAATGAAGATGAAATATGTAAAATGATAGTAATATGCTTACAAGTTAATATGATGAGGTGCAAAGAACCAAGGTTTAACCTAAACACCCTAGGTTTTTATTTCAAAACCTTATTAAGAGTGTTATCTAGATTGTGTATTTAACTTGATCTTGCAAAATTGATGATCCCTTGCTAACTCTCTTGAAGAACCGGTTTGGAGGAGAGAAACAAAAGAGAAAACACCTTTACCAACTATGAGTAAATGAAATGAATCAATGAGTGCATGAAGTTAAGATAGTGTATATATCTATACAATTGAAAATTTTGTACCACTCTTAAATGCATCACCCCCCTCATGACCGGATTTTGGGGGATAATGTTTCTCAAAGTATATATATTTTTTTTTTCTCTTTTATATATTGTGTAAAGTTGTTAAAAGTATAAGTAAAATGTATAGTTAGGTAAAATTGTTGTAACTTGTACATAATTGTGCAATTTGAGTAGTATGGACTAAAATAAGTTTTAAGGGATCAAAGTAAAGTATATTGAGATCATAAGAATTGTAAAAATACATTTCTTGTAAAATTTGAGTGATATAATAATTATCGTGTAGTTTTTAAGAAAAAAGTTGTAATAATATAAATTTAACGATTTATATACAAAATAAATTTAGAACACTAGGTAAACTCAAAATATAGTTTTTATAAACTAAATGTAAGTATAAATATATATCGGGATCATTTTTGGAAGTAACGGATTAAATATTCAAAATAATAACTCACGCGATAACGTTTATTTAATATAAAATTTACGCGTTTAATGTGAAATGCAATGTCATGAATGAGCTAACATGATGCAAATGATGTTAATGAAATGTAGACTAAACTTAGTCCATATGAAATGTTCGTGATGATATGATCATGAATTCGCCGCTAAACCATAAAGGTTACGCGAATTTGGAACACGTAAACCTAGTTTACGATAAATGTTGAAATAGTGAAGCATGAATTGTTTTGAGAAATGACCTGAAAGTACGGGTTGTCACAGGATCACTCATGTTGAGAAGCTGTTTGAAGTAGTGGGTTGTGGAGATGGATTTAAGACTCGTTTAGCTGCATTCAAGTTGGAAGGTGATGCTTTGAATTGGTGGAAAGCATTGAAACAAGCACGAGGAGGAGATGCTTTCGCTGTTACTTATACTTGGGCGGAGTTTCGGACTATCTTCTATAACCGTTACTTCCCTGATGCTGAACAGCAAAGGTATGAGAGGGATTATCAGGCGATCTACCAGTTTGATAATGAGAACTCCAATGAGTACATGAGTAGGTTTATGAGGTTGGTAAGCTTTGTTGGAGCGATTGCTGGAGATGGCAGGCGCTAAGCTAAACATTTCAAATGGGGACTGAAGAAGTGGGTGTTGGACCGACTGCTTAACACTGAGTATGAGGATGTGTCGGCCTGCAATGATGCAGCTCGTAACATTGAGATCTTTCATGAGGGTTCGGGTTACAACAAGCGTAATCGCGATGGTGATCGGATTCAAGGTAGGACTCAAAGTAATGAGTATAAGGGAAATACTGGCAGGAGTTATGATTCAAGGGGACAAGTGGATAAGGGTTATGATCAGCGAGGTCAGTCGGGAAGGAATGTGGACTCTAGGCGCCCTGAGGCGAGGGGTCAGGATAGCAGAGCTGCTGGTAAGAACGGAAGTGATCGTCAGAATCAAGGTAACAATAACCAGCGTTACAACAAAGATCAGTCGGCTCGAGGATCGAATCAGGGTCGTGCTTCAGGATCTTCTGGTCAGCAAAGGACAGCTGAAGTTTTGCCTCCCCCACCTATCTGTACTACTTGTGGAAAGGCTCATCCGGGACCGTGTTTCAAGGCCACTGGTGGATGTTTCTCTTGTGGTTCCACTACTCACAAGATCAAGGATTGCCCTAAGAGGAACCCGTCGATTCCTGGAAACTACACCAAGCCGCCACCTACTACTGGACGTGTTTATGCTACTACTCGGAATCAGGCGGAGCACACTTCAGGTACCATTACGGGCACTCTTTTCATTGATGATTATTCTGTCTTCGTTTTATTTGACACCGGTGCCACACACTCCATTATATCTGTCACATGTGCTAAGAAACTTAATATGAAGCCACAACCACTAACGAATCACTTATCGATATCTACGCCTATGAAAAACCACATGATCATTGATCATAAATACGTTAAGTGTCCTCTTCGTTTTGATGATCGTATTCGCCCTGCACATCTGTATCCTCTCGACATGGTCGACTTTGATATCATTCTAGGCATGGATTGGTTGGCTTATCATAGAGCTTCCATCGACTGCTATGCTAGAACTGTGATCTTTGGAGACGTAAAACATCCTGAATTCGTTTATTATGGTTCTAAACCACTCAAATCTGTTAAGCTCATTTCTGCTATGAAGGCACGGACCATGATTGCTCATGGGTGTCAAGGTTTTCTAGCATCTGTTAAGGACACATCTTTGGAGAGTCCTAACATTGAAAATCTTTCTGTTGTTTGTGAATTCACCGACGTTTTTCCCGATGAACTCCCTGGACTTCCCCCAGCTTGAGAAGTTGAGTTTAGCATTGAGTTGATTCCTGGTGCTAAACCGATTTCGAAAGCTCCGTATCGTATGGCACCTGTAGAACTGAAGGAGCTGAAGGAACAGCTGCAAGAGATGATAGAGAATGGATTCATTCGACCTAGTGTTTCTCCATGGGGTGCACCTGTTTTGTTTGTGAAGAAGAAGGATGGAAGTATGCGTCTATGTATCGACTACCGTGAACTCAACCGTATTACTATTCGAAACCGTTATCCTCTTCCACGCATAGACGATTTGTTTGATCAACTGCAAGGAGCTAAGTTCTTTTCTAAGATTGATCTGAGGTCTGGTTATCATCAACTACGTGTGAAGGAGCAAGATGTTCCTAAGACCGCGTTTCGTACCAGATATGGTCATTATGAGTTTCTCGTTATGCCTTTTGGTTTGACGAATGCGCCTGCTGTGTTTATGGACCTGATGAATCGTGTTTTCCATGAGTTCCTCGACAAGTTCGTTATTGTTTTCATCGACGACATTTTAGTTTTCTCCAAGTCTGAAGAAGAGCATGAGCAACATCTCCGGATAGTTTTGGAGATTCTGAGGAATAAGAAGTTGTACGCCAAATTCTCGAAGTGTGAATTTTGGTTAGGACAAGTCGCTTTCCTTGGTCATATCGTATCAGCTGATGGTATAACCATGGATCCGTCTAAGGTTGAGGCTATCACTAAGTGGCCAAGACCTACGACAGTGACTGAGGTTAGGAGTTTTCTAGGACTTGCTGGATACTATCGGCGTTTTGTTGAAGGTTTCTCTCGTTTAGCTTTGCCTTTAACCCAATTGATGAGGAAAGGTGAAAAGTTCGTGTGGACGGATGAAAGAGAAAAGAGTTTTGAAGAATTGAAACGAAGGTTGGTTTCCGCTCCTATTTTGACTCTTCCATCTGGTTCTGGAGGATATCAAATCTATAGTGATGCATCTAAGAAAGGATTGGGCTGTGTCTTGATGCAACATGGTAAGGTGATAGCTTACGCTTCAAGACAACTGAAACCTTATGAGGAGAATTACCCAACTCATGATCTTGAGTTAGCTGCTGTGGTGTTCGCGTTGAAGATCTGGAGACATTACTTGTATAGAGAGACGTGTGATATTTTCACCGACCATAAGAGTCTCAAGTATATTTTCACTCAAAAGGAACTCAATATGAGACAAAGAAGATGGTTAGAACTTCTTAAGGATTATGACACTAACATTCAGTACCATCCTGGTAAGGCTAATGTAGTTGCTGACGCACTTAGCCGGAAATCAGGCATGCTTGCAAGTATTGAGATTGAGCCTAGGATCATTTGTGACTTAGAGCGTTTGGATGTTGAGTTGTGCGTACGAGGTTTTGGTGGATACTGGGCTAGTATGAAGGTGGAGTCGAACCTTATACTGCAAATTAAGGAAGCTCAGAAAGATGACGGCGAGTTGTGGGCCGTAGCTCAAAATGTTGAAGAAGGTAAGCAGACGGAGTTTAAGGTTGATAACGACGGAATTGTATGGTATGAAGATAGGCTTTGCGTTCCCAATGATCAGGTACTTCGTGAGAAAGTTATGACTGAAGCTCATAGTTCTCCTTTCACTATCCATCCTGGTTCTACCAAGATGTATAGGGATTTGAAACAGTATTTCTGGTGGAATGGCATGAAGCAAGATGTAGCGACGTTTGTGTCGAAGTGTATGATTTGTCAGCAAGTGAAGATCGAACATCAAAGAGCTAGTGGACTGTTACAACCATTGGATATTCCGACATGGAAGTGGGATAAGATATCTATGGACTTTGTGACTGGACTACCTCTTACTAAGAAGAAGCATGATGCGATTTGGGTGGTTGTTGATCGGCTAACCAAATCCGCTCATTTCTTACCAATTAGAAAGGATTATGGTATTGGTAGATTGGCCGAGATTTTTTAGCAAGAGATAGTTAGACTTCATGGTACTCCGACGGCTATTGTGTCAGATAGGGATCCGCGTTTTACTTCTCGTTTCTGGAAAGGTTTGCAAAAAGCTTGGGGTACTCGACTCAATTTTAGTACGGCTTTTCATCCTCAAACAGATGGTCAGTCAGAGAGGACTATTCAGACCTTAGAGGACATGCTAAGGGCTTGTGCTTTGGAATGGACTGGCAGCTGGGATGAATATTTGTGTTTGGTAGAGTTTGCATACAACAACAGTTGGCATGCTAGCATTAAGGCAGCACCGTTTGAACTTCTTTATGGAAGGAAATGTAGATCACCTACTTGTTGGGATGAAGTAGGTGAACGTCTAATCGAAGGTCCGGAAATGATTGAGATCACTAATGAGAAAGTAGCTGTTGCTAGAGAAAAGTTAAAGGAGGCTAGGTCTCGTCAGAAAAGTTATGCCGACAAGCATCGTCGTGATTTAGAATTTCGAGTTGGTGATCGTGTATTTTTGAAAGTCTCGCCGTTTAGAGGTGTGAAACGTTTTGGAATCAAGGGCAAGCTCAGTCCTCGATTCATTGGTCCGTTTGAAATTTTGGAGCGTATAGGAGAAGTTTCGTATCGTCTAGCACTTCCGCCTCAGTTATCGCATGTTCATGATGTGTTCCATGTATCTCTCCTAAGGGGATACAATTATCATCCATTACACGTTGCTTCGTATCCGTTTGATCAGATTCGATCCGATATGTCTTTATCTGAAGAACCAGAAGCTATTTTAGAAAGACAAGAAAGAGTTATGAGAAGTAAAGTCATTCCGTTCGTTAAGATTCTTTGGAAAAATCACCCGGAGCGTGAGGCTACTTGGGAGACCGAAGAGTCGATGCGAGCTAGTTACCCTCATTTCTTTGAATAAGTTCGGTATGTTCTCATCTCGTTTTCGTTTCGTTTCATTTCAATTTTCGAGGACGAAAATTTTTTTTAGAGGGGAAGAGTTGTAAAACCCGAAAATCTAAAACATATATAAAGACGAAAATACCCTTGGAACCAAGAATCACAAAAATACGTAAAACACGTTTATAATAAATTACGAAGTTAAAAACCTAATAAATAAAACTTAACGAATATAATTACGTGAACGACTTTGGTACGACAAGGATTTAAATGTTTTGCTAATAATGTTGGGCCGTTTATTTGTTGGACGGGCTCGTTGTTTTGTTTATGTTGCGCCAAGCCGAGGACCAAGAGGAGCCAAGAGGGCGTTTGTTTTGTGTTCGTGAGACCAAAGGGCCGAAGCCCATTTTGTGTGTGTTGGTGTAACCGGTTGGACCCAAGCCGACCCAAACCCAACTTATCTCCTAAACCTAAACTAAATGCTACTACTATAAATATAAGACATAATCATTAAATTGAAACCCTAGTTTGCTTTGCCTCTCCTTTTTCTTTCTTCTTGTTCGGCCGAGACCCATAACACCTTGGTGTTGAGATTTTTGCTTCGACAAGTTAAGGTATAACGTTTATTCGACTTCCTTTAACGTACTTTACATGTATATGTCAAGTTATATTTTGTTTGGTCGCGTTTTGTTCTCTTTTGTTTGTGGCCGAGAGGTGTAAACCGAAAACAAGACAAACCTTAATGAATTAAGCCTTGTAACTAATAAGGAACATGTAACGTAAGATGTAATATTGAATCGGGTCACGTATATGTTGAGTTAACCTAGGCCGAACCATGCATGAGTTAGGACCGAACCATTTGTAATCTATTCGGCCTATGTAAAACATTATAACTTGAATATGTAACATGTTTAGATGAGCTAGGACTTTCGTATGACTTGCTAGCCGAAACCCTAGTTGAACCGAATACATATGTACATGAGTTTTGGACGTGTAATAAATAAGTAAGGGTCACGTAAACATAAACCCTAGTTTAATATGTAAAGCGCATAAAGTATACTAAACCCTAATAACTTGTGGTCACATGAAATCATAAACGTGCATGGTAAAGTGTAAAAGGAAAGATGGTTATTAATTACGTATTAGGTTAAGTGGAGAGTCATTAAGACGTAACATATAAAGTAAATGCATATTAATGAGATAGTAAAGAATAAGAAAACCCTAGAACATACATGAGAGTCGATTAGGGTTTGAACTAAATATAGTAATGCGTTATTTCATGTGTGAGTTATGACTTATAAACTATTTTCACATTTAACCCTAGACTTTAATAAATGATATAACGAACCCTAATCTACAACATTAATTATAAAATACTTAAGTCTCATTTAATAAAACCCTAAAGTATGAAGATCATTAAGTATGAATACCAAATATTAAAAGATCATTTCGATGATTATGGAATCATAAATAACGTGGACGACCGTTAATGTCTATAGGTTCTGTGAAGAGGGAGTAATCCTTTGCTTTCGTCTTTCTGCTTTTTGATCATTTGCGTTGGAATAAGGTACAGATATTCTGACCTTTTCAGTAGAGGTTTCTTTTTACGTTTTTCTTTCGTATTAGGGTTTCCTAAGCCTTTGCTATGAACCCAATCTGATTTGTTTGAGCTATTGCTTATCTGAACTCTGATTTCTGAATTATGAAACATCTGATTTTGAACTATCTGATATGAAAACTATGATTTTGGAAATATGAATGATTTTCTGATAAAATATGATCTGTGTCAGTTATGACATTCTGATTTGACCTAAGATAGTTTGACACCCGAGCAGAATATTTAACTAGTCATGGGGGTTCCATGTCCGTATCAGTGATGCACTTCTGATATGACTCTAGGGCAGTATAGTGATGTTCTGCCACGTCTCTGGATGGTGAAGCATATTTGTGAATATGTAGGAAGGGGCGTATGGATGCATCCTAGATCTGTTATCTGTTATCTGTATTATGTTATCTGTTATCTGATGATTGATGCTGCGTGCATGCACGTCCTTCATAACTCTGGTAGGTCTCCCCTACAAATGTTGCCTTATGTGAATATGAATATGATCTGATATATGTTTCTGGGCTCGTGGTAGTTGACTATAAACTTTGTTTTGGAAATTATGATTTATGCTTTGAAAATGATTATGAATTTTGCTATCGCTCATTCACTTTATTTCATATCCGTTATAGTTTAGTATTCGCTTTTGCTTTCATATCTGTTCACTGGGCTTTTGAAGCTCAACCGCACTTTTCTTTTCTTCCGCGGCAGGTATCTAAGCATTGGAAGCTGGGTTGCTTTGGGATGAGTGCTTGAGTGGACTTACCTTAGAGATTTAGCTTTGATTTCTTATGATGCCATTTTAGACTTATTTTATTTCGGATATTATGTTTGAAGTTTATTATGTTTCCGCTGGGACCTATGTATTGAAGTCATTTGACTTGGATTATTTCCGCATTTATGTTAAGACTTCTTTTGGTTATTTGTGTTTGCTTTGATATGACACCATTATTTGTGATTCCTTTACCCTTGGCGGGTCGGGGCGTTACACCTATTCTCATGCGGGAGTTGGTTGTGGACTATGGGCCGTCTCTTTTCCGTGTTTTTCATTCTTGGGTTCTCTAAAGATGGGTTTGATAAGCTTGTGGAAGATTCATGGAAAAACTCGGCTTGTGTGGATTCTAACAGTAATTCTATTTTGAAGAAGAAATTCAAAGCTCTTAAAACTTTGATCAAAGCATGGTGTAAAGAAGATAATCAACGTTCTAATGCAGCTAGATTCTCCATCCAATCTCGTATTACTGAATTAGACAAGCTTTTTGATAAAGGGAAGGGTAATGAAGGTCTTGTCATTGAAAGGACATCACTTTTAAAGGATCTCCATGATATTAATGCTCACTACTCCTTAGACTTGGCTCAAAAGGCGAAGATCCGTTGGTCCATCGAAGGAGATGAAAATTCTAAGGGTGCGTTTAGTTGGAGGAAAACACCCTTGTTTGCCACAAAATATTTTATGAAAAACAAGGAAAATAGAGATCGCGTTCAAATTAACGTTTTCCAACAAGATGTTTTGCAAAACACAAACTCCCCTATTTTCTAACTTAACAAGGAAAATTACAAAACAAATTTTAGTTGTTTTCCTTGTTTTCCTTTGTAACCCACAACCTTCCCTCCCTTCTTCCAAATAGAAAATACAAACATCAACTAAACGCGTTTTCTATATTTTCAAGTGTTTTGTGGAGATAAATTTCCCTTCTAAATTTTCGCAAAACTAGAGATAGAAAACACAAGAATTTTTTCTCCAACTAAACGCACCCTAAATATTTTCATGGAATAATAAACAAGAAGCGGTCCCAACTTGCTATTCGTGGCATCCTAGTCGATGGAGATTGGATCGATGAGCCATACAAAGTGAAAAACGAGTTCTTTAGTCACTTTTCTAATCAATTTTCTAGCCATTCTAGTCCTAAAATCAACCTTGACCCTCAAACGTTTAAACAACTTTCTGATGAGCAGAATGAGAATTTTGAATCCACGGTTACCTATGAAGAGATTAAGAAAGCGGTTTGGGATTGTGGCACAAATAAATCCCCTGCCCGACAGATTTTGTTTTGATTTTATTCGTATATATTGGAAGATCATTGATCAGGATGTGGTTAACGTTGTTCGTGAATTCTTCGTTTCGAGTAAGTTTCCTCCTGGGAGTAATTCTTCGCTTATTACTCTTATCCCTAAGAAGCAGGATGCTAAGGTTGTGAAAGATTTTCGCCCTATCACTCTGATTGGTTTCATTTACAAAATCATTTCTAAGATCATGGTGAACCAGTTAAGCCTTATGATTTCAGATCATATTAGTAATGTTCAATCCGCCTTCGTCGCTAATCGACAAATTCTTGATGGTCCCTTCATTCTTAACGAGTTATTATCGTGGTGCAAATATCATAAAACCAAAGCCATGATTTTCAAAGTCGACTTTGAAAAGGCTTTCGACTTAGTTAGATGGGACTATTTGGATGATATTCTAAATAACTTTGGGTTTAGTTCTAAATGGAGAGGTTGGATTCAAGGGTGTCTCAATTCTTCCATGGGGTCTATTCTTGTTAATGGTAGCCCAACCTCTGAATTTAAATTTCATAAAGGGTTGAAACAGGGAGATCCCTTATCTCCTTTTCTTTTCATTTTGGTTATGGAAAGCTTGCATCTTTCTTTCACCAATATTTTAAATGTTGGGCTTTTCAATGGAATCCGCATTTACGATTCCTTGTCCTTGTCTCATTTATTCTACGCCTATGATGCTGTTTTCATTGGTAAATGAGAGAAGTCAATTTTTACCACTATTGTTCATACGCTTAAATGCTTTTTCTTGGCTTCGGGTCTCAAGATTAATATTCATAAGAGTAACCTTATGGGTATTGGTATTCCCTAAGAGGAGGTTACAATGGCAGCAAATCTCATTGGTTGTACTACCTTTTCTACACCCTTTAACTACCTTGGTGTTAAGGTAGGGATATCTAGCTCGAGAAGCAAGTCTTGGGATGATGTGCTTGCTAAAATTTCTTCTCGTTTATCGAAATGGAAAATTAAAACTCTTTCCATAGGTGGCCGCTAACTTTAACAAAATCGGTTCTAAGCTCCATGCCGTTATACCATATGTCGATCTATAAAGTTCCCAGGGTGTTCTCAATAATATGGAATCCTTTCGTAGGAGGTTTTTCAATGGTGTTAATAAAGATGAGAAGCAAATGTCTATGATTGGGTGGAACAAAATTCTTGCTTCAAAGAAAACAAAAGGTCTTGGTATGTCTAGCTTCTTTGCTCTAAATCGAGTGTATACACGTTTTTGGGAAGACCCTTGGCTTAGTGATACGCCCTTTATGCACATTTACCCTCGGCTGTACTCGTTAGAATGTGCTAAACATGCTACTGTAGCTGTCAAATTAGCTAATTAATTAATTCTTTTAGAAGACCTCCACATGGAGGTATTGAAGAAGAGTGGCTCCTTAGCCTTGTTGATAATGTTGCTCCCGTATTTCTTTCTAACTCCAACGATATATGGGTGTGCTCTCTTGATCCATCAGGTGAGTTCTCTGTTAAGACGGCCCGTTCTTACATTGATGAGTTCTTATTGCCTATGGTCGGTGCTCCCACTAGATGGGTGAAGGTTGTCCCGATAAAGATCAATATTTTTGCTTGAAAAGTGAGTTTGGATAAGCTTCCATCAAGGTTAAACTTGTCTCTTCAGGGGATAGATATTCCGTCTATTATTTGTCCCATTTGTATTTCCACTAGAGAGTCTTGTTCTTACCTTCTCTTTTCTTGCAACTTAGCTCATCTTATCTTGTTGCTCGATGATGGGAATTAGATATTCCTGATTTTCATTCTTATGAAGATTGGCTTGCTTGGCTTATTTCTCTCCATCTGTCTAAAAGGCTTAAAGAGAAGGTGTCTTTTATGTTATGTGGTGGGTGATATGGAAATTCCGTAATCAAGTCTTGTTGGTGGTTCTCAACCGCGTTTGGAGCTTCTCTTTGATGAGATTGTTTTATTGTCTTTTACGTGGTGCTCTAGTAGATGTAAAAATAAATTTGATTGGATATCTTGGTTGAAATGTCCCGGATCCTTATCTTTGTAATCTTCTAGCGTCTTGCTAGCTTTTAATAAAATTTGCCGTTAAAAAAAAAAAAAAAAAAAAAAAAAAAAAAAGCTCTTGTCATTTTTACTAGAATGTGTTTGGTTAATTTAGTGTCCAATGATCTCTTATTAGATTTAAACATAAACTAGACTAATTATAAGAAGATTCGTTGATAGAAAATTAGTGAGCAACTCAACAAGGTTCAAGTCAGAGACATCGTCAAAGAGTCAAAGATAAGTTGAATATACTCTCTAACTGATGCGGAGTCAGCTTGTATGTATTAGAACTAGAATCTGAATGACAAAGGCTGTTTAGGGATCGACAATGCCCTGATGAACCTATCAGCTCTCTGATCTAACCAACAGAGCTTAACTTAAAATATGTCTTAGATATTTAGGCGAAACTTTTTTCAAGATTGCAAATGAGCAGGATAAAGTGTATCATTGAGAAAGTCACGACAAGTACCAGTTGGTTTTCATAAAAGTAAGGTTGTTGTGTTTTCAAAAAAAGAAACATTTAATGAAAGATGTACTTCTCCATTAAATGCTTAACACGTTTCAACAACTTTCACGTGACATCCTTGTATGTCTCATATTTAAAGAGAATTTTGATCGGAGTAAATGTTATCTCTTCCACATTAATTGTATCATTTAATAAGAGCATTTAATCTCGTTTGAACATGCTAATGTCCCTGACCCAATCAGAGACTCAAGATTTCACTTGCAAACTTTAACCTTTGTTTGAGTTTGCTTGTTCAGAGAGCTAAACCTTATTTTCATTCAATTAAGTGTTTATCCGCAAAACATTTTGTAATTCTTTCATTTATTCTAGTATAAATTATATTCTAAAAAGTTTATCTATGTGTTATTGCATTCATATATTTTTATGATTTGTTTCACAAAATAGTCATGGATTAGGGACTACATTTCGTATAAGAGCATATTTGGTCTTAAAACATATCAAAACAAGTGCTCAATACTCAAAACTTGAAAAAGAAATCTTTTAGGTCAATGTGTCACAAAGTTACACCAGGCTAAAAAACATGCTAAATGACTTAAAAAATAAAGGGGTTGAAATCCCTCAACCTGTAGCAGACACCACTTTTATGAACAGTTTACCCAGATAATGGCTAAGGCTGAATCAAACTCAGATGGCCAACAATGCTATAAAAATGATAGTCTAACCACTCTTTTTGGCAAGTACAACTAAGAGGAGGACCATCCATGAACCTGAAATAAAAAAAGGTTCTTGTCCAAACCTCCTTATCACCTGCTTTGTACTTTAACTCTCTTGTGCAGACTTAAGACAACAACTCTATTGTAGAGGAAGATACAAGGAGTAGTCAAGAATACCTCTCTAATCTAACTATTGAGTTCAATGACAAGGCTCTTCTTTACAGTGAGAGAAGAATTTTAGAAGGTCAAGGGGAGTTGGAACTGCTAGGGTGCTCACTGACACGTCAAAGTAAACTTGCTTCAGTTATGGAATGAAAATGACATTTCAAAAAGATTGTCCTAACAACAAAAACTCATCTCCCTCATATCCATCAGCATCCAGATTTCAACACAAGCCCATGCATCAACCTATGACACCATCATTTTCATCAAATTAACAGACTAGAGCCCTTAAAAAATTTCAAAAGAGTTACGGGACTCTATACAAAAACAAAAAGGTTGAGTTGGCTTTACTCACTCAAAAACCCTCATCATCATGCAACACCAAGAACAAGGACAAAGGTTTATTTGTTGAATCATATGATTGGGATGTAAAAGATGTATCATTAGTGGATTATGAATTCGTCTCTACGAAAGAATTTATAGTAATAGATGAAGATAAACCCTATGTTAGGAATAATGATTCCCGATCAGGTCAATGATTTGATATCACCGAGAAAAAAGGTACGCAGACTCTTACAAATGGATGATAATGCCGATAGAAATATTGCATTGACTCTCTTGCTGATCTCCATTATGTAGAAGATCAAAGGAAGAACTTGCTCATCAAGTTTACCTTTTTATAGATAGAGCTGAGCAAGTGTAGATCGGAACTGTTAAACCTAAAAAATGTCAAAATTCACCACTTGACACTTCAACTTGAAAATAACAAACTGGTTTTAACCAATCAAGAGCTTAGAGAAGAAGTTGTGTGGTCACTTACAATAATTTAACTTTGTATAATTTTTATTCAAATAGGAGGAAATTGTTGGGCCAACTGAGTGCCCAATTATCTCTTACTAGATTTAAACATAAATAGACTAAGTATAAGAAGACTCGCTGATAACAAAATCAGCTAGCAACCTCAACAAGGTTCATGTCAGAGACATCGTCAATGAGTCAAAGATAACTTGAAGATATACTCTCTAGCTAATGTGGAGTCAGCTAGTATGTATTAGAACTGGAATCTGAAGGACAAAGGTTCATCAGGGATCGACAATGCCTTGATGAATTTATCAGCTCTTTAATACAACTAACAAAGCTTAGCTTGAAAAATCTCTTGGATATTTAGACGGAACTTTTCATGATTACAAATGAGTGGGATAAGGTGTATCCTTTAGATAGTCAAGACAAGTAAGAACTGGTGAAAAGGCAGTGAACAATTAGCGACATTGTTCACAAAAGTAAGGTTGATATGTTTTCAAGAAAAGAAGCATTTAATGGAAGATTTACTTCTCCATTAAATGCATGATATATTTCAACAACTTTCACATGACATCCTCGTTTGTCTCCTATATAAAGAGAATGTTGGTCGAAATAAATCTTATATATTCCACATTAATTTTATCATTTAAGAAGAACATTTACATTCATTTGAACTCAATGTTGTCCCTGATCCAATCTGAGACTCAAGATTTCACTTGGAAACTTTAACCTTTGTTTGAGTTTGTTTTTCAGATAGATAAAACTTATTTTCCTTCAATTAAGTGTTCATCCGCAAAACACTTTGCAATTTTTTGATTTATTCTAAAAAATTATACGTTGAAAAGTTTATTTGTGTTATTGCATTTATATCTTTTTATCCTTTATTCACAAAATAGTCATGGATTAGGGAAATACATAATGAGTTTCGGGTTTTTTTTAATCTTTTTTTCTAACTTGTTTGGATACTTCTAAGTGAGATTTTGTTGGATATTGTAACAAATTGGATTTCATAAACACATAACACATCAATAATATGGGGCGTACACTATGAGTTTTAGAGAGAGAAAGTAGAGAGTTTTGGGAACTTAGTGAGACAAAGAAAAAATGATATTGAAAGCTCCAACCCTCTACCTTGGGAGGTAGAGGGTATTTATAGTTTCTTACAAGACACGCCTCCTACGGGCTGTGGATCAGGCATACAATGGGTAAAGACCCGTCCGTCCTCCATGGTGTTACTCAACAAACTACTTACTAACATTACATGACTACGACTACGAGCTTTCTACCGAATACATATTCTTGAGGTGACCGACTCTTTAACAACTGGATTTTCTAAATCCTAACAATCTCCCCCTAAGGGAGGTCACCTCAATTTACATTGAATACAAACAGATATTACACTTTGATTGTTCTTGGATTCTTGATTAAGTTCTTTGCTCTGTAGTCCATAGCTTTTGATTCTTCATGTATCGCATGTTTTGTTATTTCAAGTAGAGGTTTTTATCTGATCCACGTGAAGATGAGTATTGAGCCAGCATTGAGATCATATGCCACCATAAATCTCTGACGTATCCTTCGAAGTGTTGCCATCATGTAAAGTTGTGACTTTTGGACCAACTTGCTCACATTCTGAATCATGATATCTTCTTATCAGAGTTGCAGAAGCTTTTGTTGATTCTTGATATTTGCAGCAGCATATTAGAAGCATGGAGTGAAGATATCAGAATCACTTGATGAAGATATGCATATATCATGATTTCTTTGAAATGAACGTGATGTGTGAGCATGCGACTATGGAATGACTTATCAATTCTGATCAGCTCCAACCATCGGGTTTCCCTGCATACAATAGTTAGTAATAAAGCGCACGAAAGTGTCTTTGATCACTTTCGTTGAATTGAGGTATACGGCCGACGGTTCCCCATTGATCAGTACAAGTACTGCCTGTGATCAGATAAAATTCAGAAGAATCTCCTTGACATGGTTTCGCAACTGCTCTAACTGTTCTCAAACCGGAACGTCTCAAAGAAGACAACACGGAGTGAGTAAACCAGCGAATTGAGATTCACTTATTGATTAAAAGTGATTTGAAAAACAATCGTGTATTGCTTAATATAAAGTGTTTTGCAATACAACGAAGGTTTTAAGGAAAATCAATTATCAATCATAGACACCTTTTATTTTGAAATATTAATACACAGTCGATGTGCTAGAGAAAAGAATTTTAAACACAACGACCGGTTTTTCAAAGGTATCCGTCAATCCATTTCCTGGACCAAGGTTGATTCAATATTGAATCGCCCCATCGTTTCTATCAAGTTGTCACAAGTTTGATCTATTGGATAGATCTCACATGTCACCCACCAAGAGCTTGTTTGATGTTGGCTCTAGAAGGATTTCCATCTTCATCGTAAATATTTTACATATTACTCAGATGTTCTGGCAATACCACAAGGATAATGCGTAGGACTCTTAAGATATATTCTCACTTTCCACATTGTGTGAAACAACGAGTCTTCATAGATTGTGTTCTAATGAGATTTATTGATGATCTCTTGGCTCTAGACTCAATAGTGCACTTTTGGTTTCCTATGCCGGAGACTAGGGAGAGGGTCTCCTTCTTCAATATCAACAATCTCTAAGAGAATGTCGATAGTTTATGTAGGTTCCCCGTGAGAATGAAACAAGTCCTTTTAAGAGGAACTTGAGTAGCTTGGGAAGATGTAGTGCAGTGCGTCACTGGGTCCATAACGTCTTGTCTTCAATACCGGTGTTACCTTGGTAACCACCAGTAGCATATGAATTGAACCCGGTTTCTGCCCTAAGGTTGAAATAATGGAGGGTTATTTCTTTTCACCCTTTTCTCATTCATTTATTTTTCATTCTTCAGCCCCTTCAGTGCTTACCGAGATTTCATAACTAGAACCTTGTTGGGTTTATTCCAGTTCTAGCTCTATCTCAGTCCGCACTCTTCCCATTTCTCACTTTTCTCCTTTTTTTCATCATACCTAAGGACTTCTACACTATCTAGTGGATTGTCCCTGGGTAGATCCTTCCGGCTCTGGCGGGATCGTGAGAACGAATACCTAACCTAACCATCCTTATATCTCCATGCATAAAATAAATTGGTAGGTCTTTTTGTATTGTTCATTCCGACTCGAAACCAATTGAAATTCATTTGAAAATCAATCAAGGTACTTGTGATATAGAATCAAAGCGTTTTGTACCTTAATTGTTTTTGATATTTTAGAAATGCTCCCCCTCAGCATGTGCTTCAAGTATTAGAAATTGTTTTAGCACATGGAGGCAAGAGGACTTTGAAATCTTAGATTAAAAATTAAAGATCCAATCTTTGATTAACATTTTCTAAAATGACCATCATCACTTCCCGATCAAATCCAGTATTTTCAATACTTTGGATAAAACAAATTTGGGAAGGATGAGGTTTTCTTATGATTGCTCCCCCTCAATATGTGCATCGAGATTCAAAAGAGTTTTGCACATATTAGAAGGAACCTGCACTTTGAGACAAATCAATCACGTTTCCATTCCTTTTGGTTTAAGATAAATGCTCCCCCTTAACATGTGCATGGAAAATTTGAAATCGTTTGGCACATGTAGGGAGGAGAGCTTGTTATTATAATTCAAAACCACTTATCGAATTATCAGTTTATATCCAATTTAAATCACAAATTCTCCCCCGATCACAATTTTCAAATCCTTTAAGATTTGTGATCTCTATTGATTTAAATTAATTTTGAAAAAACTTTTGAAGAGAATTGTGACTTGCTTTTGAAAAAACATTTTAACTGATAAGGATCAGATTCTGAAACTTTAAACTCCATTGTTCAAACATGCATAAACATCTTTGAAAACATAACATTAGCCAAGGTCTGGATCCAATTTGTACAAAACAAATTTCTTTTTGACTCTCCAGAATTAAACCATGCTGGTTTACGTGCTAATTGTTTGATTTTTTTTTATTTGATTGAAATCATTCTCCCCCTCAATCAATGACATAAGTTGTTGATTGAGTGTTAGAGATTTTGACAAATGATAAGTCCCGATGATTTTAAAAAATATAGTCTGAGTTATTTTTAAAGCAATTTTGTTTTCATTAGATGACAAATATTTTTCAGAAGAATATTTAGAAGGAAAAATATTTGTAATGGAAATATTTGTCTTTTTGGCGACAAACATTTGTTTTTAGAATCAGAGCATGAGGATTCAAAAATTAATTAAAAGCATGGCTCTGTTCTTTCATTTAAAACTGGTTACTGCCTGACATGACAATAAACTACCATTTTTCTCCTTTTTTTTTTTTTAAGTTTATGTACATTTGAACTTCATCTAAAGACCCGTGCCATTCTTTGAGTGACAAATCCAAGTCCGTAGGTGTTAACGAAGAACAGAAATAGATGGGAAAAATAATATTTTTGGGCTTTTTCAAAGATTTTCTGATTTTTTATGGATTTTTTACATATTATATTTTTCTATTTTCTTTTTGTGGGTTTTATAATTTTGTATTTTGTTTTTTGAATAAATATGTACAAGAGATGGATGAAGAAAAGCCTTGACTCTTTAGACCAAGTCGTGGAAGGATAAACTCAAAACGTTCTCTAGGAAGAGCTTTGGTGAAGATGTCTGCTAACTGATATTTAGTCTTCACAAAATATAGTTCCACCACACCATTCTCCACTTGCTCCCTGATGAAGTGATGTCGAATGTCGATATGATTTGCTCTTGAATGTTGAACGTTGTTGCATGAGAGAGCAATGGCACTCTTGTTATCACAGTATAGAGGGATTTTGTTGAATTCAAAACCATAGTCAGATAATTGGGATCTCATCCATAGGATTTGAGCACAACAAGATGACTTGGCTATGTATTCTGCCTCTGTATAGGATATTGAGGTACTCATTTGTTTCTTTGAAGACCAGCTCACAAGCTTATCACCCAAAAACTGAGCACCTCCCGACGTGCTTCGACGTGTATCTTGACACCCTCCATGGTCAGCATCTGCATAGGCTGTTAGTGACATACCAGTGTCCTTCGGGTACCAAAGTCCCATGTTGATGGTTCCTTGGAGATACCGAAAGACCCGTTTAACCGCTTCAAGGTGCTTTTTGGTAGGCTTAGCCTGGTATCTAGCACACATGCATACAGCGAACAGAATGTCTGGTCTACTGGCGGTAAGTGTGACAACTGGCAATTTAGGGAGTCTATTTTAGGTAACCGCATTACGTTAAACTAAACCGAGCTTTGCCTTTATCACTATTTTTATAAACCATGAGTTGATTTTATATCGTCTATTGGTTTTTATGGTTTATTTCACTAATGAATGAGTTATCGTATGAGTTTTAACTCTATTTGGTAGGCACTATTCGATTCGGCACTAGAAAAGCCTAAAACGAGAAATATTGTAACTTTTAGACCGTAACTCGAAAATTGGCAAATAAATAGTCAAAACTCGTGGAAAAACATAAATAACGATGTTAGAAAGTCGAATGAACTTCGTGGGACACTCGGGGGACAATATATGAGCTCGGAAATGGGTAAACGGGACGTTTTACAAAAAATGGCAACCACGGCCCCTCCTCGTTTACTTAGGCCGGCGCCCCTCCCCTCCCCTTGATCTGCTCCGAACCGTCAAGTCTAAACAGACTTAAAACAGTTCAGACACAAATGCAATTAGGATCTGAGGAGTACAATGTTTCCCCGGGTCGTTATGTCCCAGCGAGCTATGCAATGGATAAATCAACGTCTAGTAATCGAGAAGTTTGAACGAAAAAGGATTATGATTAGGAGATTATAACTACAGAAATATCAAACAAATACAAAGGCTAAAATGCAAATGAGAGGAAATTAAAAAGATAAAACCTATTAAATAAACGCTATCACTATATTTAAAGTGATGAACGTTTAAAACCTAAAACGTACGTTTAAATCAAAATCTACGCGACGTACAAAATAAAAAAGTGAAACTAAGTCAATATTAACCCTAAAGATATGAAAATGATGTTTCTACAATCCTAATAATAAAAGAAAATTTATGGAAAAAGAAAATTATTTTTAAGACTAATTATCTAATTAAAAACTATTTTTAACTATTAATTAATTACCTAAAATACAAGAAAATAGGAAAATGAGCTAGAAAAATAAGATTAAGACTTGGAAAAGTCTAAAATATCAAAATAGACTTTTCAAAACTATTTTTGTATTTTTGTGACTATTTTTCTAATTTCTATGAATTTTAAACTATTAAAAACTAATTAAATTACTAAAAATTACCAAATAAGCTATGAAAAATCTAGAAAATTACTTTTTTTACTTTTTATATTTATCTAAGCCTAGGAAAAATGAAAACTTATTTTTTTGGAACCTTTTTCTAATTTTTTGTATTAAATGGTATTTAAAAAGTGTTAAAAACTAATAAAAATCAAGAAAAATAGTAAAACAGATGAGAAAAATCTGAAAATTTCAGGGAAATTCTAAAATTATATAGAAAAGCTATGAAAATTGGAAAAACAGGTGCTTGTGTTCAAGATTATGTAACTGATGTGAGATTGCTTTTTGAAATAAGCACTAAATAAGCCAAATGATTAAGACAAGCTACCAACTGTCAACAGAAGTTCTAATAAGCTATATTAACCAAAATTCAACTAAAAGTAACAAGCTACAACTACTGATTAGCTCAATATCACAGATTTGAAGCTTATGAGATTAAGCTAAAAACAGAAAATGGTATCACTTTGCAGGCTAGAAATAAGCAACCAAATAAGCACCAAACTAAAATCCAATGATTGAAACCTCAACTAGACCTAAGAGACTACCTAAGACCAAAATACCAGCCCTTGACAAGCTTCTACAAGCTCTGCACAAGCTTGGCCAGAACTGAGAAAAGACTCAGCTAATACTGAGTCTTGGTGCAGGGCAGATGGGGTTCACTTTAAGCCCCTGCACAAGCTTATCCACAAAGCTTAAGGCAAAAACAGATATGAGGACTTAGAAACAACCTAGAGGACTACTTGTAGACCAAATTTCAGGACCTAAAACCTTTTAATGAGACCTGTGCATCATCTGTAATTTCTGCACAAAACAAGATTTTTGACCATTTTGACTTTTTGAAATAGAAACACAGTTTGACTTTTTTGAGTTTTAAACCTGATTTAATGATTGATTATGTTGTTAAATGATGTTATAAAGCTATTACAACCTTTGTCTATTACTTTTAAACACAAAATGATGAATTGCTCTTTTAAAAATCCACACAGTGGACTGTGAGAATGATTTGAGTGGAATTTTGACTTCTTGAGGTATGGAACACAAAAGTAAGACAGAGATAGGTCTAATATGGCTAGATAAACCTGAACCAACAAAAGTTATACACTGAATAAGTCCTGGACCTAATCAAATCAGCAATTCCAAACACCCCTTAAAAACTTGTTTAACAAGTAAAACTGAACAAAACACTTACCCAACTTGTAATAGTGATCAATCTAAGTTTAATTAACCTAAGTACTACTGTTTGACCATGTTTTAACAGGATTAAACAACAAAAGCAGATTATGCAAGAATTTTATAAAATCACTTACAAAAGTCCAATGGCCACTATGGCCTGTCACACATGAAACAAATGAACCACTATCCTAATCCAACCCAATAGCTTCCATTTCAACCCATTTCCACCTTTGAATCACACAATTTTCACCTCTGTACCCATTTTCCTTCTTGCTTTGACTTTTGTTGACCAAAGTCCAAGTATGCTTAAAAATAGAATTTAAGCTTATAAAAAGCTTTTATAAGCTTGTAAAAGCTATTTAGAGCTGAGAATTGAGATGTTTGAAACTTGTAAACAAGATTTGTGCTTATAAAATTTCAACAGTGGACATTAATGAGAGATATAACAACATTCTGAAATTTGATTCTTGAATTGATATTCAATACACTTAAAAACCTTAAGTTAACACAATTTAACACAATGGTACAAGTTTTACACTAAATTAACACTTTTACATAAAAACGACATAAGAAAAATAAATAAAAACTAGAAGACTCCTCTCTTGGCTTCCTTTTGCTCCATTTTATAACCCAATGACTTTCTCTATCTCTTCTGGTCAAATCCCATCAAAAATAAGGGCCATTGGATTGCTTTTGAGTGATCTTGACCGTTCAACTGATTTTGGCGCCAAAAACTTTTCTTAACAATTGGAGAGGTTAGAGTGAATTGGGGGAGAGGCATTTAATGCCTTTGGAGTTTGGTGAGGTGGGGGGGGGACAGGAAGGTGAGAAGGTGAGGCTATGGTGGTGCTATGGAGGCTGGGATGGTGGGCAGACATGGGGCGGGAAAGGTGGGAAAGGTGGATTTGGATTTGTTTATTTTAAATGGTGGGATTGGGTCGGGTTAAGTGGCCGGGTAAAGGGATTGGGCTAAAGGGTTTAGTTTTGGGCTTGGGTTAAATAAAGGGGTCCGGTTGGTTTGTAGAATTATTAAACATAGGGACCAAAAGTGAAAACTTTCTAAACTGAGGGACCAAACCTGAAAATTGTGAAAAGTAGCCAAAGGGGTGTTGTTGCCAACTTAAAATAGTCCAAGGGTTGATTTTTGACTTTTTTGAAAATCCCAAGGACTAATTTTGAACAATTTGGATTTTTAGGGACTAAAATGTAATTTTCTCAAAACTTTTAGGTTTCTCACCAAAGGACTAAATATGACATTTTATGATTTTAAAAAGACCTTTGGTGACTTTTCTTTTGAAATTGGGCTCAGGGACTATTTTTGACAATTTATGAAACTTGGGGGACTGAAACTGCAATTTTTGCAAAATTGATATGTTTTTCATCTGATTTTGATATTTTTGAATTTGAAACACATAAAACACTGATTTGTGATATTTTGATCATTTAGATGTGTTTCTGAGTATTTTTAGATGAATTTGCAGTTTATTTTGTATAAAACTGATGAGTATTTACACACTCATCAATCCCCCACACTGAGATATTGCTAGTCCCTAGCAATGATTTGAGAAAAAACTAATGGATTTGAAACTCTTTACCAAAAGCCATTACTTCTGGAGTAGCCAAATGTTTCAGTTCAAGTAAGAACCATGGTACACTGATAACCATGTGATTTTGAGCAAACCACCAGCTGTAAACGGATTTGATTTTGTCTTTACCAGAAGCCGTACCCTTCTGGACTAGCCAACTCTTAGATAAATTATCAACATTATCTTTGGTGAGCTGAATACCAATTATGGTTTTTCCACTGCCTTTACCACAAGCCATAATCTTGCGGGCTAGCCAACTCATTATCTTTTGAGGATGATGGGGAGCTGAAGAACCATACAATTTTGGGCAAATTGCAAGCCATATAAACGGATTTGAGAAATCTTTACCAAGAGCCGTTTGCTCCTGGATTAGCCAATCCTTTTGTCTTACAGACAAGGCGGACTGATAACCAGATGAGAAAGTGTAGAACACTTACTCCAAAAAAAAATTTTTTTTTTTGGCCAAAAACGGGGGGATTAGGCGGTATAATTACATGATAAAATTCGTGAGAATCCCCCCCACACTAGAGATGAATATTGCCCTCAATATTCAAAGTACCGGCGGTTATGCCGAAACAGAGAACGTGAAAGGGAAATACTATGGCCATTATTTAGGAAGAAGATTTTTTTTTTTTTTTTTTTTTTTTTTTTTTTTTTTTTTTTTTTTTTTTTTTTTTTTTGAAACATGTGGGCAACCCCCCCACACTAGGGTGGTAGAAAGAGGTGAGAAGACAGAAATATGGGTGAAAACCCATATGGCTTGCTACTGTTTTTGATTACCGAGTCGCTAGCTTGACTCGATCCCCGCATTCATTGGTTCATGGGGAATGTTTGTAAGTCCGGGACAACCATGGATGGAATGTCCTCGCCAAAGTAATGCTTCACTCGATGACCATTCACTTTGAAATTAGGACCATCGGGTTGAGATAACTCAATGGTACCATAAGGATAAACCTTTGCGATAGTAAATGGACCAGACCAACGGGACTTGAGCTTTCCCGAGAAAATCTTCAATCTTGAATTGAAAAGAAGGACTCTATCACCAACGTTGAAAACGCGGTTCTTGATTTTTGAGTCATGGATCTTCTTCGTCTTTTGTTTATAGATCAAAGAGTTCTCGTAAGCTTGATCACGGAGTTCATTTAATTCATTCATTTGAACTTTCCTATGATCACCCGCTGTCTGAATGTCAAAGTTAGCATGCTTCAAGGCCCAGTATGCCTTGTGCTCGAGTTCAACCGGAAGATGACATGCCTTCCCGTACACCAGCTTGTATGGAGTGCACCCGATGGGTGTTTTGTAGGCTGTACGGAAGGCCCAGAGTGCGTCATCTAATCTATCCGACCAAGAGGCACGGTTTTCACCAACCGTCCTCTCCAGAATTCTTTTTATCCCACGGTTAGAAACTTCCACTTGCCCACTTGTTTGTGGGTGATACGCAGTAGAGGTACGGTGAGTTACACCATACTTTTGCATGACTCTTGCAAATTGGTCATTGCAGAAATGCGTACCACGATCACTGATGATGGCTCGTGGAGTTCCAAACCTAGCAAAGAGAGATTTCAAGAATTTCACAACAACTCGGGCATCGTTGGTGGGTAAAGCTTTAGCTTCAACCCATTTTGACAAGTAGTCAACGGCCACGAGTATGTATTTGTTTCCGTGAGAAGAAGGAAATGGTCCCATAAAGTCAATGCCCCAGATGTCAAAAATCTCACACACTTGAATGGCGTTTTGCGGCATTTCATTCCTTTGTGAGATATTCCCGTGACGTTGACAAGCGTCACAGGTTTTGACGAATTCATGGGCATCTTTGTAGATCGTGGGCCAATAGAATCCCGAATCAAACACCTTCTTGGCGGTGTAGTTGGGGCTATGATGTCCCCCAGTAGGTCCAGAATGGCAAGCTTTGAGAATGTCAATAGCTTCCTGACCATATACACATCGCCGGATGACTTGATCCGCACAGATTTTAAACAAGTAGGGGTCGTCCCAGAAATAATGTTTCACATCTTTGAAGAATTTATTTTTCTGTTGGGACGACATCCCTTTCACTACAAAGTTACCCGCATGGTAATTTGCAAAGTCGGCAAACCATGGGGTAGAAGAATCTCCACGAAAAGAAACCATATTGAGTGTTTCGAGAGGAAATGTTTCATTGATTTCCTTTTTCTCGAACACATTTTGATGAGGGTTCTCTAATCGGGAGAGATGATCAGCAGCCAGGTTCTCAGCTCCTTTTTTATCACGAATAATGATATCAAATTCTTGTAGGAGGAGAACCCAACGGAGCAATCTCGGCTTTGCATCTTGTTTTGCAAAGAGATATTTGAGTGCCGAGTGATCCGTATACACCACGCATTTGGTCAAGATAAGGTATGGCCGAAACTTCTCAAACGCATACACCACAGCTAACAGTTCTTTTTCCGTAGTGGTGTAATGAGTCTGAGCTTCAGTCATAGTTTTGCTCGCGTAGTGGATTGGCTGGAAATGTTTGGTTTTGCGTTGCCCCAAGACTGCACCGATTGCAAAATCACTTGCATCGCACATTAGCTCGAAAGGTAAATCCCAGTCGGGGGCAACTAGAATGGGCGCTTCCGTAAGCTTTTTCTTAAGTGTTTCAAAAGCTTCGATGCACTCAGGAGAAAAGATGAAAGGAGCATCTTTTTCGAGAAGATGGGTCATTGGCCGGGCGATTTTAGAGAAATCTTGAATAAATCTACGATAAAACCCGGCATGACCAAGGAAACTCCTAACACCTTTGACAGTAGTGGGATGAGGTAGCTTAGCAATGACATCAACTTTCGCTCTATCAACCTCGATCCCATTCTTAGAAATC
Organism: Chrysanthemum seticuspe; assembly: GCA_019973895.1. NCBI lineage: Eukaryota > Viridiplantae > Streptophyta > Magnoliopsida > Asterales > Asteraceae > Chrysanthemum > Chrysanthemum seticuspe. Next base: position 212,823,065 of record BPTQ01000001.1, on the reverse strand, counting down.
TTATGGCCGAGGACTATGCCCTCTTTGACCATAAAGTGGCTCTTCTCCCAGTTTAGACATAAATTGGTGTCTTCACACCGTTTAAGCATTTTGTCTAAGTGGGAGAGACAAGTCTGAAATGAATCCCCAATGACCGAGAAGTCATCCATAAACACCTCCATAGTTTCCCCGATCATGTCGTGGAAAATGGCCATCATACAACGTTGGAACGTGCCAGGAGCATTGCATAAGCCAAAAGGCATACGTCTGTAGGCAAACGTCCCGTATGGGCAGGTGAATGTAGTTTTCTCTTGATCCAGCGGATCAATGGGGATCTGAAAGTATCCTGAGAAACCATCAAGGAAACAATAGTACTCGTTCCCTGCTAATCTCTCAAGCATCTGGTCCATGAAGGGTAGAGGAAAATGGTCTTTTCGGGTGGCGTCATTTAACTTTCGATAGTCAATGCACACACGCCACCCCGTAACCAATCGAGTTGGAATCAACTCGTTTTCTTCATTCGTGACAACAGTAATGCCACCCTTTTTTGGAACGCAATGAATTGGGCTAACCCAAGGACTGTCAGAGATCGGGTAAATTAGACCGGCATCAAGAAGTTTGAGAACCTCTTGTTTGATAACCTCGTGAATCTTAGGATTCACCCTTCTCTGACTTTGGACTGCTGGCTTGAAGTCATCCTCCATTAAGATTTTGTGGGTACAAAACTCAGGGTTGATACCCTTAATATCGGAGAGTTTCCAAGCAATTGCTTGCTTGTGTGACTTCAAGACCTTTATGAGAGCAGTTTTCTCCTCCTTAGTTAAATCCTTAGCAATAATGACGGGTAATTTATCATCACCCTCCAAGAATGCATACTCGAGATGAGGAGGTAGATCCTTAAGTTCAACCTCGGGAAATTCATCAGTAGAAGTTTGCACTGATTTGATTTCCTCAGTCGTGAATTCCTTCGGAGGGAGTGAAGGTAAAGAATCTTCATTGAGCAACTGCTCAAGATAAAGAATATCCCCCTCCGAATCATACACACCATCAATTCCAGGCGGAATTGATTCATCGGCAGCCAGAAATGCATCGATCTCTTCCAGAAGGAAGTCACCTCCCTCAAATGGAGTGAGAGAGGGGGAAGAGTCGGCAATGATAGGTTGAGAGGATGTGGTGGGATTGGAATTCCCACTCACAGAATTATGAAGATAACCAAGAAACTCTTGAGAGTACTCCTCTGAAGCAATGTCAATTAAATCGACTCGATTAATTGATTCAGTATCGTAATTTGAGGAGTACCTCGAAGTCTGATCGAGGTTAAAGGTAACAGCTTCATTACCCACACGGAGAGTGATCTCTTGCTCAAATACATCGATAAGAGCACGGCCCGTCCTCAAAAATCCCCGCCCAACAATGAGGGGAACTCGAGGATCAGCATCGAAATCAACGACCACAAAGTCAGCTGGGAAGTGGAACTTTCCTACTTTCACGAATACATCCTCGGCAATGCCAAGAGGACGCGAGATAGAACGATCTGCAAGCTCAAGAGTCATGCAGGTAGGAATAAGTTCCGGAAGAGAAAGTTGTTTCCAGACTGAATACGGCATCAGATTGATGCTTGCACCAAGATCGGCAAGGGCAAAGCATTCAATCATCCCGGGAAAAACACAAGGAAGAAGAAATTTTCCGGGATCTCCAAGCTTCTCGGGAAGCTTCTTTAACAACACTGCTGAGCAATTCTCATTCAAAGGAGTCTTAGCCATTTCAAACAGCTTTTCTTTGTTGCTCAGCATATGTTTCAGAGTAGATGCAAACTTCGGCATTAACATGATGGCATCCGCGAAGCTTATGTCAAAGTGAAGTTCTTGGAAAATCTGAAAGAATTTTTCCATCTGATGACTAGCTTTCTCGCGGAGTTTTTGCTCATGTAACCGTGAGGGATAAGGAAGAGAAGATTTGGATTTCTGATTCTCAACAGGAGCTACAGGAGGTTCAAAAACAACTCCTTGATTTGACTTGGGTTGCTGGACCACTTGAGGTTGGACTACCGAAGGTTGGACGTGTGCGGTACTTCGTGGACTTGAATAATGTACCTTGTCCGTTGTTTCCTTGGTAACTTGACTAAATGCCACAGGAGGAGGGGGCATTGGAGTCGTAGGTCCATTGTGTTTTGGAGGTTCACTTTCCACTACCTTCGGGATAGAAGAAGAAGAGGTAGTAGGAATAGCGGGTCCAGCATATGAAGCACCACTTCGGGTTGTGATCGCCTTTGCATCGCCCCTCGGATTAGCGATCGTGTTGCTAGGTAGAGTACCTGAGCCCGAGGGTCGATCATTTAAAGACTTCTTGATGTCAGAAATTTGGCTGACCAACAACCGATTCATTTCCTCTTGGGATTTCATGAATTGTTTCAACAGCTCATCAGATGATGGTCCAGTTGGAACAATGGCTTGAGTTTGCACAGGGAAATTCTGGCCTCTATTGTTAGGATTAGGGCCTTGATTCTGAAAATTCCCTTGATTGTTTCCATGAAAATACCCAGGGTTGAAATTTCCCTGACCTGGGTTTCTATTGTAATTTCCTTGATGTTGGAAATTTTGATTCTGATTTTGAAAACCGTTGTTTTGATTGAATTGACCTTGGTTTTGAAAACCTTGGTTCGGTCTATTCTGATTCTGGTTACGGTTTTGATTCTGATTGAAACCAGGAGGTCCAGAGTAGTGGTTAGGACGGTGGTTCGGGTCTACAGGAGCACGATATTGATTGCCTCCTTGATTAGACATCCCGCCCACAGCATTGGCTTCAAAAGGGTTACTGTCGGTGGCCATACAGTTATAGTAAGCATGGGGGCCACCACAGGTAACACAGACTTCCACTTTCTTAACTTCAGCAGGAGGTGAAGTTTGTGGAAAAGAGACTTTCTTCTGGTTGGAAAGAACCAAAGCTTGGATAGCTTCCGTGAGTTTATCAATCTTAGCATCGGTGCTAGACTGACTCACGGGCGATGAAGAAGAAGAAGGACCAACACTGACTTGGGAAACAACCGGCTTGCTTCGTGCAGTGCGGACCTTGGACTTGTTTTCGATTATCGCCAAAGCTTCTTTGACAGTTTTGCTAAGGAAATTTCCTCCCGCGGAGGAATTGAGAGAATCTTGGTCAGATTGACTCACTCCATTGTAGAAAGTATCGAGTTGCATCAACTCGGAGAAACCGTGGTGAGGACATTTGCGAAGCAATTCCTTGAAACGATCCCACGATTCACTGAAGGATTCATCAAACTTCTGAGTGAATTTGATGATTTCATTTTTAAGACTCGTGGTCTTGGAAGGTGGATAGAATTCATTCACAAATTTCTTCACCAGATCTTCCCATGTCTCTATTGACTGAGGGGGTTGTTTTTCAAGCCAAACCCGGGCTTGCCCCTCAAGAGAAAACGGGAACAGAAGAAGCTTAACAGCTTCAGAAGGGACATTCTTATACTTGATGGTAGATGCAATCTTGTTAAACCATCGAATATGAGCATGAGGATCGTCCCGCTCAAAACCAAAGAATTGATTAGAGGTTACAAGATTCAGTAACCCGGTCTTGAGCTCAAAGTTTTCAGCCACGATGGCTGGCACAACGATAGCATCTCCATACCCGTCGATGGGTGCCTGGAGAAGCTCACACATAGGAATCTCATCCGCCATGATAACGGGATGAGTGCGAACAGTCCGGATCTCAGATCCGACTGACGGAGCAGAAAGTCTACGAACACGCCTTCTTGGAATCTTGACAAGCTCACGAAATGGGCTTACAGATCTAGAAGAGCGAGTGCGCATACACTAGAGTTAACTCTAAGGAAACTCAGAGTTAAGGAGAGAAATGGAATTATGAAATCTTTCACATGAGAATGAGAATTATGAAGACGGTTTGTAAAAATCAGGGTGAGAAGAATCTTTATGGGTTTTCTGGTTCTGAAACGTCGATATCACAACAAAATCAATTAACACAAAATCGAGGCAAAACAACAGTGAACTTAACCAATAATCCAAGATGAATGGCTTCTTTGAAAAAGGTACACCAATCACAATGGACACAAAGGCAAGTTTTATATCTTTAGTTCGGGAACTTATTATGGTCGCACCCCCAGTTAGGTAGTGCACTGCCTTGGTTTTCGGTGGTAATCTTTTAAGTTGTTAATTATTAGAGAAAACGACGATTCTTTTTGTATTTTTATTTTTGATACATATATAGAAACAAAAGAAAAATATTTTTGTGTTTTATACGTTTTTGGATGTTTTTGGGTTTTTGGATTTTTTAGAAGAAAATATGGATATATATATATACAGAGATGGACGATATAAACAATGAGTGAGGATTCAAACAACTAATCTGCTAAAACGGGAGATAAATCAGCACAGCTCCCCGGCAGCGGCGCCAAAATTTGATCTGCTCCGAACCGTCAAGTCTAAACAGACTTAAAACAGTTCAGACACAAATGCAATTAGGATCTGAGGAGTACAATGTTTCCCCGGGTCGTTATGTCCCAGCGAGCTATGCAATGGATAAATCAACGTCTAGTAATCGAGAAGTTTGAACGAAAAAGGATTATGATTAGGAGATTATAACTACAGAAATATCAAACAAATACAAAGGCTAAAATGCAAATGAGAGGAAATTAAAAAGATAAAACCTATTAAATAAACGCTATCACTATATTTAAAGTGATGAACGTTTAAAACCTAAAACGTACGTTTAAATCAAAATCTACGCGACGTACAAAATAAAAAAGTGAAACTAAGTCAATATTAACCCTAAAGATATGAAAATGATGTTTCTACAATCCTAATAATAAAAGAAAATTTATGGAAAAAGAAAATTATTTTTAAGACTAATTATCTAATTAAAAACTATTTTTAACTATTAATTAATTACCTAAAATACAAGAAAATAGGAAAATGAGCTAGAAAAATAAGATTAAGACTTGGAAAAGTCTAAAATATCAAAATAGACTTTTCAAAACTATTTTTGTATTTTTGTGACTATTTTTCTAATTTCTATGAATTTTAAACTATTAAAAACTAATTAAATTACTAAAAATTACCAAATAAGCTATGAAAAATCTAGAAAATTACTTTTTTTACTTTTTATATTTATCTAAGCCTAGGAAAAATGAAAACTTATTTTTTTGGAACCTTTTTCTAATTTTTTGTATTAAATGGTATTTAAAAAGTGTTAAAAACTAATAAAAATCAAGAAAAATAGTAAAACAGATGAGAAAAATCTGAAAATTTCAGGGAAATTCTAAAATTATATAGAAAAGCTATGAAAATTGGAAAAACAGGTGCTTGTGTTCAAGATTATGTAACTGATGTGAGATTGCTTTTTGAAATAAGCACTAAATAAGCCAAATGATTAAGACAAGCTACCAACTGTCAACAGAAGTTCTAATAAGCTATATTAACCAAAATTCAACTAAAAGTAACAAGCTACAACTACTGATTAGCTCAATATCACAGATTTGAAGCTTATGAGATTAAGCTAAAAACAGAAAATGGTATCACTTTGCAGGCTAGAAATAAGCAACCAAATAAGCACCAAACTAAAATCCAATGATTGAAACCTCAACTAGACCTAAGAGACTACCTAAGACCAAAATACCAGCCCTTGACAAGCTTCTACAAGCTCTGCACAAGCTTGGCCAGAACTGAGAAAAGACTCAGCTAATACTGAGTCTTGGTGCAGGGCAGATGGGGTTCACTTTAAGCCCCTGCACAAGCTTATCCACAAAGCTTAAGGCAAAAACAGATATGAGGACTTAGAAACAACCTAGAGGACTACTTGTAGACCAAATTTCAGGACCTAAAACCTTTTAATGAGACCTGTGCATCATCTGTAATTTCTGCACAAAACAAGATTTTTGACCATTTTGACTTTTTGAAATAGAAACACAGTTTGACTTTTTTGAGTTTTAAACCTGATTTAATGATTGATTATGTTGTTAAATGATGTTATAAAGCTATTACAACCTTTGTCTATTACTTTTAAACACAAAATGATGAATTGCTCTTTTAAAAATCCACACAGTGGACTGTGAGAATGATTTGAGTGGAATTTTGACTTCTTGAGGTATGGAACACAAAAGTAAGACAGAGATAGGTCTAATATGGCTAGATAAACCTGAACCAACAAAAGTTATACACTGAATAAGTCCTGGACCTAATCAAATCAGCAATTCCAAACACCCCTTAAAAACTTGTTTAACAAGTAAAACTGAACAAAACACTTACCCAACTTGTAATAGTGATCAATCTAAGTTTAATTAACCTAAGTACTACTGTTTGACCATGTTTTAACAGGATTAAACAACAAAAGCAGATTATGCAAGAATTTTATAAAATCACTTACAAAAGTCCAATGGCCACTATGGCCTGTCACACATGAAACAAATGAACCACTATCCTAATCCAACCCAATAGCTTCCATTTCAACCCATTTCCACCTTTGAATCACACAATTTTCACCTCTGTACCCATTTTCCTTCTTGCTTTGACTTTTGTTGACCAAAGTCCAAGTATGCTTAAAAATAGAATTTAAGCTTATAAAAAGCTTTTATAAGCTTGTAAAAGCTATTTAGAGCTGAGAATTGAGATGTTTGAAACTTGTAAACAAGATTTGTGCTTATAAAATTTCAACAGTGGACATTAATGAGAGATATAACAACATTCTGAAATTTGATTCTTGAATTGATATTCAATACACTTAAAAACCTTAAGTTAACACAATTTAACACAATGGTACAAGTTTTACACTAAATTAACACTTTTACATAAAAACGACATAAGAAAAATAAATAAAAACTAGAAGACTCCTCTCTTGGCTTCCTTTTGCTCCATTTTATAACCCAATGACTTTCTCTATCTCTTCTGGTCAAATCCCATCAAAAATAAGGGCCATTGGATTGCTTTTGAGTGATCTTGACCGTTCAACTGATTTTGGCGCCAAAAACTTTTCTTAACAATTGGAGAGGTTAGAGTGAATTGGGGGAGAGGCATTTAATGCCTTTGGAGTTTGGTGAGGTGGGGGGGGACAGGAAGGTGAGAAGGTGAGGCTATGGTGGTGCTATGGAGGCTGGGATGGTGGGCAGACATGGGGCGGGAAAGGTGGGAAAGGTGGATTTGGATTTGTTTATTTTAAATGGTGGGATTGGGTCGGGTTAAGTGGCCGGGTAAAGGGATTGGGCTAAAGGGTTTAGTTTTGGGCTTGGGTTAAATAAAGGGGTCCGGTTGGTTTGTAGAATTATTAAACATAGGGACCAAAAGTGAAAACTTTCTAAACTGAGGGACCAAACCTGAAAATTGTGAAAAGTAGCCAAAGGGGTGTTGTTGCCAACTTAAAATAGTCCAAGGGTTGATTTTTGACTTTTTTGAAAATCCCAAGGACTAATTTTGAACAATTTGGATTTTTAGGGACTAAAATGTAATTTTCTCAAAACTTTTAGGTTTCTCACCAAAGGACTAAATATGACATTTTATGATTTTAAAAAGACCTTTGGTGACTTTTCTTTTGAAATTGGGCTCAGGGACTATTTTTGACAATTTATGAAACTTGGGGGACTGAAACTGCAATTTTTGCAAAATTGATATGTTTTTCATCTGATTTTGATATTTTTGAATTTGAAACACATAAAACACTGATTTGTGATATTTTGATCATTTAGATGTGTTTCTGAGTATTTTTAGATGAATTTGCAGTTTATTTTGTATAAAACTGATGAGTATTTACACACTCATCACCCCTCTCTTTATTTGTTTTAGTCCCCAAGTCCCAAGTATATATACCCCTTCCCTCCTCACTTTTACTTCCCTTTCTCTCACTAAAAACACACACAAACACACCTTTATCTCTCTACTCTCTCTCTCTCCTCAAAACAAATAAAACCCTAACCCTAATTCATCACCACCGCCGCCACCTATTCCGGCCACCACCGCCACACGACGGCGCGTGACCACCCACCACCACCACCATATTGAAGCTCTCTTCCTCCTCTTTCTATCCATATATAACACTCTCACTAAAACCTTCATTAACACCTTAAAATCTAAAGATTTAGATTCGGATTTCTAGGGTTTCAAGTGGGTTTTGCAATTCATGTTTGGAAAAGGTAAAAGGGACTTGAATACACCTTGTTTGAGCTTGGTAAAGCCACGTATGGCTTGATTAGGGTTTTGACCCTATGATGAAATTTAGGGCTTTTGGTTTAAACGTGGGATTAAGTCTAATTAACACATAAATAAACGTGTAGCTAGTGTTTGGTATATATAATTGTCAACTTTGAGCAACATCGGTGTTACTTTGACTTTTTAGTCAATAGTTGACCACGACAACGCCGTAACAAGGACTTTAGTATAGTTTGGACTATTGATTGATTAAAAGCCGAGAAGTCATGACTCGTGCTTGTGGAATCGAAACGAATAACGATATGAAATTAATATGGGAATTTGACGAAATGTATATATATATATATATATATATATATATATATATATATATATATATATATATATATATATATGAAAATAGACTATGAAATATAAATAATAAAAGGGCTTTTGTACTAAAAATATCGATAACAAGTCTTATCTTGTTATTTACTTTTTTTTAAATGGAAATTAACGACTAAAAATGGAAATGTTTCATAATAAATAAGTAATTAATGTTTCAAGTACACGTTTATCGATAAATGCCAATTAGGGGCATTTAATACCATTTTCAAGTATTTATTTACTTACGTTGTGTGCATGGGTTACGGATAACCTAACGTTAATAATGTTGATCCACGTGGGTAGCGGACTTATTAGGTTGACGAATCTAATAAGAACCCACTAGGTACATTGGGTAACCTTATTATTGGGTAAATTATCCTTATGACTCTTTAGGATGCGACTGATTTATGGGATAATAAGCGACACGAATAAATAAACGAGTTTATCGAGTTGACGAATTCGATAAGGTCTACTATTTATTTCGAAACTTATTGAACTATGGATCTATCGCTTAGATGTCTCATTCTGTTGCATTGAGTCACATATTGGTTGTTTGAGTGCATTCATAGCATCATATTGAGTCGATACACCCACATGAGGATACCAAACATTAGGATTAAATGGTGAAACAAGACATTTTTGGAAATAACGAAATGGAATACATTGGGGTAGATAACGTTGATTTTGGGAATTATATATTAAAATTGGTCTACATTAATAGGTTGTGCCGAGTCGATAGTTGATGTGCCGTGATTACCGTTATCTTCTGCTAGTGTTTATTTGTACGTTGATTGCTTGAGGTGAGTTTAATAGCCTCACTTTTATCTACGTTTTTAACTAAATTGGGGTGAGAATCATGCTACTGTTTTTAGACCGTTAAAACTATTTGGATTTGCTTATATGCTTGACTGTTTAGATAGATGTGCGGTAGTTGTTGCCTTAGTCTAGGTTGAACCGTGCCTAGCTAAGAATAGACTTCTACCTCGACCTAGTCCGGGGTTGGCAATTGTTCTAGATTTTGCCACGACAGTGCTGGACTAGAGTCGCGGGGCCCGAGTAATCCCTGGATGCGGGATATGGATTGTGATCCGGTTAGGATTGGTTGTGAACGGTATTTATCTATCTTAGGTCTTGCATAGCAAATCAACTCCTATAGGTCCACTATGATTTTATTGAACTTAAACCTATGAACTCACCAGTGTAAGATGACCTTTTAGCATGATTTGGGCCTAATATTTATACTTTTAGATTAAATGTTTTGAATACTTAAATTTGGGATTGGTTTTAAATGTTAAATGACTATCTTTTTGCTATACTTGTGTGAGATACCAATCCAATAGTAACGCCCTGAAAACTTGATTAAGTCTTCCGCTGTACAGAGATTTGGGGGTGTTACAGATTGGTATCAGAGCTCAAGGTTATAGAGAATTAGGTATTTTAAAAACCCTAAACTATAACCTCTTTTTAAGAAAATTGATCCTCGACCGACGCACGCCCGCTTGCCAAGCCGAAGCTTCTTAATTGATTATGGTATGAACTGCGATTTGACTTATGAGATATTATGAGATGATCTGTTATGGGATATTGTGAACTGATTATGGAAACGTTATGATTTTGGGTAAATGAGATGTGATTATCGAGATACTACGGAATTTGTTTTGAGTAAACGGTATATTGTGATTTTGGAATTTTGAGCTCGATTGATTTGATATGGGATTATGTGATAGAACGAAACTTACGTGTTTTATTTAAAGGCATAATTTGAGTAATGCGGTACCTCTATTTTTTTAAAGCTTTAGTTATGTGATACATGTTTTGGTTGAGTTGATGCGCTTATTAAAACTAGTTGTTTCGAACACTTATACCTACCCTATGCCATTGTCACAGACTATGCCTTCACTATCTTTTGATGTGTCTGAGGAAGTCCTTGTTGTTGCTAGTTCGCCAGCATTGACTCTCATGACGGTTGCGCAGGGTAATCCTTATGAGATTACCCGTCACACTAGTTCATCATCATCATCAGATCGCCCTAGCTCATCTAGGCAGCTCACTTTACATCAGGTCTTAGCACGAGCCCAGACACCTAGGCTTGCTTATAGCACTGCATGCATGTCTGTGAGACCACCATCATCACCTATCCGTTTAGCAGCCCACTCTCTTCTGTCATCACCACCAGCATCACCATGTCTTAGGAGACCTAGATCCCCTACTGTACCACCTCAGGATTTACCTGCATAGAGACTCCGACTCATGGACTATCCTTCTATGGATGAGGGCGAGGAGGAGCATGAGATTGAGGAGCAGTATGTAGATGAGGATGAGGATCCTCAGGAGGAGGATGATGAGGATATCCCAGAAGGGGGTACTCCTCCATTGCAGAGTCCTGCACATTCTCCGGGACCAGGTTCTCCTTTGCCTGAGCCTAATTCCCCTGGACAGCCTTTTGGTTTTGATTCACCTCCACATTCACCTGAGATAGGTAGCCCGTTTGGATCTGAGATACCATCCGAGATTGCTTCAGAGCCCGAGGAGTATGGAGGTACGGGTCTGATCTAGAGGAGGATTATATCCCAGAATATTAGTCTCAGTAGGTTGTCAGATCGAATAGACGGAGTGACGAGGACTGGTGTAAAGGATTTGAGGATAGATTTGACTAAGATAGAGAAGAAGTCGATGGCCTTGAGATAAGGTCTGTCGGGACTTTATGAGCAGGTAGGAGACCGGCACACAGAGTGTTTGACAGCCTTAAAGGCAGACCAAGCGCTTCAGCGCAAGTTCACCGGGTTGGAGAAGGAGGTCGTGAATCTTAGGAAGGATTACGACTCTCAGCATTTGGGGATTTTGTCACTATGGAGAGTGATGGATGATGTTTGGAGATCATTTAGGAGTGCTCGTAGTCGTGGCTAGATAGTATTGGATTCATAGCTTTGTACCATCTTGAAACTAAGTAGTACTAGGTTCGAGATGTAGATCTATCCTAGTTATCTTATTAGTATCATCGTTAGGATCGTTTTTTATTTCTTCGTATCCTTCCATGTATTTCCACTTTTGAAACCTATGAGTTATAGTTATTGGAACGTGCATCCTTAGTTATGATTCGGTATCTGATTGTTTCGCTTTGGTATAGCGTTATCCTTGTTGACCTTGATTATGTATTCGAGCGTTATTTGGTGAACCTTGGAACCCAACTCTATCTTTAGAGCGTAAATTTTGAACTTATGAAACTGTTCTTCTTGCCTTCAGAATGATGGCAACAAGACGAAACCCGCTTAGGAACAACCGAGCAGCTCCTGCTGCTGTTGTTGCCCCTGTCCGTCGAGGTCGTCGTCCGACCCCGACCACTCCACCTATTGAGAGCCTGAACCCTGATAACCCAGCTGTAGAAAACCCAAATGTGAACGACCGTGCTGAGAATGGTCATGTTCCACAAAGCCCTCCACCTGTGAACCCAGCCCACATTGACCAGCTAGTGACGCAGCGTGTCGCTGAACTGATAGCTGAGACTAAACTCTCTAACACCTCTGGTGGAACCCCAATGCTGAATCGAACTCGAGGTTGTACCTACAAAGAGTTCCGATTCTGTGGTCCCATCGAGTTCGGAGGAACTGAGGGAGTAGTTTACTTGACTAGGTGGTTGGATAAAATGAATCTGTGTTTGCCGTTAGTAATTGTGATGAGGATTGTAAGGTTAAGTATGCAACATTCACCTTGAAGGACGAGGCGTTGACCTGGTGGAACAACTATCACAGACCAGTAGGAATTGATGTAGCTTATAGTATGACTCAGACTTAGTTTAAGACTCTCTTGATTAAGACTTACTGTCCTAGGAATGAAGTTAAGAAGTTAGAGAGTGAGTTCTGGAACCATAAGGTTAAGGGTACTGACATGGCGACTTATACTCTTCGTTTCCAAGAGTTATCGTTGCTTTGCCCTGATATGGTTCGCACTGAAGACCTTAAGATTGAGAGGTATACCGATGGATTGCCTTTAGCTACTCGAAATGATGTCATCGCTGCGAAGCCAGTAAATTTGCATGAGGCAATTACTGTGGCTCAGCGTTTGATGGACTCTTATGTATTAGAAGTAAGAGGCAAGAGTAAGAGTGATAGGAGCGATAAGAGGAAGAGGAACAAAGTTGTTAAAGGGAATGGAAACAAACGGCATGAGACAGCCAGGGTGTTCGCCATAGGAAATGGAGAAAGGAAAGGTTACGAAGGTAGTAGACCCGTGTGTGGTCGTTGCAACCGACACCACCATGGACTGTGCCCAAATGTGTGTAGGAAGTGCTCTAAGGTAGGACACATGGCCAAAGACTGTAGGTCTCGTCCACTTGCTGCAGCTCAAACTGCACAAGGAGCGGACTGGAAGGCCACTGTCACCTGTTTTGGATGTGGAAAGAAGGGACATTTCAAGAATGAGTGCCGAGAGCCGTGGATGAGAGGAAATCCCGGTAATGTAGGAGGATTTGCTAACCGAGGTGTGGGAAGTAATGGCCTAAACCCTGTGAAGCGTGAGGTTGTAGAGAACCATGGAAACTATGGTGCTAGGAATCAGCAGAGAGACATGGGAACAGCGCGTGTGTACGCTATTGGGAAGGAAGCTGGTGAGGACCCTAACGTAGTTACGGGTACGTTCCTTCTCAATAATCGCTATGCTTCCATACTGTTTGATACTGGTGCGGATATGAGTTTCGTATCCACCAATTTTATGCCATTACTAGGAATCTCCCAAACACCTCTAGGGTTTAGTTACGATGTTGAATTAGCTAATGGGAATAGGGAGAAGATAGACACCGTAGTCCGAGGTTGTACCTTAAGTTTCCTAGACCGCCCGTTTAGCGTAGACCTATTGCCAGTTACCTTAGGAAGTTTTGACGTCATTTTCGGAATGGATTGGTTGTCGAAGAACGGTGCACACATCATCTGTGATGAGAAGATCGTGCGTTTACCGTATAGCGGAAAAGTTCTGAGCATACAAGGAGATCGGAGCGACTGTGGAAGTCTTTCCCGGTTGAGCATCATCTCTTGTATTAAGGCCCAGAAGTACATCGATAGAGGAGGTTGTCTTTTCTTGGCTCGAATTTCTGAAAAGAAAAGCGAGGAGAAGAGTGAAAGACACCTTAATGATGTACCCGTCGTCAGAGAATTTTCGGATGTGTTTCCCGACGATCTGCCAGGGATTCCACCTGTCCAACAAGTGGAATTCCAAATAGAGTTGATACCCGGTGCTGCACCCATAGCCCGGGCACCCTATCGACTTGCTCCAAGAGAATTGGAGGAACTGTCTAAACAGTTGGCAGAATTGTCAGAAAGGGATTCATTCGACCAAGTTCGTCACCTTGGGGAGCACCAGTGTTGTTTGTGAAGAAGAAGGATGGATCGTTTCGGATGTGTATTGATTATAGGGAGTTGAATAAGTTGACGATGAAGAACCGATATCCGTTACCTAGAATAGATGACCTATTCGAACAACTCCAAGGAGCTAGTATCTTTTCTAAGATCGACTTACGATCTGGTTATCACCATCTTAGAGTTCGAGAGGAGGATATCCCTAAGACGGCGTTTAGGACTCGTTATGGACACTATGAATTCCAAGTGATGTCGTTTGGTTTGACCAACGCGCCAGCGGTTTTCATGGATCTCATGAACCGAGTATGTAAGCCATACCTGGATAAGTTCGTGATAGTGTTCATAGACGACATCTTGATATACTCCAAGAATAGTGAGGAGCACGAAGAGCATTTGAGGCTCATTTTAGGATTGTTGAGAGAGGAGAAGCTGTATGCCAAATTCTCTAAGTGTGAATTTTGGATTCCGTCCGTGCAATTCTTAGGCCACGTGATAGATAGTCGAGGTGTTCATGTTGACCCAGCTAAGATTAAGGCCATTAAGGAATGGGCATTTCCTAAGAACCCATCAGAAATCTGACAATTTCTAGGTTTAGCAGGCTATTATAGGAGATTCATTGAGGGATTTTCCAAGATAGCTAAGTCGCTGACCAAACTGACACAGAAGGACGTTAAGTATGAATGGGTAGAAAAGGAAGAAGAAGCGTTCTAACTTCTGAAGGAGAAGTTGTGTAGTGCGCCCATCCTAGCTTTGCCTGAAGGAAGCGAAGACTTTGTCGTGTACTGCGACGCTTCGCATAAAGGCTTAGGTGCTGTTTTGATGCAACGGGAGAAGGTGATTGCTTATGCATCCCGAAAACTTAAGAAGCATGAGAAAAACTACACCACCCATGACCTTGAGTTAGGTGCTGTAGTGTTTGCTCTTAGGATCTGGAGACATTATTTGTATGGAACCAAGTGTGTAGTATTTATCGACCATAAGAGCTTGAAGCATATCTTAGATCAGAAGGAACTGAACATGAGACAACGTCGTTGGTTAGAATTGCTTAGTGATTATGACTGTGAGATTCGTTATCATCCTGGTAAGGCTAATGTTGTGGCTGATGCACTTAGTCGTAAGGAGGACATTCCACCCCTACTCGTTAGATCCTTCGAAACGACCATTGTTTCGCCCTTACCGTCTCAAATCTTAGCCGCTCATGCTGAGGCATTGACGGAAGAGAACCGTCCTTACGAGAATCTTCATGGAATGGTAGAAAGTGAAAACGGCTTCTTGAAGCGTTCCGACGGAACCTTGTGCTTCAGAGACAGAAGCTGGATACCATTTCATGGTGGAA
Organism: Chrysanthemum seticuspe; assembly: GCA_019973895.1. Lineage (NCBI taxonomy): Eukaryota > Viridiplantae > Streptophyta > Magnoliopsida > Asterales > Asteraceae > Chrysanthemum > Chrysanthemum seticuspe. The sequence goes on along the minus strand of BPTQ01000001.1, from coordinate 212,807,874 downwards.
TCCGTGAGCTGATTATGCACGAGTCGCATAAATCAAAATACTCTATTCATCCCGGAGCCGATAAGATGTATCAGGACCCTATGAAACTTTATTGGTGGCCTAATATGAAAGCCAATATAGCTCAGTATGTCAGTTGGTGCCTGACTTGTTCTAAGGTAAAGGCCGAACATCAGAAACCCTCAGGACTCTTAGTTCAACCCGAACTCCCAGAATGGAAATGGGAGCGAATAACCATGAACTTTATCACTAAATTACCAAGAACAGCTAGCGGCAATGACGCTATCTGGGTAATCGTTGATCGTTTAACTAAGTCTGCTCACTTCTTAGCCATTAGTGAAACCAATAGTCTCGATAAGCTTGCTCGATTGTATCTTAAGGAGGTAGTATCGCGTCATGGAGTATCGATATCTATCATTTCCGATAGGGATAGCCGTTTTACATCCTACTTTTGGAGATCATTACAGACAGCATTAGGAACAAACTTGGATATGAGCACCGCTTACCACCCTCAGACCGATGGTCAAAGCGAGAGAACCATTCAGACTTTAGAGAACATGCTTAGAGCCTGTGTTATTGATTTCGGCAAAGGCTGGGAGAGACATCTCCCTTTGTCCGAATTCTCCTATAACAATAGTTATCATTCTAGCATTAAGGCCGCTGCATTTGAAGCACTGTATGGCCGAAAATGTCGCTCTCCTGTTTGTTGGGCTGAAGTTGGCGAGAGTCAACTTACAGGTCCCGAACTTGTCCTAAAAACCACTGAAAAGATAGTTCAGATTCGTAATCGGTTGCAAACCGCTCGTGATAGACAAAAGAGTTATGCCGATAGAAGACGTAAACCTTTAGAATTTCAGGTTGGAGATCGTGTTATGTTGAAAGTTTCTCCTTGGAAAGGAGTGATTCGTTTTGGAAAGCGTGGAAAACTCAATCCCCGATATATTGGTCCCTTTCCAATCCTGGAAAGAATCGGACCGGTAGCATACCGTCTGGAGCTACCATCGAAATTGAGCAGTGTACACAATGTCTTTCATGTTAGTAATCATAAGAAATGTCTTTCGGAGGAAAACATAGTTGTGCCCTTAAGAGATATTCGTATCGATGAGAAATTGAATTTTGTTGAGGAACCGATTGAGATCAAGGATCGTGAGATTAAACGGCTGAAGAATAGCTGTATTTCGATTATCAAAGTTCGTTGGAACTCCCGGCATGGACCGGAGTTCACTTGGGAACGTGAGGACGTTTTCCGTAGGAAGTATCCTAAACTTTTCATGACATCAAGCAACTCGGAGTGAAACCCGGGACGGGTTTCTTCTGAGGCTGGGAGGCTGTGACAACTGGCAATTTAGGGAGTCTATTTTAGGTAACCGCATTACGTTAAACTAAACCGAGCTTTGCCTTTATCACTATTTTTATAAACCATGACTTGATTTTATATCTTCTATTGGTTTTTATGGTTTATTTCACTATTGAATGAGTTATCGTATGAGTTTTAACTCTATTTGGTAGGCACTATTCGATTCGGCACTAGAAAAGCCTAAAACGAGAAATATTGTAAATTTTAGACCGTAACTCGAAAATTGGCAAATAAATAGTCAAAACTCATGGAAAAACATAAATAACGATGTTAGAAAGTCGAATGAACGTCGTTGGACATTAGGGGGACAATATATGAGCTCAGAAATGGGTAAACGGGACGTTTTACAAAAAATGGCAACCACGACCCCTACTCTTTTGCTTAGGTCGGCGCCCCTCCCCTCCCCTCTCTTTATTTTTTTAGTCCCCAAGAACCAAGTATATATACCCCTACCCTCCTCACTTTTACTCCCCTTTCTCTCACTAAAAATACACACAAACACTTTTCTCTCTCTACTCTCTCTCTCCTCAAAACAAATAAAACCCTAACCCTAATTCATCACCACCGCCGCCACCTATTTCGGCCACCACCGCCACACGACGGCGCGTGACCAACTGACCACCCACCACCACCACCACCATATTGAAGCTCTCTTCCTCCTCTTTCTATCCATATATAACACTCTCACTAAAACCTTCATTAACACCTTCAAATCTAAAGATTTAGATTCGGATTTCTAGGGTTTCAAGTGGGTTTTGCAATTCGTGTTTAGAAAAGGTAAAAGGGACTTGAATACACCTTGTTTGAGCTTGGTAAAGCCACGTATGGCTTGATTAGGGTTTCGACCCTATGATGAAATTTAGGGCTTTTGGTTTAAACGTGGGATTAAGTCTAATTAACACATAAATAAACGTGTAGCTAGTGTTTGGTAAGCATGTGGTGTATCATATTGATGGGTTTTTGCATTTTAGGTCTAGTTTCATGTTTTTGGTTAGAATAGATGATGGGTTTGATGTTTGGTTAAGGATTGGAGGTTGATTGATTGTATTTGGATGTTGTGGTATTGATTTGGGAGTGTTTGGATGGCGTTAGGTTATGGTGTTGGGGCGTACGCACCATGAAACCCACGTATGGGTCATGGTTGGTGTCGTACGTAACCACTTGGACCTTGGGTCCGGGTCGGGTCGTTTTGGTAACTTGTTGGTTGATATTGTTGATGTTTGGATGAGACGCGTGGAGCCGAAAAGCTTCTAGAGCTTGTTTGGTTCACGTGGTCTTAACCGTGACCGTGTCATGACCATTAGGCTCATAACATTGGTTTCTGGTATATTTGGTTGGTTGATTGGTTGGCGAGATTGATTTGAGATTGGTTTGAGTTGATTTGGGATTGAATTGCGCTATTATGACTTTTAATTGAACTTGATATATATAATTGTCAACTTTGAGCAACATCGGTGTTACTTTGACTTTTTAGTCAATAGTTGACCCCGACAACGCCGTAACATGGACTTTAGTATAGTTTGGACTATTGATTGATTAAAAGCCGAGATGTCATGACTCGTGCTTGTAGACTCGAAACGAATAACGATATGAAATTAATATGGGAATTTGACGAAATGTATATATATATATATGAAAATGCTAATAGACTATGAAATATAAATAATAAAAGGGCTTTTGTACTAAAAATATTGATAACAAGTCTTATCTTGTTATTTACTTTTTTTTAAATGGAAACTAACGACTAAAAATGGAAATGTTTCATAATAAATAAGTAATTAATGTTTCGAGTACACGTTTATCGATAAATGCCAATTAGGGGCATTTAATACCATTTTCAAGTATTTATTTACTTACGTTGTGTGCATGGGTTACGGATAACCTAACGTTAATAGTGTTGATCCACGTGGGTAGCGGACTTATTAGGTTGACGAATCTAATAAGAACCCGCTAGGTACATTGGGTAACCTTATTAATCGTTAAATTATCCTTATGACTCTTTAGGATGCGACTGATTTATGGGATAATAAGCGACACGAATAAATAAACGAGTTTATCGAATTGACGAATTCGATAAGGTCTACTATTTATTCCGAAACTTATTGAACTATGGAGCTTATCGCTTAGATGTCTCATTGTGTTGCATTGAGTCACATATTGGTTGTTTGAGTGCATTCATAGCATCATATTGAGTCGATACACCCACATGAGGATACCAAACACTAGGATTAAATGGTGAAACGAGACATTTTTGGAAATAACGAAATGGAATACATTGGGGTAGATAACGTTGATTTTGGGAATTATATATTAAAATTGGTCTACATTAATAGGTTGTGCCGAGATTACCGTTATCTTCTGCTAGTGTTTATTTGTACGTTGATTGCTTGAGGTGAGTTTCATAGCCCCACTTTTATCTACGTTTTTAACTAAATTGGGGTGAGAATCATGCTACTGTTTTTAGACCGTTAAAACTATTTGGATTTGCTTATATGCTTGACTGTTTAGATAGATGTGCGATAGTTGTTGCCTTAGTCTAGGTTGAACCGTGCCTAGCTAAGAATAGACTTCTACCTCGACCTAGTCCGGGGTTGGCAATTGTTCTAGATTTTGCCGCGACAGTGCGAGTCGCAGGGCCCGAGTAATCCCTGGATTCGGGATATGGATTGTGATCCGGTTAGGATCGGTTGTGAACGGTATTTATCTATCTTAGGTCTTGCATAGCAAATCAACTCCTACAGGTCCACTATGATTTTATTAAACTTAAACCTATGAACTCACCAGCGTAAGCTGACCTTTTAGCATGATTTCTCAGGTATTTGAAAGATGTTTGGAATACGTGATCGGTGGAAGTTTGGCAAGAAGGCGGGGTTCAAGGATCATTTCTGACTCTGATAAACTTTGGGGACCTATTTTATTAAATCATGTTTTGGGCCTAACATTTATACTTTTGGATTAAATGTTTTGAATACTTAAATTTGGGATTGGTTTTAAATGTTAAATGACTATCTTTTTGCTATAATTGTGTGAGATACCAATCCAATAGTAACGCCCCAAAAACTTGATTAAGTCTTCCGCTGTACTGAGATTTGGGGGTGTTACAGTAAGGTACATCAGGGATCCAATCATACTATGATATTTAGTTTGGTCAACCATGATCCCTGAGTGGTCCTCATCCAGTTTAGTACGCTCCACCATGGGAGTGTCAACAGGGTCACAAAAATCAAATCCAAATTTCTTTAAGATCTCATTTGCATATTTAGATTGATTGATAAAAATGCCTCCGGGACTTTGTGAAATTTATAATCCCAAGAAAAATGACATTTGTCCCATCATTGACATTTGAAATTTGGAGCCCATCTCCTTAGAAAAACGGTCACATTCATTGGGGTCAGTCGAGGCAAAAATAATATCATCAACATAGATTTGAACATGAATTAAGTGTTTGCCTGACTTTCTGGTGAACAATGTCGGATCAACTGCTCATTTGCTGAATCCATTAGATAGAAGAAACTTTGATAGCATGGCGTACCATGCCCTTGGAGCTTGATTCAAACTGTAAAGGGCCTTCTTCAAGAGATAGACATGAGTAGGATGCTCTGGATTCACAAAACTTTCAGGCTGGCTGACGTATACAACCTCTTTCAGATCTCCGTTAAGAAAAACGGTCTTTACATCCATCTGATAGACTACCATGTTCTTACTAGCAGCGTTAGCCAAGAAGATTCTGATTGCCTCGATACGTGCAACTAGAGCAAATGATTCTTCAAAGTCAATACCTTCTTCTTGAAGGTATCCTTTCGCAACCAGCCGAGCCTTGTTCTTTAGCACATCACCATGCTCATCAAGTTTTACTTTGAAGATCCATTTTAAAGCAATGATCATAGCACAGTCAAGAGCAGGTACTAATTCCCATACATCTAGTCGATCAAACTCATGAATTTCTTCTTACATGGCATTAAACCAGCTGTCCTCAGTCATGGCTGTTTTAACATCTTTTGGTTCGACCTTAGATAGTACGGAGTTGAAGAAGCACCACAAGGCATCAGTTGCAAGTTGTTTACGAGTGGATACTAGACGAGAAGGGTTCCCAATGATGTTGTCTAATGGATGGTCATGTGTCCATTTTCTAAGGTGCTCGTGTGGTTGTTGTTGAGGGACTGAAGTAGCAGAGTTTGGATCTCCTGATGAAGATGGTTCTGAAGTTGGTTCAGGAGCAAATATGTTCTCAAATGGAGCATCTTCGGGAGTGGCAAGAGGGTTATCTTCATCATAATTTGCAGCTTCATTTCCATGATGTACAACTGAATATTGAGGATTTGAGGATGACGATGAGTGATCTGCAGCTGGCGCTCCTTGAGACAGAGTCATTGAAATAGATGGATTATTTGTGTTGATTGGATTAGAAGCCGCCACTGTTGATGGTGTAGAATGATCATTAACAATAGGTTCATAATATTCATCAAACATTGGGTCAAACAGTTTCTTCAAATCTTCTTCAGAAGGAGGCACATATGGAACTGCAGGTGAGGGATTCTGTACAAGAGAGGAATTGATAGGACTACAAGATAAATGTTGAGATGCGGGTCCAGAACTTGATTGTCCTGGAGCCATTTGCTCAGACAGCTTATCGAACGTGACGTGAATAGTTTCCATGATATCTCGGGTTCTTTTATTGTAGATTCGGTAACCCTTCCGGTTTGGTGCATAACCAACAAAAACTCCAATGTCCGCCTTAGCTCTTAACTTTCCTAAGTCTTGACCATCATTCGTTGGATAGCATAAGGCACCAAAAACACGAAGGAAAGATAGATCTGGTTTTCGGTTGTGGCCAAGTTCGTAAGGAGTCTTTCCATGAGAGGTGTGAATAAGAGAAAGGTTTTGGGTGTAGCAAGCATTGGCAATGGCTTCAGCCCAGAGAAACATTAGAACCTTTGAGAAAATCAGCATAGTCCTTGCAGCTTCGACAAGAGTCCGATTTCGTCTTTCAACTACACCGTTCTATTGAGGAGTACGTGGAACACTTCTTTGATGACTGATTCCAATGCTTTCATAGAACTGACTCAGTTATTTGTTAACAAACTCAGTTCCATTGTCTGTTCGGATAATTTTGATAGTTTTATTAAGTCCAACCTGTAGCTGTTTAATAAGTTTGATGATGACATCTAGAGTTTCATCCTTTGGCCTTAAAATTTTAACCCAAGTAAACCGAGAATAGTCATCAACCACGACTAACACATATTTATTCCCATTTATAGTTTGCGCTCTCATGGGTCCACACAAATCCATGTGAAGAGTATGAAGAACTTCCATTACTGAGTTTGCAGGTTTGGGTTTATGGGCATATTTCTTGCTTTTTCCCAATTGGCATGCTAAACAAAGATGATCTTTTTCATACTTCAATCTGGGTAAACCTCTTACGAGATCCTTTCTAGACAAATCATTTATGGTTCCGAAGTTCAAGTGATTGAGACGACGATGCCATAGCCATGACTTTGTTTTAGAGGCCTTTGATAACAAGAAGATTGGAGAAGACCTCATCATGTCTTCGATAGAGATGGTGTACAAGTTTATTCCACATTTTCCTCTTAAAAGTTCCATACCATCAAGTTCTCTAACGAAACAAGTATGTTTTTTAAAGGCCACTTCTAGATCAGAATCACATAATTGACCGACATAAAACAAATTATGACCAAGACCTTCAACATAATATACCCGGGAAATTACACTATCACCAACCACATAATCTCCATAACCCATAATTTCCCCAAAATGGTCGTTCCCGAATCTAACAGTCTCGATAAATTTACTCACGAAGTTCATGAGCCGCGAGCGATCTCCAGTCATATGCTAGGAACAGCCTGAGTCTAGGTACCACAAAACGATTTGAACGACCTACAGTTGAACACATAAAAGAATGGATGACTAGACAATTGGGATCCCCATGCGAGAATGGGTTCCATTTGGTTAGTAAATGAGATTGGAACACCCACATCAGAAGCTGAAACAATGATATCATTAGAGGTAGATACCGAGCTAGTAATAACAGTAGATCCATTCAAAGTATGTTCACTTCTTAAAGGTATAGTTCTACCAGTAGGCATCCATTTCCTAATGGACATTGATCTAGATAATTTAGGGCACAACTCATTAAGATTGAATTTACGACCAGTAGGTATCCATTGATAACCTACATTACTAAATTTTCTTCCTGTTGGTTTCTAATGTTTTCTAGTCCTCTTCCGCCTTGATTTTCTGACCTTCTTATCCTGTTTTCTAGTATTAACATTTTTTACCGGAGATTTGACAACATTACTCAAATCATTCACAACACATTCATGATTAATACCAGAAATCAAACATTCGTTACATGTTTTGCAAGTAGTAGCAGAATTCTAATTAATTACAGTACGCTTATAACTAATACTAGAATCAACACGATTCATCTTATTCAACACAAACTTATTGTTCCTAGGGTGGTCTTCTACTTTCTTCCATTGATCACTCTTAGCTTGCGAGGTCCTATCTTGCTTTGTTTTGCCTGGAGGTTTGACCCGCTTGCCTTAGTGTCACTAATTACTCCTGTAGAGGGAATGATGGGAACATTAGTTGGTTTTGCTACTTTTTGCGTTTCTGATCTAGAAGTGCTGGGATCTGAAGTACTCGCAGGCACATCAAAGTTCACATGTTTAACTTTAGGTATAGAACAAGGCGTAATGACTTTATCTTTAGTACAAAATGATTTATGGCATGTTGCTCTTAAACATTCTAAAAGCTCCTGAGATCGTTTGGCATATAAGCATGCATACCTAACTTCTCTATCAAGTGGTTTATTTATGCTATCCTCTTCGACAATCTCACTGAGGCATTCTAGATTATCCTTAAGATATGAAAAATATTCTTGACACACAGGTTCGTTATTTCTAAGATGAGAGGGAATATACTTTACAGTCACAACATACTTAGAATCCGCAGATGCCTTTGATACAAAATTCTCATCACAGACAAGTGGCATTTTCCCTTTTACCTGACTTTTCAGATTCTCATGTTCCTTTTGTAAAGAAGTTATTTTTTCATTGTTCTTGTCATGAGTGACTTTCATTGAATCATATAACTCTTTGAAATGTTGTTTAACTTTTTCATTTTCTTTAAGAAAACTCTCATTTTCTTGTTGTAAAACATTAATGATGTTTTGAAGATGAAAGTTTTGAGAATTCTGAGAATCTAAAGGAGGAGGCATTTGGGAGCCATTCACATTATTCTTATCACCTTTCAATTGTGAAATTTGGGTTTTCAATCTTTTGATCGTGTTACAATGAGCTCGAATATGTTCATCACATTTGCTTATTTCAAAAACTGCATCAAACTCAGGAGCAGCCGAGGATGTCTTGACATTTGAGGTTTTAATATTTTCTTTGAGATGTTGATATTTTAATTGCAATGCAAGATATTCAACTTCCAATTTAGAAAAATGTTTGACCAAGTTATCATGATCATCTTGTTCAACTTTATCATGCAATTTTGAATTTGTAGTTTCAAGCTCAATGACACGATCATGGGAAACTTTTAATGCAACAGTTAATTCATGAAATTGAGACGCAGTAATAGAATAATTTGTAACAGTGTAGAACACATCTTGAACAACACATTGAGAGATCAAATTATCATTAATGATGTGCAGATTCTTTATCTCAATTTCATTATTCTTAAGCTCACGTTCATACATACTGACCTCAAATTCCATATCATTAAACATCTTTTTCATTTCTTTAATCTCTGTGTCCATTCCCTTTTGAAGACTCTCAAATTGTTCTTTAAGTTGTTTAAAGAAAGGCATGACCTCAGTTAAATAGCATTCTTTAGTTTGTTCAAAACCCCTTTCCCCTTCAATTATCCCAGTGGGTGTTGTTAATACAAATAAGCCGTTAAAACGTTTATTTATATTTTACGATCTTCTAATGTTTTGTATATAACAAACGTAAAATCATTTTAACGAAACAAATAGAATACGTAAATAGTTTGAGTTAATAGTTTCCTAACACACTTACGTTTTCACATAAAACACTAAAACAAGTATAAGTGATTTTATGATTTAAATACATATGTACAACAACTAGTGTTTACATATTGGGTTAGCATATACTTAAACTAAGTATACTAAAATGGGTAAAAACAAGTATATACTAAATGAGTAAAAACTAGCAAATGATATTGACCCATAACCCATGGTTTTATATATACCACTTAACCAAGTTCATTGTATCTAGAAAAGAAAACCATGGATCAACCCATAACCCATGACCCAAGACCCATAACCAAAAATACCCATGGGTAAAGAGGAGCGTTCCACGGATCCCTGGCTTTGTGCTAGCCGGATCCCAAGTGGAAGGGATCCGTGGGATCCGGGGAAACAGTAGAGAATTTTCTCTATAAATAGAGAGCCATTTCTTCCTTTCTATTTATCACTTCACACACATACTTCCCTCTAGTATTCTAACCCTCTAACCTCAGATCCAAGTGATATATGTAGTTTGTCTTTTGTTTTTGTGTCAAGATGAAAGCATTAGTGAAAGGTGCTCATCATCCATGTAAAAGCATTAGTGAAGAATGCTAAAGGTTTCAAGACGAAGGCATTAGTGAAGGGTTCCAAGCGTTGTGTCAAAGACATTAGTGAAGGATGCCAATGAATCAAATCAAGTAGCATTTGGGAAGAATGCTTAGGTCGTATAATTGATGAGGTGCATCGTTATACATATAAGTATTTGTTTATTTATAAGGATGGTGATATCCTTGATGGTGTTGTAACAAGGAGTAGATCTCCTTGAGAATAGGTGTTGTGTCGTGAAGGGTAGTAGTTCCTCCATAGTAATGGAACTAGGTGCTTAGCCTAGTACCTAATAAAGGGTAGGAGACGTTGTAATAGGATTAGTTCTCCTAAGGTGTGAAAGAACTCGGTAGTTAGCCTAGCACCGTATAAAGGGTAGGCGACGTTGTGTTAGGTGTGGTTCGCCTTGGTGTGAAAGAACTCGGTATTTAGCTTTGTACCGGAAAAAGGTTAAGCGACGTTGTGAAGGCTTCTCCGCCATAAGGAGATTGGTGTAGTGCTTACGAACTCTCGAGTAGGTGACTCGAGGAGTGGAGTAGGGCAAAGAAGGTGTCCTTGTAGCCGAACCGCTATAAATAACTTGTGTCGTGGTAATGTGCTTCTTACTCTTTATCTTTCATTACACGTTTATATACTTATCTATCAACGTCCAACATAAACAACCAAATAGATTGACATAAGTCGATCTAAATATTTAAAATGAAGTTTTAAATTGGTAAAACTATTCAACCCGCCCTTCTAGTTTTCCACAGGTGTGATTATCTTCTTACACGTTTTCTCAAAATCAACAAATAGTTGGTAAACTACATAAAGGCTGATTAAGGTCTTGCTATTAGTGGGAAGATTTCTAGGCACTAAATGCATTGGTGTACTTGGAGGATCCACAGTGGCTGGAGGCAATTTCCAACAAGGGGGATTCTTTGTAACAAGATTATCTGCCTTTTGCTTATCTATATCTTTCTTCCAGAAAACTTGTTCAGGGGTTAGTTGAGTTGGAGGTTTAAACATGTTCAAGGAAATCCAGTTTTCCTTAGTGTAATCATGGGGTTTATACGTTATATTATACTTTGTACACTTAGGATCATTTAACTTCTTTGCCATTTTCACCCTAGAAGCTTCTTCAAATTTTATATCCTCATCAGTGCTTCCTATGCATGATGGTGTTTGCCTAGGCTTAAGAATCTCATTACCATCATAGACTACCTTTTGTGCAGCTCTAGCAACTTTTCCATACTCTGGATTGGGTACCTCTACAAGGGGGATGCTATGTTTATCGCTTAAGACTCTATGCTTAGTGATCATGTGAGCAGTCTGAATGGCGTTCCCTTGTATGTACAGTTTGTTTTCAAGTTTGTTTTTCAAAGTTTTTAGGTTGGAAAAGTCATTCAAAAGTTTTGATTCCTTAGCATTAAATTCCTGTTTAAGCACTTTTACATTTTCTTGAAGTTCTTGATTTTGCTTAAAAGTTTTAGTAAGCTTTTCTTGTAAGGAGTTTAACTCTTGTTTTAACATTTCTTCTCTAAAGTTACTTTTTCTAATGACTGTACGTATTTGGTTATCCATCTCCTGCTCACGGGTGGTCAATTCAAACTTAGCACGTTGTTCATAAATGGCAACTTGTTCCTTATATGCATTAAGTTCAGAGGTTATGGAATCATCAGGGGCACATGCAGTGTATTCATCAAAAACATAGTCATCATTGACTGCAGAAGATGCATCACTTGGTACATATTCACTTCCATCTTGCTTCACATATTGATCATATGGGACAACATTGCTATTACCCATATTTTCAATATATGATTCAATAATTTCAGTTGATTGTACTTTGTCATGCATCTTTTGCACATCAACCTCATCGTATAGTTTTAATACCTCTGAAATGATAGATTCCCTGGAAGGATTGGCCTGTTTTGGTGTAGAAGCCCTTGGAGTTACCATTGCTGAGATACTAGCCATGAAGATGGTCTGGGCAGTTGGTTCATCACAACATCTGAATCAAATGCATCACAGTCTGCAACTTGAAATGCATTGGGATTGTTCTGACCCATACCCTGCACTGGCTGTTCATCCATATCAGCATCATAAGTTCTGGCATTTCCCTCAGCAAGGAATAGTAATTCTTACTCATTCAACACAGCTCCACTTTCTTGAACTTGCACCAGCAGCATCTTGTCCCTGAAGTACTCTGCATTTTGTGGACGTTTTGGAAGATTGCAATTCCTTGCGATGTGACCTTATCCACCACTGTTGTAACACTTGATTGGCTTTACTTGACCCTGAGCCATGTTCCTTCCACGATTCTGATTACCCACATATCCACCACCACCGCCAGCATTCCCATATCCAGCACCAACATTCCCTTGTTTATTATGTGGAAGGTATGCATTTTGTCTTCCTTGCACATTTTGCACCACTACCTTTCCATCTTTAACCGTAGCATGATTGTGAAGATTGGATGCAGTTCTGAGGTGATTGTTGGTGCGTGGGGTGAAGTTCAAGTTCTGCTTGACCATTAAAGCCAGTTGATTGACAAGCTGTTCCATGAATGTGTCTGATTCTGGAGGCTTATACCCTGGATCTAGAATGAGTTTGTGATTACCATTTCCAGTAGGTATGACTTGAGATGCTTTGGTAGTTATTCCTACATTAGTGTAGAATGCAGTTGAATCATTTGAAGAGCTTGTATTTCCAGCATTGTTGTTGAACTTTTCAAGGATCATCCGTTCAAACACAGCATGCTTCTCATTTTGGAGCAAATATGCATACAATTGCTCATAATTGGTGTTCCTCAAACCTTTGTTTAGCTTGACTACAATGACAAATTTGTGACATTCGGGATTCGTGTTGTTCACAAACTTTGAATTGAGCTGAATATTTGGCATTGTCATTTTGATATTCCTCATATCATTCACAAGCTTGTGGAATCTTACATGATATTCAGTAACACTTTCCCCTGGATTCATCTTAAAGTTCTCAAAGTCATCATACAGCTGAGACTCCCTATCTTCTTTAGTCAATTCAGAACCATAGAGAAGCATCTTAACATTTTCCCATACTGCCTTAGCTTCAGTGTTGTGATTGATCAGCTTGTAAATGTCCTTAGGCAAACCCTGAAGTATGATGTTTGAAGCCTTGATGTCTGCATCGTATCTCTTTTTCTCCTTATCAGTAAGTTCATCATACGTCTTTGGTCTATCCAATCCTAATATCACTGAACCATCAGCAGCAGTTTCAAGAATGTATCTGGTAGTCTCAACTTGATAAGGTCCTTCATCAATTGACTTAAGTATGTTAACCTCATTTTCTTTTCCTGAGCAATACAGTCTGATTCTTTGAGCCCAAGAGTCATATTCGGTTCTGTCTAGCATGGGAGGACGAGTATCAGATCCTGCAGCTTGAACGTCGTCAGCAACAGAAGAAGTGATTGTAGACATGATTACAGATTCTACGGGATTTTACTATTCTTTGATTAAACCGGGAAATAGATTCTTTCATGGGATTTTACTAAATCAAAAGAAAAACCATAAAACGTAACACGAAGAAATGACAAGTCTCAAAAGACAAGTTGCACACTTGACAAGTCGCACCCAAGACAACTCGCACCCAAGTCAACTCGCACCCTAGACAACTCGCAGCCAAGACAAGTCGCAGTAGGAGACAACTCGCAGTACAAGACAACTCGTACCCTGTTTAACAACTCGCTTAACAGACAACTCGCATAAAACACAACTCGCATAGGCTGACAACTCGCATAGTACACAAGTACACCCACTACTTTGTCCTTTCTTGTCGTTTTGTCTCAATAGACAACTCGCATATAAGACAACTCGCTTCAATAAGCAAGCTCAGAATAGACAACTCGCATCAAAGAAAACCCATTCGAGACACAACTCGCATCTAACAAACTTACAAAAATACCACTTTTGAATCCAAAAACAACTTAACCACGATGATTTAAGCCTTCCAAATCAAAACCTAAACACTTATAATAATTCTAAACACAAAAGTACAATCAAAATCCAAACTTTAACACTAGAAATGATCCAAATGATGCAAGCTACTCTAAACTCATTCAAACCCAAAAACGTTATGAAAACCAGTAGAGATCCAAGAACATGAAAGATGAGTGATCAAACCATGGCTCTTGATACTATTTGTAACATATTGGATTTAATAAACACATAACACATCAATAATATGGGGCGTACACTATGAGTTTTAGAGAGAAAAAGTAGAGAGTTTTGGGAACTTAGTGAGACAAAGAAAAAATGATATTGAAAGCTTCAACCCTCTACCTTGGGAGGTACAGGGTATTTATAGTTTCTTACAAGACACGCCTCCTACGGGCTGTGGATTAGGCATACAATGGGTAAAGACCCGTCCGTCCTCCACGGTGTTACTCAACAAACTACTTACTAACATTACATGACTACGACTACGAGCTTTCTACCGAATACATATTCTTGAGGTGACCGTCTCTTTAACAACCGGATTTTCTAAATCCTAACAGATATTTAGTGACATTTTTTATTTATATTATATTGACAATAAAATTTGTTGATGCAAATATTTTATATATATAAATATATCCTTTATGATACACACACACATATATATAAATTTAAAATCGTTAGCAATATCTTAAAACAAAAAGCAAATGAAGATGGTGTCCAACATGCGGGGCTCGACCGCTAGCGCGCCGACTGCTGTCTTCGCGAGCGCGCCGACTGTTGTCTTCGTGCGCTTGGTTTTTCAAAGTCGGTTTCCCTCTTACTGAAAATGTTTGATCTTTCAATACAAGTTTGTACATGATATTTTAGATGTTTTGTAACATCACAATTTGCTTAGGAGTTAGAGAGATCATGTCAAAATGTCTAGTCTCATTTTTTAAATCCAACTCAAAACCTTTTATAAACACCAACTCAAAACATTTTAGAAAACAAATTTAACACTTGAAAGTTTATGTTTTTATAAAATAATCAAATGAAAATAAACAAATGAGTATATTCTTACTTATGACTTGACTAATTACTAAATGAGTATACTCACGTTTTGAACAAATAAGTTAAACTCAATTTAAATATATCGCTAAATGCATTTTCCTCTTATTAGTTAGTGATTTACTAACTATGCAAAATATTTAACTTGGTTACATCAATGTAATTAGTTATAAGTTAATTATAGAATTAATAATTATAATATTTGAATTATTTGAATTTGAATTTGAAACTAAAATCCCCCTTACATTGCATGGACTATGTTTTCCTCTTCATTATGTTCTTCTGTAGCACTGTCCACCTTTCTCACTTCTTAATTGGACAGTGGGGTGTTTCCCCTCTTTTTTTCTCTAACCAAAACCCTTTTAATCTCTAATTACCCATATCTAATGAGTTGGTTCAACCTAAATATTTTTGGGGCTTTGAAATACTATTGGAAAGCATAAAAGTGAAGTGCACATGGGGGTTTAGCAAGAGGCAACGACTATTTATTTTGGCAAGAGACAAAACAGACCCAACGCGTTGGGCACGCGTGCCAGACCAGCGCATTGTGGCCTGTCTTGGATCTCTTGCCTGTAAATAACATCCTCTTACCATGCTTGCACTTCACCTCTTGCCAACCATTTCTCCCTTCTTATTTCTCTCTTTTGTCTCTTTAAGTCTTTCAATTCTTCTTGTGTCTAAACATCTTTCTATTATATATTGAAAGCAAACTTCCTTGCAAGAGAATAATACACAAGAACCTAATCCACTCTTGTATATTGTCTAGAGTCTTTCTTCTTCTACCTTCTAGTATAATATTATTGTTGTTTTGTAACAAATACTTATACTCTCATTTCATTTGTAACTAAGTGTCAAGTCTTACTTATGGTTCGGAGAAGCAAGTGTGTCAAAGTCTTACTCCGGGTGTGAAAGCAAGGGTGTGGTCAAGCTTGGGGTTTGAAACGTCTTTGGTAGAAGTCTTTGTAAGTGTGTGTAGACTTCGTGAAGTCTTTGTATGTGGTTTCAGGTGTGGACTTCGTTAGGTGCTAGCTTAGGTCTAGATGTTGATCAGTGAAAACTAATGTGTACGGTTTATCCACCACAAGGATTTGGTACTAGTGAATAGTATAAGTGACAACGGATTCAAAACTGAACGTACGGACGATCTAAATCCCTCATCTCGAACCAATATAACTCGTTATATTTGTTTTCTCTTCCTCTAACTCTTTTATTACTTTACTTGCAGTTTATATTGTTTACACACTTGTATACAAACTTGACACTTAATCTATTTAAGCATAAAATCTATACTACTTATAAGCATCTTGACACTTCTCTCCTATTAATTTTTTAAAACTTTCTAAAATAGATTTTTAATCAAATACAAGTAAAGAAGCATCATTTACAAGTATTTGAAACACAAATAAAATTAAAAAACACTATTTAAATCACCCATTCACCAAAATATACAACCATTTAACCCAAATGTACAATCTAATCAAGCTTCTAAAAAATAACATCTTATATGGTTTAGGTGGTTTGACCGGTTGTTTAAACTGGGTGGAATGGCTGGTGATTTTGGTTTTTGTTGTTTTGGCTCAGTGATGGTGGTTTTTTGTGGCTTTTGGGGTGTTTGTTTAAATTTTGACCTCATACATATCATCAGTCGAAAAAGTAAAAGAACAATGAGACTCGAACCATAACCAACAACTATTATGACCATTCATCATCTCAGCCAACATCAAAATAATCAACCCGCTTATGCCTTACGTCACTCCCCAACTCACAAACTCACATCGCTCCTCAACACTTAATCACAATTAAGACTCGAACAACAATAATAAACGGAAAGGCCTTAGTTTGTTCGAAGATCTTAAAGATCTTTAACTTTTGAGCAAAGAATCCATCATAGTTCTATGTAAAGTACCATTTGCTAGAAGATCTTGAAGCCAAAGGATTCGAACCAAGAGGATTGTTTGGAAACTGAAATAGAAGATAGATGGTTGTGTTATGTCAAGATAAGAAAGAGACCATGTTTTTCTTTGGTGGCTGGGTAACAAGAGAAAACACAGATAAAAGGGGGCGTGTATTTACTTTTTAGTGTTATGAATGAGAAATTAGGGATTGTTAGCATTATATCCCTAAATATTATTTAGGATGTATAATAGATAATGGGCTTAAGTGTATTTCAGGCTTTATCATTTGTTGGAATGGAAAATGGGGCAATTCAAATTTTGTACAAAATTAACCATTGGGCCATAATTGATTTAGTACTATCTGTATAGAAAGTGTTTGTTCTAAAATTTGTCTAATATTTGATTTTGGCTATAAGGTAAAATAGTACATTTTCAAATTTGGCTAATATTTTATTGTACCAGAGAATTATGAGATCCAAATGTATAATATATTATTATTATGGCCTAAAGTTATTTTAATTTAAATTATTATTTATTTGTACGGTTATTATTAGAAAAAAAACGTATTACCGAATAATATTTGCTCGCCATAAAATATAGTCACAGGGTACCCACCACCGCATCACGCGAGTACCCTGCTAGTAAGTAAAAATGAACGTATTCAACTTTTTACGGTTCTAAAAGTTTATCGAAGCTTAAATTTGGTGACAACATTGTGAAACTTTTTTTTAACTTTTTAACCGTGGCTACATAATTTTTTTAAAAAAAATAAATTGCATATTTACGTCAGAAATGGGTAATGAAATGAATCCATAATTTTTTTTTAATTCTATCTTGATTCATATGTGATGCTAATTGTGGAAGATTTAGTTCTAGAAGATCAACGGTTGACAATTTAAGTTTTTGATTATGACAGATTAACCACCTTTGTATTTCCTTTAACTAGTTGTAGTTATAATTTCTGCACATACGTGCTTTATATATAAATTAATTTGATTTAAATTTTTTAGTTTAATAGACGAATATATAATAGTTTAGTAGTGTTTAATGTTTTGTAAATGTGATGTTACATGTACGGGGTTCAACTACAAGTACAACTAATAATTTTAACTAAATTTTTAGATGCGTACTTATAAGTCGTGTTTTCATTTTGATATTTATAATCTCGTTCATCAATCAACTTTTTGTTTTACAACTAACTTGATTTATCGTTATCCATGTTCTAGTTTATGACCAATGTACGCGCAGGTTATTAATTGCGGATTATGTTCGGACATTGACTGTAACTAATAATAACATTTCAACTATATTTGCTGGAGTTTGAAAATATGGTCAAATTTGTTTAATACTCTTATTGTTTGAGTAGTTTAATTTAGTATTTTAATATAATTGAACTTCATTGATTATAAATGTTTATATAATTTATATATTTAATCTTGTGCATATATTCAATAACCTGTAAGCGTATACTCATGTTGTTTTTAGTATTATGATCAATTTAATGACGATGGTGATGATGATAAGAGTAAACTCCAAAATACATTCCCGTGGTTTGCTAAATTTTATAGTTTACATATCTTTTAGAAAAGTTGGTACATCTACATCCAGAGGAATTTTCAAATGTTTACTCTTATTTTGATACTTATCAAGGGACAAATCCTCACAATCCATCTAGTTTGATCTAATGGTAGGGATTAACCTAAGATTTAATATGTCTAAACCTAAGTCCATGTTTTTTTCTTGTCTTTTTGTTTTTTTTATACACATTTTTTTTTTGTCTTTCTTTCTTTCTTTTTTTTTTTTTCTTTTTTTTGTTTTTTTTCTAATAATTCACGTTTTCTGTATAATCACGTTTTTTTTTTTTTTTTTTTTTTTTTTTTTTTTTTTTTTTTAATTAAACGTTTTTTTTAATATTCACGTTTTTTTTTAAATTCACATTTTTTTATATTCACGTTTTCTTTTGTTTGTTTGTTTTTTTAATTCACGTTATTTACGTTTTTTTTAATTCGCGTTTTTTTCCCTTCCCTTTCATACGTTTTCATACGTTTTCGTTCGTTTCCATACGTTTTCATCTATTTTTCGTCCGTTTTCATACGTTTTCGCCCGTTTTCTTACGTTTTCCTCCATTATTCATACGTTTTCGTCCGTTTTCATACGTGTTTTTACGTTTTCATACACATTCGTCCGTTTTCTTACGTTTTCATCCGTTTTCATATGTTTTCGTCCGTTATTAAATGTTTATGTTTCACAAGCTTAATTTGCTTATTTTGAAACTTATAAAAATATGTAAGTTTCTATTTACCACGTATAAAGAGAAAATGGTCAAGTTTTGGTTTAGAGTTTATACATATTCATCCGTTTTCATACGTTTTTGTCCGTTTTTAAAAGTTTTCGGTCGTTTTCATATGTTTATGAATATCACAAGTGACACTCTGTGATATTCAGAATATCACAAGTGATATTCTGAGTATCACAAGTGATATTCTGAGTATCACAAATAATATTCTGAATATCACAAGTGATATTCTGTTATATTAAGATGATCACAAGTGATATTCTGTGATATTCAGAAAATCACTTGTGATATTCAGAAAATCACTTGTGATATTCTGAAAATTACTTGTGATATTCTGAGAATATCACAAGTGATTTTCTGAATATTATAAGTGATGTTCAACTAATGTTTTGTAACATGAAAATCACAAGTGATATTCAGAATACCACAAAGTGATATCCAGAAAATCACAAGTGATATTCATAATATCACAAAGTGATATTCAGAATACTTGTGATAGTCAGAAACGTAAGAAAACGTAAGAAAGCGGACGAAAACGTATGAAAGCGTAAAAATACGTTTGAAAATGGATAAAAACGTATGAAAATTTGACGAAAACGAAAGAAAACTGATGAAAACGAACTAAAACGTATGAAAACGGACGAAAACGTATGAAAACGGAAGAAAACGTATGAAAATAAACGAACACTAAGAAAAAAACGTGAATGAAAAAAAACGTGAATTAAAAAAAAAAAAAAAAAAAAAAAAAAAAAAAAAAAAAACGTGAATTTATAAAAAAAAATAAGACAAAAAAAATATATGTGAATAAAAAAGAAAGACAAAAAGACAAGAAAAAAACATGGACTTAGATTTACATTTAAATCTTAGGTTAATCCCCACCATTAGATCAAACTAAATGGATGGTGGGGATTTGTCCCTTGGTAAGCATGAATTTGTGAGTAAGCAAAATAAAGTGCCTCTCTACATCCATTCGTCGATAAATGTAAGACAATATATATCCCTATGGACGAACGATGCAAATTTATTTCCTTAATCTGCTAACGTGGTTCTAACTAGAGGTGGCAATCACAACCCATTTAGAGAAAATTGGGTTGCTATGGGTAAAAAATAACAACTTATGGGTTGGATTGGGTTATCCCATTTGCAAAGAACAGGTCAAATAGGTCAACATATGGACTTATGTGAATCAACAAATGGGTCGAATGGGTCAACAAATGGGTCGAATGGATCACTTAAGGGTCGGATGATAACTCAACCATCATTAGATGTCGTGTTTTTTATGTTTTTATACGTTTTTATATTTTTTTTCGTCAGTTTTAACATTTTCATCCGTTTTTGCGCGTTTTCGTCATTTTTTTACGTTTTCGTTGTTTTTTTAACGTTTTCCTCCGTTTTTTTACGTTTCATCCGTTTTTGCGCGTTTTCGTCCGTTTTTTTACGTTTTCGTCCGTTTTTGCGGGTTTTCGTCCGTTTTAGCACGTTTCGTATGTTTTTTTTACGTTTTCGTCCGTTTTTGCGCGTTTTCGTCCGTTTTTTTACGTTTTTGTCCGTTTTTTTACGTTTTCATCCGTTTTTGCGCGTTTTCGTCCGTATTTTTACGTTTTCGTCCGTTTTTTTACGTTTTCGTCCGTTTTTGGGTGTTTTCGTCCGTTTTTTTACGTTTTCGTTTGTTTTTGCGCGTTTTCGTCCCTTTTTTTACGTTTTGGTCCGTTTTTTACGTTTTCATCCATTTTTGCTCGTTTTCGTCTGTTTTTTTACGTTTTCGTCTGTTTTTTACGTTATCATCTGTTTTTGTGCGTTTTCGTCCGTTTTTTTACGTTTTCGTCGGTTTTTTTTACGTTTTCATCTGTTTTTGCGCGTTTTCGTCCGTTTTCATGCGTTTTTGCGCGTTTTTGTCCCTTTTTTTACGTTTTCGTCCGTTTTTGCGGGTTTTCGTCCGTTTTTTTAAGTTCTCATCTGTTTTTGCGCGTTTTTGTCTTTTTTTACGTTTGCGTCCGTTCTTTTTACGTTTTCATCTGTTTTTGCGTGTTTTTTTACGTTTTCGTCCGTTTTTTTACGTTTTCTTCGGTTTTTTTACGTTTTCGTCTGGTTTTTTTACGTTTTCGTCCCTTTTTTACGTTTTCATCTCTTTTTGCGCGTTTTCGTCTGTTTTTTAACGTTTTCGTCCGGTTTTTTAATTTTGCTTCTCTTTTCACTCCCTTTTTTACGGTTTTGTCCATTTTTTTACGTTTTCATTTGTTTTTTACGTTTTCGTCCGTTTTACTTATTTAAAACGTATGAAATTGTAAAAAAACAGATGAAAACGTAAATAAAATGACGGAAATGTAAAAAAACGGCAAAAACGAAAAAAAAAAACGGATGAAAATGCGAAAAAACGGATGAAAACGTAAAAAAACAGACGAGAACGTAAAAAACGGAAGAAAACGTAATAAAACGGACGAAAACGCGCAAAAATGGATGAAAACGTAAAAAAACGGACGAAAACGTAATAAAACGGACGAAAACGCGCAAAAATAGACGAAAACGTAAAAAACGGACGAAAACGTAAAAAAACGGACGAAAACGCGCAAAAACGGATGAAAACGTAAAAAAACGGACAAAAACGTAAAAAAACGGACGAAAACGCGCAAAAACGGACGAAAACGTGAAAAAACTGACGAAAACGTGCAAAAACGGATGAAAAAGTAAAAAAACAGATGAAAACGTAAAAAATGTAACGAAAACGTAATAAAACGGACGAAAACGCGCAAAAACAGATGAAAACGTAAAAAAAACGGACGAAAACGTAAAAAAAACGGACGAAAACCCGCAAAAACGGATGAAAACGTAAAAAACGGACGAAATCGTAAAAAATTTGACGAAAACGTAAAAAAACGTAATAAAATGGATGAAAACGCGCAAAAACGGATGAAAACGTAAAAAAACAGACGAAAACGCGCAAAAACGGATGAAAACTAAAAAAACGGACGAAAACGTAAAAAAATGGACGAAAACGCGCAAAAACAGACGAAAACGCGCAAAAACGGTTGAAAACGTAAAAAACGGATGAAAACGTAAGAAAACGGACGAAAACGTAAAAAAAAACGACGAAAACGTAAAAAAAAGGACGAAAACGTAAAAAAAATGACGAAAACGTAAAAAAATGATGAAAACGTAAAAAACGGATGAAAATGGACGAAACATACTATAGTAGCATGATTACAGGTGGAAATGTAACGAGTCGACCCGACCCAACCCGACCCAACCCGTTTGACCCATGACCCATTCAACCCATTCTTATAGTATGACCCGTTTGACCCATGACCATAAACCATTTGACCCATGACCCAAACCGATCCGACCCGACCCATTTGCCACCTCTAGTTCTAACAATAAAGATATTTTCGTCTTTTTGCTTGTAAAAGGTGCATTTTACTTTTATTGTATTTTTTTTTTAATTTTAATTGTATTATTTTTTTAGTTTTATTATTAATAATATATTATTTTATTTTATTTTTATTAATATTATTAATATTATTACATTTTTTAAAATTAAAAAATATATATATTTATTATTATTATTATAATAATTATTATTACTTCAACCGATATGCCCTTAGATACGACCAGAAAAAGAACCAGCAGGTTGATGGATCAGGACTTGCTCATTCCAATTAGGAATTCGTTGGGATGGGAGTTGCCGGTGTATTGGGCGCTGCTTTGCTATGCGCTATTCATGGTGCTACTGTAGAAAATACAGATCCCCTATTTGTATAATTTCTATTATTGTTATTATTAGTATTGATATTTATTTTTATTATTGTTATTAGTATTAGTATTATTATTGTTAAAACTCACTTCTCATCTTTTTCAAATTAAACTCTCCTTCTTCATCTTTTTCAAACCGAAAATACACACAAACTCCTTAAAAGGGTTTGTGTGTGTTTGTTTTTAAAGAAGATAAAAGAAATGAGGTGTAAGTGGTAAAAGATGGAAAGTACGTTTTTAATAATAATAACATTAATAATAATAATAAAAAATTATATTAATAGAAATATAAAATTTAAAAGCAGCAACATCGACAACAAAACAACAACAACAACAACAACAACATAATAATAATAATAATAATAATAATAATAATAATAAAATTTAAAATTTAAAATAATAATAATATAATTAAATGCAAAATACATTCCTATTACATGCGAAACATTAAAATGCCCCTCATGTTAGAACCACGTTTTCTGATAACGGAATTTTTTTTGCTTCATTTGTCTTTAAGGATGTATATTGTTTAAGTTTATTGACGGAGGGAATATGTTCCAACTTTTCTTACAGAAATGTAAACTAAGAAATTTAACAAACCACATAAATATATTTTGGAGTTACTTTAATAATAATAATAATAATAATAATAATAATAATAATAATAATAATAGTATCAGTTGTTTCTAGAAAAAATTTAAAGCATACAAGGTTTTGGTAAAATAAATAAATTTTCTAGAAATTACAAAAATTGAAAATTTTACACTTAAGTCAATAGAATTATATTTATAATTAATCTCTTTTGAAAAGTTAAAGATTTGATCGTAAATAATCAATCAAAATATAAAGTTTATTTACTCTTAATTTCGAAATTAAATAAAATGAGCTCACAAAGCAATGCGTACTTTTATTTTTTTCTCTGCCAGATTTTTTTCACCGAATTTATTAATAGTTTGGCTACACTAATTTTGACTTTTATAAGTATATAAGAGGGCGCGTTGAACCTTGTGACGGCACCCAACTAATGACGCATGAAGGACCGGTTTTGAACACAACTTGGTTAGTTTGGATGACCAATTTTTGTTGTTTGTTTGTATCGTGGTGTATGTTTGTGTAGGTTTTGAACACAACTTGGCTAGTTTGGACGACCAATTTTGTTTGTTTGTGTATATTGTGGTGTATGTTTGTGTTTAAGTGAAGTATTTTTATTCGGTAGATGGTGGAGTTTGCGATAGATTAAAAACTAAGGCTGGATGCAGTAACTCGATCGAGTGTCGATCGAGTGCTTTTTTTTTGAACATGTCGATCGATCTCCTTGCTGTGGAACATGTCGATCGAGTGCTTTTTTGTTTAACTCGATCGTACATACGATCGAAACAAACACAAACATAAAAACAACACTCACCCTTTTTAATAAAGGTGTATTTAATGGGGCACCAAATCGCCTAAAGATCGTTGGAGAGAGAAAGCTGACGTGGCAGGAAAAATGAGAGTGATTGAGTCCCTTACTGGGGGCAGCCTAATACACCGTTGGTATAAAGGTAGTATTATATGTGGTTTAAGAAAATGGGTACCCCTATTAAATGGTGAAATGAAAAAAATAGAGAATGTGGGTAGGTGTTAGGTAGTTAGGTTGTTGACCCACTACCAACCACTGCTTTTTGTTTTTGTTTCTTTCTCCATTCCTTTGACTTCTTTCTTTGTCATTTTACTTTAATACTATTTTCCAATTTGTTGTATAAAAAACTGTTATCCTTTATCCTTGTTTCTACTCTTATTTGCTTCTAGAAAACCTGTTGCCATATTTCTGTAAAAAAATATATTAAAAATACGTGTAGAGTTAAAATTTTAGCTAAAAGTTAAACGGAATTAGGTAGTTAGGGCAAGTGATGTGAAACTTAACCTAAAGCTACGTATATCTTCATCTTACATGACCGTATATGCAAAAAAAAGAACATGACCAATAATTTACAAGGTTTTTACTTTTATAGTGTGCTTAGCAAATGAAGCATAAACACCTACGACAATCTTACCATGGTTATTGCTAAATTTGTCATAAACCTCATTTATTAAAAGTAACTTGTTTGGTGCATCATTTCATAAAGGATGATGTGAAGATGTCAGATGTGATGGTGACTTAATATCAATCCACTATTTTTCGGTACTATTCTACCTTCTAGAAATGTTTTAGGTATAACTTATTATTTATTATTCAGTTTTATATTAGTATAGTGAAATATTACAGGTATTATTTTCTTTGTGCAATCATAACAAATAAGTAAATAAAAAACGAAAGAATTGGCGGACCGTCCAATTGGAATAAAAGACGGATAGTCAGGTCAGGTGGATGTTAATTTGTTCTAGTGCCAAAAGGTGATAGTGAATAAAGTCCAAAATGGTGTTTGTTGCCTTATTGTTGGTACAATATTATTAGCAAAGATTCTTAGTACATGAACTACTAACCAAATCCTAATTAACATGTTTAGACCACATTGAATCTCCTGAATATTGTTTATACAAAAGCAAAAATACTATACAACAAGTAAGGAGTCCAAAAGTTAAAACATGGTAGATTGCCAATAAAAGATAACACAAAAATAAAAAATTTCAATGTCAAGTACTCAGGTATTTAAAACAGTTAAATTACATAAATTTAACTATTGTCAAAAAAAAATTGAGTAACTATCGAAATTTAACCAATAAAGAACTAAAATTAGAATTTTGGCAATTTGGCCTTACAATAAGGGTAAACACTGCATAATGCACGTAAAAATTACAAAATCTATTAGAGAATTATAAATATCGAAGGAAAATGATATGTTTTGGATCTCAATGAACCTCGGGTTTGATTCGGTTATTTGAGACTCAAAACGTACCAGAAAATGATTGTTTGAAAACGTCTAATATTAAACTAATCGTGTATACGTATTTTAGAATAAGAAGTACAAATTATCCTTGTCGGGTTTTGTATGTGGAACTTTAAAAACCTTGTTTTAAGGAATTAAAGGCGAAAAGTTGTTGAATTTGGATGGGGAAAATAACCATTTTACTTGTTTAATATTTGGGCTAGTAATAGATGAGTCCAGTCCAAAATAATTGAGCTCGACTTTACATATTTAACTGATAAATGTTTTAGTTGTGAGCCTAGCCCAATAAGTGGCTTGTGATTTGTCATTTGTGAATAGATGTAACCGTATCTAAGAGCACCCGGTGTGGGGTTAATCGTGCCTCGCCGTTAGTGACCTGGCGGTTCGCCGTGCCCCGCCGCCACACCGGGGTGGCTCGCCGTGGGGCGTCGTTGGGTTTGAAATCGTGGTGACGACGAGTAAGGATTTCTGACAAAAGTGATTTATACCGTTTGAATGTAAAATATTTCCCACGGTTATATATCGTGTTTTGAATGTAAAATATTTTACCTTTTATCCTATGGACATGAAGAAGATGACTTGCAGGGGCGGCTCACAAAGAAAGAAGAAAGAAGGAGCATTTTTTGTTTTTAAAAGTGCAAAATGTGAATAAAACCCTATTTTTAAGGCCCAAGACTTGTACATTTTACATGATCATTTATTTTTAAGCCCATGACAAAGTGAAGAAATGTAATGAATTGTATTTTTATTTTTATTGTGTTATGTATTGTATTTTTATTTTTAATGAAATGAATATAGTTTATTTGGAAAATTGAATAAAAAAAATAAAGTGGTAGTGGTGGGCCCCAAATGAAGATGTTGAGGTTTGTTATGAGTGAGGAGATGGTTTATTTAGTTGTGGAAAAATGGGATGCTGATGTGGCACGACGACGAACCTACCCCTCGTTTTGACACCTAGAGCTCAAACAAAAAAGCACATGGCATGTGATCATTAATGGGCTTATAAGTAGAGGTCTTTTTTTTGAACTTATTATAGGTAGAACTCTAAAACATGTACGTTTAGCAAAACTAAAATAGTACTCCATCTCACTTTTATTGTTTATCAACAATCTTTTTACACTTTGTGATAAGTACAATAGAATTACTTTTATATATACATTTACCACATGAAACAGGGTCGTTTCATGTGGAAAAAAATAATAAGCCCAGAATGTATGCGAAAGCACAACTAAAACAATTAAAAAAAGAAAAAAAAAAACATATAAAACAGCCCTCGAATTATGCAACAATTTGCAAAAACAACCTTGAACTTTTTGTTAATTACGACTTTTTTATATAACAAACTTTAGGATAAGTTGCAAATTTGGTCCCTAATGTTTCACAAAAACGCAAGGATTACACTGAGACGAATTTTGTTGCAAAAAAACATTAATGTTAACATTTTTTGCAAAACATCCACTGAGAGACATTGTTCACTAACTTTCATTATTTTTCTCGTTAACTTGCCTCGTCACTGAGGGTAGTATTATCTTTTCACTGACATCTCACACTCTTCCGCCAATTATACTTCAAGGACAATAAGTATAACTTAACTTTATTAAATCAACTAGAGTCGGCTTTTACAGAAAACCCTAGTGCCAAAACAACCCCATTTAACATACTTTTAAATCAATAATCAACAATAAAATCCTAGCTTAAACAAAACCAAAAGTCGACGCAACCCAATTATCCTTTCGCTACACACATCCAAACCAGTTATGGCAAATAATCATAAGGAAAAGTCTTTGTTAACTAGGGGGGGGGGGAGCAATCATCGAAAAATTCGTGGGGGGAAGTTTTATTAAATGATGAAGTCTTTGACGAAGTTATGACTACATTTGGTGATCAAGTTATTGCCAAGTATGGTTCGTATAAGAACATAGAAAGGAGATGATAGAAGTTATTCTTGAATGGTTATGGAACAAAACTTACAACAAACCAAATATGGGTGGTAGTGGTGCGATATCTATTCCTACCCTTGGAAGTGGTAGCGGACCGACAATGAGGTTGTTGCAGAGACAAAAAGAGGGAGGGGAAGGCCCAGAAAAAAAAAGTAACTTTTTCTGTACCAATCCATAATCCGAGTACAATGACACCAAAAAGGCAGAGGGGAAGGCCTGTTGAGATTGGGAGGAAGAGGGATGAGAGTAATAATCCGAGTACAATGACACGAAAAAGGAATAGGGGGAGGCCTGTTGGGAGTGGGAGGAAGAATGAGGGAAGGAAGAGCATGCGGATCTTGGTATGTTAATGTATTATACTTCATTTATATGTCATTTTTAATTTGATTATATTGGATGCTATGATCATTTTGATAGACTGTTATGTGCTAATATTGAGTGGCATGATTGAGTGCCCTGATTGGTAGGTTTAGGATAAAACGAGTATTATGTACCTAATTAGACCGTTAGAATAGGATATGCAATCAATTCAATAGAGTTGTAGTGACAATGGTAAATGTAGGAGTGTTTGGCATAACAGTTGTAGTAGCTCTTTCGTATGAGTGTTTGGCATAATAGTTGTGTTGGTTCTGTTGAGACTGTAGGAGTGTTTGTATTGATATTTGAGAGAAAATGTAATTTGGGAATGATTCTCATTACACTGAAATGAAATGTACAATACAACTTATATACATGAAAGGTCAAACAACTAACTACATTGTTACAATGAATTATACACTACTAAGCTTCTTCTCTAAGTAATATGTGTCTTCTCACATTGAGAGTTGTTGATGTAGTTGCTTGTGCAGCATGCGTGGACTTTGTTGTAGCAGAAGTAATGGCTTATTTAGTTTGACATAGCAGCTGTAGTAGCTCTTTAGTATTGATGTTTGAATTAGAAGGATAAATGTGAATAGTGTGTTACTTTAATTGACTATTGATGTTTGAATTTAAATGGTAGCAGGTTTAATGGGTTATCAAGATGAAGTTGTGTTCAACATGCACAATAATGGATTAATTAAATTTGGTCCATTGAGGTATGTACAAGGGTCTGTTTCTAAACTTTATGCCTTTAACTGTGAAAGACATATCTTTAGTATTGGTCTGGATCATATGTTAGCACTCATTAGGGAAGATAAATGGGCATTGTTCTTTTGTTTGCCTGGCAAATCATTAGAAGAAGGTTTGAAGCTGATTCACATAGACAATGATGTGCGTACATTGTTGGAAATAGGTTGTCAGAATGGTTCCGTGGATTTGTTTGTTGCTCACAAAAAACAGAGGTTATCTGATTGTTATTTAAAAACATTGATTTAGAGGGTGAAGGTGTGGAGGTTGTCGGATGGGTAGAAGAAGATGCTAGTTTGCGGTGCTCTAGTAATTCAACTCCTTTTAGGACTAAATATAATAGGGAGAGAAGTGTAAACTTGAAAATAAATGTTGTGGGTGATACTGATGCTGAGTTTGGAAAGAATAAAAAGATGGTGAAGAGGTCTGTCGATAAGGGAAAAGGAATAATGGTTGATGAGGATGAGGCTTTTAACATGAACAAACCGGTTTTACCAAGGCTTGCTGGTATTGTCATTAGAGAGGTTAGTTCTATGAAGAAGACAACATGTGTTGGTTTTGTGAATGTAGGAGCTAAGGCTGCGGGTTTTTTAACACCAAGAAGTGATGTTAAAATCACTAATTGCATAATAGTCTAAGAGCACCAAGATCAATGGGAAACAGAGTGGTGTTATTTTGGCTAGGTGAGTCTAATGAATTGTTTAGCATATCTTTTGAATACATTGCATTGCATATTATATTAACTTCATTGCATTGCATATTTTAATTGTGCAGGTATAGTTGATCACGTGTTGGTTCATCCAACAAAAGCTTTTGAATTTTTACAAATGGGTTCATCTTTTGGGATTATATACTGTGTAGAAACAAAAACAATATTTGGTTGTATATTACCTATGTAATTTGGCTAATGTAACTTGAACTATATTACCTCTCTGTTTTGGATAGACCAAGGGCTGTGGGATTTTTAACATCAGAAGAAAGTATCTCTGTAACATTAGATTGTGTGATGGGCTCATCTTTTTGGTACATGCCGAAGGATATTATGTATGTAACTTGAAGTATTAGAGGGTTTATCTTTAGTGATGGTTCACTACTATCAATACTCTGTTTTTGCATCGAATTTCTTGTACATAATATGTTATCTGCATACACTATGTTAATGCCATTTACATGTTTGTGTTTGTGTTTTATGGTTGGATTAATGGCATTTACATATTTGTGTTTGTGTTTTATGGTTAGAATAATGTTATTTTCATGTAAATAATTGTGTTGTATGGTTTGATTACTATCATTTTCATGTTTGTGTTTGTGATACGAATCAAAGACTCTTTATCGGTAAATACGTAACTGAACACATTCTACAAAGAAAATCGGAATCTACATTTACAAGCTTACGATAGGGGAAACCATAACCCATATCTACATCTACATTCAATAGGGGAATCAAGAACAACAAAAGAAACCGCAAGTCCCCAACCCCATAGTACCTACATTCATCATAAACAACAAAAGATACCATCTCAGCCTCCAGCAACCAACCCCCTCACATGAACCTCTGCCTCACAGCAAACTCAATCTTGGAAACAATACTGTTGTTAGTTTGTCTAAGCATCCTCATCAACCCTCTCATCCTTATCAAATCAATTATCTAAGTCCTCCTAAGCTTGTTCACATTAGACCTTGCAACTCTCGAACCTTTTAAGTTTTGAAGCTCAGCAATCAGCTCCCCCTAATATCGATCCTATTAGAAAACTTTTGGAACCTAAATAGCAATTCTTGTGCATGCTGAATGTCTTCCTCAACCTCTCGCTGGTAATGGGATAACATCAATTCTGATATGATAAATGAGTTATGGGCAACCACGAGATCAAGACACCGAGACATGTTACTAGTTAATGAAATGAGGAATTTTTGTTAAGGGTGTGTGTGTTTCTGTTTGTGTGTGTGTAATAATAGAAGACCTTTGACAATATCAGTGGTGAAGATGACCACTTACTTTGCAAATTATGCCATTGAAACGTCAAGTTGCATTGATATCACAAGTTTGGCGGCAATTTAATATGTATGAATAGTGAAATGGCAATACTACCCTCAGTGACGAGGAAAGTTAACGAGAAAAATAACGAAAGTTAGTGAACAGTGTCTCTCAGTGGTTGCTTTGCAAAAAATGTAGACATTAATGTTTTTTGCAACAAAATTTGTCTCGGTGTAATCCTTGCGTTTTCGTGAAACATTAGGAACCAAATTTGCAATTTACCCCAAACTTTATTTAGCAAATATCTATTAGATTTAGGTTTATTCTCCATGATTTCATTAAAACATACCAATCAGTATATATAAGTTACAATGGACCAAACTATGCAAAACCCTTAATGGGCCAGACTTAAAGATATACTATCAATAATAATGGGCTAAACATAATGTATGAATAAGTACGGGTAATACACCTCCACAGTTGGAGCGGGAGGCCTTCGAACATTCAAACTGGATCTGGCATCAAGAAATAATGCAGCTAGAAGACCCTTAGTAAATATATCAACATACTGAAAACGAGACATAACATGAAGCACACGAACTTGTCCTGAAGCAACGTACTCACAAATGAAATGAATGTCGATTTCAATGTGTTTCTTACGTTGATGTTGAACATGATTGGCCTATAAGTAGACTAAACTTACATTATCACAATAGACAATCGTTGTGGTAGACAAAGGATGATGAAGCTCACGCAACAGATTGCGAATCCAAGCTGTCTCAGCCACCACATTAGCAACACCACGATATTCGGCCTCAACACTAGACCGAGATAACGTCACCTATCGCTTAGCAGACCAAGATAGAAGATTGTCACCAAGAAAAACACAATAACCTTAAGTGGAGCGACGAGTGACCGGACAGCCTGCCCAATCAACATCTGTATAAGCAATAAGTTGAGCAGTAGAGGAGACATGCAGCTGAAGACCATGATCAAGGGTACCACGAACATAGTGTAGTATACGCTTCAAAGCAGTTAAATGCGGTTCACGAGGGTCATGCATCTAAAGACACACCTGCTGAACTGCATATGAGATATCCGGGCGAGTGAAGGTAAGATACTGCAGTGCACCAGATAAGCTCCGATATAAAGTAGGATCAGCAAAAAAATCACCATCAGGTCTAAGCTTGGACTCAGTATCAACAGGAGTGCGACATGGATTACATTTCTGTATATGAGCTCTCTCAAGAATTTCCTCAGCAAACTTGGATTGCGATAAAAACATACCAGAAGCAGTGCTGGTAGAAGAAACACTAAGAAAAAAATTTAAAGAGCCAAGATTCGTCATTGCAAACTCACCGTGAAGAGCAGTGCTAACATGGTGTAAAAATGCAGTAGAAGAAGCAGTCAATATAATATTATCCACATACAGTAACAAGTAGGCCGTGTCAGATCCATGCTGAAACACAAAAAGCGACGCGTCAGTTTTACTATGTTGAAAACCAATCCGAGTAAAAAATCCCAAAAACGCTGAAACCAAGCTCTGTGGGCTTGTTTAAGCCCATACAAAGAACGCTGCAAATGACAAACATAATCTGGGTGAGCAAGATCAACAAACCCAGGTGGCTGATACATGTAAACCGTCTCAGATAAATGACTGTGAAAAAAGTATTCTTCACGTCAAGCTGATGAATAAGGCAATTATGAGACACTGCAAGACTCGAGACAATGCGAATAGTAGCTGGTTTGACCACAAGACTAAAAGTCTCATCACAATCAATCCCGTGTTGTTAATTGCGACCATTTGCAACAAGTCGCGCCTTATACCTGCTCAACAAACCATCTGCATGAAACTTATGCCAAAAAATCCACATAGAACGAACAATATTCACATTAGTTGGATGGGGCACAAGTACCCATGCCCCATTAGTAATTAATGCATTGTATTCATCTAACATAGCTTGTTTTCACCGAGGATCACGAAGGGCCTGAATATGAGACCGGGGAAGTGGAGAAACATTAGTGACATGACAATTCATACATTCGAGAGGTTTAGATATACCGACTTTAGCACATGTGACCATGGGATGAGTGTTGGTGGTGTTTGGAGGTATTATATCGGGTGCAGTGGGTGTATGCATTAGGGCTGGAGAATGGGTGTTGGGTTTGTGGGTTTGCGTAGTGGTATGGGGTTGTAAAAGGGGTAATTGGGTCGGGATTATGTGTATCGGGTTGTTGGAGTGTGTTGGGCTTGATTGTAACAGGTGGTAATGGGCTAGTGGTAGTGTCGGTAATGGGAGTGTTGGGTTGTTTATGTGTAGCAGTTGTTGGGCCAGGTGTATGTGGGTAATTGGCAGGGCGTACAGGTAATGGTATATGGGATAAAAAATCATACGTGGGAGAAGTAAATTTGTGTAAAAATTTAAAGGGAGTTGAAAGTATGATTTTGTTTATAGATAAATCAATACATCGGTACCTATGATGGTTGGCTGTGTATCCAAGAAACACACAAGGAGTGGAGAGAGGTTGAAGTTTGTGGTCAACATGTATATAGGGATAGCAAAGACACCCGAGTACATGCAAATTATCATAAGAGGGTTGTTTCCTATATAGTTTAGTGAATGAAATTTCATGTTGAATGGCGTTGGATGGAAAGATTAAGAATATAAGTAGCCATATTTAAAGCTTCCACACAATAAGAAGGAGGTATATGAGCTTGAAAAAGCAATATGCGTATGAGGTTGTTAAGGGTACACAACATACGTTCAGATTTGCCATTTTGTTGTGATGTGTGCGGGCAAGAAAAACGAAATTGGATGCCAGTTTTGCGAAAAAGGTCATGAAAGCGGGTGTTGTCATATTCTCCCCCATGATCACACTGTAAAGCATTTATATCTACACCGATTTTTTTTTACATAAGCACGAAATGCAATAAAATTATCATACAAGGCAGAATTTTTATGCAACGGATAAACCCAAACAAAATGCGAGAAATGATCCAAAAATATACCATAATATTTAATACCGCTTTCACTCGGAATAGGGGATGTATTCCGAGTGGATAATATAAAAAATAGAAGCAACATGCGACTCTGAACTATAAAATGGAAGCTTTATCTGTTTACCTAATTGACAAGCATGACACAAAGCGGACGACTTGGACTTATTACAAGAAATTAAATTACTATACTCCAAACGACGAAGCACATCTTCCCCAGGATGCCCGAGACGTCTGTGCCACGTAGTATGACTAAACGAAAGCAAAGCAAAAGGAGGATGCATAGAGGATTGTTGTGTAACCGGGTAGAGATCACCCGTGCTATCACAACGAAGGAAAAGGCGGCATGTCTGGTAATCTTTCATAGAAAAACCATACACATCAAATTCAATAGACACATCATTATCACGTGTAAATTTACGGATAGAAATTAAATTTTTAATTATGTGGGGCGTGACAAGAATATGATTAAGGTGTAGTGATTTTTGAGAAGTGTGCAATAAGCTATGTCCAGTATGTGTAACATGTATAGTTGTGCCGTTTCCAACATACACTGACGAATAAATGCAAGAATTACTAACAGAAATGAGGATACATGTGTTGTCAGCCAAGTGAGAGGATGCACCAGTATCCATGTTCCAAGCAAGATCTTGGACAGTCATCGTCCGAAAAGCCTGAGGAAGCACGGTGGCTTGCGTTGGAATCGAACTAGGTACGATATAAGCAAAAGACCCTGGATACAAAATATTGCTTCCTGGTACAGTAACCGGACCCCAAAGACTTGTTGAAATTGGTAGGGAGCCTGTTGGGCTGGAGGTGTTGTTGGAGTCACAAGAGCCTGATGTTGAAACTGGACCGACTGTAGTGGGGCCTGACGGGCGTGGACGGGTGGTGCAGCTTGTAAACCAGGCAAACTCATATTGGGCTGATCAGGCCCAAAACCAGTAGGGTAAACAACATATGGGTTAATACACTCAAAGCCTGTCATCCCAAAAGTTTGATACGGTGTAAAAGTAGGCTGGGAAATCTGATGAGCGTAGCATGTTGAGATGCGTCACGAGCCAAGGTTGAAGAGGGCTGAGGTGTACGCAAGGTAGTGTACCCACTGGGTTTGCTGTTTTGTTTGGGTGGGTTTGGGATATCGTCGCCTACCATGATGCTATGGCAGTGATATAATAAAGCTAAGTGTATACAACGGCAGAATACAGTGGCCAGTTTAAACCAAATGGGCTAATACGCACAATTATTATTGTTGGGTGAATTTTGGTCAAGAATTGTAGGCTAGTTATAAACAAAAGATAAAAAAACGCTTTCAAAAGTAGCTTTTGAAAGTAACGTAAGGCAACAAAACTAAAGAAACAAACAAAATTAAAAAAGTGATGCAAGATTATTAAATGGCGGCAAGCATGCAGGCACAAAAGGAAAAAAAATCCGTAGGTTAGTTAGGGTTTTTAGTGGTGGGTGTTATGGCTCTGATTACCATATTAGATTTAGGTTTATTCTCCATGATTTCATTAAAACATACCAATCGATATATATAAGTTACAATGTACCGAACTATGCAAAACCATTAATGGGCCAGACTTAAAGATATACTATCAATAATAACGGGCTAAACATAATGTATGAATAAGTACGGCTAATAATATCTAGCGATTTCGTTAATAAAAAATATACCGCCGAAAAGGCCTCCGCATTATGAACAAAACGAGCTTAATATTGATATACTTTTCAAATATGTGCGATTTTAAAAGAATATTGAAGTTTAATATATATATATATATATTAAAAAAAAGAACTTTCAAAATTCACCCTTTACCTAACTTTAAAAACTACCCTAAAGTTTGTTTTAACCACAAGGGCCAAAGACATACAATCTATGAAAGTTTGATTTATATATAAATAATTCCCTTTTATATAACAAACTCTATTTATCAAATATCTAAAAAATATCTAGCGATTTCTTTATTAAGAAACAAGCTCAATATTGATACACTTTTGACATACCCTACTATTTTATGAAAAAGGTATAAGTTTAATATATATTTTTTGTTTAAAAAAAGGAACTTTAAAAATGCACCATTAACATACCAAATAACTTAAAAAAGGTTCAATTTTATAACCGAAAGCGTAGCTATAATATTAACAAGACTATTATTAAAGTTACTTGCACAAACTCAAAAATTCCACCGCAACACACAAGAACAAACTCCCAAAAGCCATACGTAAGTTATAAGAAAATAATTTATAAAAACTACTTATAAGAAAACCTAAAAAAAATTATATTTACTAATAGACAAAACACGTAAATACATAAAATTTCGTCGTACAAAAAATGCATATATCACAACCAAAAAGCCCCGCCGCGGGTGCTAGCTTCCTCGCTAGAGTTTGTTTAACGAAATATTAATTTCACCGTGCATTATACAAAAATTAGCTGCAGTAACTTTAGTTATAACAAGTATGTAAGGGTAAAGATTAAAGGGTGCGTTTAGTTAGAATAAAATATCTTTTCCACAAAATATTTTGTAGAAAATAACAAAAATGAATATTGGCGCTTAAATCAAAGTTTTTCCATTAAATTCTCTACAAAATAGAAAAACTGCATTTTCTAGTTTAATAAGGAAAACTAACAAAAAAAAAACATTTTTTTTCGTTTTCTTTGTTTTCCTTGTAACCCATAAGAGCATAAGGTGCAATAAACTTCATTTTCTTTTCATTTGGGTCTCACTTGGTGCCACATCATCTTAACACTCGCATAACAAAACCCCCATCTATCATAACATACAAAAAACTCTTTATTTGGGCCTCACCTACTCTCAACAAACTCTTCATTTGCTTCCTTTTCAAACGGCTACATTTTAAAATTGTGTTTGTCTTATTCACTTCATTGCAACGACGAGTACGAAATGAAGAAGGAACGACGAGCATGGTTAGTGTGGTGGTGAGATGCGGCGAGGAATGACGAGGCATCAACGTCAGAACGGCGAGGGTGATTCTTCACCACACCGTATGCTCTAACTCCTCTGCTTTTTCTTTTTTTAAATAAAAAATATATCAAAATAATATCATATGAACGCGTTTTATATGTTTTATGGAAACTTATTTTTCCCTTGTTTTTTAATTTACAAAATTGAAAACGAAAAATTAGGAAATCTTTTTCCAAGTAAACACACTTTAAGTGCTTATTACTCATATTACTGAAATAGTATAGTTATTTTGAGACAAGTAAAAAAAATAATGTGTACAGTATTTCTGAGACAAAGAGATAATGTAAATATGAAAACGTTACATTTGTAACTTGAGTACACAATATTTGTTAGAGGAAAAGAGTTGTTAGTTGGTTTGAGTTTTTTATTTTTATTTTCATAATAAGACATATATGTTTTTCTTTTTATTTTTTTAATGAAACAAGAATATATCACTGATTACATAATTAGATATATCATTGAGCACCCATCTGTCGACTGAGGGCGACAAAAACCACCATAGACCTCATATACAATGTCATATAACGCTCTTCCAACTAGCTCGTGAGCCACTCGATTCCCCCATCATGCCGCACAGGAAGTAACGAGCAACATAATTGAGTATTTGTAGGAAGAGACCACTAATATGCTGCAACTCCTTTGTTGTGTAGAAATGTGTCAACAAGAATACTTGAATCCTTCTCCAAAATAACATTCCTGAAACCCTTAGCAACAACCACCTGGAGAGCCCAAAGAGTAGCATTTGCTTCGATCTCAATAACCGAAGTCGCGTAGGCTAGTCTATTTCTCGCTACAAAAACTGACCCATTGTGGCACCTCATTACAAAACCAATTCCCGCAACACTATTTCTACTTGATATCCCACCATCAACATTAATGTTTATCACTCCATTAGATGAAGAAGACCAAAGTACTTAAGATGGAACATTAGGCGTAACAATATGCACTTCCGAATATGCATTTGCTTGATAAAACTCTTCCAATAGTACACGTGCTGACTCTTTCATTCTATTCGGCTCAATCTCTGCTCCCTCATAAGCTTTGAAGTTTCTTACACACCATATTCGCCACATGACCATCAACATGAACTCCAAAGTTCCTTATTATTTGTTGAATAAGTACTTCTTTGATACATTATTGCATAGAAGGATTTAGAGTTTTCAAATATTTGTTCACGTATGATATGTGAAACATGTAATATTTGAGGTGTGGGTTGATTGCATGCTTGATATCCCGTTAATGATTTGTAAGAACCTCGTCAAAAGAATGAATATCTCGTAGCTGGGGTAACGCTCAAATATATCAAAATGTCAAAATGAGTGTGCGAGTGTATTATGAAATGCCAATATACTAGTATGAAAGTGATGATGATCCCTCTTTATTTATACAACATGATTTAGGGGTTGATCTTACTTATAGATGGATGACAAGTGTTGATTATCCATTGAACAAACAAGAATCACACGTGTTGCTTTCTCATTGGTTAAGACCCTCATATTTTGCTCGTGTACGCATGTCCCTCGTGTTTCTGTCATAATCTTGGCGTTTGACAACTCAGAGCATGTTACGTGTGGTATTTGTAGGTACCAACCTTATATAAGGGCCACTAATGGTTAAGCACCTGCTCCTATATTTGAGTGCTATGGGCACTTTCCAAGCTTCAGTTAGTTGGATGATTGTTTACCAGACTACTAGATATTTTGGTGGCTTGCTTGAAGTGTAAATGATACTTGGGCTAACTTATTATTTTGAGTAATAATGGGGACCAAAATGATTAAGCTGAATAATACGTATATCATCAACATGTATTATAAAAAATGATATAGAATGATATACCACAGAGTAAAATCTATCATGTTACATAGATTTGTGGAACATTTAATTTTTACAAACCACAAAATTTTCCCCCTTAATTCATTCTTTTTCGAAACTTTGCTTTTGCGATTTCAGCTAAGACTGGATATAGAAAATGCCCCACACCATGCATGAGGGGGCATTTCCTTTCATGTTCACGCGTGGCGGGCCATTTATGGGTATTAAGGTATGTAAAAATAATTGAAAGGTCTAAAAGTGTGACTAATTATGTGCCTAAATAGATGTAACAATAAATTACTAGTTTATGAAAAAGTAGGTCCCTCTAATGTTACCAACATGATACTGACACATAAATTTAAGCATGTAATTAGGCATATCAGTTAGACATATCAATCAATGCTTTAATGCTTTAAGGTATACCCATAAAGAACCTAAAAGAATTTGATCTTGATGGTGCAAACTATCGATAAAAACAAAACTTTCATGAGATATGCGCAAGGATGGAACAAGGACACAAAGTGACCAAGTTTATTTAGAATAAATTAAACAAAACTACAAACACAATTTTTAAAGACCGGACGCATTTAAGAAAAATCTAGGTTTGTAGCAAAATTAACATTATAAAAAAAAAGTAACTCCCAGTGCCGTCTTCCACGGGTTATGGGTACCCAATACCGTTTTCGGTGTTTGGGGAGGTTAAGATGTAGACAGCCTTACCCCTACCTAAGGTAGAGAGGCTGCTTCCAGTTCTACCGAAGGTAGAAAGGACCTCCGGCCTTTTGTAGGAGGTGAGGATCGAACCCCTGACCTCTCGGTTGAGAGTCAAAAGGTTTTCCAACTGATCCAACCCTACTTGTTTAGCAAAATTAACATTATGTCAAAAAAAAAAATTATGAGTGTCTCGAGACTCTTGAGACCACACTGGTTCGTCACTGGATATGCGTGCTTAAGTAAGAGATACATATTTATTGAGAATGTGGTGACAATTACAAATGTAAATACAAAGGGAAGTGAAAATCACTACGATCGCATCGAGTCACAACCGGCCGGAAAGAGGAGAGATCAACGACGGAGCTACTAGCTACTAGTTTAGTTTAAAAGAACTAACAAAACGTACAAGGATGCATTGCCCTTCACCAGTATGTTAATGTTGCAAAACACGACCGAGCTATGCGGAAATCGGTGGAAGCGCACCCTAAACCAAAACAAAAGAGTGATAAAGACGCGTGTGAAAGTAAAGTAATTTAAAAAGAAAAACCCGCAGGTGAGGGTAACAAACAAGCAGAATCAGTACTTAACTTGTTTGTCAGTACATTTGTATGTGTTTTACAAGACATATCCTCGTGCCCCCCCTCCCTTTTTTTATTTCATTTTTCACACCACAACAAAAACATCGCATTATTTTTTACACACACCTTAAAAAAAACACATCTGTTCACTTATTATCTATCTGTCCTCTTTAAACACTCATCATCTTTCTTTCTTTCTTTCTTTACACCTCCTATTTTTCACTTTTAATGAATCAATCAATTATTGGAACGTGAACTAATATCCTCCTACCCTTTTATTAGCACCTCTTTTAGTTGTCCAACTGTTTTTCCTTCTTCGTTACTGTTATTTTAAGGTACTTTTTTTTTTCTTTTTTCTGATTGATGCTTAATATTAGATCTCATAGTAATTAACATGATCATTTGCTTGTGGTTAATGTTTTGGGTTAATTTATTTCATTAAGAATTATAACTCTATGTGATTTGATCTACTTGGCTATTGTACTACTATATACATAGTGGAAATGGTGCAGATTGGGTTAAAATGTAATTCAGTTTTAAGTTATTTACTGTTTTATACTAATTTCTTGCTCATCTCAGATATATATTTCTAGACATGGCAGCCGAACTTGTTAATGCGGCAACAAGCGAAAAACTGTCGGGAATGGATTGGACCAAAAGCATCGAAATTTGTGAATTAGTTACTCGTGATAATAGGTAAAAGTCGAAATTTATCATTCTGTGTGCGGTTCATATTGCTT
The DNA here is from genome assembly GCA_019973895.1 of Chrysanthemum seticuspe. Lineage (NCBI taxonomy): Eukaryota > Viridiplantae > Streptophyta > Magnoliopsida > Asterales > Asteraceae > Chrysanthemum > Chrysanthemum seticuspe. Next base: position 212,767,253 of record BPTQ01000001.1, on the reverse strand, counting down.
AAGAATATTCTTGAAATGGTCTGTTGGTAACTTATGCCAAACTTTATTTAAATGACAAATTTCTTTTTTGCTTGAAATATACTCTAGTATTTATTACGACGTCACCCTTTCTTTCTTTTTGTTAACATTCAGTGATTATTATGTTGGTTTTTACTTCTACTAAGTATCATATTTAAACCCTACATTGTCGAGAGTCGAGACATATGCACTATGCTTCATTTGTGAAGCTTAGCTGAATACCCTGTTCTTTTTGAATTTAAAGCCCTTGTATCTTGATTGCATTCTGTCACACGCCATTTTTTCTAGACCTTTTGCACAAGTGAAAGACCGACCGCACTAAAATAGGTAAAAACGCCAAAATAGAAACAAAAGTTTGAGTTCACTGCCATTTATGGTCTGAAATTGAGAAGAACTACTTTCGTATCCTTTGTAATTTGGAAAGATGCTCCTCTTCTAATGTATCTAGTTAATAAACTTCGTGGATAGGGGTTACAATACTAGATTACGTATTTACATATGCTAGTATCTATATGTGAAGTTATTTATATTCATCCATGTTGGTTTTTCCAAAAAAATTACTGTCCATTGTTCAGTTACATGTCTAATTTACATTTAATAAACGTACATGTATGATTTACATGCCATTTTTACGTGTTTGAATTTACAGGCAAGCTAGAGATGTTATTAAAGCAATAAAAAAGCGGCTAGGAAGTAAGAGCAAAGATACTCAACTATATGCTGTTATGGTGAGCTATGCATGATTGTGCATATTTTTGTGAACATGTTACTATCTTGAGCTGTTTGATATCCAAAGTTATCAATTTGAGAATTATAATATTAATATGACTAATGCTGACCTTTTATGATTATGTATTGTCTTTATAGTTGCTAGAGGTGTTGATGAATAACATTGGGGAACCAATTCATACACAAGTGATTGACATCGGCCTCCTTCCTTTACTTGTCAAAATAGTTAAGAAAAAGGTATATAAATTGTTTATAAATATTATGTAACGTGTATACAAATAATTCATCTTTTACTCGTTTTTATTTTTAATTCTACTTTATGCAGTCCACATCCGATTTGCCTGTACGCGAGAAAATATTTCTTCTTCTAGATGCAACACAGACATCCCTTGGTGGAGCTAAGGGGAGGTTTCCTCAATATTACTCTGCATACTATGATTTGGTGGTAGGTATATATACATTTGAGCTTGCGCATGTTAGCACAATATTGTTGGTTGAATGGAATGAAGTTATACTCTCTATTTTTGTTCATTCTTGATTAAATTAGGTCATTTACAATTTTAGATTTCTTTGTAAGAAAAATTTAGATACATGTCAGTCAAACCAAGTTCGCTTTATTTTTTTGGTTCTATAATTGTTTAGGTCAAATTATTTTTTCCTAATGCAGCAAAGTGAATCTAAACTGTTTTATAGTAATGAGCCAAACCAATTGACTTCATGAAACTTTACGGGAGGCGCAAAAATTCTAATATGATCTATACAAACGAAATTTGAATTAAGTGAAACTTTCCTGCATGGCTTTTTTATGTTGCAAATCTCTCTCTTAGATGCCTCCTCATTGGTTTCTTATGTGAAGAAGATAGCCAAGACATACAAATTAAATGCTACCTTCTCACCTTTTAGACCAATGTTGAGGTTTGAGCAGCCATGGTAGACTGTATTTGAAACTAAACAGTAGGTAGTGATGATCATTATCTCAATAAGTCAATAGTATAAGACACATATTTCTTAGTTGATCATCATCTAGTTTCCGTTTCTATAAAAAAAAGATCCCATAAGTTATAAGATAATGCTAGACTTGCATCGTATAGGTTATAGGTAAAATTGGCAACGATTGTATTGCCATGATCAAAGTTGGTAACAGTTCTACATTCATAGTGAAGCAACACTTAAGATAGGGACAAGGAGAAGTAGGATGCCATGCTTTACTTGATTATTGATCTTGGATTAGTTAACCTTTAATGCAGATAACCTACGTATCGAAATGCATCTCAAAATTTAGCCAATTGTAATCATTGGAACCTACAATCAAATTGCTACTTCGCTGTTCTTACTTAATTTTCTTATATTCCTGTTTTTCATAGTTTGAAACAAGTGTTTAATGTTGAAACATAATTATCTACACATATGTAAATGATTGCATTAAGAAGCGGAGTTATTTTCTTATAACTTGATTGCGTTGTCAGAGTTCTGGAGTAACATTCTCCCAGACCCCTGAAGTTCTCCCCCAAAACCATTCAACTTCAAATAGCAGTAAAAGCAATTCAAGTAATGGTGAAGTTGCAACAACTGGGCATGACAGGAGTGCACCACCGGCTGTCCCACAGACTGCTCCACAAGTTGTTCCTGAATCTAGGTATGTGTTGCTAAATTCTTAATTTCTCTTTGTTATGGAACTAAATCCTATAGTGTACTAAATTTGGTGGAAACATGTCGATCTTTTTCAATAGCAGCTAGAAATTAGACATCAATTGTCAGCCACATTGATTTGTTATCTTAATGCGCGGCTCTACATTCTTGCATTTAGTTGTCAAGATCAGAAAGTTTTCGCTGATAGTCCTTATTATTCTAAATATTATTAGACTCCAGATCTTGAAACCATAACTTATACCTGATTAGTGAGTTGAAGCCAGAGACTATTATAGTAGGTGCTCACTAGGGAATAAAGTTGACTAAGGTAGCCTCATTGATTCTTTAAGGATCATGAAGCTTTTGAATACTGTGGCTGTTAGTGAAAGTTAGATTTTGACCCACAAACTCCACCATGGGCCACGATCACCAGAGACTCCACCATCAGCACAGAAATAAAGCCCACATACTGTGTGAAAATTATCTAACTTCTAATTGATATTCGTCTTAAACAGTGTTAGAATTATAAAGTTTATATTTAGCAATCGCCGAGTTACTAACCTAATCATCATTGATAACCTTCTAAATAGTAAATAATGTTAGTTAGTTTTTACCTTTTCATCACCACTATGGTCTACTGGCACATAACCTCGCACTTGCAGACATGGAACTAACCAACACACTTGTTACCATTAACCAAGAGGTTGTGAGTTCAAGTCTCACTGGAAACATTTGTGAGATAGGTGGTATAGGTGTGTGAATTGGTTGCTTTTTTTATATTAGCCTTGCCACGGTGTCACGAAAATCTTTTAAAACTAGGAATCATATGTTGAAGTTATATGGGATGTTTGAAAACCTCTAGGAGTGATAGTTATTTGCTTACAAAAAACGTGTCTACTCTTATCACATATTTCTCAAATGAACCATGAAACAGAATTTCTCAAATCTAGAAAAAATGATTAGGGAATATAAATTAATTTGCTTAAGATGAAGTTGATTACTCGACTTCCCAAAAAATTACTGTTATTGCTTCCCGATAGCTTTTATACAAAACTGAGCCAAAAGTTGGAAGGCGTTTTACTCGTGGAATCTGAAATGGGATATTTACCATCATGGGAAAGTTACCATCATGGGAAGGTCGCCTATAATTTTAAACAGATGGAGTAGCTGATAATTATGTACTGTGGCAGTAGCTAAGAATATGCATCATATTTAAAAAAATGATGCTTATTAATATGCGTTTATGTATAGTGAATCTTGCGGATTGTTATTGTTTTGCGCATACTTCTAAGAGTTTGTTACCAAATTTTCTTCAAACAGTATCATTAAAAAGGCTGGATCAGCACTGGAAGTCTTAAGAGATGTTCTTGATGCCATTGATACCAGATATCCGGAGGTAATTGGTGTGATGCATTATAAAACTTTTTTAGAAGTTTAAGAATATACATAGGCTTGTTATGTTTTGTGTCTTGTTCTTAAGTAGTCATATACTGACTTTCATTGTATCATGAGTGCCTCCTGCTTTTAATTTTTTTTCCTTTAGTGAACATTGCTTCTATTTGATAGAAGATTAGAGGTGGCGAAATAGGTGTCAGGGCGGATTGGGTAACGGGTAGGTGGCGAAATGGGTGGCAGGGCGGATTGGGTAACGGGTAGGTGGCGAAATGGGTGGCAGGGCGGATTGGGTAATGGGTCGAAATGGTTCAAGTCAATATGGTATTGTTTGCTTATTGGTGGAAACGGGTCCGGCTTGTTTAGTTGAAAGTTGAAACACTCCAGATATGACAGCAAATGTTGCATTATAATTATTAGAGGTGGCGAAATAGGTGGCAAGGCGGATTGGGTAACGGGTAGGTGGCGAAATGGGTGGCAGGGCGGATTGGGTAACGGGTAGGTGGCGAAATGGGTGGCAGGGCGGATTGGGTAACGGGTCGAAATGGTTCAAGTCAATATGGTATTGTTTGCTTATTGGTGGAAACGGGTCCGGCTTGTTTAGTTGAAAGTTGAAACACTCCAGATATGACAGCAAATGTTGCATTATAATTATTTTATTAACAAGATAATTAACAGCCTTAACAGGTTTCATTAATTTTAAATACACTTTGGGTGATTTTCGACCTGTTTGCCCCATTTATTTTAATTTATTTTATTATATTTTACCTGATTTGCCCTTGGAGATAAATGATAAACTGAATTGACCCATTTTCAAATAAAAGAGTCGAAATTGCCACGTCTACTATATAACGAGTTTACTATTGTTGCTAATTCTCATCCTATCATTCTTGCAGCAAGCCAAGGATGAGTTTACCCTTGATCTTGTGGAACAATGTTCATTTCATAAACAACGAGTTATGCATCTGGCAGTTACTTCTCGGTAAGTAATCAGTATGTGGTATACTAAGAAGAAATAGCATGGATTTATTTAACTTCATACAAAAGGGATACTTTACATGAAGTGGCTAGTAATAACCATTTTAAAAGATATTAAACATAGGTGTAACTAGTTATCATCTTGCATTAATATATAGTATTAAAAATCATCACCATCATTATCAGACAGTGGGTAGGTGGCAAAGTTTTTATCAATGGAACCAAAGCAATTAGTTCCAAAAGATGAATGAACGAGTACCTTAATGATAACACATGAAGTCTTACCCTTTAATTGATGTTTGTTGGATGTTGGGTTGTCTTAGGGATGAGAAGACAATCTCTCAAGCAGTCGAGCTAAATGAACAGCTCCAGAGGGCACTTACAAGACATGATTCCCTGGTTTCTGGTAGATCACTGCCTCCACTAGCCCAAATTGATCAGGAAGAGGCAGAAGAAGAGGATCCGGAACAACTATTCAGAAGGTATGCGTAAATCACTCGGTTCTTTGTAGATGTAGCAAAACATGGAGGTTTGGTAACAAGTGAAATGGGTTCAGATTAAATTTGGCCTGGTTGGGTTTAGCCACCGTCTTTTTTTGTCCATTTTCTCGATTTTTTACTTTCTGTATAAAATATGGTTACATACACTGATAAACTGTCATATTAAAATAATAAGAAGTAATTCAAATAAAACTATCTTGGAGGTTGTAAGCATTCAAATATATTCCAGGGGACCTTTTTATTGGTAAATCGGCCGGTTTGAGTTAAAAATTTATTTCAAGGAGTCAAACAGGTTAACAAAATGAAAACAGGTTGAACGGGTCAAAAGCTGCCGAAAGTGTGTTTAAGATGTATAGAATATTATTATGATAATACAACTTCTATAATATAAAGAAAAGATAAAAAATTGTTTGCGCCACTGGGCCAACCTGGTTCGTTTCACCATGCACTAAAAGGGTACATGTTTTGATCCGAACCGTTGTTGACCTCTTACCCAACCCGCCTGGCCCACCAAATTTGTCACATCTAGTTTTTTGATATTTCCAATTTAGTTGGACATGCATACATAATTTTTTCCTTTTTTTTTCCTTGAAATCTAATCCTGCACTTTGACAGGATGAGAAAAGGAAAAGCTTGTGTAAGACCCGAGGCTGAGAATCATCAAACAGAGCGACCTCTAGGATTACTTGGGCTATCAGTTCCACCAGATAGGCTTAACCGGCCGCTTATTAGGCCGATCAGCTTGGAGCCAAAACAAGAACCTACAACAACCAGACCAGCTGCGGCTGCGCCTTCACCTGCACCTGCAATTCCTCCTGCAGGAGCTGCGTCGATCCCACCTCCGCCTGCAAAACATGTTGAAAGGGAGAAATTCTTCCAAGAAAACAAGGACGGGTCTGGCCTTGGTGGTCACATGAGGGGTCTATCTTTACATAGCCGAAATGCTAGCAGTTCTCACAGTGACAGTTTCGACTTGAGTGACTGATTTCGAGTGTTTCTAAAGAAGTCTTATTATGCGGTCTTGATGTGTGTCGGAGGATTTGATCTGTGGTTTATTTAAGGCCATAGCGAAAGTATATATATGTTGAAGGAATGCGACTTATTTTCTTTTATAGAAAACAGTGATATGTGAAAGATAGGACATGGTGATGGAGACAAAGGGATATGAGGTGTTTTATAAGTTAAATAGCAGATTTTAGAAGTGGTTTAAGTCTCTGTTTATGGGATTTCTTCAACTCGTAAGATTCTTTTATTATTGTGTGTTTTATTTGTGTCAATTAAAATGTTCTTTTGTTATCTCACAAGGATGGTATCGAGTTGTTGAGTATTGACACAAGGAGATTGTTATATTTTATTCAACTAGACGGGTAACCGCGCACATTGCGGCGGTGGTACCATGTAATTAAATTTTCCGGCGAGCAACAAAAAAGTTTCAATTGAATTTGCCGAGTTCGGTTTTTCTGTAAAGGATTATTTGACTCGCCAATTTATGTTTTCAAGCACCAAATAATCTAATCACCTTTAAATGATCATTTTAACTTAAAAAGATATAATAGCATAGTATTAGCGCAACACGGCGATAACCAGATAGTTTAAAATGGTTTTGAACTTTTGTAAGATTTGGCACTGATGGATGACGGTTTTCGGTGATTGTCAACTATTTTCGTGGGTGGTGTAAAAGAATGGGAAAATTGGATATGTAAGAGGTGAAAATTGTGTTTTCACGTATGAGAGAAAAGTTATAGTTTTTTCTTTTACCGATATATATGTATTTTTTAAAAAGTACTATATGGAGCATCATAATTAAGTTAACCTATGATTATGTTAGTACAAATTTATAAATCTGAAAAGTTGTATGACTTTGATTATGAGTAATTTAATGACCAAATTACTATATTATACATTAGGCGTGCGAACGACGCATTTTCAAAGGGAAATACCATGAAACGACGTCGTTTCATGGTGCAGCATGTCGTTTTCTTGGTTCGTGCATGTTGTTTTGTTTTGTTGGGCCATTTTCGTTTTTGGGCTGTAATTGGATCGCCAGTTCCTATTTGTTGGTCTGTTTCCGTTATAAACTAGGCATTGATATCCGGAAGTGTATTGGACACGCGTTGTATTTCTTGGCCCGTGTCTTCTTCAGTGCGCAACATATCTATGCATATATCTCTCTCTATATATACAAAAGTGGCTCTGTCTCTTGAAGGAATGGTGGTTGTTTGGCGATTTCATGGTTTTAGATATCGAGGTAAAAGTCCTTCCATATTTCTCTTTTTTAAGATTTTAGTAATATACAAATTAAGGGTATGTTTTTTTTTTATTGTTGTTGATTTGTTTAGGTTTGATGATGATAGTGTATTGCATGTGGTGTTTGTAACTGTTTCGCGGTTTTCTTAGCTGATTTGGTTACATTTCTGCAGTTTGGAGCGGCGATCTTGGTTCTTCGACCTTTATTAAGGGCATTTTTTGGCCGTTGTTGATCTGTGTAAGTTTTATAATAATAAGTGTATAAAATTTTGGATCGGGTGTATTGCATGTGGTTTTTGGAAATGCTTCTACGTTTTTTGACTTGATTTGGTTAAATTAGTGTAGTTTGAGGCTACGGTTTATGCTACTCAACCTTTAGATGCTTAGCATGTTCTTGATTGCAAATGCATTCATGCTCAGATTAACAAGCTACATTTTTTTATCACGACTTTTCATTCTTTATTGTCTATGTATGAAAATCTTGAAGGGTGAGAAAATTTGTTAAGTGGATTTGATTAATTTTAGTGTTGTTTGTAACTGAAAAGGAGATGAAAACATATTTAAGTTATTATGTCAAAAGCCTATAAGTTGTGTTCATTTTGTTTAGTAAGATTGTTAGGTGTTAAATAAGTGAGAAGGAGTTCTGAATTTATGATTTAAATCATTATCTAATCGTATTGGCAATCCATGTTTCATATTTATACATATAAAAATGTGCATTGTTGTTGAATAAGTGCATCCTGAAATGTTCTAGAATCCGGTATTATGTTGCTATTACATCCAAAACCCATTTTCAAATGGGTATGACCCTAGATGAAATTTATCGCGTCTAAATATGTTTGACTAAAAATAAATGGTGTTTTGTGTAATGTTGAGATAAGTACAGGTCTGTTATAGCTCCAATACGGTGTATTGGAGAAAAGGAATACAACATATAGGGATTAGCTGGATACGACGTATCCTGGGAGAGCGATACGGTATTGATGGAAGCCATGGATACAGTGTCTTGGAAAAAAACGAACATAAATGACTATAATGCCCTTTAAGCCGAGTTATCACTTATTTCTCCGGTGTGTTCTTGTGAGAGGCGAACCAAGGAAAAAAGAGTGGAGGAAATGGGATACTAAGGGTGATTTAGTGATGGGTTATGTGTTTCAATTCAAAGCTAAAGTTCCTAAGCTTGATTCTTCATAAGGTATGGTCTTAAATTAGTGTTTAATTGACGAATTTGGAATTAGGGTTCATGAACCCTAATTTGGGGGGAAAGGGGTAAAAGGTATTTTAATACTAATTAAAAGTTATAGTAATCATGGAACAAGTTTTATGGATTTAAGATTGCCAATTATATGGGTTCTTCATAATATATGGCTATATGATGATTATGAGTCATAAGAACTAAGTTAATGGTTTTATAAATCATTGTTGTAGTATATTTGTGATAGTAGTTTAATTATGTGTTCATGATTATTATGGGCTAGGATACTAATAAGGAAGACGATGATGATTATGGATGTTTGGTAACTTAGCTTGGAGGCTAAGGTAACTAAAATGATAATAACATGGTGTTATATGGATTTCTAACATATGTGTGTGTGTCATGTATGTTTCGTGTTATTAATGAAATACTTGAGATATGCCTAAGTGTTGCGATAAATGTGACCTAAGTGACGATTTGGTGTTATAGAGTGAGTTGAAGTTATGTGCTAAAGTAAGAATTAGAGTATTCAACCGTGAAGTAAGTGTTTTGATATATGTGATGTTTATATGTGATTAAAGTATAATAGTATGTTATGCTCGTTTTACTTACTAAGCGTAATCGCTTACCGTTATAGTTATTAATGTTTTGTAGGTGTTCATGATACGATGCTATGGCTTGGATTAAAACTTAGATTTGGAAGGCGGTTTATAAGGTTTGCATGTAAGTAGGAGCTTAGGTAGAATACCGAGCTCAAAGTCAATGTTGTACCCCCGAGAGTTCTAAATGATTTGTATGTATGTTATCGGGTGTCAAAGTTTATGTTGTAGTCGTTCTAGTAATTTGGTTGTCAAATGGTATGTTATGGTAATGGTTAGAGTGTAAGTGTTATTTTTAATGGGGTGTTTGTATTAGTGTCATGTTGTAACCATTTTGGAGTAAAACGGGTTATTTTCTGTGTATTATAGTTTGTTATAGTTTTGAATGTTAAATGAGTGTTTTGGGTAAAAGTGTTGGGTCGGGTTTGACCACATGCGTTCATGCAAACCATGAAGGATAAGAACAACAGTTTCAGCAAGTGAGGAAAACTGATGAACATCAACATTGTTGAGGTTGGGTTCGCTTGAGAACGACACCGACATGCTAATAACACCATTTTTACTTTTTAACTTTATAAATCTTATTAGAAATAAATCAAAAATTCACAAGGGATAGCCTACGGAAAACTACCCCGGTTGACGACACATTAACTATCCAAACTCGAATAACAAGAGGCAGATAGCTTTGCATTGTTGTTCCTAGGAGAGGATGATCCTTACTATAATACTTTGTATTATTTTTTATGTTTGAATCTCTACTTAATTCAGTTACAACCTTTGGTTTATATAGAGGGGGAAACAGTGGTTGCCCATGGATCCACAGTAAATTGTCCACTTGCTATAGATAGGCACGTGCCTAGTAGGCTAGTCTGAAGCGTACTTTCGGCTTTCCTGATTTGACAACTTATAGTTCCAATGCATGTTTCTCGTATATCGATAAGCACTTGATCTTATCTTCTTAAAGAAGTTTCCCGCCCATGCATTCAGAGGTTGAGGTTGTAAAACTGAATCAAGTCTTCAGAGTCATAGAGACATTTGTCAGATCTAAGTTGTGTTGTTTTTAGCTCCTTTTAAATCACTCACTAACACCGCATCAGTTTGTGAAACGTTTTCTTCAGTTGGTCTTTGACGTCCCTTAACCCATACAGGTGTTTGAGCTTTATACAACACTCACTGATTTCTTTATTACTGAGTATCACTTTCTGAATAATAATCAGGGAGACATGTTCTTTGATAACCATCAGGGAGTATCTCACTTCTGATAACTATCAGATTCACATTGATAGTTATGAAGTGACATTCTATGATCTTTGTCAAAGACTTTATGCTCACTGACTTTCAGAAAGTGTATTAGGCTATTTTATGTTTAAATACTTGGTAGAGACAATTGGGTCAGTTTTTCAAACCCAATAAAAAGTTATAATGTAGTATTGAAGTCAAAAGGTTTGAATGTGGCTGTGAGTTTTCTACAGGTTTTCTGCTGATTTTTATGTCTGCAGGTCCAATATGGCGTATCCATGTTCTGGATACGGCGTATTGAAATTCAAGGAAGATACGGCGTATTCATTTTCATGAATACGGTGTATTGACCTCTGATCCAATACAACGTTTTGGTGTCACAATGAAGGTTTTGTTGTGGTTTTATAGTTTTGTGTTATTTGTTTTAAAAAGGATTCCAAGTACACTTTCTTGTATGTATTGTGAAGTGTAAATGTTTATAGAACTTGTCATTTAATAAAGTGTTATAGTGGGACTTTTATTGTCATGACATTTCTGCATAAAAAGTTTTAAATTTCAAATAAATCGGGCACATGGCGTAACAGTTGCATTCATTATTGCTGATTTTGTAATTGCGTTTCGTTATAGAAAATGAAATTTATTAATTGTTTTACCATTTGATGTATTTAGTGTAGTTTTTTTTGCGAAATGGGTTAATGTGTAGCTGTATAAAATGCGTTTAAAACGAAGTTATATGAGTCCAATAATCTTTTGCATTTTATGTATTTTAGTTAATTTTAGTGTTATGTGTTCATTTAATGGTATTATGTGTGTAAGATTTTGGAAAGGGTGTGTTGCATGTAGTGTTTCGAGACCTTTATTTAAGCCTTTTGAAAAAAACAATACTATTAAATTAAACATTAAACATGAGTACATAAATTACATAATAATTCATATATAAATATAATGACATGATAATTCAAAGTAAACTTTAAAATTACATAAAAACATTAACCAAATAGAAAAGATAAACATTCAAAGTAAAGATTGCCTAATAGTGACTATCTATAATATGCTTGTTTAGGATTTTGATTTCCTCTTGCCAATTCTCTATTTTTTGCGAACTTCATTTTTATCCTTATACTCCAATATTGTGTTTTTATCTCTTATGTTACTTTCTTCAGCCTTTTGAATTGAATAATTTTATTGGTTAATCAAAGCAAATTCATTCGCAAATTCCATGTTTTGCTAACATCCTAAACTTTTTGGGATATTCCTAAAATTTCATGTGAGCAACTTTTTGGTTTTAAAGTTGATGGCGATTCTTTTGTTGATGAAAGCTGGGAACAATTTCTTGGACGTTTGTTATTGTTTTTTATGATGATGATGCTATTAAAATGTTTTTTTTAGAGAATATGATATATAAAAGTTGTGATAGCTCATTTGTTTTGGACTTGTATTTATAGACACTGAAAAGTTGTGATGTTTTCAATAAAAATCATAACTTTTTGTTTTTGAAAATACATTTAAATGTGCATTAATTCATATTTAATGTTAAAACCTATGATTCGTTTATTTTTACTCATAAAAGAAAATTAACAAAAATTAGTGAATACAAATATAAAACAAACGAACATCTTAAAAATAAAAACAAAACATCTAATTGTCAATATCAAATTACCAAATAATTTATTAAGATATGTGAGTCCCAAACCTTGGATCTACTTAGCTTGTATAAGTATACTGCCTTGGATGAATCCAAAACAATTGTGAATGAAACAAAGCTTAATGTTAATCAAGTATGCGGAATCTACTTGGTAACACTTAGAAGAATAATCAATAGAACAATGAGTATGCAATGGACAAAGTAATAATAAAAACACTTCAATATTATTAAAGAATAATACAAGTACTTTGACTAGTACCAGGGTATACAACCTTGAAGTTCTTAACACGACTGTTCTAATTGATTGTGTATTGGTGTTCTAAAAAATATAACCTAGGACCTCCTTTTATAGAACAAGGATTCCTTTACAAGAAAACAATCACTATAAAACCGTATAAGATATACAATATCTATTCTTAAAATACAAGACATATGCATATCCTATTAGCAGTACAAACCATATGTACTAGCAGTACTAAGTCAGTTAGTACTGCTAGTGTATTCTTCATTAGTTTAGTCTGTATAACCTAGGACCTCCTTTTATAGAACAAGGATTCCTTTACAAGAAAACAATCACTATAAAACCGTATAAGATATACAATATCTATTCTTAAAATACAAGACATATGCATATCCTATTAGCAGTACAAACCATATGTACTAGCAGTACTAAGTCAATTAGTACTGCTAGTGTATTCTTCATTAGTTTAGTCTGTATGCTTAGCAGTATCAAGCACAGTTAGTACTGCTATTGTTTAATTCCCAACAATCCTCCCATAAACTTATGATTTCTCTGTAAATCATTGAGTTTATTCAATTAAACTTTAAGCCTTCTGATGAGGGGGGATTCTTTCAAACACTACTTTCTTCTTGCAGTCTTCATTGCTTGGTCAAGCTGATTTCCGATCTTCCTTATTAGTCCTCTTGCCATCTCTGAGTCTTCATCCACAGAAATTTTTGCAGATAACATAAACACCAAAATTCCAACTTTGAGAGGGTACTCATTTTCTACCAGCATAAACACATCTGCAATGTTAATACAAATAAGTCATAAAAACGTTTATTTATATTTTACGACCTTCTAATGTTTTGTCGATAAAAAAGGTAAAATCATTTTAAACGAAACAAATAAAATACGTAAATAGTTTGAGCCAATAGTTTTCTAACACATTTACGATTTTACATAAAACACTAAAACAAGTATAAGTGATTTTATGATTTAGTAATACATATGTACAACAACTAGTGTTTACATATTGGGCAAATATATACATAACTAGTATGTATTATAATGGGTAATATAAATGGGTAGAAACTTAAGTATTTGACCCAATGACCAAATACATTGAATATCCAAGACCCATGGTTTTAATCCATGACCCATGGTTTTAATCCATGACCCGTGGACTAGATGCATTGCATCTTGTAGATACATTGTATCTACTTGGATACCCATGATCCATAACCCATGACCCATGACCCAAAACCCATGGGCAAAAGGGAGCGTCCCACAGATCCCCAGTATTATACTCGACGGATCCGTCAAGTGAGGGATCCGTGGAACAGTAGCTGTTTTTTCTTCTATAAATAGTGAGCCATTTCTTCCTTTTGGGTTGCCACTCCCACACATACTTTCCCCAAGTATTGTAACCTTCTAACCACAGATCCTAAGGATATTTCTATGTAGTTTGTCTTTTGTTTTTGTGTGATTCTCTAGGTTCCTCTTAAAGGCGAGATCACCACCTCTGGAAGTCGAGCAAGCTCAAGTCCATGAGTTGCCATGCTTCGTCATCATCAAGACTACCGAGGTTCTCTTGTTGATACTTATTTCTTCCCCCATAGAAGTGTTGTGTCCAAGGCATTAGTGAAGGATGCCGAAAAAGTTAAGACGAAAGCATTAGTGAAAGGTGCTTAACGTCCATGTCAAAAGCATTAGTGAAGAATTCTAAAGAAGTCAAGACGAAAGCATTAGTGAAAAGTGCTTAACGTCCGTGTCAAAAGTATTAGTGAAGAATGCTAAAGAAGTCAAGACGAAGGCATTAGTGAAAGGTGTCAAACGTTCGTGTCAAGGGCATTAGTGAAAGATGCCTAGGAGTCAAATCAAGTGGCATTAGTGAAGGATGCCAAGGTCGTATAATCGATGAGGTGCATCGTTATACAAATAGTGATAGTTTGTTTCCAAGGATATTGATATCCTTGATGGTGTTGTAATAATGAGTGGGTCTCCTTTGGGGTTAGGTGTTGTGTAGTGTTGGGTAGTAGTTCCTCCTTTGTAATGAAACTCGGTACTTAGCCTTGTACCGGATAAAGGGTAGGCAACGTTGTGGTAGGTGCGGTTCAACCTTGTGAAAGAACCCGGTGGTTAGCCTAGTACCGAAAAAAGAGTAGGCGACATTGTGAAGGTTTCTTCGCCATAAGGAGTTGGTGTTGTGTAGTGATTACGAACTCTCGAGTAGGTGACTCGGGGAGTAGAGTAGGACAACGAAGTGTCCTTGTAGCCGAACCACTATAAATACTCGTGTCGTGGTTATGTGCTTCTTACTCTTTATCTTTCATTACACATTTATTTATCTATCTATCAATGTCCAACATACACATCCAAATGGATTGACACAAGTCGATCTAAATATTTTAAAAACAAAGTTTTAATTGGTAAAACTTATCAACCCCCACTTCTAGTTTTCCACAATTAGCATCAGAGCTTCGTTACCAAGTTTCTTAGAGTATGTTGTACTTTAAAAACTTGATACGATCCGTGTATGTTTGAAAACTACAAAGAAGGATTTTTTTTGTCATCTTTTAAAAATTATCATATTGTTTAATGTTGGACAATGATAGAACGTTCTAATATTTTCCTTGTTAAGAATTCTCCATACTTGGATTTGGGCATACCAAGAAAATCATGAAGAAATTATCTAAATATTTCTTTTCGTAAAAAAAATATTTAGCAATGTATTCCCCATACATGGATTTGGGGATCCTAAGAAGATCACAAATAATTTCTCTAAATATTTCTTTCCTTAAAAAGAATATTTAGCAAAGGTATGATCTTTATTAATTTACATTTTGTTATTATTATTAAAGTCTTAGTAGTATGTTTACTCTTTATTAGTAATTGCTTAAGTAGTTATCTATATTGAAATCATCATCAAGAATAGTATTCCTCGTTGATTTATATAGACTACACTACAAACCTATAATAATGATATCTCGGTTATTCGATAGCTTTGATCATTATTCCTCACAAAAGGACTATCGAAATTTCATCTATGTCAATGAGTATCCATGTGAAATTTCCTATATTATGATAAAATGGGATTTTATCATAATATTTGAAAAACCTCCCAAAGAATTATGACTTATTCATAAAAAGGGAACCTCGTCAAATAGGATTAGTATTAAACCATCAAAACCCTAAACCACAAGTTATAAAGCTTAAACATCAACTCTAGGAAATTTAGAACTCCCAAACCAAAGTTATCAAGGAATACTTAAGCTGAACTTTTGCTGTCATGCCGGATCCCTGAGTTTGAACTAGCCGGATCCCTAATGCAAGGGATCCGTGGGATCCGTGCAACAGAAGAAAACATAAGTTAGAAATGATCACTGTGTAAGTTCCACTATCACTTTCCCTTTCAAATACTCACGAACAAAAACCCAGTAACTGTTCACAGGAGCAAATTGATCATTTACTTCAAGCAAAACAATCTCTTGTGTAAGTATAATCTTCACTACATTGTTGATTATTCCTTGATTCCTAGGATTACAATTTTCATCTTTAGAAGTTGGGTTCAAATGGGTTTGTCATAATTTGTTACCACATTGTTTTGTAATATAATCTAAATCAAAGAATTAACATTGTTAATACAAATTAAACTCATTTCTTGAATTCAATGAAGATGTTTTGAGCAAAATTGTGATCAAACCCTTTAGGCTACTATTCACAATTAACACCACATTGTGGTTTTGTTGTATAGGAACAATCATGCCTAGTAACTGCCAACAAGATTATCATGATACTGCCCATTACATCCCAATGTATCATCGAAAGGATGGACTTAGACCGGAGGATAGGAAAGCTTTCAAGTTGCTCGAAAAGAGACTTTTTCATGAAGGTCATGTGGTTGAACCATAATTCCTTGCTAACACCAACATCCGAGAAGTTTTTGGAACAATTGGCTTTGATTGTCTTTTAGACATAAACGAACAAATTTTCCCGGTGTTCGTTCTTGAGTTCTACAAAATGATGAGAATAGTTAGGAATGAGAACGGGACCATCTCAATTGTCTTCATCATAAATGACCATGAGTACACCCTTTCACTTGTAGAATTTGGAAGAATACTACATGTTCCATATCAAGGAGTTTGCATGTATTCCAATGAATGGTCTTTGGCGGAGCTACACGATATGGTTGATCATCATGAATTCTACCACATGAGAATCCCGGAAGCAACCACGGTAAGGGATACCGTGTTCATGCAAAGGGCATCCCAATCGAGGGTCACTAGAAATTCCAAAGTGATCTATAGGGATCCTTTTCAAATGGAGCTCTCCGAGATGTTCCCGTTGTATAAGAAATGGGAAGTCATAGTTAGGGAGAATGTGCTTTGCTTGGGAGGGAACAAGGATCACCTTAATGTGTGCTTGAGCTTCATGATCTATTGCCTTGTGACCGAGACTTGCTTCAACCTTGCATATTACATGATTAAGAGAATGGCGAGTGTGAAAAGCATGGACAAAATGGTGCTCCCTTATGCAATACTCCTATCCCGTCTTGCAAACTTCATCTTTGCTTTAGATCATTCTCCGTATTCCTTTGATCATAGATTTTGCAACAAAGTTATGGTGTCGTTGACCGAGGGAAAAACTACAAGGTTTATGGTGGATGGAAAAAGACCTCACCCACCAACGGATTCATCAGATGAACGGGAGAGACAAAGAGAAGGAGAATGAAGTAGCAACCCCCTTGGCAACACCGACCTCGACCCTTTGGATTACATCAATCAATTGCCGGACATTCCTAACCCATCACAAGAATGGCAACAAACCAAAGGGATCTTCAAGTGCTTCGCCAACTTCTTAAACAAAAAGAAGTAGAGATGGTGGGATGAAGAGTGGAGGGTAGGATGAAGACGGGGAGTGATATGGAAGGAGGTGGGGAAGTAAGGTAAGGTCATAGGACCTTAGTTTGTGAAAACAATTTGAAACAATGGTTTGTAACATCTTAACAATACTTATGTAGAGTAGGAAGTAGCGTGTAGGAATTTCCATGGTTTGGCATTGTACAATTTAACTTAGGAACAAGTAGGATGAGATTTTACGACATCTTGAATTCATTCAAGTAGTCGTCGTCACTCATCTTTAGCTACCTTTTAGTCTCTGCATTATACTTGTTGTGTTTGTCCATTTAATCATTGTAGAAATAACTAGGAGAAGCATTTGCTAAGAGTGCAAGAATTGCACAATTGCTGAAAGCCTTCTGATCTGCAGTAGCCGGATCCCAGAATTATAACTAGCCGAATCCCTCCTAAGAGGGAACCGTGGGATCCGGGAAGACATATATCAGATACAGATCACTATACATCCAAGTTATCCCCTTGATCACATCATGTTGGCTAAACATGATTCTTTAATACCACTTAAGGCTTCCTCAAGCACAATAGGTCTCACATTCACCCGTAGGTAACTTAGGATCAAATTCAAAGTGACTTTGATTTATCAAACTCACCAATATCCACCATATTTCCGCTCCAATGCTCACACATTATTCCTCACATCTCAAAACACTTAGTTTGATATTTATATCAATTTTAGCAAATTGATTTTAGTCACTCTTAACTCAAAATAGGCTTGAAACTAGTTTTTCCTTTTTTTTTTTTTTTTTTTTTTTTTTTTTTTTTTAAGGATTTTCTCAAATTTCTCTTAAGTCATCATCTGATTTCTAGGACTAATTGCCATCATTTTCCCATTTCAAATCAAATGGTATCCTCCTCAAGCACTAAGTTAGACTCTCAAAAAGTCCACTCTCCTACCCAAAACCATTATTAAGTATCCTCACTCCTTATGGTTGAGCATTTAAGACATCCAACACTCAAGACATCTAAGGAAAGTCAAATCCTCAAGATTAATAGGTACTAGAACTTACAAAAAGCACAATCATTTCATCACATATCTGTTTGACATACGGATCCCTGGTTTATAACCAGACGGATCCCTAGTGAGAGGGATCCGTGGGATCCGTGTCTACAGAAAGACTTTAATTAGCCTTTCCTTCAAATTTAAGCCATCTTTGGAAATCTAAACACCTTTAGTTACCATTTAATGATTTCCTAGAGATGAACAACACCTTAGTTAACCTTGGTGCATGCCTAATCCCCTTAGTGGTCATGAATTTAATTCCTTAATTCAAATTCACTCTTTATAAATCAAACACTCTTGAGAGGTTAAGTCATCACTCTTATCACATTCTTAAAGAAATTCAGTAGTTAGAGACTTCTATTACATCCTCACCATGACCAAAGCACTTAGCAACAACTCTTCAACCAAAGGTTCATCCAAAAGGAATGGTCATATGATTCATGAGATTTCATCCACCGAATCATCACCCGTAAGAGAAAATAGTGGTAGAATTCCACCTCAACAAACCCAATCAACAATTGCCAAGAGAACCGCAAGAATTAACATTAGATATTTTGGGTTAGAAAAGGGTTCATCAAGCTCTAAACCAAACGCACCTAGTTCTAGTAAAACGCCTAAGTCTTCATTCCTAGAACATAGACAACATTCCTTCACCGAACCTATTTCTCATCCAAATCTCTATTCAATAGGGCACTCACCATCGAGAACTTCCCACTCACCAACATTCTCATTAAATAGGGAACCACCTACAACACCAACTAGTTCACCGTTGGAAACAAGGAACCACTAAGGACTTGATCATATGAAGGAATTTCCATTACCACCACCTTCGTTCTTAGTAGAACCTCATCTTACATTGCTCAATGAAACCCCACCATAATTTGTAGAGCCTCCTCAAAACATCCAATCTCCTCCGGTTCCTAATCAAGACAATAATTGCTCTAATTGTCTAATTACCCAAGGACTTGTTCAAGAAGTACGAAATGAGTTGCATTTCATGTTTAATCATCTTCTTGAAAGATTGGACCAAATCAACAAGTCTACTCATCCTTAGACTCAAGCACATTGTTGCTTCTTAAGTTTTGGTCACTTATTAATATAATATGTATTACATGGCTAAATCATTCTCTTAGTTTTTAGAGATTTGTAGATAATCTCTTATGTTTTATTGAATGATAGTTTATATGCCATATTTCTTTGAGTATATTTTTGTTGCTTGAATACATCTCTCACTTTGATGTTAACATTATTTGTTACATCACCATTGTTGTTATCAGATAGACGGATCCCTGAGATTTGCTTAGACGGATCCCTCCAAGGAGGGAACCGTGGGATCCGTGCAACAGACGACCAATTTTATACTAACTTGAGTCTTGTTTGCAAGAAATTATGCACTATATACTTGTTTTCTAACATTTGTTTTCTAGATTTTCAAGATACACATGAAGACTTTGACACCCTAAGCTAGGGGGAGCTTTGTGTCAAGCAATACATTGCAAAACCATTTTCAATATAATCCTCATATGGATTACATTTTGTTACGTTCCGTTGCAAAGTTGCAATCATCAAGGTGGAGCATTATCGTCACTAAGACGAAATCATTTGCAAACATCATTGCAAAACATTAGCTTAGTAGTTTTTCTTACTTGACGCCCTTACAAAGAGATGGACTCATCAAGGGGGAGCTAAGACGAGAACTTGTCACGTCACTTGCTTTATATATTTTTTTCTTTTACATGTCTTTCTTAAAACATTGTGTTAGTTTCTTTTCGACGCTCTTTTTGTTTCGACAAAAAGGGGGAGAAGAGAGTAAAAAATCCAATTCAAACTTCTGATGTTTTGACGCTCTTTTTCCTTAAAATAATTTTATGTTTTGTCATCAACAAAAAGGGGGAGATTGTTAATACAAATAAGCCGTAAAAACGTTTATTTATATTTTACGATCTTCTAATGTTTTGTCGATAACAAACGTAAAATCATTTTAAACGAAACAAATAAAATACGTAAATAGTTTGAGCCAATAGTTTTCTAACACATTTACGTTTTCACATAAAACACTAAAACAAGTACACGTGATTTTATTATTTAGTAATACATATGTACAACAAATAGTGTTTACATATTGGGCAAATATATACATAACTAGTATGTATTATAATGGGTAATATAAATGGGTAGAAACTTAAGTATTTGACCCATTGACCAACTGCATTGAATATCCAAGACCCATGGTTTTAATCCATGACCCATGGTTTTATTCCATGACCCGTGGACTAGATGCATTGCATCTTGTAGATACATTGTATCTACTTGGATACCCATGATCCATAACCCATGACCCATGACCCAATGGGCAAAAGGGAGCGTCCCACGGATCCCCAGTATTACACTGGACGGATCCGTCAAGTGAGGGATCCGTGGGATCCGTGGAACAGTAGATGTTTTTTCTTCTATAAATAGTGAGCCATTTCTTCCTTTTGGGTTGCCACTCCCACACATACTTTCCCCAAGTATTGTAACCTTCTAACCACAGATCCTAAGGATCTTTCTATGTAGTTTTTCTTTTGTTTTTGTGTGATTCTCAAGGTTCCTCTTAAAGGCGAGATCACCACCTCTGGAAGTCGAGCAAGCTCAAGTCCATGAGTTGCCATGCTTCGTCATCATCAAGACTTCTGAGGTTCTCTTGTTGATACTTCTTTCTTCCTCCATAGAAGTATTGTGTCCAAGGCATTAGTGAAGGATGCCGAAAGAGTCAAGACGAAAGCATTAGTGAAAGGTGCTTAACGTCCATGTCAAAAACATTAGTGAAGAATGCTAAAGAAGTCAAGACGAAAACATTAGTGAAAAGTGCTTAACGTCCGTGTTAAAAGCATTAGTGAAGAATGCTAAAGAAGTCAAGTCGAAGGCATTAGTGAAAGGTGCCAAGCGTTCGTGTCAAGGGCATTAGTGAAAGATGCCTTGGAGTCAAATCAAGTGGCATTAGTGAAGGATGACAAGGTCGTATAATCGATGAGGTGCATCGTTATACAAATAGTGATAGTTTGTTTCTAAGGATATTGATATCCTTGATGGTGTTGTAATAAGGAGTGGGTCTCCTTTGGGGTTAGGTGTTGTGTAGTGTTGGGTAGTAGTTCCTCTTTTGTAATGGAACTCGGTACTTAGCCTAGTACCGGATAAAGGGTAGGCAACGTTGTGGTAGGTGCGGTTCAACCTTGTAAAAGAACCCGATGGTTAGCCTAATACCGGAAAAAGAGTAGGCGGCGTTGTGAAGGCTTCTCCGCCATAAGGAGTTGGTGTCGTGTAGTGATTACAAACTCTCGAGTAGGTGACTCGGGGAGTAGAGTAGGGCAACGAAGGTGTCCTTGTAGCCAAACCACTATAAATACTCGTGTCGTGGTTATGTGCTTCTTACTCTTTATCTTTCATTACACATTTATTTGTCTATCTATCAATGTCCAACATACACATCCAAATGGATTGACATAATTCGATCTAAATATTTTAAAAACAAAGTTTTAATTGGTAAAACTATTCAACCTCCCCTTCTAGTTTTCCACATGTACCATCAGTTGTAGATACATGATGCACACCAGATGTGTCATATAATCTCCATGTAGTAGCTTTGTCTGGAATATGAAATTTCTACAGACTATCAAGAGGATCAGGTTCAAATAATCTACCTAACTCAGTCCATATCTCTAGTTCCTTATTATTTTCAAAGTCTACATGACTGAAATTTTCTTTGACCAAATTCCACAACTTCACAAGATTATCCCTATCAAATGCCTTGACCATATCAGAAAAAGTCTTGAACATTTCCACCTTGTTTTCCAATCTGATGATCTTCCAAAATATACCAAATTTATCTGTGTGAATTTCCCAATCAATAATGGGATATTTTGACTGCAATGGTTCAAAAAACACTGCATCTGTAATAGATACCATCTTTTGTTGAAATTATATGTCTTCTTGTGTTTCATCCTCTTTAGAAGTATCTTCTTCAAATTTTTGCTTCTTTTCTGAACTGGAATCAAATGATGTAGCTTTCCTTTTAAGACAACTTTCTTTAGAATCAACTCTTATTGAAGTAACAGTATTTGGAATATCATTGATAGTATCAACTGGAATATCAGCAATGCCATCTTTATTTAGCACTGCTTGTGTACTAATTCTTCTAGTTTCATCAATATCAACTGTAACTCCCATCTATCTTGCTACCTTTTTCATATTCTTCACAAGGTTTTCAACATTAACTGGATGCTCTGTGTCTTGATGAACTTGCTCTGGTAGCTCATCATTATGTCCTATATCAAAATTCATATCCATCCTCCTCTGAATGTCTGCATCAAGGTCTTATTGAGATTTCCTCCCCTATTTGGAAGAATCCTCTTGCTCCATGTCCTCATCAGAACTGTCTGAGCTTGATACAACAAGTTTGACTCTTCTTGGTTGTTGAAGTGACTCCACCTTGAGCTGCAATTTATTCACCTAGCCAATAAGATTGGTGTTGACTCTGGTGTGTGAAGTCTTAGTATGCTTGAGTTCCTGCTCCAAGTTAGTCACCTTTTCTGTCAGTCTGGTACATGTAGCCATTAAAGCCTGTATAAGTTCCAAACTGCCCTCACCACTTCTAGATGTGTTAACTTCTAGGAGAGGTGGATCACTAGGTATTTACCCCATGTTTTCCATGTGGCTAGGGTTTCCATCACCTGTAGCTGATCCCTTAGAACCAGATACATTAGATGTTGCCATAGTAGGAGTCTTATTTATGTTACCCCTGTCCTAACCAGCTTCTAAGCCTGTGTTAGTAGGAGCATCCCTTCCTATACTTTCAAAGACAACCTCATCTGCATCAATGATAATGGTAGGAGTTATATGCTGAGGAACATCAGAGTTCTGTCTAGTATTATTCGTAAGTATTGATGAAGATGATTGGGATGGTGATAGAGAACCATGAGCTTTGGGTGTGTGATGGAAAACAAGTGGGATTGTTGATCCTTCACCCTTAATGTGTAACATGTTTTCAAACAAAGGTACTACAAGTCCATTGATCCCTTTAGATGTCATCTTCATATTGCTGAAATGTTTTTGTGTGAGACAAGGAGTTTTATAAATGTTTGCATGGAACTTGAGTTTAACTTGAGAGTTTTCCAAAACTGTTTGCACAAATCGTGGATACACTAAAAACTTGAACTGATTATCCACATTTTTCACCATACTATCAAAAATTAATTTTGAAAAATTGTAAGTTCTACCAGTTGATAAGAATATGAGAGCAATATCAATGTTTCTACTAAACTGCTCTCATGAAGTATTCTTAGAACTTAAACAATGCAGAATAGTATGGATCAGGAATCTCTATTGTGGGGCAAAACAACCTTTAAGAAAAGATACGTTCTTAGATGATGTGTCATACCCCATTCTGGTTAAGTTTTGAAAGATTTCAGTATTTGGCATATCACTAATACCATCTGCATCACCTAGGTGCAGATGCCTCCTAAGAGATGCTTCAGTAAGAATGATGATTGTGCCATCAACTTTGTCTTTAATCTGTTTGTTTCCATCTTCAAAAGTATTGACAGTGGCAGTTTGCCAAAACTGCTTGATATGGGAAACAAAGACAGTTGGATAAACTGTTAGAGCATACCTAATGTAGGTATGATTCAGAAAATCCACTATCTCATGGAAGTCACATGCTTCCTTGATTTTCTCCAAGAATACCACCTGGTTGTGTTTTGCAGCAAATTCAAGAGGTGCCATTAAAGAGAAAGAAGGTTTTAGGGTTAAAAGATTGTTTTGACTGCTGGGTTTTAGATCGATTTTGAATGAATGATAGTTCTGATAGCCAATTGAGTTTTTATAGACAAGATTTAGGGTTTCAAGATTAACCGACTCTAGCTATTAGGAAACTTAAGAGAAGGATAATCTGTTTAAAGAAAGTGAATACTTTCCAAGTTAAAAACCCTTTAAAGATAACAAACTCTCAACGACTATCTTCAAAAAGTAGTTATAAAATTCCAGCAGTACCAAAGTTTTGCCTAGCAGTACAAACTTTTCCAAAACATTTTTCTAAGCAGTATAAAATCAATTTTCTTACAAAACAATACTGCATTGAATTTTATAAAGGGATTAAGTGTAAAGGAAGACATTTAATCAAAGTCCGATCTCTTATGACCTTTGGTTGTGTGAAAACCAATAGTTTCAGTACTTAGTACTGCCTGTGAAAAATAGATTCATTCAAAGAGCCTTCTTGACAGGGTTTCTAGCTCGTGGCAGTTGTTACCTCTAACACAAAAGAGCTAGATTCACTTTTGCTCGCTGTTCTCAATGCCAGAGCTCCTTAGAGTAACACACTATCATGAAACATGATAGAATGGCAAAGAGTGGGTTAGATCAGAATAAACTGTCTAACTGTAACCATCAATTCATGTTCAATAAAGGTCCAGATGCCTCATAATGCTTTGGCATCCATATGATTATTAGCACAGTAAATTTTTGATTATACCACCCCATTGGCTAGGACTGCCTAGGTTTCACACATCTCAATCCATTCAAAGTGTTGTTCCTTTACCTGCAAATGTTAGTCTAAAACCAAAGAAACACAAAAAAAAGTATTTCCACTTTAACATGACAAAATATGACTAACATTTCAAAAGAAAGGAAATTAGATTCCTTTGGGAACCCAAACCATTACTGGCTTGGATCTTTCATGTGCATCATGATGGGCATTTCTCTTCAATTTAACAGATACACAAGTGGGTTTTGATGGTCTTTCTCACCCAAACAGGTGTGGTCTTTGCAACATTCCTTTTGTTACCCCATACAACATTTCTTTTAAACCTGTAAGATGATTTTGGTCTAGCAGTATCAAGTTTAGGCCTACCAGTACAAATTGTTGGTTTGGTGGTACTAAACTTCCTTTTGTAAAATTTAACCTGTTGATTAAAGTTTTAAGAGGATAATGCTGTTTTTCTTTTAATGGGTCTTGGGTCTGTTAATGGTGCTTGTTTTGCAAAAGATTTCTTGGGTCTTGCACCAAAACCAGTGGATTGGGGGTAAGGAGTATAGCTTGGCCTTGAGGTATTGACAGTTTTAAGGCCAGATTTCAAGAGAACTGCTCTTGGAGTGAAATAGGTTGACTGGGAATAGTCATCCTTCCTAGAAAAAATGTTCTCATGAATCATACTACCCCTTTGATGATGCTTAAGGTTTCCACATTCAAAACATGATTTGTTGTGCCTAACAAACTCATCTTTTAGGTGCTGTGATTGTTGTCTATTCCAATTCCTTTGGTTTCTCCTAGGAGTGGGTGATCTTTCTTTAGACCTATACATCTCAGCATATCTAACTGTGTTCCTTAATGATTTAGCCTTTTGTTTAGCATTCTCTACTTTTGGGACAGATTTAGTTTCACCATTATGAGAAGTTTTGACTTGTGAGGTATCAGAATTTTCCTTAACCTCACTAGTCACTTCTTTTTCATTCTTTTTGAGCCCATGTTGCATTTCAGGTTCTTTAAAATCCTCTATTCCTATGCTAGAAAGCTCAAAGTTTGGAGGCTTGTATAAACCTGAAGTGGGTGGTGCAACACTATTATATCCTAACCTTTTCCTGGTTTAAGAAAACCAGCCTCTATGATCCTATGTGAACAATATTTCGAATAGGCATATTTGTCCACACGTGCTTGAATGTTATCCTTTTCTAACTTGATTTTATCTAAGTCAGTTTTAAGCAAGGATATTTCAGCATCTTTGTGCAACATGCCCCTTTTAAGAACAACAACCTGTTCATTCAAGACTTCCTCATTTTCTCTGTAGTATTCTAACTGTTTTTCTACAGAGGCTAATCCTCTCTTATGATTAGCTAAGTTATACTCAGTTTGATTTAATTCTATCCTTAATTTATCATACTGAGTTTTCAAAGATTCATAGTTATTCAGACAAGTTTTAGTACAAGATTTATCATTGTGTACCTCAGAGTCTGAAAATGCCATTAGTGCCATGTTGAGAGGAGCTGTTTCATCATGAGCCAAGAAGCTCCAGTCATACCCAACTCCATCAATAGCCACCATAGCCTTGGAAGATGAATCTTCTCCATTGACTGTTCTGCTCCTTTTTTTTCCATCCTGAGACCTTGGGCTCCTGCATTCCCTAGCAAAGTGTCCAAGCTTCCTGCAGTTGCAACATTCCACTTTAGATTTGTCAAATCCAGCAGGTTCATCATTGTGGACGATGATCTTCTTTCCAGTCTTTTACAGGAAATTCTTTACTCTTAAACTCAGGAGAGCCGCTTGCCACTTAATGTCCATCTCTTCAAGGTCATCCTCATGAATCTTCTCCAAATCATTATGAGTAACTTGAGATCCATTTGGCTGAATGGCTAGAATAGCATTGATAGTGGCATTATTCAGGCTACCAGAAGTATCTTGTGAGCCAACAATACCAAAATTTGTACTAGCAGTACCAACTTCAAGAACATCATTGGTGCTGCCAGTGATATGTTGAGCCACAAATGCTAGATTTAGTGATTCTGAGTTGGCAGTTGTAGTGGATTTCTTAACTTGATGCTCAACAATTTTAAAATTGTTGTACAAATCAACAAGCTTCATCTTTTCAAAGTCTGGCTTGTTGGTCCAAACCACTACATGTGTATTCCACTCACTTGGTAGACTTCTCATGAACCTAGAGTTCACATCTTCAATGGAGAGATCCACACCCAAAATGGCCAATTTACTAACAATCTTTTGAAGCCTATTGTATATGGAATCAAGAGATTATGCACTGGTTGCACATAAGTTTTCAAACTGTTGTTTCAGCAGAGTCTTGTGAGTCTTTCGGGTGGCTTCATTCCCACCAAAACCATCTTTAATAGCTTCAAACAACTTCTTTGCATCCTGATGCTTGGAGTAGGTCAATAATAGTTCATCAGGGAGAGACATTAGTGTTAATACAAATAAGCCGTAAAAATGTTTATTTATATTTTACGATCTTTTAATGTTTTGTCGATAACAAACGTAAATTCATTTTAACGAAACAAATAAAATACGTAAATGGTTTGAGCCAATAGTTTACTAACACACTTACGTTTTCACATAAAACACTAAATAAGTAAAAGTGATTTTATGATTTAGTAATACATATGTACAACAACTAGTGTTTACATATTAAGTAGATATATACATAACTAGTATGTATTATAATGGGTAATATAAAAGGGTAGAAGTTTAAGTATTTGACCCATTGACCAAATACATTGAATGTAGTTGAGTAAAACCCAAAGTCCATGACCCATACCCATGGAACATAACCCATAACCCATTGCATGACATCATGCATAAGTCATAAATAGATATTATCCATGACCCATGGATTTAACCCATGACCCATGGACTAGATGCATTGTATCTTGTAGATACATTGTATCTACTTGGATACCCATGGTCCAACGTTTAGGACCCATGACCCATAACCCATGGGCAAAGAGGAGCGTCCCACAGATCCCCAGAAATACACTGGACGGATCCCTCAAGTGAGGGATACGTGGGATCCGTGGAATAGTAGCCAAAATTCCTCTATAAAAAGTGAGCCATTTCTTTATTTTGGGTTGCCACTCCCACACATACTTTCTCCAAGTATTGTAAACCTTCTAACCTCAGATCATAAGGATCTCTCTATGTAGTTTGTATTTTGTTTTTGTGTGATTCTCTAGGTTCCTCTTAAAGGCGAGATCACCACCTCTTGAAGTCGAGCAAGCTCAAGTCTATGAGTTGCCATGCTTCGTTATCATCAAGACTACTGAGGTTCTCTTGTTGATAGTTCTTTCTTCCTCCATAAAAAATGTTGTGTCAAAGGCATTAGTGAAGGATGCCAAAAGAGTCAAGACGAAAGCATTAGTGAAAGGTGCTTAACGTCCGTGTCAAAGGCATTAGTGAAGAATGCCGAAGGAGTCAAGACGAAAGCATTAGTGAAAGGTGCCAAACGTCTGTGTCAAGGGAATTAGTGAAGGGTGCCTAGAAGTCAAGTCAAGTGGCATTTGTGAAAGATGCCAAGGGTGTATAATCGATGAGGTGCATCGATATACAAATAGAGATAGGTTTTATCCAAGGATTTTGATATCCTTGATGATATTGTAATAAGGAGTTGGTCTCCTTTGGGATAGGTGTTGTGTAGTATTGGGGAGTAGTTCCTCCATTGTAATGGAACTCGGTATCTAGCCTAGTACCGGATAAAGGGTAGGCGACGTTGTTATAGGTGTGGTTCTACCTTGTGGAAGAACCCGATGTCTAGCCTTGTACCGGAAAAAGAGTAGGCGACGTTGTGAAGGATTCTCTGCCATAAGGAGTTGGTGTCGTGTAGTGTTTACGAACTCTCAAGTAGGTGACTCGGGGAGTGGAGTAGGGCAAGGAAGGTGTCTTTGTAGCCGAACCACTATAAACACTCATGTCATGGTTACGTGTTTCTTACTCTTTATCTTTCCATTACACATTTACATATCTATCTATCAATGTCCAACATACACATTTAAATAGATTGATATAAGTCGATCTAAATATTTTAAAACGAAGTTTTAATCGGTAAAACTATTCAACCCCCCTTCTAGTTTTCCACAATTGGCATCAGAGCTTCGTTACCAAGTTTCTTAGAGTATGTTGTACTTTAACAACTTGATACGATCCGTGTATGTTTGAAAACTACAAAGAAGGATTTTTTTTCAAAAGATCATGTTTTAAAAAATCATCATATCTTATAATGTTGGACAATGATAGAACGTTCTAATATTTTCTGTGTTAAGAATTCTCTATACTTGGATTTGGGCATCCTAAGAAGATCATGAAGAATTTATCTCTAAATACTTCTTTCCTTAAAAAGAATATTTAGCAAAGAATTCTTCATACTCGGATTTGGGCATTCTAAGAAGATCATGAAAAATCTATCTCTAAATACTTCTTTCCTTAAAAAGAATATTTAGCAAAGGTATGATCTTTAATAAATTACAAATAATTTTTTTTGGATCATTTTTCTTTAATCATGATTAAGTGTTACTAGTATCTTTACGCTCTCTTAATAATCACTAAAGTAGTTATCTATATTGAACTCATCATCAAGAATGCTATTCTTCGTTGATCTCTATAGACAAAACTACAAACTAGTGATAATGATATCTCGGCTATTTGAGAGCCTTGATCATTAATCCTCACAAAAGGATTATTGACATTTCATCTATGTCAATGAGTATCCATGTGAAATTTCTTACATTATGATAAAATGGGATTTTATCATAATCTTTGAAAACTTCCTTAAGAATTATGATTTATTCATAAAAAGGGAACCTCATCAAATAGGACTAGTATAACCCGTCAAAATCCCAAACCATAAGTTATAGAGAATAAACATTGACCCTAGGCAATTTAGAACTCCCAAACCAAAATTATCAAGGAATACTTAAGCTGACTAATTGCTGTTATGCCGAATCCCTACATTTGAACTAGCCGAATCCCTCATACAAGGGATCCGTGCAACAGAAGACACCATAAGTAAGAAATGATCACTTTGGAAGTTCCACTATCACTTTCCTCTATCAAAGACTCACGAACATAAACCTAGTTACTGTTCACAGGAGCAAATTGATCATCTTCTTCAAGCAAAACAATCTCTTGTGTAAGTATAATCTTCACTACATTGTTATTTCCATTCCTTGATTCCTAGGATTACAATTTTCATCTTTAGAAGTTGAGTTCAAATGGGTTTGTCATAATTTATTACCACATTGTTTTATAAGATAATCTAAATCAAAGAATTAACATTGTTAATACAAATTAAACTCATTCCTTGAATTCAATGAAGATGTTTTGAGCAAAATTGTGATCAAACCCTTTTAGGCTACTATTCACACAATTAACACCACATTGTGGTTTTGTTGTATAGGAACAATCATGCCTAGTAACCGCCAACAAGATTATCATGATACCGCCCACTACATCCCAATGTACCATCGAAAGGAAGGCCTAAGCCCGGAGGATAGGAAAGCTTTCAAGTTGCTAGAAAAGAGGCTTTTTCATGAAGACCGTGTGGTTGAACCGTCATTCCTCGCGAACACCAACATCTGACAAGTCTTTGAAGGAATTGGCATTGATTGCCTTTTGGACATTAATGAGCAAATTTTTCCGGTGTTCGTGCTTGAATTTTACAAGACAATGAGAATCGTTAGGAATGATAACGGGACCATCTCAATAGCCTTCATCATCAATGAGCATGAGTACACCCTCTCTCTTGTAGAATTTGGAAGAATACTTTGTGTCCCATATCAAGGAGTGTGCATGTATTCCAATGAATTGTCTTTGGCGGAGCTACATGACATGGTAGATCATCATGAAGTATACTTCATGAGAATTCTTGAAGCAACCATGGTAAGGGATACCGTCTTCATGGAAAGAGCATCTCCATCGAGGGTCACAAGAAACTCCAAGGTGATCAATAGAGATCCATTTCAAATGGAGCTTTCAGAAATGTTCCCATTGTACAAGAAATGGGAACTTGTGGTAAGGGAGAATGTGCTTTGCTTGGGAGGGAACAAAGATCATCCCAATGTGTGCTTGAGCTTCATGATTTATTTCCTTGTGACCGGCACTCACTTCAACCTCGCATATTACATGGTAAAAAGAATGGCGAGTGTGAAAAGCATGGACAAGATGGTACTCCCTTATGCAATGCTCATGTCCCATCTAGCTAACTTCATCTTTGCTTTAGATCCTTCTCCGTATTCCTTTGATCATAGCTTTTGCAACAAAGTCATGGTGTCGTTATCCGATGGAAAGACTACAAGGTTCATGGTGGATGGCAAGATACCTCACCCACCAACGGATTCATCGGATGAGAGGGAAAGACAAAGAGAAGGATAAGGAAGTAGCAACCCCCTTGGCAACATCGATCTCGACCCTTTAGATTACATCAATCAATTGCCGGATATTCCAATCCCATCACAAGAGTGGCAACAAACTAAAGGGATCTTCAAGTGCTTTGCTAATTTCTTGAAGAAGAAGAAGTAGAGATGGTGAGATGAAGAGTGAAGGGGATGAGGATGAAGATGAAGACGGGAGTGAAATGGAAGGAGGTGTAGATGGAAGGTAAGGTCATAGGACCTTAATTTGTGAGAAAAATTTCTAAAACAATGGTTTGTAACATCATAACAATAATTATGTAGAGCACCCTAACTTAGGAACGAGTAAGATGAGATTTTACAACATCTTGATTTCATTCAAGTAGTCGTCGTCACTCATCTTTGATTACCTTTTAGTTCCCCCCCTCACTTGCTATGCGTTATACTTGTTGTGTGCATGCGTTTACTGATTGTAGTATTGACTAGGATAAGCATTTGCTAAGAGTGCAAAAATTGCACAACTGTTGAGAGGCTTCTGGTCTGCAATAGCCAGATCCCTGGGCTATAACTAGCCGGATTCCTCCAAAGAGGGAACCGTAGGATCCGGGCAAACAGATACCTGATACAGATCATGTTTCATCAAACCTATCCTCTTGATCACATCACTCTAGCTAAACATGATTCTTTAAGACTACTTAAGTCTTCCTTAAGCTCAGTAGGTCTCACACTCACCCGTGGCTAACTTAGGATCAAATTCAAAGTGTTTTTGATTTATCAACTCATCAAAAGTCACCATATTTCTGCTCCAATGCTCACACATTGTTCCTCACATCTCAAAACACTTAGCTTGATATTTCTATCAATTTTAGCAAATTGATTTTAGTCATCCTTACCCTAAAATAGGCTTACATCAAGTTTTTAATTTCTTTTAATTTTTCTTTATATTTTGGAATTTTTCAAATTTCTTCTAAGTCATCATCTGATCTCTAGGATCAATTGCCATCATTTGTCATACTCAAATCCACGAGTATCATCCTTAAACATTTAGTTACACTCTCAAAAAGTCCACTTTCCTACCCAATACCATCATTAAGTATGCTCACTCTTTGTGGTTGGACATTTAAGTCACCTGTCACTTAAGACATCTAAGGAAAGTCAAAACCTCAAGATTTATAGGAATTAGACCTTACAAGAGCATAATCACCTCACCATATTTCTGTCTGACAGACGGATCCCTGGTTTATAACCAGATGGATCCCTAGTGGGAGGGATCCGTGTCTACAGAAAGCTTCTAATCAGCTTTTCTTTCAAAATTTAAATCATCTTTGGTAATCTAAACACTTTTAGTTACCATTTAATGATTCCCTAAAGCTAAACAACACCATATTTGACCTTGGTGCATGCCTAATTCTCTTAGTGGTCATGAATTTAATTCCTTAATTCAAATTCACCCTTTATAAACCAAACACTATTGAGAGCTTAAGTCATCACTCTTACCACATTTTTAAAAATAAGTAGCTAGAGACTTCTATTGCATCCTCACCATCACTATGACTAAAGCATCTATCAACAACTCTTCAACCAAAGGTTCATCCAAAACAAATGGTCATATGATCCATGAGATATCATCCACCGAATCATCACCCGTAAGAGGTCATAATGCTAGAATCCCACCTCAACAATCCCAATCAACAATTGCCAAGAGAACCGCAAGAATTAGTATTAGACATCTTGGGTTAGAAAAGGGTTCATCAAGCTCTAAAGCAAATGCACCTAGTTCTAGTAAAACGCCTAAGCCTTCATTCCTAGAACATAGACTACATTCCTTCACCGAACCTCTTTCTCATCCAAATCTCTATTCATTAGAGCACTCACCACCGAGAACTTCCCACTCACCAACCTTCTCGTTAAATAGGGAACCTCCTACATCACCAAATTGTCCACAGTTGGAGACAATGAACCACCAAGGACTTGATCATATAGAGAATTTCCATTACCACCACCTTCATTCTTAGTGGAACCTCATCCAACATTGCTCAATGTACCTCCACCATCATTTGTAGAGCCTACTCAAAACATCCAATCTCCTCCGGTTCCTAAACAAGACAATAATTGCTCTAATTGTCTAATCAGCCAAGGACTTGTTCAAGAAGTACGAAATGAGTTGCATTTCATGTTTAATCATCTTCTTGAACGATTGGACCAAATCAACAAGTCTACACATCCTTAGATTCAAGCACATTGATGCTTTTTAAGTTTTTGGTCACTTATTAGAATTAGTAGAAAATGTATTACATGGTTGAATCATTCTCTTAGTTTTAGAGATTTGTAGATCATTTCTCGTAGTTTTATTGAATGATTTTACATGTTTTATGCCATATTATCTTGAGTATATGTTTTATGCAAAATTTCATATCTCACTTTGATGTTAACGTCATTTGTTACATCACCATTGCTGTCTTAAGAATTCAGACAGACGGATCCCTCCATTTTGCCTAGACGGATCCCTCCAAGAAGGAAACCGTGGGATCCGTGCAACAGAAGACTTGTTTTCTACTAACTTGAGTCTTATTTGCAGGAAATTATGCATTATGTACTTGTTTTCTAACCTTTGTTTTATAGATTTTCAATATACACATGAAGACTTTGACACCCTAAGCTAGGGGAAGTTTCGTGTCAAAGCGATACATTGCAAAACCATTTGCAATATATCTTAGGATTACGTTACATGACGTCCCTTCGCAAAGTTGCAATCATCAAGGGGGAGCATTATCGTCATAAAGACGAAACCATTTGCAAACATAGTTGCAATGCATTAGCTTAGTAGTTTTTCTTACTTGACGCCCTCACAAAAGGATGGACTCGTCAAGGGGAATTAAGACAAGAACACTTCTCGTCACTTGCTCTCTACTTTTTCACAATTATCTTTTTCTTTTACATGTTTTCCTTAAAACAAATGTGTTAGTTTCTTTTCGACGCTCTTTTTGTTTCGACAAAAAGGGGGAGAAGAGAGTAAAAACTCCAATTCAAACTTTTACGAATTTTAGTTTTTCCTTAAAATAATTTTATGTTTTGTCATCAACAAAAAGGGGGAGATTGTTAATACATAAGCCGTAAAAACGTTTATTTATATTTTACGATCTTCTAATATTTTGTCGATAACAAACGTAAATTCATTTTAACGAAACAAATAAAATACGTAAATGGTTTGAGCCAATAGTTTACTAACACACTTACGTTTTCACATAAAACACTAAACAAGTAAAAGTGATTTTTTGATTTAGTAATACATATGATTACATCAAATAGTCCTGAATATTAAGTGTCAATTTCCCCCGATAATGCTTGTAATTTATATCATTTATATGGATTTTCTCTTGTTTTCCATTGTTTTCCACTTTCAGGTAAATTACGAGCATTGGAGCTAAAGAGACGCGGAATTGGAGAAATATCAAAGATTTATCATAGTATGCTGAATTTGAAGAAGTTACGGCGTAACTCATTTCTCACATTACGCCGTAACTAAAGCGTGACTCAGAAAACCAACTCATCAGAAGATTACAGCGTAACTCTCCCCAAAGACTACGACGTAACTATATTAGTTCAAATGAGGTTCCACGCCGCTGATAACTACGTCGTAACTCTTGTTTAAACTATGGCGTAACCAAGAAATATTGAAGATACGACGTAACCACTTATAAGGTTAAGCCGTAACCAGCAGATCTAGTGCAAATTACGAAGAAATTGAAGATTACGGCGTAACTATTATATTAATTACGCCGTAACCCATATCTGGCCTATAAATATCCCACGATTTCCAGCATTTCAAAGCATCCCATTCCACACACCACAACCAAAGAACGTGGGAAGAAGCCAAAGGCAGGTCTAGAGGAGCATGCGGAGCTGTCTCCAAAGGAGAAATCACTCCCCTACGATAAGCATTAGCTTTTTATCTTTTCTTTACTTTCGATTCATGTATTTCGTAACATTGAATATTGAATTGATTTGTATGGTTAATATGAGTGGCTAAGCACCTCTTGGTGCTGTCCTAGTTATGATTCCTTAATTGTTTTGTTTGCGTTTACATTACTTCCGTATAATTATTTCTAAGTGTATGCATGCATAGTTTATTGGTAGCTACCCTTGTTTCGGTAGTTTTGAATGGTGGTAGAGGCTAGTTGCTTAGGAGATATGACCAACTGACCTTAAGTGAGTATACTGAGACGGGAAGGGTAAGATATGACCAACTAACGACCCTTTCTACTTATGCGATTTGACCAACTGATCACCTACCGTTTGGATGAACTTAATAATTAGGGGGTGAGTGTTTAAGTTGCTAACGCCGGCACTCACTATTATAAATATAGCATGTAGCGGTACTTAATTACTTGGCTTAGGGGACCAGGAACAACTGGAATTATAAAGGGACACCTGACTTCTCTAGTGGTTGCATCTTTGCTGATAGGTTAGGGCGAATTGACCAAATGCTGTCCTCTCGAATTTGACCCCACCTGAAGTAATTGGAAGTAAGTAGACATAGACATTACTAGCTAGGAGGAATAACTAGGTTAGCACCACTCTCCTCTATTGATTAAACCTTTTCCTTTTATCTACTTTTATCTGCTTTAGTAGTTAATTAATTAATTCCTTATCGAAATCATATTAAAAACTGTGACACCTAGACTTAGTAATAATCCAACACACATAGCTCTTGGGACGACCTCGGTTTTACCGAATACTACACTACACACGACCGGGTACACTGCCCGTTAGTGCATTAGGGTAGACCATAGGTATAACGAGACTATATAAATATTAAAACCTGGTCAGTAAAACCTGCATCAAGTTTTTGGCGTCGCTGCCGGGGAGTTATATCAGGATTTTTATTAAGTCTTTAGTTTTATTATGATATTATGTCTCTCACTATGAATGATTATCTCACCACCTCTAAAAGTAAACAGGGAATCACCATTCCAGCACTTGAAGAAAATGTAAAATTCGAATTCTAGGGACTATGTCTTGAAGAACTAAAAAGATGCTGCTTTTATAGAACCAAAGATGAAGAAGCACACGAGCACATCACGAAAGTATGTGAGATCACCGATTTATTCCACGCGCCTGGGGTCTCCAGAGATCATGTTATGATGAGGGCATTTCCTATTACCCTAAAAGGAAGAGCTAGAGATTGGTTAAAGGAACTACCATCTGGATCTATCACAACGTGGAGTGCAATTAAGAAGGCATTTCTTAAGGAATACCGAACCCCTGCAAAAATCCTCCAGCAAGTTGATAAAATTAGGAGGTTTAGCCAATTAAATGATGAACCACTGTTTACAGCTTGGGAAAGATTCAATGATGCCATACTCAAGTGCCCCGAGCATAAGCTCAACAAGCATGAGCAACTGCAAATATTTTACAACGGGTTGAACATAAAAACTTGGCAATTATTAGACTCAAAAGAACCTATCCCGTTAATGACTGCTGATAAAGGATGGACAAGAGTTGAAGAAGTAGCTCTCCACTCGTCGTCTTGGAATGAAGACCCAATCAAGCTACAATCGGTAATAAAGAATCTGGAGGAATTCGAAGTAGATATGTAATCCCTTACTGTAACAATTTGTAGTAGGTCGAATGAGACAATTTTCAACACATATTTAGCTCCAGTACATCACTGCCTTGTTAATATTCATTCGAAGCAAAGTGATCCAGGAACGCGTTGAAGATCTTCAACTTGCTGTGGAATCATATAAAAAACAAGTCAACCTCACTAAACCATTACTACACTTTCCCGACATAAACCAACTTTCTCAGTACACCATTGTCAAGAAACCGAAATTTGGAGTTGTTTACCGCAGTGAACTTCACCACAATTGTTTCATGGCGTACAATGAGATTCACAAGTTTTGCGATCACACGTTGAAGTCAGTTCGTGATGGGTTAGCATATCGGTTGAAAGATATAAAGCAAGGTAATGGGTCAAAGAAGCGTTGGAATTCTAAGGAAAGGAGGGATGCTAGGAAGATAATCACACGGATTGATGAAAGGCTATTTCACCGGGATCAGATGCGGAGGCTAGAGAGCTTTGTCGGTGGAAGAGTGAGTTTCCCTCTTACGGGCTATCAACATCAAGAGAGCACTCCCGGTCTCATTGACGAATTGCTTGGTACTCCTTAAACTCCTTCATTGATTGATTCTTTTTGATATTATGATCTGTATAATTGACTATGGCGTGTGCACACATAACAGTGTACAACCCGTACTTGTAATGAAAGGACCCTGTGGTACGCTTCAGTGCCACAATCTTATAAAAGAAGCGAAAGCTTCTTACTTTTGCGTAAAACTTATCAAAACTTTCATTTTTAAAAAACGTTTTGCTCAAAAGAACAAGTACTTCCCCTTATGTTTTCAAAACATCAAAAGTTAGTATTACTTGTCTAGGGGGAGTACTTGCTAAAATCTTTGTTCACAAATCGTTCTTCGTGGAAATCTTCCCACAAAACTCATAATGGTCATATTTGATATCAAAATCTCATCAAAAATAACATGTATATGCCATTTTTGAGGGGGAGAAAAATTGTGTGATAAAAATATGTTGTAAAACTTGTGATTGAATCTTCGTGCTTAGACTTAACCAACGAATTGAAAAGATCTGAATTCTCATACATCGAAAAGATTTGTCTTTCAAGACTTATCCAAGTAGATTGTACCTATTCGAGAAGCTCTTGATAGACATGAACTTTGACGGGTTTGACAACCTTTTGAGGTTTGTCCACACCTTCAAGGTAGTTATTAGAGCTAGTTGTCACCTAAAAGCTGACAATGTAACTCTTTAACTATGCAACGTAACCGTGTCTCGCGGGGAATTGTCTATCTTGAGTTGATCAATTCAAAAGTGCGCGCTCTTCTCTCACCGTGCATATTTCTGTCAAAACACTTAAGCACGTGTTAAGGGGGAGTATTTTTGCAAAAGATAAAACTCTCACAGTGATACAAAATGTTTTTACTCATAAACACTTTGAGAAATTTTTCAAGAAAATGGTTTTATGGCAACATAGGTTAGTCATGGAGTTATAAGGTGACTAAGGTTAGGAATAACCATCCTATGATCTGCCAGAGCCGGAGGGATCTACCCAAGGACACCACCAATAGTTAGAACTTAGAATTCCTTAGGTATGATTATAAAAAGGATAAAATGAGAATCGGAGAAAGAAGGAGTTGAAGAATTAAAAAGAAAAGTAAAGAGAATGGTGAAAAGAAATAGCCCTCCAAATGATTCAACTTAGGGCAGACATCGGGTTCAATACATATGCTACTGGATGTCACTAGATGACACCGGTATAGAAGATCAAAGTCGTCATGGACCCAGTGACGCATGCACTAAACCTTCTTAGCCACTCAAGTTTCTCTCAACAGAAGCTTGTTTCATTCTCACAGGAAACCCTACGTAAACTATCAGCTTTCTCCTAGAGATTGCTGGTATTGAAGAAGGAGACCCTCTCCCTAGTCTCCGCTTAGGAAAACCAAAGCGCACTATTGAGTCTAGAGCCATGAGATTCATCAAAAGATATCTTAGGAACACTCGACATTTCATCACTTGTCGTTCAATAATAAGGACGCAAGTGATACTATTTTAGAGTCCTACACAGATCTTAGCAATCTGTCGAGAACATTTATGAGAGGTTCACAACTGTGATCCTCAGTGATTGAATGGAAACTCCTACCAGGGTCAACATCTAACAACCCTGACTGCAGGTCACTTCGGTAGCCCCTTGTGGGTTACGCTTAGTGTTGTCTCAAACGGTCTACAATCGTGGGGTGATGCTTCGGTGTACCTCAGCGACTCACCTGAACTGTAGGTGTACTTCGGTACATCGTGTTATCCTACTTGAGGGACTCCAGTTCAGGAACAGCCTTTGCTAGAATTAGAGATGTGTTTTCACACTATGTTGTTAACACGCTCGAAGTTCGAACTTGTAAGTGCTGGAAATCCCGCTAAGGAGATTCCTTTAAAGAATCGAGTCCTGAAAATGTGGGTCATTACTTGAACTTGTTCAATGTAATGCCAAATGTCCCTTATGGGATTCAGACAGCTGATTCGCCCGACCAAGGTGAATGGAATCAAGACATTCATCAGAAGAACAATCGTAGTGGTCAATTCTCTAAGAAACGGCCACAATGATCGATTGGTGTTTATCACTAACCCATTCTTATGTTTTCTTCTTATGGATGCTCCTGGGAGATGAACGTGCAGATTCTCCACATGCTCATACCAACCACAACACAAATTGAACTTCTCTCGAAAGGCAACACAAAAGTCGGAATGATTCTTCATCTAAGCCAAAGAATCTACAAAGTTTAAAGACTAAAGAGAACTGCATCAATCATGAAATCCAACGTCAAAGAGCGTGTGAGCATGTTGGAGAAGGACGTAGAGACACCTGAGCAACGAAGCAGACCTGATGCAGATTACAACAACATAACATCACCATATCCACACTAGAACAAAGAACAAAGATAAATGAAGACGTCAAAGCTGAAAACTTCAAAGAAAAACAAGATCCTGACACTGGGGAGATTGTTAGAATATAGGCACTTCTTCTCACAAGAAAGAAGAATGTCATAAGATGTCAAAGCAACTATTACATCAGCCCCAACAATGTTTCAAGATTACTTAAGTCATTAGCTACCAACACTTAGGGGGAGATTGTTGGAATCACTCCTAAACTATATTTCAAGTGTTTGTAATCAATGTGTAATAGGTTTCTTAATTAGGCTTTTATGTTAGTATTTAAGGCAAGACTTATGTAAAAAGCCCATGAGCCTTGGCCAATGTCCAATAAGGAAGGAAAGGGACATGTTGTGTTGCCCTAGTCCCTTCTCCTATAAATAGTCTTGTAAACCTTCATTTGAAGGTTGGTTGTTCACTTTCATTCAATATCCACGCATAACTTTACCTATGGTCTACCCTAATGCACTAACGGGCAGTGTACCTAGTCGCGTGTAGTGTAGTATTTGGTAAAACCGAGGTCGTCCCAAGAGCTATGTGTGTTGGATTATTACTAAGTCTAAGTGTCACAGATTTTAATAATGATTTTGATAAGGAATTAATTAATTAACTACTAAGCAGATAAAATCTGATAAAAGGCAAAGGATTAATCAATAGAGAAGAGTGGTGCTAACCTAGTTATTCCTACTAGCAAGTTATGTCTACGTCTACTTACTTCCAATTACTTCAGGAGGGGTCAAAATCGAGAGGACAACATTTGGTCAATTCGCCCTAACCTATCAGCAAAGATGCCACCACAGGAGAAGTCAGGTGTCCCCTCATAAGTCCTGTTGTTCCTGGTCCCCTAACCCAAGTCACTAAGTACCGCTACATACTAGATTTATAATACTGAGTGCCCGGGCGTTAGCAACTTAAACACTCACCCCCAATTCTTAAGTTCATCTAAACGGTAGGTGATCAGTTGGTCAAATCGCACAAGTAGAAAGGGTCGTCAGTTGGTCATATTTTACCCTTCCCGTCTCAGTCCGCTCACCTAGGGTCAGTTGGTCATATCTCTCGGCAGTTGGCTTCTACCGCCATTCAAAACTACCGAAACAAGGGTAGCTACCAATAAACCATGCATGCATACACTTAGAAATAGTTATACGGAAGTAATGTAAACGCAAACAAAAAGATTAAGGAATCATAACTAGGCCAGCACCAAAAGGTGCTTAGCCGCTCATATTAACCATACAAATCAATTCAATATTCAAAGTTACGAAATAAATGAATCGAAAGTAAAGAAAAGATAAAATGCTAATGCTTATCGTAGAGGAGTGATTTCTCTCTTGGAGACAGCTCCGTATGCTCCTCTAGACCTACCTTTGGCTTCTTCCCACGTTCTTTGGTTGTGGTGTGTGGAATAGGATGCTTTCAAATTCTGGAAATCGTGGGGTATTCATAGGCCAGATCTGGGTTACGGCGTAACTAAAATAATAGTTACGCCGTAATCTTTAATTCCTTCGTTATTTGCAGTAGATCTGCTGGTTACGGCGTAACCTTATGAGTGGTTACGCCGTATTCTTCAATATACTTGGTTACGCCGTAGTTGGGAGAATAGTTACGTTGTACTTATCAGCGGCGTGGAACCTCATTTGACCTAATATAGTTACGTCGTAGTCTTAGGGGAGAGTTACGCCGTAACCTTCTGATGAGTTGGTTTTCTGAGTCACGCTTTAGTTACGGCGTAATGTGAGAGAGGAGTTACGCCGTAACTTCTTCAAAGTCAACATACTATGATAATTCTTTGATATTTCTCCAATTCCGCGTCTCTTTAGCTCCAATGCTCGTAATTTACCTGAAAGTGGAAAACAATGGAAAACAAGCGTAAATCCATATAAATGATATAAATTACAAGCATTATCGGGGGAAATTGAAACTTAATAATCAGGACTATTTTATGTTATCAAATATCCCCCCACTTGAACTCTACTTGCCCTCAAGTAGATCTTATTAGAAAGATTCGTAAATAGATATCTCCCAAAACCTGGAAAATATAAGTTTACAAATCCCTTATGCTAGAATAAAACAAAGCCAAACACCTCACGAAATGGGAACGAAACACTCAAATCTCTCAACTATTTTAAGTTTCAAGTTCGGGGTTATCACTCAATCGCACAGTTATAGCATGTATTCTATCATAAGCTTGGCTGTTACACAAATCTCCACCACTAGAGTTAAGGGCTAAACAATTCTCGAAGGCAATATGGGTAGACACGACAAAGGTTAAGGGGAGACTCGTCATTACTAACATGTCACGGCGAAGTGGACAAAATCAATGATACATGACCAAATCCATGGCCAAGACACCAAAGATTGCTCGCTGCATCACCTAGACATGCTTCATGACTAAAGGGTAGGATAAGACATGGGATATATAAATGGTGTAAAATAAAAAACAAACATGTAGTCTAAATCTATGACCAAGTCATCACTACTTACCGTCCGCCCAAAGTTCAAACTTTGAAGTCAAGAAACCGGATCATGAAATATTAGGTAGATGTGTCATTAGAGGACGTCTTGATGGGCACACTACCTTTTCTCCAACTGTTGGCATAATTACCAACTCCAATCTTCAAATGTGACCGAGGTGGCCTCCTCGATACTAAATCTATAAAGCTCATAACATAGTGCTTATAACATCCCACTTTACAATAACTAAATAATATAACAACTATTTTTTTTTGAATCACTTTTTTTTTCAACATAACAATAATAACTAAACATAATATCCCCTCACTTGAGATGAACAATGGGAATTCGAGGGGTCTTCAATGATCTTCAGGAATATGTCGTCGACGAAAGCGTGATTTCCGGACCTTTCCACTTGAACCTTGAACTTAGGCAAATGATGACTTCCCAATCACAAATAAAGACTACAGGGTAGCCTAAGGTGTATAGGTGTATCGAAACAATATATAGGGTTAACAAAATGAAAGGAATGGCTCAGATGGGTGTATCTAGGGGTATCTTGCACAAAAGGTAAGTGCAACAAAAGGGTTTCACATGGGGGTCGAGAAGTCGAGGTGACTAATCGATAGACACACAACGGTAGGCTATTTGGGTGATAATCCTATAATATTGCTTTCTAAAACTGAAAAGTCCAAATATATCAAGCTAACTCAACATACCTCGTCTATGGTCTCGAAATACAAGGTTATTGCGTTTTAAAATGAAAGAAGTAAAGCCGAGGAAGGTTACGTCGTAAATCTTTGAGGGAGTTACGCCGTAACTGGCAAAACCTGACATAAGCTGCAAAGCGAGTGGTTACGGCGTATACCCAAAGATGGTATTACGCCGTAATTGGTAATGCGTCTAAAATTATGCTGCAAAAGGTTGGTTACGGCGTAATCACATAGATGAGTTACGCCGTAACTATGTTCAGATCAGCAAACTGCAGCAGCAATTACTTCCTCTTTTCCTGCAAAAATGGTTAGAAAACACAAAACCCTACAGAAATGGAAATAAAATTTATGGAAAACTAGAAGGGGTGTTGAATAG
The DNA here is from genome assembly GCA_019973895.1 of Chrysanthemum seticuspe. NCBI lineage: Eukaryota > Viridiplantae > Streptophyta > Magnoliopsida > Asterales > Asteraceae > Chrysanthemum > Chrysanthemum seticuspe. The sequence continues at coordinate 212,724,021 of BPTQ01000001.1, read as the reverse complement.
TTTACCGAATAAAAACTTTGTTTTGAAACTTATTGAAAGATCAATTGATGTTGATCTTAGATATGTTAGTGAAATATGTAAACAATATATAAAGAGTAGATAAGGAAAGAAACAATCAAACCACAACAAGTTGTTTATAGTGGTTCGGTCTACAAGGACTCTTTTTCCTTGCCCTACTCCACTCCCCAAGTCTTACACTAGAGAGTTTAACTTCACTAGTCAACAAGCTTCTTTCACCGGCGGAGAAACCTTTACACTTCGTTTACACACTATTTCCGACACTAAGCTAAATGTCGAGTTCTTTTCAAGGGTACAACCACTCCCACACACAATGTATTTTAAGGACTAAAATACTAACCACTCACACTCACAAGATTATGATAGTTTGGTACAACAATGAAGTATGAATCAACACAAGATCATACAACAACAAACAAACAAGACTTCCAACTTCTCGTTGAAGCTTGAATGTGACTTGATCTTCTTTGCTACAAAAGAGATCACTAATATGATATGAAACTGCATTAGAAAGTTTAGAGAGAAGGAATGTATGAGATTATTATTGAAAGAGATGGAAAACTACTTGGTTTGGCTTTGCTATTTATAGCCAAAACACTCAGCAAGCACCACGGACCACGGAACCCTTAAAAGGGTTCCGCCCGTGTTAATAATTGGTGCCGCCGAGGTCTGACAACAAGATCTCAAAATCTTGCCAATGTCAACCATATCTATGCAAGATTGTGTAAGATATGTAGAGCCTAAATCTACACAAAGTATCTAGTGAAATCTTCCAATGATTTTAATGATGCATCACATGATGTCATGTGTTTGTTTTTTCTATTTTTAGAAATATGTAAATACATATGTAATGTTTAGTTTTTAAGAAATCAAAACATTCTAAAAACTACTATCATACATTATGGTTTAGAGTCATATCAAGATATGATTAATCACAATGTAAATGCTTGAGTGATAAAGATATTATTTGAAAAAGCTTGTTTTAATATCTATTAAACTTGACAAGCTTTAAGCTTTACAAAAATTAAATTTACTTTTGTCGTAAACAAAACTTAGGTAAAGATCAAAAATATAAATAACGTTTAATGACGATATTTGTATTAACAATTGATGACGTACCCTCCGCTCTGCTAATGAGCGTTACCGTCACTATGGTACTTAGCTTACCATTTGTACAAAGCGCACTATGGAATCTAGAGCCACGAGATTCATCAAAAGGTATCTTAGGAACACTCGACATTTCATCACTTGTCGTTCAATAATAAGGACGCAAGTGATACTATTTTAGAGTCCTACACAGATCTTAGCAACCTGTCGAGAACATTTATGAGAGGTTCACAACTGTGATCCTCAGTGATTGAATAGAAACTCCTGCCAGGGTCAACATCTAACAGCCCTGACAGCAGGTCACTTCGGTAGCCCCTTGTGGGTTATGCTTAGTGTTGTCTCAAACGGTCTACAGTCGTGGGGGGATGCTTCGGTGTACCTCAGCGACTCACCTGAACTGTAGGTGTACTTTGGTACATCGTGTTATCCTACTTGAGGGACTCCAGTTCAGGAACAGCCTTTGCTAGAATTAGAGATGTGTTTTCACACTATGTTGTTAACACGCTCGAAGTTCGAGCTTGTAAGTGCTGGAAATCCCGCTAAGGAGATTCCTTTCAAGAATCGAGTCCTGAAGATGTGGGTCATTACTTGAAGTTGTTCAATGTAATGCCAATTGTCCCTTATGGGATTCGGACAGCTGATTCGCCCGACCAAGGTGAATGGAATCAAGACATTCATCAGAAGAATAATCGTAGTGGTCAATTCTCTAAGAAACGGCCACAATGATCGATTGGTGTTTATCACTAACCCATTCTTATGTTTTCTTCTTATGGATGCTCCTGGGAGATGATCGTGCAGATTCTCCACATGCTCATACCAACCACAACACAAATTTAAGTTCTCTCGAAAGGCAACACAAAAGTCAGAATGATTCTTCATCTAAGCCAAAGAATCTACAAAGTTTAAAGACTAAAGAGAACTGCATCAATCATGAAATCCAACGTCAAGGAGCGTGTGAGCATGTTGGAGAAGGACGTAGAGACATCTGAGCAACGAAGTAGACCTGATGCAGATTACAACAACATAACATCACCATATCCACACCAGAACAAAGAACAAAGATAAATGAAGACGTCAAAGCTGAAAACTTCAAAGAAAAACAAGATCCTCACACTAGGGAGATTGTTAGAATCAAGGCACTTCTTCTCACAAGAAAGAAGAATATCAGAAGATGTCAAAGCAACTATTACATCAGCACCAACAACGTTTCAAGATTACTTAAGTCATTAGTTACCAACACTTAGGGGGAGATTGTTGGAATCACTCCTAAACTATATTTCAAGTGTTTGTAATCAATGTGTAATAGGTTGCTTAATTAGGCTTTTATGTTAGTAATTAAGGCAAGGCTTATGTAGAAAGCCCATGAGCCTTGGCCCATGTCCAATAAGGAAGGAAAGGGACTTGTTGTGTTGCCCAAGTCCCTTCTCCTATAAATAGTCTTGTAAACCTTCATTTGAAGGTTGGTTGTTCACTTTCATTCAATATCCACGCATAACTTTACCTATGGTCTACCCTAATGCACTAACGGGCAGTGTACCCGGTCGCGTGTAGTGTAGTATTTGGTAAAACTGAGGTCGTCCCAAGAGCTATGTGTGTTGGATTATTACTAAGTCTAAATGTCACATATTTTAATAATGATTTCGATAAGGAATTAATTAATGAACTACTAAAGCAGATAAAAGCAGATAAAAGGCAAAGGATTAATCAATAGAGAAGAGTGGTGCTAACCTAGTTATTCCTCCTAGCAAGTTATGTCTACGTCTACTTACTTCCAATTACTTCAAGAGGGGTCAAAATCGAGAGGACAGCATTTGGTCAATTCGCCCTAATCTATCAGCAAAGATGCCACCACAGGAGAAGTCAGGTGTCCCCTCATAAGTCCTGTTGTTCCTGGTCCGCTAACCCAAGTCATTAAGTAGCGCTACATGCTAGATTTATAATAGTGAGTGCCCGGGCGTTAGCAACTTAAACACTCACCCCCTAATTCTTAAGTTCATCGAAATGGTAGGTGATCCGTTGGTCAAATCGCACAAGTAGAAAGGGTCGTCAGTTGGTCATATCTTACCCTTCCCGTCTCAGTCCGCTCACCTAGGGTCAGTTGGTCATATCTCCTAGGCAATTGGCCTCTACCACCATTCAAAACTACCGAAACAAGGGTAGCTACCAATAAACTATGCATGCATACACTTAGAAATAATTATACGGAAGTAATGTAAACGCAAACAAAACAATTAAGGAATCATAACTAGGCCAGCACCAAGAGGTGCTTAGCCGCTCAAATTAACCATACAAATCAATTCAATATTCAAAGTTACGAAATAAATGAATCGAAAGTAAAGAAAAGATAAAATGCTAATGCTTATCGTAGGGGAGTGATTTCTCTCTTGGAGACAGATCTGTATGCTCCTCTAGACCTACCTTTGGCTTCTTCCCACGTTCTTTGGTTGTGGTGTGTAGAATGGGATGCTTTCAAATGCTGGAAATCATGGGGTATTTATAGGCCAGATCTGGGTTACGGCGTAACTAAAATAATAGTTACGCCGTAATCTTCAATTCCTTCGTTATTTGCACTAGATCTGCTGGTTACGGCGTAACCTTATGAGTGGTTACGCCGTATTCTTCAATATACTTGGTTACGCCGTAGTTGGGAGAATAGTTACGTTGTACTTATCAGCGGCGTGGAACCTCATTTGACCTAATATAGTTACGTCGTAGTCTTAGGGGAGAGTTACGCCGTAACCTTCTGATGAGTTGGTTTTCTGAGTCACGCTTTAGTTACGGCGTAATGTGAGAGAGGAGTTATGCCGTAACTTCTTCAAAGTCAGCATACTATGATAATTCTTTGATATTTCTCCAATTCCGCGTCTCTTTAGCTCCAATGCTCGTAATTTACCTGAAAGTGGAAAACAATGGAAAACAAGCGTAAATCCATATAAATGATATAAATTACAAGCATTATCGGGGGAAATTGACACTTAATAATCAGGACTATTTGATGGTATCAAATATCCCCCCACTTGAACTCTACTTGCCCTCAAGTAGACCTTATTAGAAAGATTCCTAAAAACATATCTCCCAAAACCTAGAAAATATAAGTTTACAAATCCCTTATGCTAGAATAAAACAAAGCCAAACACCTCACGAAATGGGAACGAAACACTCAAATCTCTCAACTATTTTAAGTGTCAATTTCGGGGTGATCACTCAATCACACAGTCATAGCATGTATTCTATCATAAGCTTGGCGGTTACACAAATCTCCACCACTAGAGTTAAGGGCTAAACAATTCTCGAAGGCAATATGTGTAGACACGACAAAGGTTAAGGGGAGACTCGTCATTACTAACATGTCACGGCGAAGTGGACAAAATCAATGATACATGACCAAATCCATGGCCAAGACACCAAAGATTGCTCGCTGCATCACCTAGACATGCTTCATGACTAAAGGGTAGGATAATACATGGGATATATAAATGGTGTAAAATAAAAAACAAACATGTAGTCTAAATCTATGACCAAGTCATCACTACTTACCGTCCGCCCAAAGTTCAAACTTTGAAGTCAAGAAACCGGATCATGAAATATTAGGTAGATGTGTCATTAGAGGACTTCGTGATGGGCACACTACCTTTTCTCCAACTGTTGGCATAATTACCAACTCCAATCTTCAAATGTGACCGAGGTGGCCTCCTCGATACTAAATCTATAAAGCTCATAACATAGTGCTTATAACATCGCACTTTACAATAACTAAATAACATAACAGCTATTTTTTTTCGAATCACTTTTTTTTTCAACATAACAATAATAACTAAACATAATATCCCCCCACTTGAGATGAACAATGGGAATTCGGGGGGTCTTCAATGATCTTCAGGAATATGTCGTCGACGAAAGCTTGATTTCCGGACCTTTCCACTTGAACCTTGAACTTAGGCAAATGATGACTTCCCAATCACAAATAAAGACTACAGGGTAGGCTAAGGTGTATAGGTGTATCGAAACAATATATAGGGTTAACAAAATGAAAGGAATGGCTCAGATGGGTGTATCTAGGGGTATCTTGCACTAAAGGTGAGTGCAACAAAAGGGTTTCACATGGGGGTCGAGAAGTCGAGGTGACTAATCGATAGACACACAATGGTAGGCTATTTGGGTGATAATCCTATAATATTGCCTTCTAAAACTGAAAAGTCCAAATACATCAAGCTAACTCAACATACCTAGTCTATGGTCTCGAAATGATACAAAGGCCAAGTTCTAAAGTTTACAAGCTACCGACACACTTATAATTTGGTGGATTTAGGGTAAAATATTGGAAACGGATAAGGCTAATCTCACCATATAATATCAAGGGTTGTATGGGCTCGGCTAAGGTCTAATCTAGTTAGGTTAAGAAAAACATGTAAAAATTTTAAAAATGGCATAATTTTTCAAAATAAACTAGAAAAACGAGGGCAAAATAATGTTCAAGAGATAATTCTACTCCCGTCCCCCCACTTGAATTGTACAAAGTCCCTTTTGTACTAAGCATTAAATAAATGTGAAGAGAAATGTAGAATTAGAGTGAGAACTTCCCTGAAATTTGCTCCACAAAGAAAGAAGGACCACGAAAAAGAGACGTGCCTTCGTATAAGCATCATGAACAAACTTCAATCCCTGAAATCACACTACCGACAAGCATAATTCTAAAAAGAAAAAAGAATGAAAAATGAAAAACAAACCCAACTCACTTTTGTAGGAATCACGGTTGCATTTAGCATATGCAACGAGCCTTTTAAACCACTTGGTGTCCCAAGTGGACGAGTGAAGTCTCGTGAGGGTTTACAGGGAACACACCCACAAAGTTCATTTAAAATACTAATACAAGGTTATTGCATTTTAAAATGAAAGAAGTAAAGCCGAGGAAGGTTACGTCGTAAATCTTTGAGGGAGTTACGCCGTAACTGGAAAAATCTGACATAAGCTGCAAAGCGAGTGGTTACGGCGTAACCACAAAGATGGTATTACGCCATAATTGGTAATGCGTCTAAAATTCTGCTGTAAAAGGTTGGTTACGGTGTAATCACATAGATGAGTTACGCCGTAACTATGGTCAGATCAGCAAACTGCAGCAACAATTACTTCCTCGTTTCCTGCAAAAATGGTTAGAAAACACAAAACCCTACAGAAATAGAAATAAAATTATGGAAAACTAGAAGGGGGTTGAATAGTTTACCGAATAAAAACTTTCTTTTGAAACTTATTGAAAGATCAATTGATGTTGATCTTAGATATGTTAGTGAAATATGTAAACAATATATAAAGAGTAGATAAGGAAAGAAACAATCAAACCACAACAAGTTGTTTATAGTGGTTCGGTCTACAAGGACTCTTTTTCCTTGCCCTACTCCACTCCCCAAGTCTTACACTAGAGAGTTTAACTTCACTAGTCAACAAGCTTCTTTCACCGGCGGAGAAACCTTTACACTTCGTTTACACACTATTTCCGACACTAAGCTAAATGTCGAGTTCTTTTCAAGGGTACAACCACTCCCACACACAATGTATTTTAAGGACTAAAATACTAACCACTCACACTTACAAGATTATGATGGTTTGGTACAACAATGAAGTATGAATCAACACAAGATCATACAACAACAAACAAACAAGACTTCCAACTTCTCGTTGAAGATTGAATGTGACTTGATCTTCTTTGCTACAAAAGAGATCACTAATATGATATGAAACTGCGTTAGAAAGGTTAGAGAGAAGGAATGCATGAGAGTATTATAGAAAGAGATGGAAAACTACTTGGTTTGGCTTTGCTATTTATAGCCAAAACACTCAGCAACCACCACGGACAACGGAACCCATAAAAGGGTTCCGCCCGTGTTAATAATTGGTGCCGCCGAGGTCTGACAGCAAGATCTCAAAATCTTGCCAAAGTCAACCATATCTATGCAAGATTGTGTAAGATATGTAGAGCCTAAATCTACACAAAGTATCTAGTGAAATCTTCCAATGATTTTAATGATGCATCACATGATGTCATGTGTTTGTTTTTTCTATTTTTAGAAATATGTAAATACATATGTAATGTTTAGTTTTTAAGAAACCAAAACATTCTAAAAACTACTATCATACATTATGGTTTAGAGTCATATCAAGATATGATTAATCACAATGTAAATGCTTGAGTGATAAAGATATTATTTGAAAAAGCTTGTTTTAATATCTATTAAACTTGACAAGCTTTAAGCTTTACAAAAATTAAATTTACTTTTGTCGTAAACAAAACTTAGGTAAAGATCAAAAATATAAATAACGTTTAATGACGATATTTGTATTAACAATTGATGACGTACCCTCCGCTCTGCTAACGAGCGTTATCGTCACTATGGTACCTAGCTTACCATTTGTACAAAGGGTATGATGTACCCTCCTAAAGGATGAAGCCTGATGCAGGTTTTACTGACCAGGTCTTAATATTTATAGTGTCTCGCTATACCTATGGTCTACCCTAATGCACTAACGGGCAGTGTACCCGATCGTGTGTAGTGTAGTAAATGGTAAAGCCAAGGTCGTCCCAAGAGCTATGTGTGTCGGATAATTACTAAGTCTAATTGTCACAGAATATAAATGGTTTGATATGGTTTTAATTAATTAAACTACGTATGCAGAATATAAAATCAATTAAATGGTAGAAAGGAAATCAATAGAGGAATAGTGGTGCTAACTAGTCAATCCTCCTAACTAGTTATGTCTACGTCTACCTACTTCCAATTACTTCAGGTGGGGTCAAATTCGAGAGGACAGCATTTGGTCAATTCGCCCTAACCTATCAGCAAAGATGCCGCCAGAGGAGAAATCAGGCGCACCGTCATAAGTCCTGTTGTTCCTGGTCCCCTAGGCCGAGTCATTAAGTACCGCTACATTCTAGATTCTAAATAGTGAGTGCCCGTCCGTTAGGAACTTAGACACTACACCCCCCCAATTCTTAAGTTCATCCAAACGATAGGTGATCAGTTGGTCAAATCACACAAGTAGAAAGGGTCGTCAGTTGGTCATATCTTACCCTTCCCGTCTGAGTCCGCTCACCTAGGGTCAGTTGGTCATATCTCCTAGGCAATTGGCCTCTACCGCCATTCAAAACTACCGAACCAGGGGTGACTACCAAATAACTATGCATGCATACACTTAGAAATAATTGTACGGAAGTAAAGGTAAAAGCAAACAAAACAATTAAGGAATCATAACTAGGCTAGCACCAAAGGGTGCTTAGCCGCTCATATTAATCATGCACATCAATTCAATATTCAAAGGTACGAAATACATGAATTGAAATTAAAAGAAATTATAAACGCTAAAGCTTATCGTAATGGTGTGACTTATCCCTTGGAAACAGCTCCGTATGCTTCCCTAGACCTTCCTTGAGTATTTTCCCACGTTCTTAGAGTATTGTGTGTGGAATGGGATGAATAGAAATGCTGGAATTCGTGGGTATTTATAGGCCAGGTCTGGGTTACGGCGTAACCAAAAGATGAGTTACGCCGTAACTTCCGTAAATGCACTAGATCTGCTAGTTACGGCGTAACCTTATAAGTGGTTACGCCGTAGTCTTCAATAATCCTGGTTACGTCGCAAGTGGTGTAGTAGTTACGGCGTAAGTATCCGTGGCGTGGAACCTCTTTTGACCTAATGGAGTTACGTCATAATCTTAGGAAGGAGTTACGCCGTAACCTCTTGATGAGTTGGACTTCGGGGTCACGCAATAGTTACGACGTAATGTGAGAGACGAGTTACGCTGTAACCTCTTCAAAATAGGCATACTACGATAAATCCTTAGTAATGTTTCCATTTCCGCGTCTCTTTAGCTCCAATGCTCGCAATTTACCTGAAAGTGTAAAACAATGGAAAACAAGCGTAAATCCATATAAATGATATAAATAACGAGCATTAACGGGGGAAATTGACACTTAATAATCAGGACTATTTGATGTTATCAAAGCCTATGCCTTCGTCCTACACATAATGTTGGCATAAAGTCATTCACAATGGCTACCGCAAGGGAATCCGCCAACCTACACCCAAAGCACACATAGTGTCTAACCTCTGTCACGGTTCGGAGCCTGGCCTCTATTAAGGCCTCCGTCACTGTTCGGAGACCCCTCCATCAAGGCCTCCGTCATGGTTCGGAGCCTGGCCTCCGTCACTGTTCGGAGCCCCCTCCGTCAAGGCCTCCATCATGGTTCGGAGCCTGGCCTCCGTCACTGTTCGGAGCCTGGCCTCCGTCACTGTTCGGAGCCCCCTTCGCCAAGGCCTCCGTCACTGTTCAGAGCCTTGCCTCCATCATAGTTTGGAGCCTGGCCTCTGATAGGTTCGATGGAGCCCCCTTCGACAGGTTCGACGGAGCCCCCTCCGAAAAAGGTCGAAGCCTAAAGGTCATAGCCTCTCTACCTATGAACGTGGGTATGATCGAGCTGGTCAAACAGAACTGGTCAAATAAGATCTGGTCAAACAGAACTGGTCAACAACCATGATCTTAGCCATGACCTCTGTAACTGCGAGGACCCTCTGTAACTGCTCCATCAGCCTATTATGCCTATAAATAAGGAAGTCATCATAGAGGTATGGAACCTAACTTAACCCAAGAGATCTCATCTTCTCCACCTCAGTACTTTCATGACATAATCACCATGACTGATTCTCACACCGGAGGCGGTCCGCGGGGGCTTCCCCACGCGCTCCGTCTAACGTAGTGTCTTCTATTTCGTATTTTCAGGTTATCTTGCACTCGACATCACCACCATCACCCCTAACTCCGTCAATCACCATTGACGGCCTGGTATGTGCATCTTTTTGTACAATCAGTGGCGCCATCCATGGGACCCGCAACAATAAGTCTCGTTTTCCGAGTCAAATAACCGTTTTCCATAAATAACGGTGGAATTCAACCGTAATTCCCTACATCCTTGTTACCACATGGTAGCACCACTGAAATCCCCACTTTTATCTCTAATCACAAGATTTTCCACCAACCACAAACTTTACGTTTACCTTTCAACAGCCTCTGTCGGGTTTAAACGGAGCAGTCTCTATTACAGCCTCTGTTATGTTCGAAGGAGCCTCTGTTCGGGTTCATTTTGAGAAGAAGGTTTAAAGTCAATAGCCTTCATAAGAGCCTCTGTTGTAGACTTCGTAGGAGCCTCGGTTTGGGTTGGTTTTATGAAGAAGGTTCAAACTCAACAACCTTTGTAGGAGCCTCTGTTCGGGTTTATTTTGAGAAGAAGGTTTAAAGTCAATAGCCTTCATAAGAGCCTCCGTTGCAGACTTCGTAGGAGCCTCTGTTTGGGTTCGTTTTATGAAGAAAGTTCAAACTCAACAACCTTCGTAGGAGCCTCTGTTCGGGTTCATTTTGAGAAGAAGGTTTAAAGTCAATAGCCTTTCGTAAGAGCCTCCATTGTAGACTTCGTAGGAGGCTCTGTTTGGGTTCATTTTATGAAGAAGGTTCAAAAACCTTCGTAGGAGCCTCTGTTCGGGTTCATTTTGAGAAGAAGTCTATGTTGCAGTCTTCGTCATGGGTTTTCCTAAGAAGAAGTAAATTGGGGCACATAATGGTACACTCAAGTAGGGCCAGAACCTTCCTTCGCAGAATGTTTACCACAAGGTGAACATAGACCGTACATTAATGACAGAGGATACCCTTTGTCAATCTGGAATGTTTTCTACGAAACTAATACGCTATATTGCCTCTGTTTCACTACAAATCACATTATCTACATATGAAACTTTTGATGTTTATTAAGAGCACTATAGGCCATCTTTTATTGAGCCTCTGCTTATGACACAATGATCATTAGAGATAGTACAACATTGATAGAGGATACCCTATGTTCCTAGAACCTCTGTTAGTGCTTTCATGTTGTTTTTAGCATAAAACATAATCTACACATGTTAAATACGTGATGTACGTAAATAAGCCTTAAGTAATTTTATACTAAGCTTTATTATGTCACTCGTGATGATAAGTCCACTGCTGACAAAGCGTCTTTTGACAAGGCATTTCACACAAGCTCTATTGAGATGACATAGACTCACATTCGCATACTAGATATTAACAAAATTTATCATGGAACTTATATACTATTATCATATATTTTGAGATGACGGAGCCTCACACATGTTGACATAAGTCTCTGTCGATATGACTACAGAGCATCACATATGCTGACATAAGCCTCTGTCGATACAACTACAGAGCATAGCCTCTGATTCATAGGTGTCTCCTTCGACACAATTGCAGAGCTTCGGCTCTGTTCACATAATATATAGGTGTCTCTGTCGAGACGATTACAGAGCATAGCCTCTGTTCACATGATTTATGTGTGTCTATGTAGACACAATTATAGAGCCTCGACTCTGCAAGTATAATTACATAACCTCATAGATGTAAAACTTACTTTATTTTGTTTAAAATCAATGTACTGAAAGCTTCTCATGGGAAAGCAAGCATTATTGGTAGTTGTCTTAGTGTTCATTTCAAAATGATGTAATCCTCTCTACCAATTCAATGATATAATATATTTCCCACAAATCTCTTGCTTCGTTTCTTAAACACAAAGATTTGTTCAGCCAAGTCGTTTATGAGTTTCAGTGTCGAAAGGTATGGCATAAGGTATGACATAAGCCTTATAAGATTACTAAAGCCTATCAACACATTCACATTAACTCTCCTAATAGTTTATAGTATCATACACAAAGCTATAAAACTTAAAGGATTAAAGATAGAGTGGGTCGCGACCCTCTGTCAGTGATCAAAATTGGTCACAATATTCTTGGTGTTGTAATTTACACACAATGAGGTTATTACACCTTAGGTTATAAAATTTAAGCGTCGGAAAAATGGCGTGCGAGAAGTGTAAAAGAAACATATTTAAAAGTACGTAGGCATATTTCCCTACTTGGTTCCATTTAAACTAGGGCCTTAACCCTAGTACCTGCATCATACGGCCGAAGCCCATTCAATATTGTCTTTGGCCGAAGCCACATACCACGCAGAATAGTAAATTGTCCAAGGGCTACTACTTTGTTTAAATGAAGTCCATAAGCTTCGTATACATACAAAATATACGACCTTCTAGGTCTATATTACTTAAAGATTAATCCTTGTTCGATTTATCACAAGGAAGTATTACTTTTAAGTCAAAAGCAGTACATTCAAATTGTACGCATCACTTTCGACCGAGGGGCTTGATGATATACCCTCCATTCAATTTGAAGGTCTCCCTTTCATACTCACTTTGGAGCTACATTCCGACATACTTGGCAAACCTCCAAAAATCTTCTTTGGCGTAAAACCATTCATCTTTGATATGGTTACCAGTTGGGAATTCGCCAATCGAAGGCCTAAGCCCTTCGGGGTATGCTCTTCGAAGATATTAATGCAAAGGTTTCATAAGACCAATTCAAACCCACATTCACAACCTTATCAAGGCTTTCCCGGCAAGATAGGGATCGTGGGACATTAACCAAGCGGTTACCTAAAATCATGGGACACCCCCATGATCCTCGCATCAGGTAGGTGAGCATGCCAGAGCCTAAGATTCGCGATAAAATGCCATTATGTCATGCATTATAAAACAAAGCCAAGTTTATACACAAACCTTGGTACCTTTCGACAACGCAACATATGTACAAATAGGTTCTGATAAAAGTCGCTTATAACTAAAAGCGAAAGTTATATGGCAAAACCTAATAAACATGCTCCTTATATAACAAAGGGTTTATGGATGACTTAAGTCTAATCGCATGCCTCCTACGAAGTCATAACATTAGACTGAGGGGCTTAATCAGGTATCCACCATGATAGAGTCAAATGTGGACTGTTAAAAACAAGTATAGCTACTTTTATATTTGATTTGACAAAACAAAAGTAGTAGAAATTGTTACCAAGTCTTTTTTAACAAAGCAATGATAAGTCTAAAGCCATGCACTCTTCGCATGCATAACATTAGACTGGGGGACTTGATGACGTACCCTCCGCTCTGCTAACGAGCGTTACCGTCACTATGGTACTTAGCTTACCATTTGTACAAAGGGTATGATGTACCCTCCTAAAGGATGAAGCCTATGCCTTTGTCCTACACATAATGTTGGCATAAAGTCATTCACAATGGCTACCGCAAGGGAATTCGCCAACCTACACCCAAAGCACTCATAGTGTCTAACCTCTGTCACGGTTCGGAGCCTGGCCTCCATTAAGGCCTCCGTCTCTGTTCGGAGCCCCCTCCGTTAAGGCCTCCGTCATGGTTCGGAGCCTAGCCTCCATCACTGTTCAGAGCCCCCTCCGTCAAGGCCTCCGTCACTGTTCAGAGCCTGGCCTCCGTCACAGTTTGGAGCCTAGCCTCCGACAGGTTCGATGGAGCCCCCTCCGACATGTTCGACGGAGCCCCCTCCGAAAAGGGTCGAAGCCTAAAGGTCATAGCCTCTCTACCTATGAACGTGGGTTTGATCGAGCTGGTCAAACAGAACTGGTCAAATAAGATCTGGTCAAACAGAACTGGTCAACAACCTTGATTCTAGCCATGACCTCTGTAACTGCCAGGACCCTCTGTAATTGCTCCATCAGCCTATTATGCCTATAAATAAGGAAGTCATCATAGAGGTATGGAACCTAACTTAACCCAGGAGATCTCATCTTCTCCACCTCAATACTTTCATGACATAATCACCATGACTAATTCTCACACCTGAAGCGGTCCGCGGGGGCTTCCCCCTGCGCTCCGTCTAACGTAGTGTCTTCTATTTCTTATTTTCAAGCACACCCCTCAAATGACCATTTGAGGGGTATTTATACTCTAAATACAAGATGCCCTAAAGGGCTTTCTATGGGCTTGGATTGGGTTGGATTGGATAAGATCATTCATAAGGCTAGCTTATCTTAACGTCTAACCAATTAGCTTAGCCCAATCCACGAGCCCGTTGACTATTCTAACATGATATCTAACACACGTTACAAAGTTCCTAATCGTGAATGACCATCACTTCTAATAAAAATAATCAAGGCTAACAGTACTTCTTCAACATGATTCTGAACGTCCTCATCTTCATCTCCAGAAAACTTACGTTCGTGTAACTCTCGAATAAATTGATCTGGAATAGAGTATTCTTCAGTACTAGAATCCAGTGAGAAGGTTCGTTGGCAGTTCTCATTTGGTCACTCCAAATACTGCTCCATGGTTAAGTCATCGATATTATTTTCATCGATGATCTCCGGTTCTGCGTCAGACTGGTCTGATTCGTAAAATGAAAAGATGTTGTGAATACGAACCGGAGAGTAAAATTTCCTTGTCCGAAATTGCTTCTCCGGATTATCGAATGGGGTGGCCAAAAAAGGCCTCGAGCTACGAGTCTTGTATCCTGACATTTAAGAGAAGAAATAAAATTAAAAATAGACTTAATGCGAAATCCTAAAATAGCTCCCCGGCAGCGGCGCCAAAAACTTGATGCAGGTTTTACTGACCAGGTTTTAATATTTATATAGTGTCGTTATACATATGGTCTACCCTAATGCACTAACGGGCAGTGTACCCGGTCGCGTGTAGTGTAGTATTTGGTAAAACCGAGGTCGTCCCAAGAGCTATGTGTGTTGGATTATTACTAAGTCTAGGTGTCACAGTTTTAATATGATTTCGATAAGGAATTAACTAATTAACTACTAAAGCAGATAAAAGGTAAAGGTTTAATCAATAGAGGAGAGTGGTGCTAACCTAGTTAATCCTCCAAGCTAGTAATGTCTACGTCTAATTACTTCCAATTACTTCAGGTGGGGTCAGAGTCGAGAGGACAACATTTGGTCAATTCGTCCTAACCTATCAGCAAAGATGCCACCACAGGAGAAGTCAGGTGTCCCCTCATAAGTCCTGTTGTTCCTGGTCCCCTAAGCCGAGTCATTAAGTACCGCTACATGCTAGATTTATAATAATGAGTGCCCGGGCGTTAGTAACTTAAACACTCACCCCCTAATTCTTAAGTTCATCCAAACGGTAGGTGATCAGTTGGTTAAATCAAACAAGTAGAAAGGGTCGTCAATTGGTCATATCTTACCCTTCCCGTCTCAGTCTACTCACTTAGGCAGTTGGTCATATCTCGTAAGCAACTAGCCTCTACCGCCATTCAAAACTACCGAAACAAGGGTAGCTACCAATAAACTATGCATGCATACACTTAGAAATAATTATACGGAAGTAATGTAAACGCACACAAAACAATTAAGGAATCATAACTAGGCCAACACCAAGAGGTGCTTAGCCGCTCATATTAACCATACAAATCAATTCAATATTCAAAGTTACGAAATACATGAATCAAAAGTAAAGAAAAGATAAAATGCTAATGCTTATCGTAGGGGAGTGATTTCTCCCTTGGAGACAGCTCCGTATGCTCCTCTAGACCTGCCTTTGGCTTCTTCCCACGTTCTTTGGTTGTGGTGTATGGAATGGGATGCTTTGAAATGCTGGAAATCGTGGGGTATTTATAGGCCAGATCTGGGTTACGGAGTAACTAATATAAGAGTTACGCTGTAATCTTCAATTCCTTTATATTTTGCACTAGATCTGCTGGTTACAGCTTAACCTTATAAGTGGTTACGCCGTATCTTCAATATTACTTGGTTACGCCGTAGTTGGTGGAATAGTTACGGCGTAATTATCACCGGCGTGGATCCTCATTTGACCTAATATAGTTACGTCGTAATCTTTGGGGAGAGTTACGCCGTAACCTTCTGATAAGTTGGTTTTCTGAGTCACGCTTTAGTTATGGTGTAATGTGAGAGATGAGTTACGTCGTAACTTCTTCAAATTCAGCATACTATGATAAATCTTTGATATTTTTCCAATTCCGCGTCTCTTTAGCTCCAATGCTCGTAATTTACCTAAAACTGGAAAACTATGGAAAACAAGCGTAAATCCATATAAATGATATAAATTACAAGCATTATCGGGGGAAATTGACACTTAATATTCAGGACTATTTGATGCTATCATGTTCCCTGTAAACCCTCACGAGACTTCACTCGTCCACTTGGGACACCAAGTGGTTTAAAAGGCTTGTTGCATATGCTAAATGCAACCGTGATTCCTACGAAAGTGAGTTAGTTTTTTATTTTTCATTTTTTCTTTTTTTTAGAATTATGCTTGTCGGTAGTTTGATTTCAGGGATTGAAGTTTGTTCATGGATGCTTATACGAAGGCACGTCTCTTTTTCGTGGGTCTTCTTTCTTTTTGGAGCAAAATTCAGGGAAATTCTCACTCTAATTCTACTTTTCTCTTCACCTTTATTTAACGCATAGTATAAAAGGGACTTTGTACAATTCAAGTGGGGGGACGGGAGTAGAATTTTCTCTTGAACTTTATTTTGCCCTCGTTTTTCTAGTTTATTTTGAAAAATTATGCCATTTTTAAAATTTTGACATGTTTTTCTTAACCTAACTAGATTAGACCTTAGTCGAGCACATACAACCCTTGATATTATATGGTGAGATTAGCCTTATCCGTTTCTAATATTTTACCCCAAATCCACCAAATTATGAGTGTGTCGGTAGCTTGTAAACTTTAGAACTTGGCCTTTGCATCATTTCAAGACCATAGACGAGGTATGTTGAGTTAGCTCGATGTATTTGGACTTTTTAATTTTAGAAGGCAATATTATAGGATTAATACACAAATAGCCTACCATTGTGTGTCTATCGATTAGTCACCTCGACTTCTCGACCCCCATGTGAAACCTTTTTGTTGCACTCATCTTTAGTGCAAGATACCCCTAGATACACCCATCTGAGCCATTCCTTTCATTTTGTTAACCTAATATATTGTTTCGATACACCTATTCACCTTAGCCTACCCTGTAGTCTTTATTTGTGATTGGGAAGTCATTATTTTCCTAAGTTCAAGGTTCAAGTGGAAAGGTTCGGAAAATCACGCTTTCGTCGATGACATATTCTTGAAGATCATTGAAGACCCCCCGAATTCTCATTGTTCACCTCAATTGGGGGGATATTATGTTTAGTTGTTATAGTTATGATTCAAAAAAAAATGATTCGAAAGAAATAATAATAATAATAAATTGTTATGTTATTTAGTTATTGTAAAGTGCAATGTTATAAGCACTATGTTATGAGCTTAATATAGATTTAGTATTGAGGAGGCCACCTCGGTCACATTCGAAGATTGGAGTTGGTAATTATGCCAACAGTTGGAGAAGAGGTGTGTGCCCATCATGACGTCCTCTAATGACACATCTACCTAGTATTTCATGATCCGGTTTCTTGACTTCAAAGCTTGAACTTTGGGCGGACGGTAAGTGGTGATGACTTGGTTATAGATTTAGACTACCTGCTTGATTTTTATTTTACACCATTTATATATCCCATGTATTATCCTACCCTTTAGTCATGAAGCATGTCTAGGTGATGCAGCGAGCAATCTTTGGTGTCTTGGCCATGGATTTGGTCATGTATCATTGATTTTGTCCACTTCGCCGTGACATGTTAGTAATGACGAGTCACCCCTTAACCTTTGTTGTGTCTACCCATATTGCCTTCGAGAATTGTTTAGCCCTTAACTCTAGTGGTGGAGATTTGTGTAACCGCCAAGCTTATGATAGAATACATGCTATGACTGTGCGATTGAGTGATCACCCCGAAATTGACACTTAGAATAATTAAAAGATTTGAGTGTTTTGTTCCCATTTCGTGAGGTGTTGGGATTTGTTTTATTCTAGCATAAGGGATTTGTAAACTTATATTTTCCAGGTTATGGGAGATATCCTTTTAGAAATCTTTCTACTAAGGTCTACTTGAGGGCAAGTAGAGTTCAAGTGGGGGGATATTTGATAACATAAAATAGTCCTGAATATTAAGTGTCAATTTCCCCCGATAATTCTTGTAATTTATATCATTTATATGGATTTACGCTTGTTTTCCACTTTTAGGTAAATTACGAGCATTGGAGCTAAAGAGACGCAGAATTGGAGAAATATCAAAGATTTATCATAGTATGCTGACTTTGAAGAAGTTACGGCGTAACTCATCTCTCACATTACGCCGTAACTAAAGCGTGACTCAGAAAACCAACTCATCAGAAGAATACGGCGTAACTCTCCCCAAAGACTACGACGTAACTATATTAGGTCAAATGAGGTTCCACGCCGCTGATAACTACGCCGTAACTCTTGTTTAAACTACGTCGTAACCAAGAAATATTGAAGATACGGCGTAACCACTTATAAGGTTACGCCGTAACCAGCAGATCTAGTGCAAATTATGAAGAAATTGAAGATTACGGCGTAACTATTATATTAATTACGCCGTAACCCAGATCTGGCCTATAAATACCCCACGATTTCCAGCATTTCAAAGCATCCCATTCCACACACCACAACCAAAGAACGTGGGAAGAAGGCAAAGGCAGGTCTAGAGGAGCATACGGAGCTGTCTCCAAGGGAGAAATCACTCCCCTACGATAAGCATTAGCTTTTTATCTTTTCTTTTCTTTCGATTCATGTATTTCGTAACATTGAATATTGAATTGATTTGTATGGTTAATATGAGCGGCTAAGCACCTCTTGGTGCTCGCTTAGTTATGATCCCGTAATTATTTTGTTTGCGTTTACATTACTTCCGTATAATTATTTCTAAGTGTATGTATGCATAGTTTATTGGTAGCTACCCTTGTTTCGGTAGTTTTGAATGGCGGTAGAGGCTAGTTGCTTAGCAGATATGACCAATTGACCCTAAGTGAGTAGACTGAGACGGGAAGTGTAATGACCAAAGATCTATCAACCTTATCACAAATAACAACCTTCTCTAACACACGAGTATACCACGTGAAACAGTAGACACTTATGCGTAGAGATTAAGAAAGCAAAGAAAGAAATAAAGATGGTGACAAGAGATGTATAGGCGTATGTTTTAGAGATAAAGGGAGAAGATGAAAACAATAAGATGTATATTGCTTCAAGGAAAAACACACACACACACACTCAAGCACACCCCTCAAATGACATACTTGAGGGGTATTTATAGTACAAGATAAAGGATGCCCTAAGGCTTGGCCATGGGCCGTATATGGGCTTGGACATGGATTGGGTTACAAGAACTTCTTCAAGGCTAGCTTAACTAAACTAATACCCATTTAGCTTAGCCCAATCCACGAGCCCGTTGACTATTCTAACACGATATCTAACACACGATATAAAGTTCCTAAATGTGAATGACCATCACTTCTAATAAAAACTATTAAGGCTAACAATCTCCCCCTAAGGGGTGGTCCCCCTAAATGTGAGTTGCCTTTGATTTTGATGAGAACTTTCATGTGTTGTTGGTATGAGCATGTGGAGAATCTGCACGATCAATCCGCTCCGGAGCTTCCATAAGAAGAAAACATAAAAACAGGTTAGTAATAAGTGGATTCCGGCACTTACAAGTTTGAATTTCGATGGTGTTATCAGCATAGTGTGAAAACACGTCTCTAATTCTCACAAGGGCCGTTCCTGAACTGGAGTCCCACAAGCGAGATAACGCGATGTACCGAAATACACCTACAGTTCGATGGTGTTATCAGCATCACACCACGACTGTAGACCGTTTGAGACACACTAAGCGTAATCCACGGGGAGTTACCGAAGTGACCTGCTGTCAGGGCTGCTTGATGTTGACCCTGGCAGGAGTTTCCATTCAATCACTGAAGATCACAGATGTGAAACTTCTCATAAATGTTCTGGCAGATTGCTAAGATCTGCGTAGGACTCTATAATATATCACTTGTGCCCTTATAGATGAACAACAAGCGATGTCATGTCAAGTGTTCCTATGAGATCTTTTGATGAATCTCGTGGCTCTAGACTCAATAGTGCATTTTGGTTTTCCTGAGCGGAGACTAGGGAGAGGGTCTCCTTCTTCAATACCAACAATCTCTAAGAGAAAGTCGATAGATTATGTAGGGTTCCCAGTGAGAATGAAACAAATCCCTTTTAAAAGGAATTGAGTGGCTAGAAGGTTTAGTGCAGTGCGTCACTGGGTCCATGACGTCTTTGTCTTCAATACCAGTGTCATCTAGTGACAACTAGTAGCAGATGAGTTGAACCTGGTTTCTGCCCTAAGGTTGAATATGAAGGGCTATTTCTTTTCACCCTTTCTTTTACGTTTCTTTTTAATTCTTCAACCCCTTCTTTCTCCTTTCTCACATTGCTCCTTTTTTCAATCATACCTAAGGACTTCTAATACTAACTATTGGTGGTGTCCTTGGGTAGATCCCTCCGGCTCTGGCGGATCATAGGACGGATTTCCTATCCTTAGTCACCTTATAACTCCATGACTGTCCAATTGTTGCCATAAAACCATTTTTCTTGAAAATCTCTCAGAGTGTTTATGATAGAAAACATGTTTGAAACATTCCGAGAGTTTTATATTTTCAGAAACACTCCCCCTTCACATGTGCTTATAAGTTTTGACAGAAATCTGCATAGTGAGAGTAGAGTTCGCACTTTTTGAATTAATAGACTTTAAATGAACAAGACCGATTCGAGACACGTTTACATCACTAGAGAACTAGCTTGAAATTATTACCCGTCCTGGTCAAGTCCATAGAAAGTTTCTCGAAATGGTACATTTCCTGACTTTGATTTCTCGTCAATTCATTGGTTACGACTAAGTCGAGCTCTTTTGAGATTCAAGCAACAATCATTAAACTTTTTGATCACATTTTAATCACGTTTCTCCCCCTCAAAAATAGCATATCTATGATGTTTTTGAAACAAAATGATTAAAAGATATGTTTTTCGAAAAGCATTTGGAGAGAAACTGATTTAGCATGAATTTTGGAACAGTTTTGGTTTATACTCCCCCTTAACGAAAGCATATTTTTCAAACAGAAAATTTAGAATCAATTAAGGGTGTAGAGGGAGTTATCTTGGTACCAAATGTGAGAGATTTTGAAAAATCTTTTTGAAAAATTTCGAATCAATGGTACGCAAGATGATGAAGATTTTGAAAATCTTTTGAAGATATTAGAGAGAATAAACATCTTCATTTGTTTTAGGATAAGTGCTCGATATTTATGAAAATCGATTTTGTGTAGCACTTTCCTTTCTTTAAAGCGCGGGTCCTGAACTGATGTGTTCAGAAGCCATTATTTTGAAGTCCGGGTTTCGTACTGATGTATACGAAAGCCATTATTGAAGAAATTTTGAGAAACGACATGTTTTGGAAAACATTTAAAGAACTCTCGCTCAAGCATCTGTACATGCCCATATCATTGTTGAATGACATTTCTAGATACGTACAGAATATCGATTATACGAGAGACATGTCGTGAGAAGAATATTTTTGGGTTTTTGATTTTATATTGTTTTTGTATTTTTTGAAAGTTTTATATTTTTGTATTTTGATTTTGTTGGTTTTATAAAAGAAATGGAAAATCAAAGATAGAAGATAAAGAGAATGAAGAAGAAGATTTTACAGGATTGTAACCCTCTGATGAGCTGGGTTCAGAGATATTTGATTCACCTGCAGCCAAAGAAGAAGAGTTTTCACAAATAACAGTGTTAGAAGTACAAGATTCCTCACGGTGAGGGTGATCACTATCAACGGTTGTAGTGGTTTTGACTTCCTTAACTTGATGAGATTCACTATTATCTTTGTTGGAGCAAGTATCAAAAATCTTTCCTGTGGGAATCCATCTAAGACCTATTGTGTTGAAAACTTTGCCCGTGGGAATCCACCTAAGGTAAGATCTAGGAGTTGTTTTCTTATCAGATTCAGCGGAAGACTCATTTTTTGAAAAACTACGTCCTGAAGAGATCCACCTATAAGGTTTCCTTTTGATGTTCATCTTGTCAACGGGTTTGTTTCTATTTGGTGTCTTAGTGGATTGTGCCTTGGCACGAGAATTATCTTTCTTGAGATATTGTAAGGCACATGCATCATGATTAGCTGAAAAGATACATTTTTTACATGTAGTACAGACAAATTCAATATTCTTGTTTAAAACAGCAGCTTTAACTTTGTCGCTACAGTCTTTTGGAAATTGATTCTTGTTCGAAAAAGACTTAGAATTCCTAGTGTTGTTTTCTAAGGGCATAGCATTTTCTTTTGCGCAACTACTCTTAGATGCAAGCCAATCCCTAGTCTTTTGTAGAGTGTTCCTAGGTAATGGTTTACTACTACTAGCAGTGCCTTGAAATCTTGTAGAATTCATCACCCTAGATGTTGTACCTAGAATTCCATCTTTTCGAGTCTGTGCCTTTTTCCTAGCTTCTTCTAGATAGTGATTGTTGACCATGTCGTTAGAACTGACAGATTCTTTAACTGGATTTTTGGTCACATTCCGTGTATTATTCCTAGAAATGCCAGGTGTAATCACTTTTTCTTTATCAAAAACAGGTTTTTCAAAACCTTTGATAATTCTCTTTTTAATAGGCAAGGACTATGGAGTGACTGTTTTTGACAAATCAATTTTCTCATTGACTTTTGGAGGAGGCAGAGAAATAGACATTTTTGGTTTGAAAACCGGTTTGGGAACATTTGCTTTCTCCTCAGTCAATGGTTTTGCAAACTTAGTATCCACAGCCTTTCCTTTTTGACTTCCCAGCTGAGCTCTCAAAAGATCATTTTGCTCTTTCATGTCCTTGTAGGCACGCTCATACGACAGTTTGTCATACTTGCATTCCTCAGATTTTCGATCAAGTTGTTTAAAATAGGACACGTTTTCTTTTTCAAGTTTTTCAAGAGCATTTTCATATTTTGAAACAATTGCGGAGGTCTCAGACTGGATTCTTTCATGATCTTCAACATAATATGTTTGTAAGATAATGGACATGATATCAGTAGTCATAACATCTTCGAAGAGAGAATCATTCAAATTTTCCAAAACTTTGATGTGTTCAACACTTTCATTAGCTTGCTTTACCAGGGATTTATGGTCCTTGACAAAGTCACCTGTTTCTTTCAAAAACGCTTGTTCGAAATGAATTACCCTTGAGTTGATGGCATTCAGCTGAGGGGCAATTTCTGTTTCAAAAAACTTTCTTTGTTCGATATCAAAACTAGAGAACCAGTTGTTAGGTGTAATAGTGGTTTTAGTTTTAACAGTCTCTTGAAGTCCCGCAATTCTAGTTTTTACATTTTCTAAAATACTTCTAGCATCACTTGTGTTAAAAGGATTGTTTGAAGACATTTGTTCAATGTTCGAAAGAGATTTTGAGACAACTACTGATTTTGAAACAGATTTTGAAACTGGTGTTGACACTTTGTTTGAAACACTGGTTGTGATGGAAAACTTTGACTTTTCTTTTTGTGACACAAAAGTAATTCCATTAATTTTGTTCCATTTGTTGTAATCAATTGGTTTAAGATCTGGATTCTTTTGTTTCATTTTTGATCTACTCTCATCAGATAGTTGTAACGTTTCAAGAGAATCATGAACAATTATAGGTTCATGCACAGCTTTTCCATTATTCAACACATTCTGTTCTTTCTGAGCTTTCTTGAGGAAACAAGGAGGTGCGTTACCAAGAGCCATTTTGTGTGTTGTATGAAAATACGGATTTGTTTGATTAATCAGCATATTAGTTGATTTAGCTGAATGACCCGTTGTAACAAGCAAATTTTCCAATTTTTTGATTTTTTCATCTTTATCAAGAATTTCATCAAGAAGAGAATCTTCTCGTTTTGAAAAATCAGTAATCAACTGTTTCTACTCTATTTCAAGATCTGAATACGTTGCCTTTTGTTTAGAAAGTTGGTTTTGAAGATCAGAAATTTCCTTTTTTAAAGATTTTATTTTCAAGTTCAAATTCACATCTAGTGTGTTATACTTGATTTGCAATTCTTTTTCTCTTAAAACAGAATCTCGATAACCAATTTCTAATTCTGACTCTTTGTTTTTGTGAAATTCAAAAGCTTTTGCGTTCTCCTTGTAACTTTCAAGCTCAGCGGTCAATTTCACATTCGCGGCCTTAACGTCGCGATTGACCGTTCTAACTTTCTCGATTTCAATACCACAATTATTAATTAATGTTTCAAAGTAAGCACGTGTTTCCTCATCATTAGCACCATTATGTGCAACTTGACCTCCATTAGGATCCATATATGGAGTTTCATAGTTAACATTGCTATTAACTTGCTCCCCCACATATGTGTCATAATTAGGTTCGGGAGACACAGAATGTGGCTTCTCATGAATAAACGAATCAGCAACATTACTATAATTTGGTACCTCATTGAGTGGATATGTGTCGTAGACCGGAGTTGTATCAAAAGTACCACTTGATGTTGTGTCCTGCTGGTTGACTGTATGACAGGAGTTTGCTTTATCTGTCCGTCCTGGATTCATGAATTCGTATTCCTCATCAGTCAACTCAATTCCCGACTCTTCTTTCTGTGCTAACAGCAACATGTACTTGAGCCTTTCAAGCTTCGTCATTGGTTTGACACTAGATTCTGAATCAAAATAACCTGAATCTTGGCTTTGAGGTTCGGAGGTAGCATTCTGAGCCGAAGTCATAAAACAGTTATTCCCATTTTGATATCCCATATTCTGATTCACAATCTGACCCCCTTGATGTCCAACATATTGTCCTGCATATTGCATCTGATTTCCCATTTGTATACCCGTACCAAATCCTTGATGATTCCCAATAACATCTCCCATGTGTCCTTGTTGACTCATATGAATACTTGGTTGAGAAAACTGCGTATTGTACGATGAAATCCATGGGTTGTTGTTATTCGGTGTAGAGTAACCACTGATGTTTAATGCATTATTGGCGAATGCAGCAATAGCATTTATGACAGCAGTTGTATAACGATCTTGCATAGTTGCCATTAATGAAGGTATGTAATGATAAAGTTGATGTAGGATCGATTCAACGATAAAGGAGTTGTGGTTGATGATGATTAAGCTCGGTTGAGGTGATTCTGAAAGTCGTACTCGTAACCTTGGTTCTTAAAAAATTTTTGCCCAAAATTTGAAATTCACTATAAAAATCAATTCTAAGGTCGTATGAAAAATTTGAGTTATAACAATTTTGACGCCAAATTTTACCGAAAAAATTTGAATTTAGGCCCAAAAATTTGAATTTTTTACCAAAATTTTTCAAGTTATACCAAAATTTGAATCTCGCGTAAAAATTGAACGTTTAATCTCCTCTAAAAAATAAATTT
Source organism: Chrysanthemum seticuspe (assembly GCA_019973895.1). Classification (NCBI taxonomy): domain Eukaryota; kingdom Viridiplantae; phylum Streptophyta; class Magnoliopsida; order Asterales; family Asteraceae; genus Chrysanthemum; species Chrysanthemum seticuspe. The sequence continues at coordinate 212,698,688 of BPTQ01000001.1, read as the reverse complement.
TACTCAAATTTTCCCGCCAAAAAACTTAGGCGTAGAAACACGAAGTTACGAGTAGACGATGCTTAGGCGTAGGATCTTATGCGTAGGAAGCTTAGGCGTAGGATTCCTTATGCGTAGACCAGTATCTTACGCGTAACCTTAAGCTTATGCGTAGACAAAAAGAGTTTAAAAAACGTATCTAAATCCGTAAAGCTTGAAACTTTTTGCAAAAAACTGAAACTTTAACACCAAATAAAGCTTACACCACAAGAATCTTGAATTTTTTGATGAAAAAATCAAAGCTTTAAGCGTATGAAATATGTAAAACGTGAGCTTTACGAAACAGTACCAAAACTTCAAAACAAACACAAACACTCCTAAACCATTGTTAGGCGATTGATACCAATTGTAATGACCAAAGATCTATCAACCTTATCACAAATAACAACCTTCTCTAACACACGAGTATACCACGTGAAACAGTAGACACTTATGCGTAGAGATTAAGAAAGCAAAGAAAGAAATAAAGATGGTGACAAGAGATGTATAGGCGTATGTTTTAGAGATAAAGGGAGAAGATGAAAACAATAAGATGTATATTGCTTCAAGGAAAAACACACACACACACACTCAAGCACACCCCTCAAATGACATACTTGAGGGGTATTTATAGTACAAGATAAAGGATGCCCTAAGGCTTGGCCATGGGCCGTATATGGGCTTGGACATGGATTGGGTTACAAGAACTTCTTCAAGGCTAGCTTAACTAAACTAATACCCATTTAGCTTAGCCCAATCCACGAGCCCGTTGACTATTCTAACACGATATCTAACACACGATATAAAGTTCCTAAATGTGAATGACCATCACTTCTAATAAAAACTATTAAGGCTAACAGGAAGGGTAAGATATGACCAACTGACGACCCTTTCTACTTGTGCGATTTAACCAACTGATCACCTACCGTTTGGATGAACTTAAGAATTAGGGGGTGAGTGTTTAAGTTGCTAACGCTTGGGCACTCACTATTATAAATCTAGCATGTAGCGGTACTTAATGACTTGGCTTAGGGGACCAGGAACAACTGGACTTATGAAGGGACACCTGACTTCTCCAGTGGTGGCATCTTTGCTAATAGGTTAGGGCGAATTGACCAAATGCTTTCATCTCGAATTTGACCACACCTGAAGTAATTGGAAGTGAGTAGACGTAGACATTACTAGCTAGGAGGAATAACTAGGTTAACACCACTATCCTCTATTGATTAAACCTTTGCCTTTTATCTGCTTTTATCTGCTTTAGTAGTTAATTAATTAATTTCTTATCGAAATCATATTAAAAACTGTGACACCTAGACTTATAATAATAAAACACACATAGCTCTTGGGACGACCTCTGTTTTACCGAATACTACACTACACATGACCGGGTACACTGCCCGTTAGTGCATTAGGGTAGACCATATGTACAACAACTAGTGTTTACATATTAGGTAGATATATACATAACTAGTATGTATTATAATGGGTAATATAAATTGGTAGAAGTTTAAGTATTTGACCCATTGACCAAATACATTGAATGTAGTTGAGTAAAACCCAAAGTCCATGACCCATACCCATGGAGCATAACCCATAACCCATTGCATGACATCATGCATAAGTCATAAATGGATATTATCCATGACCCATGAATTTAACCCATGAACTAGATGCATTGCATCTTGTAGATACATTGTATCTACTTGGATACCCATGGTCCAAAGTCTAGGACCCATGACCCATAACCCATGACCCATGACCCAAAACCCATGGGCAAAGAGGAGCGTCCCACGGATCCCCAGAAATACACTGGACGGATCCCTCAAGTGAGGGATCCGTGGGATCGGAGGAACAGTAGCCAAAATTTCTATATAAATAGTGAGCCATTTTTTCATTTTGGGTTGTCACTCCCACACATACTTTCTCCAAGTATTGTAAACCTTCTCACCTCAGATCCTAAGGATCTCTCTATGTATTTTTTATTTTGTTTTTGTGTGATTCTCTAGGTTCCTTTTAAAGGCGAGATCACCACCTCATGAAGTCGAGCAAGCTCAAGTCGTTGCCATGCTTCGTTATCATCAAGACTACTGAGGTTCTCTTGTTGATAGTTCTTTCTTCCTCCATAAAAAATTTTGTGTCAAAGGCATTAGTGAAGGATGCCGAAAGAGTCAAGACTAAAGCATTAGTGAAAGGTGCTTAACGTCTGTGTCAAAGTCATTAGTCAAGAATGTTGAAGGAGTCAAGAAGAAGGCATTAGTGAAAGGTGCCAAACGTCCGTGTCAAGGGCATTAGTGAAGGGTGCCTAGAAGTCAAGTCAAGTGGCATTAGTGAAAGATGTCAAGGGTGTATAATCGATGAGGTGCATCGATATACAAATAGAGATAGGTTTTATCCAATGATTTTGATATCCTTGATGATGTTGTAATAAGGAGTTGGTCTCCTTTGGTATAGGTGTTGTGTAGTGTTGGGTAGTAGTTCTTCCATTGTAATGGAACTCGGTATCTAGCCCAGTACCGGATAAAGGGTAGGCGACGTTGTGATAGGTGTGGTTCTACCTTGTGGAAGAACCCGGTGTCTAGCCTAGTACCGGAAAAAGAGTAGGCGACGTTGTGAAGGCTTATCCGCCATAAGGAGTTGGTGGCGTGTAGTGTTTACGAACTCTCGAGTAGGTGACTCGGGGAGTGGAGTAGGGCAAGGAAGGTTTCCTTGTAGCCGAACCACTATAAACACTCGTGTCGTGGTTACGTGTTTCTTAATCTTTATCTTTCCATTACACACTTACATATCTATCTATCAATGTCCAACATACACACTTAAATAGATTGACATAAGTCGATCTAATATTTTAAAACGAAGTTTTAATCGGTAAAACTATTCAACCCCTCCCCTTCTAGTTTTCCACAATTAGCAATAAGCTTCTTGCCTTTAGATCATTCTTTCTTCTGATCATTTCATCACTGGATGTTGGCTTTGGAATGGTTGGAGGTTCTCCTTCTTTTCCTGGAATGGGCACTGCAACAAAGGAGTTTCCATTCTCAATAATCTCCCAGAGATTGTAGTCCAACATTAGAAAATACTACTCAATCTTTATCCTCCACACATCATATTCTCCCTGCTTTACCTTGGGGATATCTTGCAGTAACATGTGTTTGGTTGGTTTCAGCTTCCATTGTTTCTTGGTTGGAATGAACTTCTTCTAATTCAGAGTTTCAGATACAAAAGCTCTGATACCACTTGTGAGTCCCAAACCTTGGATCTACTTAGCTTGTATAAGTATATTGTTGTGGATGAATCCAAAACAATTGTGAATGAAACAAAGCTTAATGTTAATCAAGTATGCGGAATCTACTTGGTAACACTTATAAGAATAATCAATAGAACAGTGAATATGCAATGGACAAAGTAATAATCAAAACACTTCAATATTATTAAAGAATAATACGGATACTTTCACTAGTATCAGGGTATACAACCTTGAAGTTCTTAGCACGACTGTTCTAATTGATTGTGTATTGGTGTTCTAAACAATATAACCTAGGACCTCCTTTTATAGGACAAGGAGTCCTTTACAAGAAAACTATCACTATAAAACCGTATAAGATATACAATATCTATTCTTAAAATACAAAACGTGTGCATATTCTATTAACAGTACAAACCATATGTACTAGCAGTACTAAGTGAGTTAGTACTGCTAGTGTATTCTTCACTAGTCTAGTCTATATGCTTAGCAGTATCAAGCACAGTTAGTACTGCTATTGTTTAATTCCCTACAAGATATGAAAATATAATCATTGAATGAATTAAAAAAATTGTCTTATAGCTTCCTGATTAACTGTCATCTTGTTCAATTATTGCAACTTTTATTGTATTATGCTTTGTAATTCCTTTGCCTTTGCGTTTACCACCAGCTGTTGATGAAATATCTTTTGAACAAACAACATCATGCACCTGAAATTTCAAATTGTCAGTATAATATATTTCCAGTAAAATGTAATTTGATTATCAAATAGATATAAAAATACCTCTTCTTCATGCTGTTGTTGTTGAAGCTTTTTCATAACATTTTCATCATCAGTTACTTTGTTAACAGTGAATATGTGATAATTATTATTCAAGTTGTATTGGGAAATTTGTAGCTGGAACACACATACTTTTCCAACCATAATATCCAAATCTTTTGGACATGTAGTAACTGGTTCATTCTGTGTTTACATATAAAGATGTTATATATTAATATCCATTTTAAAATATATTTATAATCCTTGTTTGTTCAATTACCTTGTCAATTCTGGACATGAGGTATGTCTGTGTTTTTCCAGTTAGTTTACAAACATCATTTTGGAACAAACTTAAAGAAGCTGAACATGTATCATCTTTAACACGTACTTGTACTTTGATCCTGTATAATAAATAAACGATTAATATTATTAGTTTCGATATAATATTTTTGGCGTCTTTTATTATTTTTTGTGGTTTGAGTCAATAACCCTAATTAGGGTTTGGTACCTGGGATAAAGCTTTGTGTCGGTGTAGCAACTATCGCAATAATTCCTTCCAGTTTATGTATTTTGCTAATGTTTTGACAACATTATTGCAAATAGTACATTTCATATAATACCATCCTTGGTCACGTACAATCTTCAAAAAATTTCCAATAATAATACATCCAATGGGCTGTTGCCTAGAATTGTAATTATTATTAAAACAAAATATTGTAAAACATATATACTAATAAATTAAAGAATAAATCCCGTACTAACCTAAGCAATATCATAAAGATCTTCGATATTTTTTAATGGAAACTGTAAATAGATGTCTGTTGGTTGTTTTACCACTGTTTCTGTAGATAATTCTATCTTCATATTCACAGATGTTGCAAGATCTGAACTTGAAAATCTGTAAAAATGATTTTTAACAATGATTTTATTTTTGCCTAGATAAATCATAAGAATACTTATATTTATGTATAGTTTTACTTTTTTTTGAAGTCTTTAATGTGTACATTTTCTTCTTCATTGATAATCAATCTTGTTCCAGCAAAGCAATTTGAAACTTGTGTGATAACTACATGTAATTCATACTTTGAGTTAGTTTCGACATCGGAGTAACATGTAATTGAATGAATACAGTTTAATAATATGAATACTTATAGTTCCGTGTGCTTTGTTTTGCCATGATAATAACCACAATGATGGGTTCTTTTGATGTTGCATTTTCCTTGATAAAAGCATATAGTTTAAGAGCTAGTTTATTCCAAAGTATGCATGGGATTGTTACACCACTATACAATTAAGAGAACAAAATTAATATTCCTAATATAAAAATATAGTATTGGTAGTAGCTTGCCTCAGATCTTGCAAGTTGAACTCTATAAAATGTTTCGGCTTGCTTTCTAGATCCGTAACCGTAATTTCATTGTTCTGAACCAAGCGACCAATAACATCTACAAACACACAACATAATATTTTTATATAAAAAGTTTGTATACAATTATTTAATGTATGCATTGTTTGTAAAATTCTTACCAAATGAATACTTGGAGTCAATATTGTATCATAGAAAACTCTTGAAACACAAAACGTTCATACCCTCTTGTACGTCGTGAAAAGCAGTACACCGGCGTACATTAGTTCTTTTAAGAAAATGGATTTTAAATTCATGAGGAGTTAGTTTAAGGTTGTCTATATTCTTCTTAACATTGAAGTTTGATATCACATGATAATCATCTTGGTGTAGAAGATTATCAAAATTAGCAACTATTAGATTATTGATGGTTGCATGAATCTTAGTGCCCTGTTGTATAAAAAAGAACATTAACATCAGTATTTAGAATAGACATGGGATTTATTTAGTGTTTTAGTTATAAATACATAATTATACCTGTTCGTCCATTAGAATCATATCAATATCAGAGATTTTTGTTTGCTGGCTCTGGTTCCAAAGAGAGATGATTTTAACTTTGATGTTGCATTTACCGGATGTACCATTGATTTCAGAAAATGGAGTTGTTGACATCTTTTTTACTGTGAAAAAAAAACACAAAAATTAGTTGGTTAATATATGATGAATTCACAAGTTGTTAAAGTGTATATATATATATATATATAGAATTGAGATCAAATGAAAACTTTTTTAAAGTTTTGAAAGTGAGAACCCAATAAATGATTGCCAAGTGGATTTTGAGTATTAGAAAAACTAAAAATTAAATATATAGCCCAAAGGGTATTGTAGGTATTTTATAATTTGTCATTTACATTAACCCTACACCTATACATCCACGCCTCATTTTTTTCATTTGCGAATTTTTAGATCTGCCTTTTTCTCTCAATCCTACTTCATCTTCCATCTTTCTTCTCATACCTGATCATCATCATTGATTTTTCCAGCGACCAATAAGCCTCCTATCCCCGCATGGAAATCCTATCCTCTCATACCTGTACCTATTTTGTTCTCCTGTATCCTCTCATTTTCCGGCGACAATTTTAACAACAACAACCACAAGATTGATTCTAACATCAAAATAAACAAGCAAGATTTGTGTCTCGAACATATTTGGGTTTTGGATATAGGTCTCGAACATATATGTATCTCAAGTGGATATGTGTCTCGAGCAACCAAGAACAAAAAAGAACAAACCAAGATCGGTTGAATTACACTATACACAAGTTCAAGTGGCGGTTTTGGTTTCAGATCTGGCAAGGCCACATGTCGTGACACGATTCACTAAAAACACAAGTTCAGGTTTTGTAGTAGATTGTGCAACAATGATATGGTCAGTTGGGTTTGCGTAACCGTTTTTGGGAATCAGGTAAACTAATGTATGAAACTGATACATGATTATCAAGAGGGTTGTTGGGTTTGTGTAACATGTTTTGGTACCCAAGTAAACTAATACATGGTTATTGATTTTGTGTTTGTGTATTTGTTGGGTTGTGTTTATCATTTGGGTTGTATCAGTTTTTGTTTTTTTAGAAGGGATGTATTAGTTGTGTATGAGATGGGTTTGTGATCCAAATAGTTTTGTGTATGAGATGAGCATTAGTGACGGCGGTGAGTTTTTGATATGTTTCCCGATCTGTTTGTGTATTAGTGACAAGTTTTTGAAACATCTATATTTTTATTTATAAGATCCTTATTTTTTTTTGGGTATGGATGTATCAGTTTTTAAAACATTTATGTATTTTTTTTTAAATTTTGGAAAGAATGTATCAATATTTGACGTGTATGAGTGATTCACTAATTTTCTCCGATGTGGTTTCGTTATGTGTCAGTGATACATTGTATAGTCGTGTAACATGTACCAGGCCCGATGTCGTGACAATTACGTCAAATTGGTGTCGTATATTAATTTTCTAAAGGACTTGTGTATCAAATGATATATTAATTTGTTAAAAGATGTCTTGATAATTGTTTGACCAAAATAAGTTGTCATTAATATGCTCTAATTAAATAATGTCATAATAAATGTTTAACCAAAATACCATTAAAAAGTGACTTATTTACTAAAATGTCACTCCATCAAATAAAACAATAAATGACACCAATCAATAGATCTAATGGTCTAGATTGGTTCTTATTTTTACAACTTTAATTTTTCTCTCACATTAACCCTCCCCTATATATATATACTAGCTTAAAGACCCGTGGATTCACGGGATTTTTATAGAAATATGAAAATGGGATAATAAGAAAAAATGAAAGTAAACATGTTCCATCAATATATCAGCTAAACAATGAGATAATACATGAGAGAATACATAAGTTATACGATAATCAATTAAGTTACTAACAATTAAATGAAGAAACATCGATGTTGTTGTCGTGTCAAAATTTGATGGTCTTGAATAGCAAACGACATGTGTGAGCAAACACCAATTTGGTAGGAAATGCCAAGTCCATGCACACCTAACAATGCATAGACAATATAAGTAAAATTATTTCATACATGATTTATAATGCATTATAATTTAAAATATGGTAACAAAAACTTATAACTTGTACATACCTATTTGACCTTGTTCATAGGCTTTCAAGAACTTCTTTGTACACGACATTCGTAGTAGTTTTACACATATTTCCTTCTTCATCACAAACTACAACCTTTAAACCACTCTTGCTTTTAACTCTTGAGACAGCAACGTATAGCTGTCCATGACTGAAAACAGGTCGGGGGAGATACAAACCAACTTTTGATAACGATTGACCCTGGCTTTTGTTAATTGTCATTGCGAATAAAAGTGAAATAGGAAATTGTTTCCTGACAATCTTAAGCGGTAAACGCTTATCAGAAGGAGTTATTTTCAGCCTTGGTATGATTACGGTTTTCCCAAAGTTGGTTCCGTTAATAATTTTTGCGTGAATAGAAGTTCTCGTTAATTTAAGAACTTGTAGTCTTGTCCCATTACACAATCCATTGGCTTGATCAATGTTTCGCAACAAAATAATGGGGACTCCTAGTTTTAAACAAATTCTATGGTTTGGAACACCTGAGAACTTCAATCCATTGATAAATTCAGGTGAGAAAACGGACTGATCAATAATGGCACCAGATTCACTTTTGTCAACACTGTCACAACTTAGGAAAACCATTTCTTCACCTGGAAATTTGTCCAACATATGCTCATTTATGTTGTCCACCACTTCATTTGTTGGAGCAAGGATTGCCTTTTCTTGAAAGTAGGCAGGATCATGTATGTTATCCAAAAATTTTGGATAAGTGCAGTCAATAATAGATTTAACCGGGTCATCAGCGACATCTATTAAAATTTCTTGTGGCAAATCTATAGAAACCTCACCGTCATTCGGTTCTCCAAGGTCTCCGTCTCCGACTTTCAATATCCAATCTGCAAATTCTCGTATCTCGTTGACATCTTCAGGGCGTGATCCAACAGTTAGCCTCATGTTCGCAGTCAACTTAAGAACTTTGCAGTAATCCCACAGATATGATTTCCTCAACGAAGCAGTAACAATGTCTTCCCGGGATCCCTTTGGAATAACAGGTAGAACCTGCCTAAAGTCGCCACCAAAAACCATGGTCATGTTTCCAAAAGGCTCATCGTACATTTCATACCTGGTTCTACGAAGTATGTCTCTCAAAGACCGATCTAATGCTTCGAAACAAAGCTTATTTGCCATTAGCGCTTCATCCCAGATAATAAGCTTACATTTCTTTAACATTTTTCCAAGATCGCTTTGAGGACTTATAGAGCAAGTAGAAGTCTCATCCGCATTGATAGGAATATGGAATCTTGAATGAGCAGTTCGGCCTCCTGACATTAACAAAGAAGCAATACCGCTGGATGCAACATTCAAAACTATATCACCTTTTCTTCTAATACCGGCAGCAAGAGTCTTCCATAAGAATGTCTTCCCCGTACCTCCGTAACCATAAATAAAGTAGACTCCTCCCGTTCCTGTGTCAACTGAGTGTATTATGGTGTCATACACACCCTTCTGTTCTGTGGTCAAAGAGCCGTACAGGCGTTCGTACTCAGTTTGTAACTCGACCAGATTATAATTAGTCTCATCGTGTATAAGTCGGTTACCAAAGTCACTTATGTATCCATCATCCGGATAAGGCATATCACGCCAATTCCTCAATGTTGAGTTTCTTGATCTCAGCAGCTGCTCAATATAGAACAAAGCAACATTCTTTTTTTCCGCGTCACTGATAATCAAATCTGCATTAAACCATAGTAATGTAAGAACTTAATAAACAGATGAGTCATTAAAACATTAGACATAATACGGTTAAATAAGTGTATCAGCAAACATAACATATATTTGATCAGTGTATACTTACAGATTATAGTCTACAAATATATTTTGTAGATATTACCTGGAATTTGCAAAATCTGTCTTCTCTTATGTTGAACATCTTGCGCAAGCAAATGCCATGTTTGTAACCAAACTGTCAAAGGCGTGGTAAGTTCATTTTGCGAAAGCAATGTCACAAATAGCTCACGAAGATGTTCAGGGTTTGCCCAATGAGCTGCGTCTTTTATACTTTCAACATACTCCTTCTCGTCCTCTAAAAGTCATGATGCGTAGCAAGCCTCTTTGTAAGTTGGATACACTATACCATTAACCTTTCTAATGTCAGCGTGTGTCTTGCATCCTTTTGCACTGTTTAGCATCATTCTGCAATAGTAAGCGTCTCCGGTTGATAATGGAACCTATGAATCCTTCCAATCGATCTTCCCTGCTTCCTAAGCGTCCAAATTCTTTTTGGATCGTTCCATACATATTTTGTAGGAAACTCAGCATACGTAAGCTCCCTTGCCTCCGGAAACATTCGATTCATTCTCATCCAACCTTCGAACATATCAACATCAGCAGTTGGCTTCTCAACAGCTGTTTCGAGATCAACATCTTCATCATACACAACCTGATGGTCGCCTTCAAGATGAAACGACAGCCTCTCAACAGAAGGTGTTCTATAATGAATCTCAAAACCAAATAGCCTCCACGCTGCCTCGCAAGCGGATAGGTATTTGCAATCTAAGAAGGCCTTTATCTCGTCAATCAGTTTATCAATTTGTTGACCGTCGGCAGTTGTAACCGGTTCATACAACTGGGCCGACACTCTATCCGGACCTTTTTTTATATACTTACACAAATATTTTATTGACCCCGTTTGGTTGCACCACTCAACATTAATGTGGCATTGGTAACGTTTTAGAAGCTGAGCATTATAAGGGATGACATAACCGTTATGTAACTTATGGCCACTCTTTTCCACATATCTTCCATTGTCAGGTATTCTATATACAGGGTAGCCATCCGCGTCGACTGAACTGCGGTGGGTGAATTTTTTGGGAAGTGTCTGGTACATTTACCGTCAGAACTGCAAACCCGATTTGGGTCATCCGCACCGTAAGGACCATGCATCATGAAATCAGAAACTAACTTGAACAAATCTGGATCATTATCTTTATCTGGTATCTCGGCAGATATGTATTTGTCAATCTGTTCAGCGTTTGGAACCTTGTCATCCCTATGCAAGAATAAACATACATCCGCGTGCGGAAGTCCTCTTTTTTGAAACTCAACCGTATACACAACTGCACATATTATAAACAAAAGGTACATATAATGCTACTAATCTATATGCAGAAAGTTGGTTATGTAAGAAAAAATATTAGTAAAGTTTATGTATACTACCTGCTTGAACGCGTCCAAATAAACGCAATTCTTTCAAATCCGTCATCAACTGGTCAAGTTTCATTTTAAAAACTCTTGTAAGCACATCGGGGCGATCTGAAGATGAAAGATTATGCTCTTGCATATATGTTGTAATCTCCGGCCAGTTTGGATTGCACGTTACCGTTATGAATATATTCGGACAACCGTTTGTACATAACGCCATCGCATCCATATAGTTTTGCTTCATGTACCTTGGTCCACCGGTAAATGTAGAAGGCAACACGACCGGCTTTCCAAGGGCGGTTGGGTCTGTGTTTCCGGATGCAATGCTTGCACGTATATTTGAGTAGCTATCACACCTAAGTTTTGACTGTTTTGCTCGATTGAAATACAAACGCTCAGTCTCAACCATAGTGTAACCATCCACAAGAAACTGCTGAAACAAACGACCTCCACGCGTAAATAAATTTTCTTGATTAGGACGGTCCTGTATTTGATAGGCAAACCACTGCCGCATTGTAACTGTTTTGTCCTTCTTATCTGTGGCCGGCTGGCCAGCTTTCTTTCTAAGTGGAATATCCAAATGATACCCATCTTGCGCACGCGGCATCAACAACGGGTACTGCAAGAGAAGGTACATAGGATGAAAAATATTTATACGTTGCAACCCTTCACTATACTTGTCTATGACAATATCCCTTTGTTCCGCAAATGAATCGAAGTCGCCTACAATAAGGCCATCAACCTCATTGGCAGTGGGAAGATTGTAATTGTGTCCATCTTTTCCTCGCTTTGCAATAAGCTTTATTTTTATACTCTGCTAGTTATCTTGTGTGTAAGAGTCACGCGCCCTTCTAAATGTTTGTACCAAATCACTTGAAGTGTCTAATACTTGTCTTACATCGTTGATAATGTTTCTATCGATAGGATGCTTTGACTTCGAAGGACCGGAGGATGACAAAGACTTGCTGCATGTTATAATTTGAACATATAAAACAAAAATTCAGAATGATGCACAACTCATTTTTAAAAAACATGGTAAGACTTAAATGGAAATAAAGAAAAGTTATTATACCTTAATGCTCGTTCTCTATTCTCATTTTCGTTTTGTGTGTCATATATATACAGCTGTGCAAATTTTGGTCGAGCACCTGGTTCCGAAAGCAAACTACCAATACTATTGTATGTTTGTCCATGCAAGCAAAAAACATATGGAGCACGACCTCTTCTGTTAATTGAATCGTCAACCTTTCCACCCATTGACGTAAAAGCAAACATGCTATTGTATGTTCGAATGTTGTTTTTGAAATTCTGGCTTTTTGCATCCGTATTATAAAACAAATCGTGTAACGGCTTAGGAGCAGGAAGCGGTTGTTTAATAGAAAATTTTCCTTTGCTACAACATATAGTATACGGTTTGTTTGTTGGATCACTTTTGTATCCTTTACTGGCTTCCGCTTCCCAGAGTAAAGCATGACATTCTGTGCACTCAAAAGACGGATCACCATGGTCGTAGCAGTCTGCAAATTCATGTTTAAAAGTTTTTCATCGATGTTTCAAAATTACTATTATACTGTTTAATTGAATGTAAAAATAACTTATAGAATTACCTTCGGATATACCAGTGAACTTGTCGTATAATTTTCTGACAGTTCCATCATCGTCATTAAGATTAAATCTAACTGGCGATCGTTGTTGCACATCAGTTCTCTTAGATCGTTTAGGTTGTCTTGATGACTCACCCACTTCGTACGTTGAATTCTGTGTCATTATAGCTGGAGTGGTGGTTCTAACACCAGACGTAGATGTATTGTTGGTACGTTGATTTACGTGAGGAATCTCGGGCGTTTGGAAACAAACTGAAAAAAAGCATTAAGAGAATAATGGAAACACATTGACATGTAACGATGCTGAAAACATGATCATATTTTTGATTCTCAAAATTTACCGTTTGCAACATCAGGCAATAGAGATTGTCGTTGGCGTGTCGTTGCAACTGGAGTTGTTTGGGGAGTAATTGTTGGCACAGATTTACATCTTGTTCTACCACGATTAACACTTCTAACCGTGTTGATAGGAAGTGGAGTTTGCAACACTATAGTATCAATGAAATCAGTTATAAAGAGTATTATTGTGACAAAACGTACGTATGATGCAAAGTTTTGTGGCCAATATGGTGTTTGTGGTATGTCAATATGATTCTAATTGTATATACTTAAAAAATAAGGTGATCTTGAAACTGTTGTTGAATTACGAATATTGATACATATTATAAAACTGGTTTCCCAATAATCCGCCAAACAGGTGTATTAATCTACATCTTGTAAGTAACTCACAGTTAGTAACGTCTGTAAGTGGTGTGTTAAAGGAACACTTTTTGGGCCGTCCTACACTCCGAGAAATTGGACCTAAAAAAAAGTGTAAAACAATACGAAAAGCAAAGGAAATGGCATCACACTTTGTATTTTCAGTTAATAAAAAGAGTATATACAGCGAACATTATAATGGAGTTAAAGTTGTGATCAAACCTTTAAGGTTTTCTGCTTGTGTTGACAATGAATTGCTTGACTGTGATGTAGGCAACGTTGTAGAGAGAGGATCATCTAATAGACACAAAAAAAAAGTGACAACATCATATGAAATCACGGTTATAGTAGGTTCTTCTGTATACATAGACAAACATACATGTCAGTAACTCTGCCAAAGAAACTCTTTTGTTAGAAGGTGGCGTGAGTGTTGCTGATGTTTGGAGAGGTATATATTGGTTGTTAGTAAGTAATCCTGAAGAAGTCGTAGTTCTGTTGAACGCATTATAAGAATGCCAGGTTGAAACATTTTTTGGTTGATTCGATGTAATTGAAACTGGACCTGCGAAAACTGTAATGAAACATGGTTTTGGTTGAATAACCGTGGTTATCAATATTCATTACAACTAAATTTATTGTACTTTTGGCGTAGCAGGTATAATAAGATATGAGAGTTCACAGAAGTACCATTTGAAATATCATTCAAAGAATGTTGTCGTTTGCGTGTTGCAGCAACTGCAGCTGCTTGGTTATCACTTGTTGGCGATGAATGAGGCGAAAGTGAACCAAGAGTTTCATTGGTAATAGTGTTGCAAAAAAACAGACCTTTGAGATTCTATAAAAGAATAACATAAACGTGTTAGAAATAACGGATGTTATGTATTTAAGAAGTATAATAAATATATAGTATATATATATATATATATATATATATATATATATATATATATATATATATATATATATATATGGCTCTAACCACTTGAAATGGCTGAATTTGGAGTTCGTAAAAACCCAAGAGCATTAGAAGATGTAGCCAAAGTTGTTTGTTGTTGTGGTATACGTGAAACACGGCCTGTAGATTTTGAGTTAACATTTGTAGGTTGCGTAACATTTGTAGTTACACTCTGAGTCAACGATGACAATCGAGTTTGTAATGTCGGAAGAGTATTGTTGGCAAATATGGGGTTTGTTGTCTGTGAATTTGATCCTAAATGTATATAAAAACAGTTTAGCGATGTTCATGTAAGTATAAATATATAGCCCTATAATCTTGATAGGTCATGACTTCAAAATACAATCTAACGTACATAATCTTGAAAGTGGATACCTTGAAAGATAGGTGAACCATAACATGTTGTTGAGTTACCAATATTGGGTACGGCATTTAAACTTGGATGAATAGTTGTGTAACATTAAAGAATGAAATTTTTTAAAACTGATATGAAGTTCTAATACTGATAAGAAGTTATCTAATAAGTTGTTTTTCAGATGTGATTATGTAAGTAACTCACAGTTAGTAACATTTGCAAGCGGTAGTCTATTAGTAGCTCCTGGTTTCGATCTTATCCTTTGCGCAACTGAACGTAACAAATATAAAAAAAATATATACTATGAGCTTGAAACGACATGGCATAAGATATTAGAGATTCAAGTAATGAAAGCAGATGTTACAACAATCATTCTAATTTCAGTTAAAGTTGCGATCAAACCTTGAAGATTTTCTGCTTTTGTTGAAGACGAATTCGTTGACTGTGATGTTGGCAATGTTGCAGTCAGAGGATCATCTAATAGATAGAAACATAAAAAGTTAAAATAGCATATGAAATCATGTTATAGCAGGTTGTTATGCATACATAGAAACACATACATGTAAGTATCTCTGCCAAAGAAACTCTTGTGTTAGAAGGTGGCGTGAGTGTTTGTGAGAAAGGGAGTCTTTGGTTTGAAGGTTGAAGTTTTTTATTGTTTGAAACCTGTTTCATACGCTTTCTGGGAAGTCTTTCATTGTTTTCATCCATGGTAATAGAGTTTTATGAATTTTGGTGATTCTTAGAAGACAAAGAAAGTTTATAAGTGTGATGTAAAAGGCATGATAATCTGTAAATACTGATTAGTTATCAATGGTATGATATGATGTGTAAATGTATTTTTGAAATTTGAATTTATATAGAAACGTGAATTAAGGGATTTAAACATTTATAACTGATATGCAATCTTTTTTTATTAATGCTAACATTGAATGGCATTTATCATTGACTATCTAATTAATAATGGTAATATTGATTGAGAATAAATGCATATTTCGTACTAACATAAAGACATTATATAACATAAAAACGTTTCATATACTATTCAACAAAATATCATTCAAAGATCGTGTTACATATTCCTAAGTAATGAAACGAATTTCGTGGATGAATACATTTATTATTGAAAATTAAAGAAACTAAACTTGCGAACAATATTGTCATAAGGATATTTCAGTCGTCATCGCTAAAGAAGTTTAAATCCACAACGTAGTCATAAGTTAACTCATGACCCATTGCGCGTATTTCATTAATCATAGCATCTGCTTTTAGGATCTTCCACTTAACGCCGTTGAGAACTTGTTGACACTCTTAAGGATCTCCAACATTTAGTTTAAGCCAGTCGAGAAGAATTGATTCGTCTAACTCATCTGTTAAATCAAAACAACATGCATGGAAAGATAATCTTAATATGAAAACATATTCGTGTATATAAAACATATTAGAAATCTTATATGCGATACCTTTATTATTTTGAGAAGGTGAACCTTCTTCAAATACTGAAGCAAGAAACCTCAATGCTTTATTTACTTTAGTATTTGCCTCTTTACTTTGTCGATCACGTACTCTATCCTCAGTCTTTGGTTGAGTCAGTTTTTGTTTCTCGTCAACGAACTGATGATGGGACTTTGAATCAGGTTCAGGCGAATGTGAGTTTGCATCTTCAAAGGTTTTATGGTTTGATGAAGCCATGGGAAGATGATATGTCGTAATATGTTATTCAACTTCCCATTATATGGTGGTTGTGATTATTGATTGGGCTTTGTTACTTGGTTAATGGACATATTTTCATGGGCCAGGTTTTTTGTACAATAAACTAAGTTGGGTTTTTGAATTATACACTAAGTTGTAATTGCTTTTACTTGACTTGTCTTGGAGAGGAGACATTTCGAATTATTAGTTATTGTTATTAAATATGTAAAAAGCAAAATTTACCAAACAAAAATGCAATGA
Organism: Chrysanthemum seticuspe; assembly: GCA_019973895.1. Classification (NCBI taxonomy): domain Eukaryota; kingdom Viridiplantae; phylum Streptophyta; class Magnoliopsida; order Asterales; family Asteraceae; genus Chrysanthemum; species Chrysanthemum seticuspe. The sequence continues at coordinate 212,681,950 of BPTQ01000001.1, read as the reverse complement.
TCCACATTTTAATTATTCAAAAATTATTTTGTTAAGAAACTTGACTTCAAATTATAAACTTTTACAATACATTAAAACTAAACTCTATATTTTCCTAAGTACAAATAAAATAACAAACAACCAAGGGTATCCATATTCATCTATAATTCTTATAAAAAACAAAGAGACACAATGTGTTATTAAAATGTGTATAAATAGTTGATCAAATAAAGCGTTTTGATAAAAAGTGATAAGGACTCCCCAATCACAAACAATAACATATTTCATAATGGTTTGAAACAAAAAAGTACTAAATCAGAAACGAATATTATTGAAAAAACATAAATCATGTTGAATGACGATATTGGCACACATCAATCATCATCTGTAGATTTATCATCGGTAGAATAATAACCTTCAGATTCGTCGTTAATGAAACCGTCTAAGTCTTCTTCGGCTTCATCATCAATATCCGAATCTTGTAACTCTTCTTCGGATTGATCATCAATGTCCGAATCTTCTAACTCTTCTTCGGTTTCATCAGGCACCGATGAGACGCTATGGATATCCAAATTTTGAAACTCTTCTTCGGCTTCATCAGCAATGTATGTGTTAGAATAATGAACATCATGAGAAGAGTAATCAAGATTATTGATATTAGTCCAAACACCATCTTCACTCGTAATATTCTTGTTATCAAGATCTTCATCGGTCTCTTCATCAATGAGAGCGTACTTGTTTTTTGTGGATCCTGAAGTGTGTTGTTCATTAACTAAAGGTACGTCATCAATAAGGTCATCCAAATGAAAATTCATATCCGGAGATTGATGGACAAATATTTTATCCTCTTGTTCAACTTTTTTGCCTTTTTCGTTCACGTCATCAGTGGCTTCATCAATAACTGCAAAACGCCTTTATTTTGAAATGGAAGATTGTGTAGAGTTGTTGGTGCGCTTAAACCTAATAGGGCTTTCATCATCGAATTACTATTTCAATATTGGTATAAAGGACATGAAAGTTAGACACACACGGTACGACATTCCTCTTATTAAAGATGGTAAAAAACAAATAACTGTAAATGTAATAATCATATGCCTCCCTACCAAATTTTTGGAGTTTTGAACATGATCGTCAACTATTTTCTTATTTGGTAAGGATAAAACATCATCATCATCTGAAGAAACATAATAAACAACATTTTTGTTTACAACAACATCATGTTGCTTTGTAGCTATTTTGCTTTTGTTGTTGATGGTCAAATCCTATATGTATAGATTAAAAAGAAATGTTATAGAAAACCACAATATGTTGTAACGAATTTTGTAACCTTATGAGCACCTACCAAATCATCATCAGATATCTCAATAACCGGTGTATCTTTTCCGGTCAGATCGAAGGAATTCGATGGTTTACTGTCTTCTTTTTGTTTGGTTACCTACATTAAAACAAAATTATTTAGAAATTAAAACTAACTTATAAATCAAATTAAATTCATAATGGAATTCAAAAGTACAAATGCATTTAGTGAGTTGTTGGAGCTTATAAATAAAATAACAGAAAAAACGCACATTGGGTGATTTGATGTTCTTCATAATGTTATAACTATAATCTTTGCCTATGATGAAAAAAACTTACAACCCTGCAAACACAAATAATGAACATATATTAGGATTGTTTTAATAGAAAATAAAGGACAACATATATTAGGTAATGAAATATATTTTACTTTTATGTTAGGGTGCTTAATTTTTAAGATGATTCTACCAAATATTTTTTATATATACAATATATTATACAAACTAAATTTATTTAAGAAAATCTTTATCTTAAAATTGAAACTAAAAGATTTTGCAAAACATGACATTATTAAAACGTTTGTATCTATAACATTATGAAACGTATTAAATTAGTTTTTTGTGATTTAAGTATAGAAACAAATTGGATGACTTGTAGTAGATATTAAAAAGTCATGATTACAAATTACACTTGGTGTTGATAAATGTGAGAATACGGCTTGAATCAGACATACCATTACTTTCGGTCAACAATCTTCTTCATCTTCCTCAACACACCAACTCATCATCAGGTAATGTTAAAATTTAGTTTTTTTTTTTTTTTTATTATTTTTTATTTTTATTTTTTTTGGGTACCGATCATTCTACATGTAAACTGATTGATATGCATGTTACTGATATGTTGATGGTTACAAATGCATGTTTGATATTTTTTTTCAATGTTTACAATATCCTAAAGGATATTTTATACTTTTATCACACTGTAAAATCCGGTTTATTTTTCAATATATGCGATTTGATTCTTTAGAATATTGTGTGACATATAACTATAGGCTGATTTGAATACTAAGAATCAAGGATATTTGTCTTGATTCTAGGGATACTTAATTAAACATGTTTAATATTCTTTGAAACATATGTATCTCCTGATCTTTGATATTTGTACTTGAAATACTTACATAGGCTATGATTACTGCAGAAGAAAGAAAAGGATGAAAACCATTTCAGTTCCATCCCAATAGCCGATTGGGAGTAGATGTTTAGTCTATTTGTAAAGTTAGAGAAGTTTCGTAAGTTATTCCATGTAGAATGATCATACTCAAAAAATGTTTTTGTAGTATAAATTGTTGCTGATCCTTGAAGATTAGTTTTTATGTTTAATGGATATATCTTAAAAGGATGATGATGTTACTAATATAAGTAATTACATGGTGGTTAATGTTACGATTGTTAGTATAAAGAACATGTGTAATGCAAATTATAATAGTAGTTACATAAGTTAGGATTGATTTATTGCTATTTGGTTTAGTAGTTAAGCAAGAACGTGTTACGCATATTATTACAAAAAAATAAGTTAGTAAAAAGTATGTAGAGAAGGTTGGTTTGGTATATTGTAGATTAATTGTTAATCGTGAAAAACGCTTTACATGGTATAAGATCGTAAACTTCAAAGACAATACAGATACATACTCTAAAACGACTAAATGATTATAGGTGTGTCAAACACTTTTGTAGGAGTCCACATAATGTGTCGACAATTTTACCTATCTATTTTTGTTGATGATCCAATTCTTTACAAATATATATAAATTCATGTCAAAAACGTATTCACCATTTATGTCACAATTCTCAATTTCCGGTCATTTCTCATATTCCATATTCATCATTTCATAACGATTTGTGCATGGTTTTGCATTTTACATTACACTTTATTTTTCTTATTAAATAAACGCTATCGCGTAAGTATTATTTTGAACATTTAATCCGATACTTCCAAAAATGATCCCGATATATTTTTATACTTACATTTAGTTTATAAAAATAATATTTTTAGTTTACCTAGTGTTTTAAATTTATTTTGTATATAAATTGTTAAATGTATATTATTACGACGGTTTTCTTAAAAACTACACGATTATTATTATTTCACTCAAATTTTGCAAGAAATGTATTTTTATAATTTTTATGATCTAAATATATTATATCTTGACACGTGAAAATTTATTTTTATCTAACGCTACCTTAAATATTCAAATGTGTATACAACTTACTAATATTACTCAACAATACTACAAATTACTACTTACTTTCAAGTAACTTTACATTTACTTACACTTACACTTATATATTTACATACATAATAATAATAATAACACTAATAATAAATATATGTATATGTATCATTAAATGCATGATTCACTAGACTTTTTCAAGATTTCTTACATATACAATTTTACACTCAAAGTCTTACACACACAACTCAATTATTCAAGGTGAAAAGTTAATGTTTCTCTCCTCTCTTTGTCTCCAAAATCCGGCCAACCATAGAGATCAAAGAAGTGATCATCCAAAATTTTTCTAATCAAGTTCTACACAATCTAGTAACACTCTTTGTTTAGGTTTTGAAATAAAAACCTAGGGTGTTTAGGATAAATCCTTTGTTCTTAAACCTCATCAAGCAATTTGTAAGCATAAAACTTCATCTCTTACTTTTTCATATATATTTTTCATACATTTTCATGAAGTCCATATGATCATATTTGCTCAAGTTGTAGTTTTTATTCATGTTTATCAAATGTTATCACCCATATGTGTCCTATTAATTTTTATAACAAGTATGTACTAGTTAAAAGTTTATAAAAATGATAAGTTTGAAAAATGGATCATCAAAGTCTAGTTGTGGTTTTTAGAGGAAATGGTTACATAAATTTTATATATGTTTATTTAAGTTTGTATATATATTTTTAGCCTCACAATGAATATTTATTTTGGTTATGATCAAATGAAGTTGTTTTACTAGTAGGATTGGTGATGAGTAGATTAAGGGATTTTTGTGGTGAAGTTGTGGTTAAACAAGTAGATAAAAATGGTAAAGTTTAAAATAAGCGCGGAAGCGCTGTCGAAATTTATAATTTTTCCGAAAAAGTTAGTCATTTTTATAAGTTTTATTAAAGATTTAGAAAATAGATTTTTAGTTATGAACGTGGCCTTTTGAACGGACTAAAACGGAGTTATAACGAAAAAGATACGTGGTTTTCAAGTTACGATTTAAAAACTACCATTTTCCGGAAAATTGTACATGCAGTCCGAGTTTTAACTGGCCAATCAGTGGCCTTAAACTTTCTGTGAAATCTCCAAAGTTTAAAAATATATTAGTACACTTAATTACCTTCGCGTGGATATAAAGAACTTGAAAAACGGACTTAAAACGAGTGAGTTATGGTTAACCGAATTTTGAGTCAAAAACGTGCTGAAAACACTATTCACAGCGTTAGTAAGCTGTCAGGATTTTAATCAAGATTTTTGAGGGCCTAAACGGACGTTTCGGGGGAAACGGACCTTAAAAACGAGTTAGTTTTCCTATGTATATATTACGTCAAGTCCGACGTAAACTGATTTTTCAATTACTAAAACCGTTACATAGTTTTAACTACATTTTCACCATTAACTCAAAAGTAATTATTTTGACATGGAACCGTCACACATTCAAGTAACAATATTTTTATATAACTAGTTTTCAAGTAGCATATTGGGTGATACGTTTTCAAATCATGCATTCACGACAACATATCATAACTCAAGTCATAACATTCATTTTAGGTCGAGGATAGTTTCCGAGCCTCACTTTCGTGCACTTCATTTTGTTAGCATATCAATCACACCAGGTGAGTTCATACCCCACTTTTACTCGTTTAAATTCCTATAAACTATTTGGGGCGAGATACATGCTTATTTATCAAAACATTTAAACTATTTTGCCAAACAACATTACCTATACTTTAGACTTGATTGCGTTTGATATTTGATTGGGTTATACTTGATTTCATATGCTTACTTGGAACAAACATACAAGAATTAGTGGCTCCAAATTAAGTTGTTGGAAGGCTATTAATTCACAAACATACAAGAATTAGTGGCTCCAAATTAAGTTGTTGGAAGGCTATTAATTTACAAACATCCCAACACGAGTTGTTGGAAGACTCTTGTGGTGACATTTATACTTTTAACTACTATGATAAATGCATACTTGATTGACATACTATATTTTGGCAATGGGTTGTGAACACACAGGTTGCAAGTTTGTATGGGCGGAACTTGGAACTGAGTGGATTTACAATGCCTTTGCTGTGTGAACATTTCTCAAAGTATTTCAAATCATTTTGTTACAAACTTATGAACTCACCAACCTTTGTGTTGACACTTTTTAGCATGTTTATCTCAGGTCTTAAGGTGATAGCATTTCATGGAGCTTTTGGGTCTCATGGCATACATTGGAGTCTTGTGCTTTTAACAATTACCATTCGACATGTTTTGTAAACTCTTTGTGTATTATCAAACTTTGGGATTTCTTGCTTGTAAACTTTAACTTATTTATCGAATGGTAAACTTTTCAAAACGTCTCATTATAGAGGTCGTTTTCTGTATCCATACTTTGTGCTATGACGTTATACCCCAATGACACTATCGTTCCGCTGCGATATTTTGGGGGTGTGACAGATTGGTATCAGAGACTTGGTTATAGAGAACTAGGTTGCATTTTAGTTCCTAGACTATAACCGCTTTCACATCGATCCTTTCGTTTCCTATCGCCTTACTCACTTTTCGTGCGCATATGTTTTCTTAAGTATTTCTTCTAGAACTACCTCATTAGATAGCGTAGTTTCCTTGTACCAATAGGGAAGTCCCAAAATCTAGTTGGGTCATCAAAGATATGGAGCTCAGTAATGAGCACTTATCTAACTTGATCTCGTGACAGTTCTTGTTTGATGAGATGCGAGATCGAGCTAAATAAGTGTTACTATAAAGCTGGATAGATTTGATGATTTTGCCCGAGGATGGGAGTTCTCTTGAGGATACTTTGGGAACTGCTGGCGACCAAACCTCGTAGTGACTTTAGCACCTAACAGAATTTCCTATACACCAAGTCCGACTCTTCCTAGATACTTACCCTAAATCCCTCCTTCACCGTTTAGAATCGGATGATAGACTGGCTACCTACTTAAGTAACACCAATCGCCGAGACATGTATGTTTGGTGGTATGTACACGTGTGAAATGAAGCAATTATAATTATGGTGGCCAACATAATTATAAATGCGTCACAACCCACGTGGACATATGCGACCACGCATACGTAGATCGGTGTGGACACCTTAGGAACCAATTTGTGGCGTGATATTATGTTTGAGGACGTTAAGTATAGACATTGGGAATTCAACGGTTCTTTCCCTTGCAGAGATAATGGCACCAAAGAGAGTAACACGCAGTACTGGCCGAGGTGGTGCGGCACCAAGAGGTGGAATGACAGGTGGGCGTGGAGGTAGAGAAGGAGGTAGCGACATGGGTAACAATGACAACAACGCTGGCGGAAACCCTGACTTTGCCGCCATCATCGCTCAACAACTTCAAATCTTGCTTCCCACTATTGTCACACAAGTTGGAATTCATATGAATAACTCGGGAAACCACGGGAACGGGAATGGCGACACCAACAATGTAGCTGGCAGTAACAACAACAACACCAACAACAACAACAACAGAATTGGATGCACATATAAGGAATTTTCGGCATGCAAACCTGTGGAGTTTGATGGTATAGGAGGTGCTTTGGCGTATACTCGATGGGTTGAGAAGACAGAGTCAGTAATCGACATCAGCAATTGTGCCACACATCAGAGGGTGAAGTATGCTGCTTGTTTGCTATCAGGGAAGGCATTGACATGGTGGAACACACAGCTACAGGCTAGGGGCAGAGAAGCAGCTATAGGCATGACATGGGACGAATTTAAGGCGTTATTGAAAGAGGAGTACTGCCCGGACAATGAAATGCAGAAACTGGAGGATGAATTTTATCACCACTCCATGATAGGGGCTGGTCACGCAGCCTACACAGACCGATTTCATGAGTTAGCCAGACTAGTTCCTCATCTAGTTACCCCTGAGTCCAAGAGAATCTCGAGGTACATATATGGTCTTGTACCTGAAATCCGTGGAACCGTGAAAACAACTGAGCCGTCTACAATACAAAGTGCGATACTGAGGGCAGGAACCCTAACAGACGAGATGGTTAGGAATGGTACTTTGAAGAGCAGTGATAAGAGGAAGGAAGCAAGTGGGTCGAATAAGCAGATAGACGTGGTAGCAGACAACAAAAGGGCAAGAGTTTTTGTGGCAACTGGTACTGAACAAAGAGAGTATGCGGGTACACATCCCAAATGTGCTAAATGTGCTTATCATCACCCGAAGAACAAGCCCTGCCGCTTGTGTACAAATTGCAATCGATACGGCCATTTTAAGGAGCAGTGTAAAACACAGATTGGCAACATGAGGAATAATCAAAGGACTTGCTTTGAATGTAACAGCCCGAATCACTTCCGGAATAATTGTCCTCAGTTGAATAAGCCACCGATGCAAGCTCCTCTAGCTGTGGCAATTGAAGGAAATAACCCAAACCCTGTACTCAATATCAGTCCACCCCGAGGTCGAGCATTCTATATAGGGACCGAGGAAGCCCGCAATGCGTAACTGGTACGTTTTTCCTAGACCATTAAGTGACCCACCGTATTATTCAGATTCAGTGAGTCTCCTTAGATAAGAAACCTAGACGCGTAAGTTTTGGCATAAGCACTTTGACCATACATTCTGATTTCTCTAAACCTAAGGGTAGAACTTTAAGTATCAGCGATTGAATCGCGAGGACGCGATTCTTCTATCAGGGGAAGAATGTCACAATTCTCAATTTCCGGTCATTTCTCATATTCCATATTCATCATTTCATAACGATTTGTGCATGGTTTTGCATTTTACATTACACTTTATTTTTCTTATTAAATAAACGCTATCGCGTAAGTATTATTTTGAACATTTAATCCGATACTTCCAAAAATGATCCCGATATATTTTTATACTTACATTTAGTTTATAAAAATAATATTTTTAGTTTACCTAGTGTTTTAAATTTATTTTGTATATAAATTGTTAAATGTATATTATTACGACGGTTTTCTTAAAAACTACACGATTATTATTATTTCACTCAAATTTTGCAAGAAATGTATTTTTATAATTTTTATGATCTAAATATATTATATCTTGACACGTGAAAATTTATTTTTATCTAACGCTACCTTAAATATTCAAATGTGTATACAACTTACTAATATTACTCAACAATACTACAAATTACTACTTACTTTCAAGTAACTTTACATTTACTTACACTTACACTTATATATTTACATACATAATAATAATAATAACACTAATAATAAATATATGTATATGTATCATTAAATGCATGATTCACTAGACTTTTTCAAGATTTCTTACATATACAATTTTACACTCAAAGTCTTACACACACAACTCAATTATTCAAGGTGAAAAGTTAATGTTTCTCTCCTCTCTTTGTCTCCAAAATCCGGCCAACCATAGAGATCAAAGAAGTGATCATCCAAAATTTTTCTAATCAAGTTCTACACAATCTAGTAACACTCTTTGTTTAGGTTTTGAAATAAAAACCTAGGGTGTTTAGGATAAATCCTTTGTTCTTAAACCTCATCAAGCAATTTGTAAGCATAAAACTTCATCTCTTACTTTTTCATATATATTTTTCATACATTTTCATGAAGTCCATATGATCATATTTGCTCAAGTTGTAGTTTTTATTCATGTTTATCAAATGTTATCACCCATATGTGTCCTATTAATTTTTATAACAAGTATGTACTAGTTAAAAGTTTATAAAAATGATAAGTTTGAAAAATGGATCATCAAAGTCTAGTTGTGGTTTTTAGAGGAAATGGTTACATAAATTTTATATATGTTTATTTAAGTTTGTATATATATTTTTAGCCTCACAATGAATATTTATTTTGGTTATGATCAAATGAAGTTGTTTTACTAGTAGGATTGGTGATGAGTAGATTAAGGGATTTTTGTGGTGAAGTTGTGGTTAAACAAGTAGATAAAAATGGTAAAGTTTAAAATAAGCGCGGAAGCGCTGTCGAAATTTATAATTTTTCCGAAAAAGTTAGTCATTTTTATAAGTTTTATTAAAGATTTAGAAAATAGATTTTTAGTTATGAACGTGGCCTTTTGAACGGACTAAAACGGAGTTATAACGAAAAAGATACGTGGTTTTCAAGTTACGATTTAAAAACTACCATTTTCCGGAAAATTGTACATGCAGTCCGAGTTTTAACTGGCCAATCAGTGGCCTTAAACTTTCTGTGAAATCTCCAAAGTTTAAAAATATATTAGTACACTTAATTACCTTCGCGTGGATATAAAGAACTTGAAAAACGGACTTAAAACGAGTGAGTTATGGTTAACCGAATTTTGAGTCAAAAACGTGCTGAAAACACTATTCACAGCGTTAGTAAGCTGTCAGGATTTTAATCAAGGTTTTTGAGGGCCTAAACGGACGTTTCGGGGGAAACGGACCTTAAAAACGAGTTAGTTTTCCTATGTATATATTACGTCAAGTCCGACGTAAACTGATTTTTCAATTACTAAAACCGTTACATAGTTTTAACTACATTTTCACCATTAACTCAAAAGTAATTATTTTGACATGGAACCGTCACACATTCAAGTAACAATATTTTTATATAACTAGTTTTCAAGTAGCATATTGGGTGATACGTTTTCAAATCATGCATTCACGACAACATATCATAACTCAAGTCATAACATTCATTTTAGGTCGAGGATAGTTTCCGAGCCTCACTTTCGTGCACTTCATTTTGTTAGCATATCAATCACACCAGGTGAGTTCATACCCCACTTTTACTCGTTTAAATTCCTATAAACTATTTGGGGCGAGATACATGCTTATTTATCAAAACATTTAAACTATTTTGCCAAACAACATTACCTATACTTTAGACTTGATTGCGTTTGATATTTGATTGGGTTATACTTGATTTCATATGCTTACTTGGAACAAACATACAAGAATTAGTGGCTCCAAATTAAGTTGTTGGAAGGCTATTAATTCACAAACATACAAGAATTAGTGGCTCCAAATTAAGTTGTTGGAAGGCTATTAATTTACAAACATACAAGAATTAGTGGCTCCAAATTAAGTTGTTGGAAGGCTATTAATTTACAAACATCCCAACACGAGTTGTTGGAAGACTCTTGTGGTGACATTTATACTTTTAACTACTATGATAAATGCATACTTGATTGACATACTATATTTTGGCAATGGGTTGTGAACACACAGGTTGCAAGTTTTGTATGGGCGGAACTTGGAACTGAGTGGATTTACAATGCCTTTGCTGTGTGAACATTTCTCAAAGTATTTCAAATCATTTTGTTACAAACTTATGAACTCACCAACCTTTGTGTTGACACTTTTTAGCATGTTTATCTCAGGTCTTAAGGTGATAGCATTTCATGGAGCTTTTGGGTCTCATGGCATACATTGGAGTCTTGTGCTTTTAACAATTACCATTCGACATGTTTTGTAAACTCTTTGTGTATTATCAAACTTTGGGATTTCTTGCTTGTAAACTTTAACTTATTTATCGAATGGTAAACTTTTCAAAACGTCTCATTATAGAGGTCGTTTTCTGTATCCATACTTTGTGCTATGACGTTATACCCCAATGACACTATCGTTACACTGCGATATTTTGGGGGTGTGACAATTTACACGTTTGTGGTTTTCTGAAAATAGAATGACGATGCAACTATTGGTGGAGGCAAACCAAAGTAACATTCGAACACTACATGTACTTACTATCTAAAAGACTTATATAACTTATCATCTTATTAAAAAAATTAACATTAATACATGCACTAAATGTTTGAATTTCAGCTTCTTCCTACTCTGTTTACGGAGATGTTGAAACCTAAGAACAACTGGCTGTACTTAACCCACAATAGAGGAACAAAACATAAGGTGTACATAAAGATGGCTGGAGGGAATCAGTTTAAGCTGTATGGATCTGAATGGCACGAATTTTTAGATGTCAGCAAATACACGAACATATCGACATTCCATTTCATCCGACAGGAAGAAGACTGCTACTACGTAACAGCGTACAACAATTCTGGATATGAATACAATGGATACGATCTCGCTCGGGTAGGTTACAGACAGCGTAGATGCTTGCTTACTTTGGAACAGCTCGACCAATCCCCGGTAATTCCGAACCTATACAGTTTACATTCTATAACTTTATTAGAAATCTTTTGAAAACCAATCAATTTGATTTAACTTTTTTTGTTAATAAAAAATAACTGTTTCGTAGGATCTTCCTTGCGGTTTCCTGACATCAACTGAGAATCCTAAATTCCGTGTTTATGTGAGTGGCACGCTGATATCAACATTCACTCACCGTGAGATTAAGCTTGTGGATGAAGACAAACATGTTCATGTGTTCGGAGGAATGGGATGGCATATTTTGGTTCAAGTTCAAAACCTCGTTGCTGGGAGAAGACTGGTTTTCAAAAACTTGCTAAACAATTCTGTATCCATGATGCCATTTTATTCGTCTGGTTTGGAGATACGTCATGATATGGTAGAACGTATGGTACTGAACTGGAGAAAGCCATTCCAGAAAAGCCCTATAGACGGAGGTATGTTAATGATAATATACGCATAATATCTCTAATTATTTTTGAGAAACCAAAATGTGTACACATGATATACTTTTTTGAAATTTGTTTTACATGATTTATGTAGATAAAAGAATGTCACACATGTGTGAGTGGGAAGGCCATACAGAGCATCAGGATGAGAAGAATTGTTTTTATGCGCCAATTCTTGCGTATGTGACAGAACGAAGTCGTTTGGTAAGCGGTCCATTCAGATTTTCATTTCCGTTATTATCATTTATATTGATGGACATATCTAATGCAACTGAGTTTATAGTATTATGTATAGAGAGTATATTGTGATATGTCTTAAGACATATACGCGACTATTATAAGTATGAAACGTTTATGGTAACTATAGACCAGTTAACGATAAGACATCAGTTTTGAAAAGTAGGAAGTGCGATTAGTTTCTAAGAACATGCCTTTCACCGTATAGTTTTTAAGAAAGGATTCCCGAATGGCATGGAAACAGTGTAGTTGTCTTCTAACTAATCTTTCTGGTATGCTTAGTATAAGTGATCTTAGGCCTAACATGATATTACGTAAAGTCATAAAATACCTTCGTACTGTATAGACCAAAATTTTAATTAACATCACATGTTAGAAGTGTTTAATGACTTTTGATTTCATATTAATACAGAACATACCGCATGACTTTGTGAAGGCACGTAAAATGTGGAAATACCAAAATGCAATTATGCGATACGTTGGAGGTATGGAGTTCTATGTGGATGTTGACATCGAACACCACAGTGACAGACCAAAGAGCAAAAACCATGTGACAATGAAGTGCAGGTGGAAGGACGTTGTTCATGACTGTCAATGGGAAGCCAATAAAATGGTGCGGTTCAAGCTCGTTGATCGTGTGCCAGACGTCCGTGCTTCGTTGGATTCCCGAAAGAAAGTTGTAATCCATGTATTTCACATGTGCTAAGTCATCAAATGACTGGCAACAAAGTTGGTGTCATTGTTTATCACTAAAACCTGTTATGGTTGGACATGTTTAAGACTATCTATTAGGAGTTTGATCTTTTGTGTTTTGTACTGAAGCTTTAGGCTGGCCTTAGATGGCAATTAACAATATTATATAATAGTATGTTAGTAACCTAATGTTATAACTAAAACTTCGTTATGAAGTTAATTATAAGCTTTTGAGACTTGTTTACAAAACAGTTTTTAGTGTTTTTTTTTTTTTTTTTTTTTTTTTTTTTTTTTTTTTTTTTGAATGTTAAAAAATATAGTGTAGAACAATATATTTGTGACTTGTTTATAAACGTATTGATCGGAGGCTTTAATGGTCTATAGTTAGTATATGTTCGTTTTTGTTTTTATAGTTTAAGTATCAACATTTAACAAATACGTTTGAGTTTAAATATGTTGAATACTATAAGTGTAAAATAAAGTGTAGAGGTATATATACTGTTTTACTATTTACATAACTAAATTAGTAGGAGTACTAAAGATAGTGCCAACGTTGAAGAAAGTTTGTTTATTTATAGTTTGGTATGCACTTCATTCCTCAAAAAACACATTTAGTGCCAACATTGGAGATGGTCTTATCTCAACATAAACTTCTATCCACTAACATAATAACATAGAAAATATAAACACATGTAAAATAACTCATGTAACATCATGTTAGTAAACTAATGTTAACTAAAACCTCGTTATGGAGTTAATTTTAAGGTTTTGAGACTTTTTTACAAAACACTTTTTTCTTTTTTTCTTTTTGTTTTTTTAACTAAACTGTCATAACTAAAAATATAGTGTACAAAAAGGGTTTTGTGACTTGTTTATAAACGTATTGTTCGGAGACTTAAAACAATATAGTTTATATATGTTTGTTTTTTATTTTATTTTAGTTTAAGTATCAAGGTTTAACAAATATGCCATTGTCTAAATAAGTTGAATAGTATAAATGTAAGATATAGTGTAGCGGTATATAAACTTCTATCCACTAACATAATCACATACAAAATATAAAGACATGTCGTTTAACTCATGTATTATCTCATTGTTTAGCTGAAATATGAATGCAACATGTTTTCTTTCTTTATTTTCTTTTTATCTTATTTTGCTGTTCGATTAAACATAACTACTTCAATGATCACCAAAATTTGATGATACGAAACTTGTAAATTTTACGTTCGCAATATTTTACGAATGAATCGTGGAATTTGTATTCTATTTGTAGATTACCCATCATTTTGTAAGTTACAAAATACTACTAAATTTTAAAAGAAGTATTTGTGTTATTATTGTATGTTTTAAAACAATGGTACATAATACACAAAAGAAAATATATTTCTGCTATCAATGCATATCATCATTGCTAAAATAAGTTGATATTCGTGTATACAAAGATTACGGCTATGATTTTATTTTCCATTATAGATCAAGACTTTTCGTTTACTACCCCCATCACATCTACTTCTTTCTTCTCGAAGAAACACTCTCAAGAACAGGTTAGGTGTCTTTGTAGGTTAACTTTTTTGTTTTTGTTTTTTTTTTGTAATTTTGTTGTTGTTGTTGTTGGTAACTCTATTACTTGATCTATCAATATTTGAATGATTATATCATTGTTAGAATAAATATTAAGATGATATTGAAACTAATGCATGTGTAGTAGAGGAGTAAAGTTAAAGAAGTTACTTATGATATTTGTGCCTACGATCATAAGAAACAGGGATTTAGTAATAATAGGCACGATCAATTGATAAGTTAAGATATTGGGTTAAATGTAGATGTATTGTCAATTTTGCAATATGACTAATGATATTTTCGTTGATATTATGATTTGTTTAGAACAACTTGTTTATTTTAGTATATGATTCTAGTTCAAGCAAAAGATCTTTTGAATGAAAATCAATTAGTGGCGAAATTACATTTCTTATTAGTATCATCAGTTGATGAAACATGTTTAATGAGTTAATGATTATGTTAATGGTGTTAGATGTTTCATATGGTTATTGTGAAGTAAAAATAATTGTTATTGTTAGTTAGGTTTTCTTGAAATGAAACTGATTAAGTCATTAGATGATGTAACTTAGAATAAGCTTTAACATAGTTAATACGATGAAAGGAAGATAGATAAAGTATCATGCGATGTGGGCATATAGATTGCGTAAAGCATTATGGATTATAATAACGGTTTGAAACTTGTATTTCATGCAAAAAACTAACAATAACATGATCTACAATTAGCTTAATATTACTTGTGTTAGTAGCCTGGTTTGTAAATTAATACGAAAACAGTTATTTGGATTAAAAGGGAAATGTTCGAAAATAACATTGTAGTTTAAGATGGGTTATTGAAGCATGCTTGTAGTTTTTCTAAGTTTTTGAAAACATGTAAGTTCCTTCTAATACACGTTTCTTTTTTGATTAAATAGAATGATGACTCAATTTATCGTGTCGGCGAATACACAAAACTTTCGAACAGTGCAGGTAATTTGTAACCATTGTTACTTATACTATATATCTTACTAAATTTACCAATATGGATATCACGAAACTGAAAATAAATTTACGTAATACATTTTTGAATGCAGATCCTACCAAGTGTGTTTACGGATGAGCTGTACACCGGCAGTGCATGGTTGTATTTAATTCACAACAGATGTACAATGCACAAAGTATGGATCAAGAAAGTACCCGGTAACCTTTATGCACTGCACTTGGACGAATGGAAGCAATTTGTTGATGACAGCCACTACCGGAACGTGGGAATACTACATTTCATTCGTCAAGGAGAAGACATGTACTATGTCATAGCGTATGATAATGCTGGTGCTGAAATTGGTGGATATTTGATTGCTGATATAGGATCTCGTAAAAGGCGCTGCTTTGGTATATTGGGAAACCTTGACCAGTCAGATGTAAGTACTTTATCATTAATTTATTGATGGTCATAGTTTAATGAAAATTTTATATACTCTGTTTAATACATATTTACTCGTTATGCAGCTCATTCCTCATCAATTTCTGCCACAAATTAACAGAGTCAGAGTTATGGTGGGTGGCCTGCTGACTGTGACCGTCACACAGAGTTGCATTGATCTGCCTGGTAACACGCACGGACATGTTTTTAGTGGAACGGGATGGGATTTACTGGTTTTTTTGGAAGGCCTGAAGGTTGGATCGCGTATGGTGTTCACTGAAATTGAAGAAGCTACTGTCTCGATGATCTCATTTTTTTATGCTGGCTTAGGAATGCATTTGGAGAACATACCGCGTGTAATTTTGAACGATGATAAACTGTTAAAAAAAAACCCAATAGACAAAGGTATGTTTATTAGATTTTAATTCTCAAAAACATGTGTTTAGCCGTTTTTTTAAGATTGATAATAATATAGTTGCATCTTTTAATGTCATTGCAATCTTCCAAATGTAGATCCTCGCATGAAACATAAATGTGACTGGTTTAATCACTCCGAGCATGATGATGAGAAAGACTGCTTTTATCAAGATGTCCTAGATTACATAACTGGAAGAGGTCGGCTGGTAAGCGTATGTTATTTTTCATGCAACAATGATTTACATATGCATTTGTAGTATCGTGTTTTTTGTGGATAATGCCTTTACTTATGTTGCGTATACGGAAATCATTTGTTGAATGCAGACCATACCACATGATTTTGCGGTGCCTTATGAAATGTATAAGTACCACAACGCAGTTCTGATACACTATGATGAATCTTTCTATGTGAACGTGGACTGGGAAAACATAAAGAGAGGCCTGATAGCAAAAATCATGTCACCATAAAAACTAATTGGAAGAACATTGAGAAGAGGTGTGAGTGGGATAAAGACAAAACGGTAAGGTTCAAACTTATGAGGATGGTCAAGGATGATGCTCAAACGGTGAATGCACGTAAACCGGTGATGATTCCATTGTTCCATATGTGTTAGAAGAAGATGCTTTGGATGGTAGAATATATTTTGGTACCGTATCAGACGAAACTGTTATGATGTTGGATGGGAACATATTTAATGACTTGTTTTATTTGCTGCTTTAGGATTAATTTCTGGGTGCTTGTGTCTGTGATGATAGTGTTTTGATTAACCGTTCTCGTAAGGCGGTTATAAGTTAATGTGTCATATGTTTTGGTCAATAAACTTTTCAATATGGTTTTAAATTGCCACAGACATTATATTATGTATCTGGATGATCTATATTATCAGCTAATCGACAATATATTATGTATATGGATATATTATGTATATGGATTGACCTTGTAAGAAGTTGCAGTTAGTGTTTACGTAGAACTGCGTTGTGATTTTTATTATTCATAATGCATTTATCTAAATAAGGTTTTAGAAAAGATAATACACATATTTTTTGCAGAATGTTATCATTCGTCATTATCAATGGATTACTGAAGCTAAAAATTTTAACATTCAATTTTGAAAAGTTTAAAATGGAGTTGGCTGATGAAAAGCGAATAATTGGTTTTATATTCATCGAAAAAGTCTCTGGCTTGCCCTTTGAATTGCATCCACATGTCCACTTATCATTCCGTTTCGTTCCCAACGTCTTTGGAACCATGTTTGACGATTTGGGTCAATAAGAGTCGGATACGTACGATGACCCAAGTAAATATCCAATGCATGACCATATTGAATTTGAGATAGCAATGAATCTATATGACATTCATGGTCTATCTTAAGAAGACTAAATTCTTCTTCCATTTGGACAGTCGGAACATGCAAGTAGTATGATCCTACGTCAGTGTACTGAAATAAATGTTTTGCAACTAATCGTCTAATGGACGTGTATGTTATATTGTCTGTTGACACATTGCATATAATAAGTTCATCGCCACCCCAATAATCGTAAAGAACATTTGAAGTTACAACTCTACCACCATGATGAATGCAAATGTCAATGGTCGGAGGAGCATCACCCCATTCACTGTTAGAAGGAAACATTATAGAATTATATAAGATTCAAAATATGCTAATGTTATGGATTGTGTTGGGAAAACGATAACTTACTTGTCAGGCATAATCCTACGATTACCACTGTTCAATCGTAGGGGCATTCTTGGGTAAAATAGATTGGTGAAGATGCACTTTATTTTCTCAATTTATATCATAGACAAACAATATCAAACTTAGAAATGATTTAGCTTTAAAGATTTTATTGGGAAAATGATTTGGTTGTTAACCATCTATTTTAAGGGATATGGAAATCACAACATATTTTCATTTAACTGATTTGTGCGGATATCAATATATTTAAAATTTAAAAAATCCAGTTGTTGTTAATTTTAATGTATTGTTGATTTTTTGTTGCATACACCAAAAAAGGATTGGTATTATGTGAATCAAATAACAAAATAAAGATGATTGACAAAAGTGTAGTTACAAAAAAAGGCTTTGATAACATCATTGATTGAGAATTCATAATTTTGTTACAACTTACACAAATAGGAATTGTATAGATATATTGTATTGATAAATACAAAATAGTAAATATGCTACAATCTAATCGGATATCCAAATAGCTCTATGCTCATTCTGAACCCAATGTGGTCTTTCGTTGTCATTCACAACCAACTCTTCTCAATCAAAGCCTTTTAAACTATTAATGATTCAACTTGTAAAGCATCTTTAAACTTGAAAAGTCAGTGCCTATTGAAAATGAAACAAAAAAAGAATACCAATTCTAATACATGAATGATTAGTATGCAAACAGAAAAATAGTAACCAATTCCATAATCCAAAACAGTGCAAACAACTGAATGGGACTCCCCATTAAAAAGACAAACCAAAAGTATTGTAAAGTGAATGGGACTCCCCATGTCACAAATGATGAAGAACATAATGTATTTAAATGAACTGTTTGTTGCTTTATTTTATTGTAAAGCATGTTTCTTTCACACACTGCATCAATAGTCAAGGATTTTTCTCTTGTTTAATGTACAGTATTTGCCTTTTGGTATTTGAACACTCAGTGGCTGCTTCCGAATCCGAAGGACGTTTACCGTTATTGTTTTTCGCAGGAGGGCTTGTGGCAGTACTTTTCAACAGGTTGATTTGTGTCACATTTTCATCGGTTTGAGATTCAAGATCCTGCAAGTAATATTGGGCACATGTAAACAATGTTTTGTACACACATTTTATATAATTGAATCAAAAAGTAGTTGAGGACTTTACCAATGAAGATATCCCAACAACCTTAGAACTTGTAGCCTCATTATCCTATTAATAAAAACAAATCAAACAAAAAAGGTTATAATATGTCGTAAGAGAAGGTGTGAAAGAAGAATATCAGTGATACCTTTAAAGGTGTAACAGATGCGGTGAGCGAACTGATTATTTCAGTATCATCCGATAGACGCAAGACAGTGAATACTGGCAATATCTTTTTCTGATTGTATTCATCAATAGAGACTTTAAAGGCAAGCCGTTTACCAACCAATCCAGTGATCTCACTTGGGAAGACTTGTTGCTCAACACTCTACATTCCAAGTTGTAAAATATTAGGTATTGAAAGAGTTTGGTATGTTTAAGCATAGTTATTATGATTTATAAAACAAATAACTAAATTTTTACCTTCAACCCATACTTTTCGCAAAGTTGGTATGCTAATCTACCCAACAACGACTGGACTTCGTCATTAAACAAAGAGAGCGACATCGTGCCAGAATCATCTTGAACACGCACTTGGAGACGAAATCTACAAATGTACGTATATGATAATTATCAGTTTGACATTAACATTAACTTAATATGTTAGGGTTACAAAAAATGTAGATACGTACATTGATTTAATGCCTTTAACCATCTCATTGCATTTAGTGCATCTCCACTGATTAGCAGTGTTTGCTGACTTCATTGTTGTATCACCATCGGGATCAACAAACTCATTGTCTTTCACCACTTTCTTGTTACACTTTTTGCAACCCAGATACCACCAGCCCTCCTCTTCTTGTATTGCGATTATCGTTCCAACAATAACAGAAGCGATGTTCTGTATATCACAATTTTAAAACAAAGTAGTATTTGTTCACATACCAAACT
Organism: Chrysanthemum seticuspe; assembly: GCA_019973895.1. Lineage (NCBI taxonomy): Eukaryota > Viridiplantae > Streptophyta > Magnoliopsida > Asterales > Asteraceae > Chrysanthemum > Chrysanthemum seticuspe. The sequence goes on along the minus strand of BPTQ01000001.1, from coordinate 212,661,816 downwards.
GACTTACACTGTAGGTTCCATGTACATATGCTTTAATAACATGGTTAACTACTATAATATGTATGGATATGGTGTACCTTTTCAACATCAAGAAGCTCAACAATGCTTTTTACGGGATACTTATTGAGGAAATCATCCTTGGTTGAGAATTTTGAGCCAGCAGAAATACGCGATGCTGTGTTCTCAGACGCATCCACATTTACATTTGAAAACAACCTACAAACACAGTCAAACAATCACTGACATTAACTTGTATATATGTATAGCAACTTATTTTCGTTATAGAATAGTGTTGCATAATTACCTTTTGCGATACGCTTCAACATCTTTGAATTCATCTTTCTCAATAATTTCACAGGCATTGAAAAGAAACAGTTTAGTTCCATGATAGCCGTTTTGGACACACATTTTTCCTGTAAAATAAAATACACAGCTTAGACGCGCAATACAGATAATGTGAAAAATATACTACCACAGATGATAAGAATTGTTACCGTCCCAAACTTTCATCATTGCCAACTGTAGAACAATCATGATTTTACCATGATCTTTGTTAGCTTTCAAAAAATCATTAAACTGTTGTGCAAATAAGCCCCACAACGTACACTTAAGCTCATTCCCCCTACAGAATATATGCATATATGACATAAGATAAATTGTTACATTTTAACCCCATCTGTGGTTTATTTGTAAATATAATGTTGGAATACGGTGCTGGTGTACTCACTCAGCATCAATAAGAGTCAACGGTTTCTTTTTGCCCTTGTTCCCGTTCTTATCATAATTATCCAACTCTTCACAGGCAGTGACATGACCAACAACATCTGATCACATTCAAAGATGGTATTCAATTAACAGTACTGAAAATGTATATATATCAAAGATGGTATTCAATCCTAACATCTGAGCACATAATTAAACCGTATTCAATAAACCTAAATCATATGGAGTAACTACATTAATCTAAATCAGATGCAGGTTTTGTAAAACAGTATAACTATAATAACAATCCATATCAAATGCCATTTTAACATTATAATAAAAGGATGAATCCAAGTACATACCAAACTGACCATCTTCTTCTATCTGTATATCAGTTATGGATTTGTAGTTTCTAAAATCAAATCCATACACTGACCCACCAAAATCAGTACATGGTTCAACCACTGTATTGCTCAAGAAGCTGAGACGCAGAGCATTGTTAACCATCCTATATTTGGGTTGTATTTCCCCAAGTGAGTATCTTTCAATCGTGACGGTTACGCCTTCAACCAACTTGTGCTTGAATTGATTCACCAATGCCATCCTGCATGTGGCCTGCATTTTCGTATCCTGTAACAAAAAAATTGTACCAACTGTCAATTACATATGCAACCAACGAATAACACAAAGTGACTCTTAATCAAACATACTACTTACAGTTTCATCCATAAGAATCATTTCCAGATTTTTCACATGAGGTTTATTGTACAATTCTTGAATCCAAGCTCTTAAAACTCGGACTCTCAAACTAATGTTATCTTTGACAGCGGATAGATCTTTGATATATCCTGAAACAAAGACAGCCATAGCTTGGTGAATTGGAATGAGACAAAGAAGAAAGAAAAGGTTGATGTGTGTTCGTAAAACCTAATCCATGGCCATTATATAGGCTGAACAAACCGTGTTATCATTCCTAAACCACAATTTAAAAAAGGCAATTCATCAATAATTCACAATTTTTAATTTTTTTCCAATTTTTCATAACAAATTAGCGATTTTTAAACGGAATAATGAACCAATAAAAAAATTAAAAATTTATATTTACAAATTATAATACTTACATAGCTGTATCTGACCCATTTAGGTCAGATCTATACCCAAAAAAAATGAAATGCTCCGAGACAGCTAACAACTTCTCATAACCGATTGAATCACAATCAATGATGACAATCTCTTTACAAAAATAACTGAAATTCCTTCTTGGATGAGAGAAGACATATTCCGCAACTTTAATGGGAGTGAATACCTTACAAAAATAAATCAATAGAGGAGCGTATACATTGATTTGAGATGCGTTTTGATTTGAAAGAGGAGCGTGTGAAGAATTTAAGAGAGTTATTACTGTCCGAAAATAAGCCAAAAGGAGCGTGTATTTGTTTTTAGGAATGTGTAAGCACATCATTAATTTCTTTAAAACTTGTTAGCTGCTTTAGAGTGTTGTAAATTGATGCTAAATAAGGTAGTGTTTTTAATAATAAAATTTAATGCAGTGCTTTAAAGTGCTTGTACAAAACCTTGTTTTATTAGATAATATATATATATAGAGTTTACATTAGGGTTAGGTTTAAAGAAAAACGATACGTATAGATTTATTTTAATAGTATCTTTATAGCAAATATCATTATATTCTCTAAATTTAGTAACAAATATCATTATACATAATTTCTTTAAGCTATTTACATTATATCAAATTCCATATTTATAAAAATTATCTTCAATTTATATTTAGAAACAAATATCAATTCATATTTTTGATAATTTTTAAATAACCTTCACATTTTTAAGTTTATTAACACGAAAGTTTTGTAAATAATCCTTATTTTTTTTAAGTTTCTTTTCTTTTAACTTTGACACATCAATATTTGAGAAATTTTTATTAAAAATAAAAAAGAACACGAATGTTGACCGAATTTTTAGGGGTTGACTTCTGAATTGACCAATAGGAGGGTTCGATTTTGAAATTGAACTCTCCTATTGGTTAGTTGAAAGGTCTAATTTCACAAAAATAAATTTCTTTTATTATATTAAAGATTTTTTTAGTTCGGTTTTTTTTAAATTTTGTTTTTATGCTAAAACCAAACCGAACCATAAACATCAATTTTTCCATAATACAAACACCAAACAATCGGTTTTCAATCAGTTTCGGTTTTGACTTCTCGGTTTTTCTCAGTTTATGTTCGGTTTTCCGATTTTCTGCACACCTTACCCCTCTTTCCAAGTAACGCATCCAACCGGACAAAACTATCAGGATTTGAATCTTTTAATGTTTAGTTAAACATGGGTAGTCATGTTGTGTCACATAAAAATTAATGGTCTTATATTTTAAATTTAGTCATCTTGTGAGAACAACTTTCTTTTATATGAGATAATATGACTAGTCATGTTGAACAACTAAAAACACTTTTTTATTTGCCAATGAATTCTCAATGACAAAGATAACATCTTGACCTTGAATTATATGTATGTCGGGTATGGCACGGGTCGCACCCTATTTTGGGTCGCGAAGTGTAATAATTTTCAAAAGGTGTCGTTTTTTTTATGTGTAATTTTCGATATTCTTGCTACTTCCTTTATAGTGCAACTTTATCTTAGCTTGATAATACTTAATAGGTGTGAATTTTGGCACCTATTAAAAAAAAGTTTGTGCAACACCCTCTCGAAAAATCTAGATCCATCCATCGGATTTTTTTTTTTTTTTCATATGTCACAGCAAAGTTGTTTTTGTAAATCAAACCCATTAAAAAATTTTCCCACATCTTCTAGTTATATTTTCAACAATGCTACTTATGAATTCACGACAATATAACCCATACAAATATCTGGCTAAAGATACCCGAAATAGTGAGAATGTCGGCGGTATGCGAGGATCCATCTTTTAACGTAATGAGCTTAGTATTATCATCCATCCCAATAAGTAGTGGCAGAGTAGTATTTAGTGGTACACCAAGTCTATGGTAGATTTCCTTAACAATTTCTTCAATAAACACCGTCTCCGCTCTGAAAATTTGAGTTTATTCAATTAGAACTACAAAAATTAGTAATTCACAGTACATAATATAATCCATAAAGCTAATAAACCAGATTTTGTAATATAAAGTATCAAATTAAAATAATATCATACATAGCTATCAAGTTTTGGAACCTTAAGTACAACCTTACCATATACTAACTATTGCCTCCACATTAAAGACAAAGACGCGGGGGTCAAGAGGGTCACACCCCCTTGCAGGATCCGTTTAAAGATTTCGTAAACCCGAGACATACAGGGTCGAAATACTTTAATCTAAAACTCTAAAAGTGATTACGCGATTCATATTTATATCTAGATTATAAACCATTCACGCACCGGTAAATTTTCCTTCAATATCCACATGGTAATTTAATTAAATTAAGTAACTTGTACAACCACATAATTTATAAAGTACATTCATTTTGGGTGGGTGGTAGCGACAGTGGTTGGTGGTGGTGGGTGGGGTTGGTGGTGGTGGGTGGGTTGGTGGCAGTGGGTGGGGTTTGTGGTGGCGATGGTGGTTAATGGTGGCATTGGTGGGTGGGGTTGGTGGTGGCGTGATGGTTAGTAGTGGTAGACTGATAGTGGTGGGTGGGTTGATAGTAGCGGCGAACATAGTAGGTGGTGGTGGACATGAAATGTAAAACTGAATGGATCGTTATATGTTGAGCGGAAATTTTGAAATTAGCAAAAAATTAACTTGGCTACCTTTTTTTTTTTGAGATTTTCTATTTTTTATTTTTTTTATTTATTTTTTAACACCTGTAATTTGAGAGCTTTTTTTTTTTACCATTTAGTTATTATACATTCTTCGAGTGGGGAAGAGATCAGTGAAAAGAAAATTTGAAATAAGAAAAATGAGAAGTAATTAGCGACGCATATTTCAAATGAGGGGGAGAAATTTAAAAGGAGATGCATATATGTTTGTAGGTGCATCTGAAATATGCGGTTGTGTTTTCTTCTCACCCTTCTTATTTTAATTTTATTTCTCATTTTAATCCTTACTCTCGTGAGCTACTTTGCTATTTCTACACACATATTTCATGATCATGAGTTAATTAATCATAAAAGCATGAAGTAAAGAAAGTAGTTACCTGTCCTTTGGTTTTTTCCCTTTCAAATCAGCAACTTGTGAAAGTGCATTCTTCCATATCTTTATCTTTTGAGCCCATTCACACTTTTTCTCTGCATTTGTTTCTGCCTCCATCTTTTTCTTATAATCTTCCATTGCATCTCAAAGCTGTTTTGTTGATTCCGGACATCGGTGGGCTCGACATGGTAGAATATCGGGATAACAATATGATCAAAGTGCCTATGTTGCTCTAGGATCAACGCCAGTTCATTAAGGCACCATGTGGAAGACGCGTAATTCTTTGACAAGACAATAACAGAAGCCCTGGATGCTCTAATAGCACTCTCTAACGCTGGTTTCAAATATAGACCAGTTTTGATTTCTTCATCGTCCAAAAAGGTTTTAAGATTGGCATCCTTAAGGGCTTTGTGGAGGTGACTGGTGAAGGTAAGACGCGTGTCTTCACCTCTAAAACTTAGAAATACATCATATATTTTATCATTACTTGGTGAACAAGATGAAGATGCTTCTGAGACATTTTTTATCTTAACCATTGTGGATTCATGAAATGTATAAGGATTTAGCATTCTAAATAAAATGCAAAATAATAAAATGAAAGATATGTGAGAAAGATCAGAAAAGTGAAAGGGTAATAATAATAGACCCACAATGGAGCGTCTTTTTTCCTTTAAGGGGAAGACCGAGTGCTGGAATTTGCTTGGAACTTTACTTCTTCTCTTTTTCTTTTGTGAAAAAGATAGGCTGAAGGGTGTTGGCGGGAAAACAAGGAAGGAAAAGGAACCTTCAAAATTATCACACCCTTGTTAGCGGGAAAGAACAAAAAAAGCAAAGCTTGTCATGTAAGATTAGCGTTGCATTTGCGCCACTACACCCAAGTCTCTAAACAAAAATGTTACCGACTAGGGTGTTCAAATTGGAATCCGATAGAAAAATTTAAGACCTGGTCAGCTTTTTGCAAAAGGATACACCTAGACATATATTGGTGATGTTTTTTAAGTGTAATGTGGCAGACAGAAAGTAGTTACAGAACAATAGTAGTGACGAAGAACATACGAAATGAATATGAATTGCGTAATACAGTAGTTGTTTAAATGGATCCAGAACTGTTTGATGAAATACTCAATTGTTACTCCGTAATACATTTGTTATAATTGATTGCAACAAAACAATGTATAACAAGATTATTCTATGATCTTTCAAGTTAAATGTCATGATAATAGGATTTTGATTTGTTAAATGACCATTTTTTTTAGTTTGTCAAAAGTGTTTAAAGCACGATTAGTTTATTTGTCTAGCACACATGAAAAAAAAAACCTCACATATAAATCTATTGTAATTCAAGGTTTAAAATATAAATGTAAAGTTAGTGCTAATTATTGGCTTCTAGTGGTCAGTTGGCAAGACTTCCTTATGTTCCTACTAATCACACACCTGCGGATGATAGGTTTAGGTGAATACCGTATTATCATGGATTAACTATTTTGCAAACACTTCCTTTTATCCTTCATTTAGGCTCGAGTCCTCGATACAAGCTCATATGAGATCACTAGTTTAACTTATGGTACAGATCAGTATGCACCTACTCATTTGGATATTTGCTCTCTTTCTTAGTAGTTTAGCAGTATTCAGTTCTTTGTTTTAAAAGGGAGAGGTGTTGTTAATGCTATTTTTGGATCAAATTACTATTCATTCTTCTACTTTTTAACAAGTTAACACGGCAACTTCTATGGACTTGATCTGTGCTTATAATTTTTGTGGCACATTCAAGTTATTAGCAAGATATTTAGGCACGTAAGTTAAATAAATATATCATTTGTCTACGGCTGCAAACTAGTTGAGCTTTTATCGAGCAACTTGAGTTCGGCTATAAAAAAATTTATTCTTACTAAAGTAAATATATTCATGTTATTCAAACCGAGCTTGAGTTGATCTTAAATATTTCCGGGCTTGAGCAGTGGTATTTGTCATATATTAGATTTGTACAAGAATCAAATTAAGTTGTTGGAAGAATAAAAAAGGTTGGAGGATAAATGGGCAAAATAAGGAAAATGGCTATGAAGCCTATGCAGCACGTATGTTAACAGCAGTGATTATTTTCCCTAAAACTTCTTAAATAAGTTTCAATTTATCATCTGAGGTGATGGGCAAAAGTAAAAGACCCCGACTCAGCTCCGATCCATCCAAGGTTGTGTGAAGTGATTGCACATCTGAGGTTATGGGTGATAAAATAATAAGTTCTGATTCTTCCACGGTTGTGGGAAGTGATGAAAAGAATGTCACTGTGTGGAAACGTGATGATGAATCGCAACTTGGAGTAATGAGAATGAAGACGAAAACCAAACTTCGAGTGCTAAGGATGAAGACAAAAATGCAATTTTGAGCCCCGGGGATGAAGAAGAAATGATACTTGGAGCGCTGAGGATGAAGAAGAAAATGAAACTTGGAGTGTTGAGAATGAAGACAAATACACATATTGGAGAGTTAAGGATGAAGAAGAGCACTACTTGGAGCGATGAGGATGAAGGAGAGACTGCCACTACTTTGAGCCTTGAGGATGAATACGAAAATGCATGCTACTTGGAGCTCTGATGATGAAGACGAAAACACTACTTGGAGCAGTGAGGATGAAGACGATGATGGAAACACTACTAGCCAGGAAAAACTACGATGACGACGACGAGGATGAGGATGATGAAAACATTCAGTTTTTGCTCGAGACGACTCACACGAGTTGCGCTTAACTTTGATTAGTATATGGAACTCGTTGATATAGTTTTTGCAAAACTTATTCATTGAATGATTGTTTGAATAAAGGACTTCTTAAATGAATGATTGTTTGAATAAACAGCAAACTTCATATGTATCGGCCAATGTTCTTATTTGGTTGTTCTTGCTATTTCGTTGGGGTGATGTTTTGTTTTTGTTCTAGCGGGTATTATATTTATCTTAAGTTCTTAGTATTATGGGTGGTTACTTCATTGTGAAGCTGCAGGCAGTTCTGATTTTGTTGCAGTTCTTTGTGTTCTTGCGATACAGCCATTTGGTTCTGATCTGGTTTTGTGTTTCTCTGTCAGATAGATATGTCTTAATTGGAAGCCATATCATTTTCTAACCACCCAACATAGCAATATATTATTATTTCACATCATAAACATATCCAAAAGATAAGTTCGTCGTGTATTTATGTATGTGGACTATCTAAATTACATTAATGTTACAACATACAAAATGATGTATCACAGCTCTGGATGCTGAAGGTTCGAATCGACGGTTGACGTCTTCAAGCCATATGAACTTGAAGGCTTCTTGTCTGATAACCGTGACAGGATCAACCGAGCCATGTTCTCAGCTGCAACAGCACCCGTTTCCATGGTGCTCGCAGCATTCTCAAAAGCATTTATATAATACAAGTGGTCATCATCCAACATAAATGGAGCAAACTTCTCAGGAGCATGGTAATGAGGGTATGCACCCCAGTTGATTCTGAAAGTCTCATTCCTTATGCTGTCATATGACAAGAGTTCATTACAGATCACAATCCGCAACCAAGAACACATAATGATTTGACTTAACAATTCATAGAATGATATAAGTGTGATAAAGTGTTACCTAAAGATCTGATCCAACAGCTCATCTGTCATGCTTTGACGAGAGAACATCTTGTAAGTTACGTCATTCGCGTTGTTTTGCTTGAGGACAGAAATGCATGTAAATGGAAGTTCAGGGCTCTCTATGGTTCCTACTAATTCTGGAATATCTGATACTTTATCCAATCCGAAGTATGCCTACACAACGGAAAACATTAGCATATGATAGGGAACATCCTATTAAAGGTAAACAGGTTGATTCGGGTAATACTGTCTCCAACAGGTCAGATGGATAGATGTTTTTCAATTAACCGAAATGGAAATGGGTCGGAAGTCATCCTATCTGTATTCAAATTGCATAAAACCACTTGAATAGTTTGTCAAAGACTAGATTATCATTGTACATGTATATGCTTTTAAATCATATCCGATACTTTAATTATTTAAAATATTCGAAAAAAGAAAAAGTGTTTGTGGTTTCGTCTAGCCCGACCCATAATAGACAATTACTTGTTTTCACCCAAAACTTTTTAAATGATAAGAAGGAACTTACAGGATTCAAGAGCCCTCTAATAAAAGTTGTATATGTATGCTGTAATTTTCTTTCTGGTATAGAAATTTGAGGGGTAAACTGAATGTTCAGCTCGTCTAAGGGGGTAGCAACCACCGCCACTTGACAACTATAACTATTTCCATTGGTGGAGTTAAGCTCATAAAGACCACCAAGATTTGTTACTGTTGATATTTCTTCTTGGAGATGTAAAGAAACGTCTGAACGGTTGAGTAATCCTGCAGCCATTTGCCAGTTTCCTCCTTCAACTGCCCATAAGTCTCCCCCCGATCCAGCCAGAGAAACTGCACCAGCAAGTCCACTCATACTAACACTCTGTCCATAGTTGATTCGTGTTATCACCTGCAGAAGGTATAATATGTTGCATTACAATAATAGTTAGTATAAAGCTAAAATTGAGCTTACGATAGATGTAAAAATAAAATAAACCAGCACCATATTACCAAGATTATCTCATCACTAGCTTACTAATCATAATAAATGTATACCAAAACTTCCCACGAGCCATTAACAACTATTATTGCTACTAAAGTACATACGATATACGGCTTGTTCTTCTATGTCATACATCATCCTTTTTTTTTCTGGCATTGTGACCCGATGTAACCATGCCTTTTTACTCTAGGTTTAGTAGTTGGGTTTCAAATTGGTTTTCACTAGACTTCCTCATACTGGTTTTCACTAGACTTGACCTTAAGGATTGTAGAATGTTAGTCAACAGAGAGACTGGCTAACAGTTTTGGAAAAACAAATTTCTATCGTTTGCAAAGAGGCTTCCTCACACTTGAAACACTGCCCTTGAGTATTTCATATTCCTCCCATAACCAGGAAAAAAAATGGTACGATATTTCCTTTAGGATGGCAACCAATTGTTGAAATGTAAATAAAAAGTGGCTCATAAGAAAGTATACCTTCCAAAATAATAAAAGAGGGCTGGACACTAACTCCATAAGAAAGTATGCTTGTCAGTTAGATGAATTCATTCTGTGAGGCTTTAAGGGATGTAATTATGAAAAATGAATGTCGCAAATCCTACCGGGGGTACTCTGTACGTCCTAATTCATAATCAAGTAATTTTACCTGCTAAAAAGCCCGCCTTTCCAATAAGACAGGAGCTATATAACTAACTCACTGTCTTACAAATTATAACAAACAGACTACGAATTAACCTTGCTAGTACATAAACATTCTACTTGATTAAATACTGAGCATCTAGAACTCAATGTAATAACCAGCCTCAAAGTTGCAATCCAACAGCTCATGAGCTTCCAAGTCACAAGTGAGGTTTATAATAGTTGTTAACCTGACCACACTCAAAATTCAACCACCGTCGTCAGATTCATGTGGTTGAATTTATAATTGGATGTGGTCCAAGACATGGAAACAAAAGACGGAAACTTAAGCATGTAGTAAGGTTTAAAATATGAATCATATCCCATTTTTTTACTTTAACCCTCCCTACATTTTCACATCCTTTTCACTGGGATATTCATAAGATGCAACTTTTACATTACTAAAGAAATCTAGGTAAAGGGAAAACTTGATTATTGTCTTCTTATTTTTATTACCTTATGTTTCCGTTCCATCAATCAATTTGCAGGCATATACATTCTCTATTTGGAAAAACCACATCTGTGTTTAAGTTGAAACATTGTGTTTCTGCATTCAATTTTGGGAAATGATTAGGCCATCATTTATATTGAATTTAGTTATCTTAATCATAACTCATATCATAGTACCATCAATCTATTGGACATTATCACTAATTTGTAAGTAGAAATTGTGTAGGCCATCAGTATAACACCAATGGCCAAAGAGCATTAGTACTAACTTCAAGTATCGGTCAAAGGTATAATCTACATAACTATATTTCTCCTCCAAACTGGTACAACTGGAATAGTTCGCAAAGTCAGCAGAGCCATTATTTAATGTCATAATCATAGATTTTATCATCACAAACACAATACCAACATAGCATCATAAGTTTCTAAGACCAGATAAAACCACACAAAAACCATATTAACATCCACAACATAATTTCAATATAGAATAATCAATAAACAAGTAACTTACAGTGATAAGCTCTTGAATTAGCAGAGGTGAAAAATTAAGACCAACTAATTCATCCTCTAATGTCTTAGTCGTCAAATCATATAACCCTGCCCACTTAAGCATATCCTCCACATTGCTAAAGATCGGTCTAGTCTCCGTACTCTCATAATACTTCAAAAAACTATCCACCGTAACCTGCCAAGATGGTATACCACGTTAGTTATAATACATTTGAGGGAGTCATGCCAAATCAAAAGTCAAAAAAGAAACCAACTTGAACTTCAAAGTTCTTCTATTAAATCAGATTATACACAAAATAACATTACAACGCTTCTAGCAATAATCAGAATTTCCCGAACACTCAAAACCAAACACTATTTCCATTTTGCTGCAATGCGTTCTGTTATGAAAAAATTATCTCTATATGATTATTTCAAAAAGCATAGACAGTTTAAAATACTCAGAATCGATTCAATTTTAGTCGGGTTGAGCTTGAGTATCAAAATACTCGATTCAGAATCCTTGCGAGCCTTATTGAGCTTGTGACATTTAACATTTTACCCTTTACGTATACGTATATTTACATGATCCCCATACTATATATTCAAGTGATCAAGTTTAGTCAAACCAAGCCCAAAAGTGTCAACTACGTAACCATTACTAATATTATCTAAGCCGAGCTCAAGAAGGTTGACTACTTACATGTAGCTAAGCAAAAAATTTACTACTCAGTCAGGTCAAGTTAAGTTACGAGTTTAACACTGTTTGACTAGTCTCGACTTGGTTACACCCTAGGCAGTTTTAATTAGGATTCCTAAAACACTAATAAAATGCAACTAATCACAATTTATAACTACAAAACATTACTCCCACTTTCCCAAAATAAATTGCATCTGGTAAAAAAAATCACAAGCAGTTTAAACAAAACATAATCACTATAGCTTACTTTTTGCAAAGTAACAATTTTAACCTTAACTAATCAATAAATGTAATATATATTTTGTAATAAAATTTTGAAGTCGGGGTAACATGATAAACATAATTAATTAGTGGGTGTTTGGAATAGCTTATTTTTTGAGCTTATCACTTATCGAGATTCTTAAAAGCTAATAAGCCCACTTATCGTACCTTACGAGCTTACTAACCTTAAATTATGGCTTATTCAGCGTTTAAAAATCCCAATAAGCATATAATCCCAAAAAGTAAGCTAATCCAAACACCCGGACAATTAACTTGGCTCCATACTTAACAACATCTAACAGAATTACACGCCTTAATAAGAAATCCTAAAACACTAATACAACGCAACAAATCATCAAATAAAACCTTAAAAATACACAACCCGAATGTAGTACCTCAACAAAGTTATTCATCTTAAGCAACGAAACCCCGTACCGCAGCAACATCCTAACCGAATTCACCACCGAAACCAAATACTGCACAACGGCATTTTTACTGGCAGAATCAACCGTCTTAAACAAAAACCTCCCCCCATCCCATATCCCTAACGACATTGCCTTCTCACTATCTTTCTCAACTCCAAGTCCCAACATTTTAGTAAAATTCAAGGCGTGGTAGTTTTTGGGATGGAGAATCGATGCACCTGCTTCGAAGGTGTTGCCTCCGATTGTGACGGTGGCCATGCGGCCTCCGGGTTTGGTGTGGCGGTCGAAGAGATGGATGGTGGGTGGTGGGGTTGGGGTTTGGGAAGGGGTGTAGTGGCGGAGGAAGTGGGAGAGGGAGGAGCCTGAGATGCCGGTGCCGATTATGCAGATGTTGGTGGTGGTTGAGGTGGTGGTTGAGGTGGTGGTGAGGGTGAGTGTGAGGGTTATTAGGGTGATGAGAGTGGTGGTCAGCATGGTGGTGTGGTGGTGGTGATTAGTGATCCGGTGAGTGTGTGTGGTTTAATGGGACCTGATTTAAATAATTAACTTAAAAAGGCATGAAATAATTATAGAGAATATAGAAAGTCAAACAAGGTGTCATGCATTTTGTTTGTGAACGGGAATGATGATGGGTTTTGGTTTGATTTGCTAGTAAAGTATTGAATATTGTTTAGGAAAAAGTTATACTTCTAGGTGGTAGTGGTAGGGTGGAATGGAAAGATGGGAAAATGGAGGAGAATAATATCCCGTGTTTGTTAGACAAAAGAATAGAAATCGGAAAATATAAATTGATTCTCCTTATTCTTCGAGGGAATGGAACATTTTAATGCTGTCTTATTCTCCCAAATCATTCTCGATGATTCAGAGATCTTCACAAAAAAAAAGCGGGCTATTAAGAGGCACAAATCACAATTAAATACCAAAAGCTCCTCTTTCTAAACCCTTCATAATTTCTGAACCCCAATCTTTTTTTAGTCTTCATCGAAACAAACGTAAATGTTTAGATACCTTCTTTTCAAGTTTACCTTGTCATAAATCCAATGTTATTTTAGATTAAATCACTTAAACGATGGTGTTCAACATTGTTTATTGTTTAATTAAAAATAATTGTGTTCAACATTGTTTGGGATAATATGATATTGTAGGAGTTGTCGATTCAATATGTAACATGTTTGTTTTGATTATATGTATTGTTAGCAAAATTGTTTTGAAGATATTATTTTATATATCACTGTCATCTTGATGAACAATTGTTCATCTTCATAGTATTTTATTTATCACAGGCTTTTTTAATGATCAATATCACAGGCTTCTTATGTTATTTAGTAATATAGTTATTAGAATAAACACATGTTATTTAGACCCAAAAGCCATTAATACATATTATGTTTCTAAAGTAATATACTTTGCAGATGCCGATAACAACTTTGTCCCAACGGAGAATCAAAAGTAGAAAAGCGACAATGATGGCCACATTAGGAGCAGCTCATACATTATTCTTTGTATGCGTTGGTTTATGCTATATGGTGTTGCTATGAATCATGTTATCGAGTCTAAAACATTGCGAAAAAAATACTTTACAAGTTATTACAATAGATGTCAAAATGTGAGAAGGATGGTATATGAAAGTGACACTACCAGTGTGGTGAATATAAGAATGAATAGATACGCGTTTACGACATTATGTGAGATTCTTGAAACTAGAGGAGGGTTAAGTAGTACTAAACACATGCAAGTCGATGAACAAGTTGCTATGTTCTTGCACACGCTTGCACATAATGAGAAAAATCGTATAATAGTTAATAGGTTCCAAAGGTCGGGTGAAACAATTAGTCGGTATTTCAAGTTAGTGTTGAATGCGGTATGTCGACTACATAAAGAGTTTTACAAAACACCCGTGTCAGTGCCGAATAATGAATTAGATGAGAGGTGGAAATGGTTTAAGGTTAGTGAGATATACCTTTGTTTCATAAATATAAGTATTTCATTAACAAGTTAACACTATATTTTTATACGTGAAGGGTTGTTTAGGAGCATTAGATGGAACGTATATTAAGGTTAGGGTCCTTGCTAGTGATCGAAAACCATATCGCACCCGAAAGGGTGAGATATGTACCAATGTTCTTGGTGTTTGTACAAGAGACCTTGAGTTCATTTACGTTTTGGCGGGATGGGAAGGTTCGGCAGCCGATAGTCGAGTGCTTCGAGATGCTATTAGTAGGCCAAATGGTCTTAAAGTAACACATGGTATGTTATATATCTAACATTTATATATGATAATTACATTAAGTTATCAATAACAGCTAGCTAATAGTTAAATATTTGTAATCAATAGGCACATACTACCTTTGTGATGTTGGGTATATGAACGACGAAGGGTTTTTAAGTCCTTACCGTGGTCAACGTTACCATCTTAATGATTGGAATCGTCCACCTACAACCCCAAAAGAGTTATATAACATGCGACACTCATCGGCAAGGAATTGTATTGAGAGATGTTTTGGCTTGATTAAGGCTAGATGGGCCATTTTACGGGATGTTTCATACCATCCACTAGATTCGATGTCACGGATTATAATTGCTTGTTGTTTGATAATGATGTAGCAAACAATCACACACAATCGGCAAATGATCATGATAATGTTATTAATACTGTTAAATTTTGGGGTATTAATCTGTGGCAAACATGTCATTCTATCAATTGCTAATGGTTTTCAAGTTATGTTCAGTGCAGGCTTATTACAGGGGTTAATCATGGATAATGCATAAATGGTTTAAAGTTCCAAGAAGTTCATTTCTGCTGAAGCATTTCTCATTTCTGCTGAAGCATTTCTCATTTCTGCTGATGAGTCATTTATAGCCGTTAGAGGGGTCTTTGTGTATCTTTATCTCCTATTTAATAAGTGCCTTAATCTAGGGTTAGACACAACTGTGTGTGCAGTCATTGTCTCACATTCTCTTCTTTCTGATCATTAGATTGATCTTGTCTCTTCTTTGTATTTGTATGGTTACTGTCTCATTGACATTAATCTAACCTTGTAACACTTTGGATACTATTGTTGATTTAATCTAAGCCGACTATTGAGGCTTAGGTTTGAATAAAAGTTCTATTGTTTATCTATTGTTGCTGATACTTTCGTACATGGTATCAGAGCTTCAGGCTCATAATCATTATTGATTCACCATCCAAGGGTTTCTTCATAGAAACTTGGGGACATCTCTTCAGCAATAAATTGGTGGTTTGGGGTTATTGCTATTGGCATAATCACTGGTTATTTCCTATTGTGATTTGTTCTTTCCGCTGCATATTGCTCTGTAAGTCTAAGTCTAATCTCTTCTTCAAACAAACAGTACTTAAGTCTTTGTGGGTGCAAACGGGTAGACTAACATTTTGATCTGCCACCTCTGAGTGGTATGAATACCTGCTCTGGTTTACCCCAGTCCACAGGCTTGGTGCTTGTTGTTTCTTAATTACAAAGTCTTATTTATTTCTTTATCTGTCTATCTGATCTTGTTGTTATCTCTGTCTGTCTTATTTTTTGCATTATGGCTGTTGGTGATGATAATACTGGTGGTGGTGGTTCTTCCACTGAGAAAAGCTTATCCTTTGGTGATGCTTTGTATTTACACCCCAATAACACCAATGGTACTCCCATTATTTCTATCAAACTCACTGGAACTGAAAATTATAAAATATGGAATATGGCCATGACCTTTGCCTTAAGGAATCATAATAAGTTAGGGTTTATTGATGGTACTTGCATAAGAGATGACTCAAACCCTAGTCTTGCTAATCAATGGGATACTTGTAACTCTGTTGTGGTTACCTGGATTCTTAACTCTCTCAGTCCTGAACTATTTGCTGGTGCTATCTATGCTAAAACTGCTTATGAAATGTGGAATGATCTTAAAGATACTTATGATAAGGTTGATGGTTCAGCTATTTTTAATTTGCATAAAAATATAAACTCTCTTAGTCAAAATGGGTCTTCTCTTGCTGATTATTACAACAACCTCAACTCTTTATGGAAACAATTTGATTGTATGATTAGCTTGCCTCCCTGCACTTGTGAGGCTGCAAAACTTTTTGAAAAACACAATCAACTAATCAAATTAATGCAATTTCTTATGGGTCTTGATGACACTTATGTTCCTATCAGAAGTAACATTCTAACCAGAGATCCATTGCCTAATGTCAAAACTGCTTTCTCTGTTGTCTCTGGAGAAGAATCTCACAGAAATGTGTCATCTGGGAATAGCTCTGCTAAACCCAATGCCACTGCTTTTGCTGCAAAAACTTTTGATAGTGGAAAATTTTTTGATAACAAAAAAGGATCAATCAACAACAATTTCAATAAAGGGTCTGGTTTTAATGCTGGTAACAGCTCTAATAACAGAGGACCAAACATGAATCTCAAATGTACTAACTGCAAAAAACCTGGTCACACTGTTGATAGATGTTATGATCTTGTTGGTTATCCTGCTGGATATGTTAAAAAGAACTTTAATGCTAAACCTTTCAGCTGTAACAATGTTTCCACTGATACTAATCATATCACTGATAATAGAGCTAGCAACTCTCCTGTCTCTTTGTCTAATGAACAGCTCTCCAGACTTATGAGTCTTCTTAATGACAACAATGTGTCTTCAGCTAATGCCAACATGGCAGGTAAAAATTTTTCAGGAACCTTCTTTAATGGCAGTGTCAAGTTCAACATAAACTTCAACAAATTTTTTAACAACAACACAAAAACCTTATCTGGAAACATCTGTAACACCCCAAACCGACAAGGGTAAAGATATCACAAATACGGTTTCATATCAGAACTTTAAATACTATACAATAGCGAAAGCCTTTACAAAATATTCAAAAAGAAAACATAAATAGCTAATCTTCAAATAAATCTAAGATCTCTATGGTCAAATCTTGCTCTCGTCTCTACTCTCAACCCAGATCAGCTATCCCATAAGCTCATCTTGAATGCTTAGAAACCTGCCGCAGGAAAAGAAAATGCGGCTGAGCTTACAAAGCCCAGTGAACAGATATAACGAAACAAAAGCTAAACAAAACAAATATACAAATAACGAAATCGCAACGAAATGAAATTACTGAATCAATTAGGATTCTGCGGAAGCACAAATATACAGAAATCCAAAAGAAACACATAACGGTTTAAACACCTCATAGCACATTAACGACACAAATGCAAACACTTCAGAATAACCAGACACTTAACATATCAAGACAATAGATTACATATAAACCAAACGAAAAGTCTAAAGACTAACGAAAACAATTCCTAGAAAATAATCATGGCATTCATACAAATCAATTAATCTACATTAACATACTTAACTCAACATTGTAGCAGCGGAAATAGCAGTCAACACATAGTAGTCACACATACCAATGAGAACACCTTACAAAAACTATAATTAAATGAACTAGAAGCATAACATAGCAGATAGTAAGTTAACAGGCCAGACATTATAAATTAAACCATTTTCCCAGATCAAACTTTAGTATAAGCAGAATTTAAACATGGCAGGTTACACATACAGACAGAAAACACAGTAGACAAACTATAACTCAATAGACAAAGACATAACATAGCCATTAGCAACTATCAGAACATAAATCACATGCTAAACCAGTTCTCAGATCAAATCCTAACATCAGCAAAGTTTTAACATAGCAGATCAAACATAAGCAGATAGATACCCTAACGTATAGGCAAAGTTCATAAAATAACTGAACCATCATACATACTAAACTTCCAAAACACTCAATTGTACACTAGCACCTTCATCTCACAGATCAACGAATTTCACATAACGATAAACTAACATAACATCAGATGACAGCATGCGAAATATATTTAAACATGTTAATCATAACCTAGCATAGTAGACAGTAGTCACATAAACATACAAAAGCATAAACACATATAATAACATATAATAAGCCGAGCACATAATTATTAACACTTGAACATACCGAATCATAATCAGAATACTTAACATAGAAATAACAGATAAAGATTTAGTTAACTACCACGAGCCCAGAACATATCATATCAAAAACATCATACATATACAGAAATAATCTTAGAAAATAATTAAGAGTAGCTAGCTCCCAGAAGTTTTGTGAAGACGCGTATCGCACACGACATCATTCACTAGACAAATCATATCGGATAACAGATCAGATCTAGGATGCATCCATACGCCCCACAAACATATATTGGTCATATAATATAACTTGAGCTCATACTAAATAACAGATAAGGGACGTGGCAGAACTTCACTCTACTGCCCTAGAGTCATGTCAGAGGTGCATCACTGACACGGACATGGAACCCCCATGACTAGTTAATATTTTGGCTCGGGTGTCAAACTAACTTAGGTCAAACAAAATTTCAATTATGACACAGGTCTTAATCAAACACAAGGTTCAGCAAATAATATATCAGATAACTCATATCATAAGGTTCATATTCAAATATAACAAGGTTCAACAAATATGCATATCAAAGTCTTCCTAACATAAAGTTCAAATCAGATATCGCATGGTTCAATAAAACATAAGTTCAGATAAGCAACAGATCAAACAAACAAAATAGGGTTCATAGCAAAGGCTTAGGAAATCCTAATATAAAAGATAACGAAAAGAAAACGTTATAAGGAACCTTTACTGAAAAGGTCAGAATATCCGTACCTTAAAGCAAATGAGAGAAAAGCAAACGAACGAGTGAATCACGAAGATATAACGTCGCGTCTCCTTCAACGAATCTACACGGATTATGATTTATTTAATACTTATTAGCATCATTAAGGTTATAACGGATTCATCGCATTAACATTCTTAGAGTTATAAGTATATTCTCATTCTATAAGCTTCTTATGCATTTGTAAGTGTGTTACCTATTGATATCATATTTTATCTTTCAGTTTCTTAAACTCATATTCGGACCAGACTTTAACGATTTTTATAAAATACTTACTTAGCTCAAATGAAATCAAGCAAAATCCCAGGGGTTCCCATATGAGTTAAGAGACTCTAAAAAAATTGGTGGGTTCTATTTCCATGCTAAATGACCTACGGAAAATCATAAGTCCAGACCTATCCAGAAAGTGATCAGAAAATACACCTTAAAAGTTTACGCTTATTGGACCTGTTTAGACACCTTGAAAAAATCCCCAGAACTCCCAGAAATTCATTTATGTCATAAATATCACTCCTGTAAAAGGAGAGCTCCCAATTCCTTATGGTTTGAAAATGAAAAATCAAATAATACAACTAAATTTCAGACCCGTTTTCTCAGCTTTGACACTTGATTTTGTAAAATTCAAAAATACGACTTAGACAACTCCAAATCCGACCAAACCACTTGGAAAACTTAACTAAGACATAAAATAAACTTTTCCAACAAAAACCCAGATTATTGTGCTTATAAAATTCGATCTATGACACGCACAAGTTCGACATATGATGCTGTCCAGTTTTAGGGTTTATTAAAACCATTATAATCACATGTTTAGACCATTAATTACACTTAGGGTTCCATTCCAATTAGGGTTTCGAATTTATTAGGCATGATAACATTTATATATGTGGTTCGGTTCTCTTGTGCTCGACATACCTATGATCCGATTCAAACAATACATATATAATACATGTTCTCTTAATTCTTATAAGGTCCGATTCATATTTGTTATTTTTGTTTTCATATGGCTCGACCAAAAACACAAGATTCGATTCAAAACAAAACATGTTACAATATATAATAACATTAGGCGTATCAAAGTGAGACGAGAAGAATACGTGTATACCTTAGCTCGTTGGACACAAGGTCTCGACACCAAGGGAGTTGTAGCTCTCGGCCGAATAGAAAAGAAAAAAAGAGAGGCAAAACTAGGGTTCCAAATTATGTTTATGAGTTTGTATATATAGGTGGTGAAAATTTCGGTTCTAGGGCTTTGAGAAGGTGTGTGGGCTTCGGCCTCTTGATCCAAATGAACAAACAAACACCCATCTTGGGCTCTCGGCTCCTTGATCCAACCAAACACAAACAACACGGCCCAAGTGGCTCTCGGCTTGAGTCCAATCCACCAAACGAACGGCCCAACTAATTACGCGAGACGTTTAATCTTCGTCGTACCATGTCGATCACGTACACATATTCGTTAAGTTTTAATTATAGATAGGTTAAGTTTTAAATTTCGTTAAATGAACATAAACGTATTTTACGTATTTTATAATTTTCGATTTCAAGGGTAAAATAGTCTTATTACGTGTCTTAGATTTTCGGGTTTTACAACATCAGTCTTGGTTGGATTGTTGACTCTGGTGCAAATCAGCACATGACTGTATCTGCCAAATTTTTAATTAATGTTGTTGACTAGGGATGAGCATTTCGAACCGAATCCTGGAACCGAACCGGAACCGTACCGGTACCGTACCGAAACGGTACCGATTCTTGAAATACGGTACGGTACCGGGACTACGAAATAAGGTGAAAAAAAAATCGGGACCACTAATTCGGTACGGGACCGGTACCAAATCGGGAAATTCCCGTAAAAAGCGGGAAAAACCCGATTTCCCCGTACCGGTACCGGTACCGATACCGGTACCGATATCCGAATCCCGTTCGGTACGGTACCGGTACCACTAATTTATGCTCGGGAAAAAATCGGTACCACTATTCGGTACGGGATCGGTACGAGACCGGTACCGTGCTCATCCCTATTGTTGACATTTCAAATCTTGGTCTAACTGTTGGACATCCCAATGGTACTCAGGCCCTAATTACTAAAATTGGTGACTTAAAGGTCAATAATGACCTAACTCTTTTTGATGTTATGGTTGTTCCTGAGTACAATGTCAGTCTGCTGTCTGTTCATAAGATTGCTAGAGACAATAAGATGTTTGTTGGGTTTAATGAATCTAATTGCTATATACAGGATTTACATCAAAAAAGGATTGTGGGGATTGGTAAACAATGCAATGGGTTATATATGTTTGATATTGATTCTACATGTAAGATTACTTCTAATAACTGCATTTCTGTTTGTCATGTTTCTAGAAATCTCTGGCATCAAAGACTTGGTCATCCCTCTGACCAAGTCCTACATATACTTAAATCCACTCTTAAACTTGATAGTTCATCTGAATCTGACCATCTTTGTGATACTTGCAACAAAGCTAAACAAACTAGGGAACCATTCCCTCTAAGTGAACATAAATCAACTAAAATTGGTCAACTTGTTCATCTAGATGTATGGGGACCATATAAAGTCACTAGCAGAGATGGTTACAAATATTTTTTAACTATTGTTGATGACTATTCTAAGGCAGTGTGGGTTTATATGCTTAAGGGAAAAGATGATGTTTATGTTTCCATTGTTAACTTTACTCATATGCTATCAAATCAATTTGAACACAATGTTAAGATTTTCAGAAGTGATAATGGGACAGAATTTGTCAATAATAAACTTCAACACTTCTATCATGAAAAAGGAATTTTACATCAAACCTCTTGTGTTTATACACCACAACAAAATGGTATCGCAGAAAGGAAACATAGGCATCTCCTTAATGTGGCTAGATCCCTTGTGTTTCAGGGGGAATTACCTCTATATCTTTGGCCTGAATGTGTTCTAACTGCTGCCTATGTCATAAACAGGTTACCCTCTTCAGTTCTGTCTGGCAAGTCCCCCTTCTCCCTTGTGTATGGGCATGACCCTTCACTCTCTCTCCTTAGAGTCTTTGGCTGCTTATGCTATGCCACCATTCTCAACATCTCTGATAAATTTGGTAGTAGGTCTGAGAAAAGTGTCTTTATTGGTTATTCAAATGTGAAAAAAGGTTATAAACTTTTGAGCTTAGAAACAAAAAATATCTTTTATTCCAGAGATGTCAAATTTTATGAAACTGTTTTTCCCTTCAAAATGAAAAATACTTTGTCAAAACCTTTTGTTGAAACTTATGTGCATAAAGATTTAAATCACAAAAATTTCTTTGACTCACAAATAAGTCCCAATGATGAAGGGAGGGTGACATCCTATGATGATGGCACAGTGTTGAGTCATCCTACTAGGGATGATGAACCTGTTGCAACGTCTATAGATGATAATACACACCCTGAGGGCACCATATCACATGAATCACATCCTGCTGATGCATCTTCTGATTCCGCTGATACATCATCTGATTCGAATCAGAACTCTGAACAAGAAGGAGGCTTGCCAGCCACTACTGCTAGAAGGTCAACCAGAGTTTCTAAGTTGCCCAGTAATCTTAATGACTTTATTGTAGAAGGGAAAGTCAAATATGGTGTTGAAAAGGTTGTTAATTACTCTAACCTTAACAAAGATAATTACTGCTTTGCTTCTAGTCTTAATAAAAGTATTGAACCTACCTGTTATGAAGAAGCTATCCTTGATAGTAATTGGGTTGATGCTATGAATTCTGAAATTGAGGCCTTAAATGAAAATCATGCTTGGGATATAACTGATCTCCCACCTAATAGAACTCCCATTGGTTACAAATGGATCTTTAAAATCAAATATAAAGCCAATGGTGAAGTTGATAGATACAAGGCTAGATTAGTTGCTAAAGGTTACAACCAAAGGGAAGGAATAGACTATGATGAAACTTTTTCCCCTGTTGTGAAAATGTCTACTGTTAGATGTCTTATTGCCTTAGCTGTGAAAAACAAATGGCCTCTTTTCCAACTTGATGTTAACAATGCTTTTTTGTATGGAGACCTTGATGAGGATGTCTATATGACCATCCCTAAGGGGTTCTGTAATGAGAATAATAAGAATAAAGTTTGTAAACTTGTCAAGTCTCTATATGGCCTCAAACAAGCTCCCAGAAAATGGAATGAAAAACTTGTTAGTGTTTTAAAGGAAAATAACTTTGTTCAATCTGTCAATGATCATTCTTTGTTCACCAAAACAGAGAATAACAAGTTTATTGCTCTGCTTGTTTATGTGGATGATATTGTCATTACTGGAAACTGTATTGATGAGATAAACCTATTCAAAGAGTTTCTAAAATCAAAATTTCATATCAAAGACTTGGGAAACCTAAAATATTTTCTTGGCATTGAGGTTTTAAAAACTGGGAATGACATATGTCTCACCCAAAGAAAATACTGTCTTGAACTCCTCAAAGAATTTGGTCTTCTTGGGTGCAAACCTGTGTCCACTCCTATGGAACCCAACTCTGTTCTTCTATACATTCCCACTGCTGATGATCCCTTACTTGTCAACATCACTGGTTATCAGAAGTTACTTGGGAAACTTATCTATCTCACCCATACAAGACCTGACATCTTATACTCAGTTCATTGTCTGGCACAATATATGCATTCTCCCTTGAAATCTCATCTAGAATGTGCCCTCAATGTTCTGAGATATCTAAAAGGAGCTCCAGGAAAAGGTCTAAGGTACAATTTCAGCAACTCTGAAAATCATCTTGAAGGATATAGTAATGCAGACTGGGCTAAATGCAAGAAAACCAGGAAATCTGTCACAGGTTATTGTGTTTTCTTTAATGATTGTTTGATCTCATGGAAAAGTAAAAAACAAAACACTCTTTCAAAATCTTCCACAAAAGCAGAGTATAGATCTATGTCTACTGCTGCCTGTGAAAGTATTTGGATTCAAAAAATCTTAAAAGATCTAAAAGTTGATATCAATCTCCCTGTTAATCTTTTTTGCGATAACAAATCTGCTTTACAACTTGCTGTCAATCCTCTTTTCCATGAAAGATCAAAACACTTTGAAATTGATGTTCACTTCATCAGGGAAAAAATTGCAAGAGGTGTTATAAGTGCCAAAAAGATTGGCTCTTCAAACCAAACTGCAGACATACTTACTAAAAACCTCCCTGTTTATCAGCATAAATTCTTGTGTGAAAAATTGATATTGTTTGATATGTTTGCCCATCAGATTAAGGGGGAATGTTAAATTTTGGGGTATTAATCTGTGGCAAACATGTCATTCTATCAATTGTTAATGGTTTTCAAGTTATGTTCAGTGCAGGCTTATAACAGGGGTTAATCATGGACAATGCATAAATGGTTTAAAGTTCCAAGAAGTTCATTTCTGCTGAAGCATTTCTCATTTCTGCTGATGAGTCATTTATAGCCGTTAGAGGGGTCTTTGTGTATCTTTATCTCCTATTTAATAAGTGCCTTAATCTAGGGTTAGACACAACTGTGTGTGCAGTCATTGTCTCATATTCTCTTCTTTCTGATCATTAGATTGATCTTGTCTCTTCTTTGTATTTGTATGGTTACTGTCTCATTGACATTAATCTAACCTTGTAACACTTTGGATACTATTGTTGATTTAATCTAAGCTGACTATTGAGGCTTAGGTTTGAATAAAAGTTCTATTGTTTATCTATTGTTGCTGATACTTTCGTACAAATACCGTGGAGGCATCACAAGGATGGAGTGACCAGAGAGATAATCTTGCTAATGAAATGTTTAACGAGTGGAACGCAAGACGTGCTAACCTATCTTGATATCTATATGTATGCAATGTTAAAGACCAAATTTGTATTTCTGGTTCATTAGTAACATGTTCTTTTTATTTTTGTTTTGTGAGGTGCAATAATGATATATCTGGTGATATTTTTATATGTCTACAATATTGCAATATGTCTAATATTTCAATATTTTTTATATGTCTGCAACTTTTCTTTATATGTCTGCAATATTGCTATATGTGGTGATATTTTTATATGCGTATTCGGTTATATTAGGCATGGCGGAATCAAGTGTTCCTAAAGGTCCTGGTAAAAACAAAAGATCATGGACAGCAAATGAAGATGAAAAGTTGATTGATGCATTAATGGAGTTGCATGTATCGGGTAAGTATTCAGGTGCTGATAATGGATTCAAACCCGGATATTTTAAGGGGGTGCAACAATTGTTGGATGTAAGTCTTCCAAACTCGGGATTGAAAGTGGAGCCTCATATCAAGTCAAGGCTCAAGACTTTGAAGTCAAATTTTAGCATTGTGCATGACATGTTACTTGGAACTGATATGAGTGGTTTTAGCTTCAAGTGGGATTCTGATACTTGTTGTGTTGATGCAGAAGACAAAGTTTGGACTGGTTATTGCAAGGTGTTATTTTTTTATGTCTCACTCACATTATTATGATGTAATTCAACATACTTATGTAACCTATTATTATGATGTAATTTCAACATACTTAGTTCACCTGTAATTATGATGTAATCAGCATACTTATGTAACATGTTATTAACATTCAGACTCATAAAGGTGCTGCTAATTTTAAAGGCAAGCCATTACCATATTACAAAAAGCTTTGTACCATCTTCGGTAAGGACAGAGCTACGGGCTCTCGAGCCATTGATCTTGGAGATGATGATGTTGTACAAGAGACACCTATGTCACCCATTGAAGTTGATATGGAGAGTCCTATGCCTACTGGATCTAATAAACATAAAAAAAGCAAGAGTATCGAGTTCATCGAGACTTTTAAGGATTGTTCTAAAGACTTGACAGAAAAAATGGAACAGTCTATTGGTGGGTTAGGAGAAAAAATTATTGCAAGTGCTAATCAAGACATTGTTGATGATAAGTTAGAAGAAGTCATCACGGTTATTCAAAATTTACCTGGCCTCACAACACATGAACGTATTAGAGGGATGCACGTCATTGGCCATGATGCAAGTAAGGCCCGTATATTTCTACGATGTTCGGAAGAAGATAAAATCATCTACATTCAAATGCTTGAAGATGGTTCTTTGGATTAGCTGCTATCATTACACTTGGTTTGAGATTGCTATTAATTTTTTTTTAAAATAATTCCACTAACATGTTTACGCATGGCTTATGGCACAATGATTTTGATGTTGGGAATTTCATTTTGTTTATGACTCTTTTCATGAATTTGAAGTAAATGAATCAAGTGGTTCATGTTAACTTGCGTGCCTTTCTTTTATAATAATATCATGTGTAGTTACCTGCTATTATGCTTGTGGCGTAAAACAACATTAATACTTACATCATTCTAAGGTACCTGGGTACAGACTTCAGAGCTTTCAGGTAGTCCCTGGACATTTTTTAAGCACTGTAGCTGATAGGTAGTTCCGTGGACACATCTTCTCGATCTGTAGCCTCGACAGGTGAACTAACGCATTGTACTTTGCATGTATGTATCAGTGTTTCAAGGTAAGAACATGAACTTCATTGTTTGAGATATATATTGATAAATCTTGTATGGATGAAAATAACAGGAAATGCATGAGTGAGTATGTATGCAACAACTTACTATGGCTTTTTTAGCTACCAGAAAACCAGGTAACTATCTCAAGGTCGAGTCAATGTCTTCACTTTCTTTGTATCCGTACCCTCCTTACATCCAAATGCTTGAAGATGGTTCTTTGGATTGCTTCTATCATTACACTAATGAGTAAAAAATAATATCTTGCGTGCCTTTCTTTTATAATATCATGTTTAGTTACCTGCTATTATGCTATCATGAATCAAGGGCCAGAATGTTCATCTTTATATGATATGTTGGTTTTAGGATAAAGTGTTCTATAAAACTAACGAGTAAAAAATAATATCTTTCAATTGATGAAAAATTATAAACTGATAGCGTAAAACTTTTTGAAAAATAGACACAAATGAAAACAAGATTGCAATAATGGAACAATAAGGATGGTGAATATCTGACATCTTGACCATACTCAAGACTGATACTCTATCATACCAAATGGAAGAATCAATTCTCGAGCACATTCCAATTCTCAATTCCCTACTCACGCCAAACAATAGAATCTACTCCCAGAATTCAAATCATTATCTTTCTCAGCAATTCCATTCTCTGTTGTGTTTCCATTCTTTGTGATTCAGTCCTACCAAACGTCCCCCTATAGTCCTATTTGATTAAGGGTTAATGGCATGTAATAGCAACATATACTTTTCCATTTATTCCATTATCAAATACGAACCCAAAATACACTACCACAAAAAGATCGAATGTACACGCTTATTTTTCCACGCTTTAGAAAGGGTGGAGTTTTAATATGTCTTTTTACACACAAATAAGTGTGCATAAAAATACTACATGTATATAAAATTAGCTTACACTTAAAAGCGTGTAGAAAAACTTGCACACTACTAAGCATGCATATCAAATACCGTGAGTGTCACACCCCCAAATTACCTGTTTTGCAACGGAATGGAATTTCTGGGGATTGACTGTCATAGCATCACAATCACAGTTATATTGAACGACCTAAAGTGTCGTTTGGAAAAGACATCGCTTGATTTAATAAAATAACCAGAGTTTACAAAATATAGGTCCCAAATGAAAATCAACATGTGCGGAAAATAAGTTTGGTACAAGTCAAACGATGTTTTTAAAGTGTATAAATCCCATGTGAGACGCGTCGTCATCGCGACTTTATGATATGTCCACATGCAAGCCATGAAGTGAATGCCTTAGTTACCTGAAAATACATTGCTAACAGTGTCAACACAATGGTTGAGTGAGTTCATAGAGTTGTTGAAAATGTTTAATACGACTACCACACGTATAAATTATGTATGACAAATATGTCACAAAAATGATACAATTGCTATAAGTCCATGACACCGAAACTAGACTGATCATGATGTTCGCCCCAACAGAGTGTTTGCCAAACAACTCAAATAATGATATTAAATGAAATGCATCCGTTTAACCAGTTGGAATCTACCAACCCGGATGGAGGAGTCACCCTCGATAGATCTATCCACTCACCCTCGCTTCTATGAAATTAACGGTTCATGTTATATAATGGGGACATTCAATTGGCATGAGGTAACTTGAGCAATGTAATGAATTTGATATACTTGGTATCGTAATAAAAATGATGTGCAATGTATTCTCCCCCGTAGGTTTGAAATAAAGTAAAAACTTGAATAAATCGGGGCTATGAAAACTCACCTGTTGCAATGATAATGATGATATAATGGCAATACTGAAATGAGGCGCAACCTCTAACAATGACCTATTATGAATGATATGTTCTAATGTAAATCATGAAACAATGTAGTGCATGCAAATCCACATGTAATCTATACCACTTGTACGCTTTTAAAAATAGAATTTATCGTCGAAATATAAGTTTATGACATCTCGTCATGTTATAAAATACTTTACAAGTATTTACGTTGAAATGATATCTTACGATAGTCATTTAATGATTTATTATGAAATTATAGTTTTTCGTCGCAAAATAATATATTTTGACAATTCATGAAAGTGACTAAATGGCCTCGAAAAGCTAGTTGTAAAATGGTGCATATCAAGTGTTAGGAAACAAACTCAACGGTTTTAGAAAGCTTGTATCATTATCTCAAAGTTTTAGCTTTTAAGTTTTTATCATAGAGGTCTCGATCATGGAGAAAAACATAGGTGAAGTAGGATACTTGTACCCACAAATATTGTTTAAGGGTAGTTTTCGGCAAAGTTTAAGTGACCGTATTTTACTCGTTACAACTCCGTTTGACAAACGGTTGGACGTTTTGGAAAATAGGCTAGGTGAACTTACTTTTACTAGAAGACATCGTTTTCTGAAAAGTACTCTATCAATGTTAAAAACGACCCTCAACATGGTCATTCGCGGCCGATATTTCTTGGTTATTAGAAAATATATAGTTATACTTATATAAAATAGTTACGGCAACTTTGTTAAATCGCGTGTAATTTAATCGTTACAAGTCCGTTTTCTACGTTTTATATGTCCTTAGCTTCGTGTTAAAGTATACTAATATATATTTGATAAGTCGACACATTTTATAACGCTTAAGACTCATTTTTGACTCGTAAAAAGTTGAGAATACATGCTGAATTTTCTGAAACAAATAGTTTTCGTCCTTAAACTTAAAAATAGCATAACTTCTTCGTTATAACTCCGTTTTAACCCGTTCAAGCGGCCACGTTTTCGTTTTAAAGTATATTTTCTAAATATCTAGCCCAAAATTTTTTACAATCTGTCGAAAATTCCAGAATTCAAAAATATGATCAGACCTTTAAATAAAGTTGTCGAAATTGATTTTTCTCACGAAATACTTGTTTCAATCACTTCAAACCAACACCAAATCTATTCTAAACCTACCATACACCTTCTTAGGGTGTCATGGGTTCCTAGACATCATCAAAATGATATGTTTCAAGGGATAAATTATAGGATGATATATATTCATTATAAGTACTAAAAACAAATAAAGTGGTATAAATACTCATATAACTTGCATGATTAGTACTAGAAATATGAAATAGATCAATAATAGGTATTGTAGGATTATGAAAATATTTAGAAACTTACTTGAGATTAGTAAGAGTAAGTGATGCACTTGAGCATAAATGTACCCAAATTAATACTCCAAAACCCTTTTTGTTACTACTTAAATTACCCAAATAAACTCTTGAACTAGAAAAATCAAAATTTTCCTCCTTGCCCTTCTTGTTCTAGTCGACTAATGAGAGTAAATGAGTGAAAGTTTGTTTGCAAAAATTGAGATAAATGAATGCAAGTAGCTCCCTTTTATAATGAATATTGTGTTTTATTTATGGGTTACTTAGGTCGTAGTCAAAATAGACAAAAGAGTAGTATGGGTTCTTGGATAAAATAATATGCTAGTTATTAAAAAAATCAATGTGTGTGCTTGTGCTTTGATGATCAGTCGACACAACAAAGAAAAAGGAGGTGCTGTGTCATCTTTATGTCGACATGTATGAAGAAAAATAGAAGTAATGTATTTTAGTATGACATAATGTATAAATGTATTAGTATAGTTGGTAATTTTTGTATATAATTAAGTATTGAGGGTAGCGTTAGCTAAAAATAAATTTTAACGGGTCAAGATAAAATATATTAAGGTCATAAAAATTGTAAAAATACATTTCTCACAAGAATTGAGTGAATAAATATTTATCGGGTTGAATTTACGAAAACGTCGTAATTATATAAACATAACAATTTATATACGAAATAAATTGAAAACATCGGGTAGATTAATAATATAATTTTTATAGTCTTAAATTGAGTATAAAAATATATTAGGAATATTTTTGGAAGTGTCGGATCAAATGTTCAAAATAATTGACTACGCGATAGCGTTTATTTAATAGGAAAATAAACGTTTAATGAATAATGCAAATCCAAACATGAACTGAAATGATGATAACGATGCTAATGATATGTAGACTAAACCTAGTCTATATGTAATGTCCTTGATGATATGTTCATGAATTCGCAGCTAAACCATTAAGGTTACGCGGATTTGATACTCGTAAACGTAGTTTACAATAAATGATGAAATAGTGAAACTTTTAATGTTTGTTAAAATGACCTGAAA
Organism: Chrysanthemum seticuspe; assembly: GCA_019973895.1. Taxonomy (NCBI): domain Eukaryota; kingdom Viridiplantae; phylum Streptophyta; class Magnoliopsida; order Asterales; family Asteraceae; genus Chrysanthemum; species Chrysanthemum seticuspe. The sequence goes on along the minus strand of BPTQ01000001.1, from coordinate 212,630,954 downwards.
TTACGAGTTGTCACATTCGCCCAACCAAAAAGGAATTCAGTCCCTGAATTCAGTCCATGTTGGGTCCTATGGTGTTACCGGTGAAAGGTGAGGATATTTGGGTCGCATCGGGTCGTCCAGTGTTTTCTGAATCGTACCGCGCCTTTCCAAGACGGGACGTTGAACATATATTTGTTGCCAACTTGAAATTCTAATGGTTTCGACTTATGGAACATACTTCCAATATTTTGCGTCGTATATCGACATAGCTTATCTAACTATATGTGGTTACTTGTAACTGATTTTTGATCTGTTCGATCACTTTGTTGTTTCATGAATGAGTTATGAACTAGTGAGTTGGACTTTCCTGATTTTTGACCCGTGAATAAGTGATTGACACCTCGACCATAGAGTGCCTCAATGGTGCCGCTTTTATACTGGTGTGATAACTATCGTTGTACGAGAATTCGATCAATGGCAAATGATTTGCCCAACCATTTCCAAAATCAATCACACATGCCATCAGCATATCTTCTAATGTTTGAATTGTCCTTTCACTTTGACCATCGGTTTGTGGATGATATGCTGTGCTCATCTCTAATTTGGTCCCAAATGAATCTTGTAATGATTTCCAGAAGTTTGAAGTGAATCGACTATCTCTGTCGGAAATGATGGAAATTGGTGCACCGTGCCTTGAGACTATTTCCTTGACATAAAGTCTAGTGAGTTGTTCCATGGAATAAGTCTCTCTAATTGGTATGAAATGGGCTGATTTGGTAAGACGATCAACGATTACCCATATAGCGTCGTAACCTCCCGATGTCTTAGGAAGTTTCGTAACAAAGTCCATTGTAATGCGTTCCCATTTCCATTGTGGAATTTCAGGTTGTTGGAGTAATCCTGAAGGTTTCTGATATTCGACTTTTACCTTAGAGCAAGTAAGGCATCTGCTAACGTACGTGGCAATTTCCGCTTTCATGTTCGGCCACCAATAAAGTTTCTTGAGATCCTGATACATCTTATCAGAACCTGGGTGAATAGAATACTTTGACTTATGCGACTCATGCATAATCAATTCTCGTATCCCGCCAAAAAAAATGGTACCCACATTCTATCCTTGAAGCATAATACTCCATCTGCTCTCTTTACAAAGCCATTTGCATTTTCGAGCATACCATAAAGCTTTTCACTTAGTCGGTTTTCCTCCTTAAGTGCCTCACTTTGTGCCTCGAGTATTTTTGATGGTAAAGGTGAACTGATCGTCATTCCTAATGATCAGAATCTTAAAGGTTTGGGTCTTTCTTTCCGGCTAAGAGCATCAGCCACAACATTGGCTTTTCCCGGATGATACTTGATTTCACAATCATAATCGCTGAGTAATTCCAACCAACGACGTTGTCTCATGTTAAGTTCCTTCTGATCAAGAACATATTGTAAACTCTTGTGGTCCGTAAACACTGTGCACTTTGTACCGTAAAGGTAGTGTCTCCAAATTTTGAGTGCAAAAACTACAGCCCCCAACTCAAGATCATGAGTGGTGTAATTCTTCTTATGGACCTTAAGTTGTCGAGAAGCATAAGCTATCACCTTCTCGTTTTGCATTAAGACAACTCCAAGCCCTTTATGTGAAGCATCGCAGTATACAACGAAGTTCTCAATTCCTTCGGGTAGTGCCAAAATTGGCGCACTGCAAAGCTTTTGCTTCAACAACTAAAAAGCAGCTTCTTGTTTCTTTCCCCATTCGTACTTCTTGTTTTTCTGTGTCAACTTGGTCAAAGCTTTAGCTATCTTTGAAAAACCTTCGATGAATCTTCGGTAATACCCGGCGAGTCCTAGAAATTGTCGGATTTCTGTAGGATTTGTTGGAGTAGCCCAATCTTTTACGGCTTCAATCTTTGCAGGATCAACTTGTAATCCTTGACTATCAATGACATGACCAAGAAATTGTACTTTATGGTTCCAAAAACCACACTTCGAAAATTTGGCATACCACTTCTCATTCTTGAGTAGTCCTAAAATCGTTCTTAAATGCCCTTCGTGCTCTTCTTTGCTCTTTGAGTAAATCAATATGTCGTCGATGAACACTATAACAAACTTGTCCAAATACGGTTTACATACCCTATTCATGAGATCCATGAATACTGCAGGTGCATTAGTTAATCCGAACGGCATTACTTGAAACTCATAATGTCCATAACGTGTTCTAAACGCTGTTTTCGGGATATCCTCCTCCCGAACTCTAAGTTGATGATAACCTGACCTTAGATCAATCTTTGAGTAGATACTAGAGCCTTGCAACTGATCGAACAAGTCGTCGATTCTGGGGAGTGGGTAACGGTTCTTCACCGTTAACTTGTTCAGCTCTCTATAATCTATACACATTCTGAAGGATCCATCTTTCTTCTTCACAAACAAGACCGGTGCTCCCCAAGGCGAGGAACTCGGTCTAATGAATCCTTTGTCTAAAAGTTCTTGCAACTGGTTAGACAACTCTTGCATCTCTGATGGTGCTAATCGGTAAGGTGCTCGCGCAATTGGTGCAGCTCCGGGCACTAAGTCAATATGAAATTCTACTTGACGTGTCGGTGGAAGTCCTGGCAAGTCTTCGGGAAAGACTTCAGGAAATTCTCGAACAATTGGTACATCCTCAAGTCGTTTCTCTCCCGACCTCTTCTCGGTTATATGTGCTAAGAAAGCATAACAACCTTTCTTTATGTACTTCTCCGTCTTGATGCATGATATAATACTGAGTCTAGTTCCACTTCGTTCCCCATGAATGATCAAAGTTTCGCCGTTGTAAGGAAGATGAACAACTTTTTCATCAAAAATGATTCTTGCACGATGTTTGGATAACCAATCCATGCCGATGATGACGTCAAAACTACCAAGTTCTACGGGCATAAGGTCTATATTGAAGGGATGATTTAGAAAATTGAGTGTACAACCACGGACAATGGTGTCGGTGCTAATTAAGTTACCATTAGCTAATTCAATGTTGTATAATGTGTCTAATGTGGGAATTGTTCTCTCGCTCTAACCATTGAGCTGAGGATAATAAGCGGTAATCATGTACTAGTGAATTCCAAAGGAATCTTAAAATGGTTGTGAGAAGTCTAAGGTGAATCGAATAGCTTGTAATAGGTACAACTGGAATTGATACCACGTGTCTCATGCCAAATTTCAAAATGTTAAATCTGTCAAAAAGGACCTTATAGAAAGGAATAGATTATGGGTAACAGTTGTGATTCCTCGCGTTTCTAGTTCTAGCGAATGTCATTACTTGAATCTTACTTGCCTAAGGTGTTTAGTCTCCATGACTAAAATATTTATTGTTTTATTATCGAAGTGTTTCCATGCTCTATGTTGTAAAGTCACAAAACCTTAAATATTTAAGTGATGTAGTATTGTGATTGGTTTTCAAGACTCGTTCCGATATTGAGTGCTTCTAAAATAGTTCATCACTAGATTGTCATCATGTCCGCAAAACATAGATATCAGGTGATACTATACCGAGGAATGTTTGTTCTAATTTCACTTGTAGATGGAAAGTCATCTATTGTCCGATATGTTCAAACCTGTCGCATCTCTGGATATAGAAGTGAGGTTACTTGGAATTTCTAGGGAACACAATGCCTTAGGGGAAGTTTATATCAATAACCTTAATTTAACCACATTTTCCTTTAAAGGAAACTCATTGTAGGGAAGTTCAAATATTGTTGAGGCCATGTTTAGTGAAATGTTCTGTAGTCCCAGTTAGAAGATTTGGTCTCTCCCTATAATGTTGCTTAGTGTGTATTCGCTTCGTACTAAATCTTGTAACTCGGTCTAGCTAGTACTTTTGAAATGATAAAATCTGGCTTCTAATCCAAAGATAGTGGTTCGGATTGTCTCGTGATGTCTTAAGCTTTATGTTGAGTTTTGAAACATCTTACTACATACTTCTAGTCCTTGTTAGTATTTATGAAATCCTTATATTGTTTTCTCGTATCGAGGAATCCTCCTCGTAGATAGTATAGAAAGTCTTTCCTAAAAAGGTCACTCGTTAAATTCTAATTTATCGGTTGAGTGAGTCATGAATGGCGTAGGTTTCTGTAGAGTGTTAACAAAATAAATGTTTATGAACAATTTATCTGATTGCAAAACTTTGCTTTTAAGTGAAGATTGTTTTAAGAAATTTGAAATGATGCTTGTTACTTTCATAACATAATTCTTCCTGAATTATACATAGGTGATCAGGCTATGTATAATCAAGGACAAATGATGTGATGCCTGGTTTTGTTGAAATGGTGTTATGTTTCTCCGAAATTTTTAGATGGTATTCAACGTTTTGTTTTGTAAGATAATGGCTCAATAATTTTTCAGAGTAACATGAAAATCGTTTCGCATGATGATATTAAATCGTTGATAAAATGACTGAAAACCAATTGATAGGGTGGTAACGAAACAACTTTGTTTTAAAACTTTATGAAACAATGTTTCTAAGATAATGTAGAATAGCTTGAAATAAGATTAAGTGAAATAATTTCATGAAATGGTAGCAAAATAACTTGAAATACAATTTGTTGAATGATTTGTAGGATACATGGGAGAACCTCATAGAGTGGTAATAGTCTCCTAATTGGTCAAGAATAAAGTTGGCCTAACCCCTAGTAAGACAGTGATGTATTGTCGCGAAATGATTGAAAATTGGGCAATTGGAATAGGAATGAAATGAACAAAGGTTATGATTATCGTGGAGTTAATAAGGAATAAAGATTACATAAGATTGAAAGGTACCTATTATATGTTCCTGTTGATGGTCAAATCGTGTCTCAAGTGTAAAAGCAGTAGGCGGTCTAGTGGCAATGGCCCTAGAACTCTCACAGTCCTCAAACCTATGAGATGATGTAGTGTCTATAGTCTTAGTGATAGATGGTAATGATGTGTCAAATCATGCACGCTTCCCAAGCTGCAAGTCAGGCGTATGAGTAGTGTCTATGAGATGTGATGGCACGGATGGTACTCTAGATGACAATGATGATGATAATGATGACAATGATGATAATGGAAATCCTTGTGGTGAGTTAAGAAAATAGGTTCATTAGGACTAAGCCTATAAGTTCTACAAAATGGTAAATCTGTCCCAACCGAATGATAAAAAAAAACTGTCCTGATCCTACAGTGAATCAATGGTGATCGTGATGGTGTAGGTGAAACTTCGTCCTCCTAAAAGAGTTCAGTCTCATCATCTGATGTTATCGGTGTTAAGTCAACTGATGTTAAAATTGTGATAGGGAATGACAGGGCATTCTCCATGTCAAAGTGATGTGAGTATGATGGGATGGGTATTTGAAGGCATTAATGTGACAATCGATTTGAAATGAAAGTAAATAACTCGCAAAATGTGCGTATGAAACCGCATGTATAGTGACTATGCACTTATGATGAAATGATGAGATGCTATGATGATGTAGTTATAGTCTAGGGTCAATGATGCAACCTAGTTCTCTATAACCGAAGCTCTGATGCCAATCTGTCACACCCCCAAATTACCTGTTTTGCAGCGGAATGGAATTCCTGGGGATTGACTGTCATAACATCACAATCACAGTTATATTGAACGACCTAAAGTGTCGTTTGGAAAAGACATCGCTTGATTTAATAAAATAACCAGAGTTTACAAAATATAGGTCCCAAATGAAAATCAACATGTGCGGAAAATAAGTTTGGTACAAGTCAAACGATGTTTTTAAAGTGTATAAATCCCATGTGAGACGCGTCGTCATCGCGACTCTATGATATGTCCACATGCAAGCCATGAAGTGAATGCCTTAGTTACCTGAAAATACATTGCTAAAAGTGTCAACACAATGGTTGAGTGAGTTCATAGAGTTGTTGAAAATGTTTAATACGACTACCACACGTATAAATTATGTATGACAAATATGTCACAAAAATGATACAATTGCTATAAGTCCATGACACCGAAACTAGACTGATCATGATGTTCGCCCCAACAGAGTGTTTGCCAAACAACTCAAATAATGATATTAAATGAAATGCATCCGTTTAACCAGTTGGAATCCACCAACCCGGATGGAGGAGTCACCCTCGATAGATCTATCCACTCACCCTCGCTTCTATTAAATTAACGGTTCATGTTATATAATGGGGACATTCAATTGGCATGAGGTAACTTAAGCAATGTAATGAATTTGATATACTTGGTATCGTAATAAAAATGATGTGCAATGTATTCTCCCCCGTAGGTTTGAAATAAAGTAAAACCTTGAATAAATCGGGGCTATGAAAACTCACCTGTTGCAATGATAATGATGATATAATGGCAATACTGAAATGAGGCACAACCTCTGACCATGACCTATTATGAATGATATGTTCTAATGTAAATCATGAAACAATGTAGTGCATGCAAATCCACATGTAATCTATACCACTTGTACGCTTTTAAAAATAGAATTTATCGTCGAAATATAAGTTTATGACATCTCGTCATGTTATAAAATACTTTACAAGTATTTACGTTGAAATGATATCTTACGATAGTCATTTAATGATTTATTATGAAATTATAGTTTTTCGTCGCAAAATAATATATTTTGACAATTCATGAAAGTGACTAAATGGCCTCGAAAAGCTAGTCGTAAAATGGTGCATATCAAGTGTTAGGAAACAAACTCAACGGTTTTGGAAAGCTTGTATCATTATCTCAAAGTTTTAGCTTTTAAGTTTTTATCATAGAGGTCTCGATCATGGAGAAAAACATAGGTGAAGTAGGATACTTGTACCCAAAAATATTGTTTAAGGGTAGTTTTCGGCAAAGTTTAAGTGACCGTATTTTACTCGTTACAACTCCGTTTGACAAACGGTTGGATGTTTTGGAAAATAGGCTAGGTGAACTTACTTTTACTAGAAGACATCGTTTTCTGAAAAGTACTCTATCAATGTTAAAAACGACCCTCAACATGGTCATTCGCGGCCGATATTTCTTGGTTATTAGAAAATATATATTTATACTTATATAAAATAGTTACGGCAACTTTGTTAAATCGCGTGTAATTTAATCGTTACAAGTCCGTTTTCTACGTTTTATATGTCCTTAGCTTCGTGTTAAAGTATACTAATATATATTTGATAAGTCGACACATTTTATAACGCTTAAGACTCATTTTTGACTCGTAAAAAGTTGAGAATACATGCTGAATTTTCTGAAACAAATAGTTTTCGTCCTTAAACTTAAAAATAGCATAACTTCTTTGTTATAACTCCGTTTTAACCCGTTCAAGCGGCCACGTTTTCGTTTTAAAGTATATTTTCTAAATATCTAGCCCAAATTTTTTTACAATCTGTCGAAAATTCCAGAATTCAAAAATATGATCAGACCTTTAAATAAAGTTGTCGAAATTGATTTTTCTCACGAAATACTTGTTTCAATCACTTCAAACCAACACCAAATCTATTCTAAACCTACCATACACCTTCTTAGGGTGTCATGGGTTCCTAGACATCATCAAAATGATATGTTTCAAGGGATAAATTATAGGATGATATATATTCATTATAAGTACTAAAAACAAATAAAGTGGTATAAATACTCATATAACTTGCATGATTAGTACTAGAAATATGAAATAGATCAATAATAGGTATTGTAGGATTATGAAAATATTTAGAAACTTACTTGAGATTAGTAAGAGTAAGTGATGCACTTGAGCATAAATGTACCCAAATTAATACTCCAAAACCCTTTTTGTTACTACTTAAATTACCCAAATAAACTCTTGAACTAGAAAAATCAAAATTTTCCTCCTTGCCCTTCTTGTTCTAGTCGACTAATGAGAGTAAATGAGTGAAAGTTTGTTTGCAAAAAGTGAGATAAATGAATGCAAGTAGCTCCCTTTTATAATGAATATTGTGTTTTATTTATGGGTTACTTAGGTCGTAGTCAAAATAGACAAAAGAGTAGTATGGGTTTTTGGATAAAATAATTTGCTAGTTATTAAAAAAATCAATGTGTGTGCTTGTGCTTTGATGATCAGTCGACACAACAAAGAAAAAGGAGGTGTTGTGTCATCTTTATGTCGACATGTATGAAGAAAAATAGAAGTAATGTATTTTAGTATGACATAATGTATAAATGTATTAGTATAGTTGGTAATTTTTGTATATAATTAAGTATTGAGGGTAGCGTTAGCTAAAAATAAATTTTAACGGGTCAAGATAAAATATATTGAGGTCATAAAAATAATAAAAATACATTTCTCACAAGAATTGAGTGAATAAATATTTATCGGGTTGAATTTACGAAAACCGTCGTAATTATATAAACATAACAATTTATATACGAAATGAATTGAAAACATCGGGTAGATTAATAATATAATTTTTATAGTCTTAAATTGAGTATAAAAATATATTAGGAATATTTTTGGAAGTGTCGGATCAAATGTTCAAAATAATTGACTACGCGATAGCGTTTATTTAATAGGAAAATAAACGTTTAATGAACAATGCAAATCCAAACATGAACTGAAATGATGATAACGATGCTAATGATATGTAGACTAAACCTAGTCTATATGAAATGTCCTTGATGATATGTTCATGAATTCGCAGCTAAACCATTAAGGTTACGCGAATTTGATACTCGTAAACGTAGTTTACAATAAATGATGAAATAGTGAAACTTTTAAAGTTTGTTAAAATGACCTGAAATTACGAGTTGTCACAGTGAGTCACCCAAAAAAGCGTGGGCAAAAACATTTATATAAAATTTGGACCAATTCCTTTTACACACAAAAAAGCGTGGATAAAAACTTAAAAAACAAAATTCACAGTAAAAAGCGTGTACTTTTTTTCCTACGTGTCATTCCTTTAACAAACAAAATCCCTCAATCACTTTCCCCAAATCACTTTATAAAATACAAAACGCAAATAACCCCCAAATCACTTTATAAACAAAATTCGTGTAACACAGATAACCCCCAAATCTCAATATGCTCATTTTCCCCAAATCAATTTCAATTCGTGTAAACCCTAATTCAATTTCAATTAGATATAATTCAATTTCAATTCGTGTAACAGATTTATAAACCCCAATTCAATCAAATTAATATGATGAGCTCATTTTCCCCAAATCTCAGTTAGTTTAGTTTCGATTTGCACCTGGTGGATGTTAGGTTAGTTTCGATTTGCTGCTGGTGGATGTTCGGTTAGTTTCGATTTGGTGCTGGTTGGTGGATGTTAGGTTACTTTCGATTTGCTGCTGGTGGATGTTCGGTTAGTTTCGATTTGCTGCTGGCTGGTGGATGTTAGGTTAGCACCTTCACGATTTTGAATATACATTGTGAAAATAGTTCTGTTAGTTTCTACGTCGCTAAGCTTGCTGAACAAGCTGAACGCTACGACGGTATTCATATTGATTGTGTCAGTTAGTGTAACTTTAGATTCAAATCTCTTGCTATTATTGTGGATGATATCGGTTTTAGTTGAGCGTTTGTGAATTTAGTTAGGTTTAAGGTGTGTTTGGCGCGGAGTGTTTCGAAGTGATGCGGTTAGTGTTTAGATTTGAATCTGATCGATTTGTTGAATCTGTGAAGTTTGTTGATGGTTTAGGTTCTAATTAGGTTTAATAATAGATATATAATCTGTTTGTAATAAATTTGAATGTTGTTGAGTGTGTTGATGATTTTAACTTTTTAAGTATTAATTAGGTGTAATAATGAACTGAGTAAAATATGTGTTATCCTACGCTTTACGGATCTAGTTAAGTTTGAAATCGAGTTGAGTAGATTATTGTGTACATTTATAATTAGTGAAATCTGTGGATGTTATTATTTATATGTTGATTAGTAATAAATGCTTTACTTCTATCAGTAATATATGATGTATGATGCTTCTGTATATTTCATATGAATAAAGCTTTCGATGGTTGTTAATGTGTCTAAGTATACTTGACCGTGCAAGCTTTCGATGGTTGTAGTGGTTCGTGATTACATTGATTGATTTTAAGTATGCAACCTTTTTTTACTATATTAGAAGTTGCTAGTATTTTTTTTTCCTACATTATATATGTTATTTTTCACTGATTGCATTTCAATATTAAAATCATTATTAGCGCATAGAACTCAATTTGCATATATTCATTGATAGAATTTTTGGAATTTAAAATCAATAACATTTCAATTCTAATGATTTTAGGCATTGTATCAGAAACTTGGTAAGTATAACCGATGGATAAAAGTTGGATTAATGCTTCGATTAGAAGCAAAACTTTTAGAGATGGAGTTGAGAATTTTATAAGTTTTGCTCGTGTTAGAAGTGTAAGAGGACTCATCAAATGTCCATGTAATAGATGTTGAGATAAGAATTCTATGTTTTACCATTAACACTTTAATCGATCGTATCATACATTATTGCTTGTAAAAACTATATATGTGGTGATCTTGACCGGTGGCCTGAAATGCAGAAACTCTCAGCATGTGGGAAGAAAGCACGACTTGACTAGGTGCATACTCATACTACTGGTGCTGTCAGTTTCGCACGAAGAAACCATGAATTTGTGAGTATATTTAATCTCACAACTGCTATAACTCGTATTGTTATGCATTCTTTGATATTCTTTATCTAATATACAGAAAGTGAATAATAAAAGATCACCGAATGATGTTGAAAGGTTTCAAATTTGTTATAAAATGGCGGACGAAACATATATTCAAGAAGCAACAACAGAAATGATGGTGTACACATACTGGATTTTTTTTTAAAGTTTTATATGGCATATTTTGATTTATGAACTTAGAAGCGTATGCATTGTTTCAGGCTCAAGCAAATAGAGAAATATTAAGACAGAAGTTAGAGGTAGGAGGTCCTGAAGGTAATGTTGAACATGACGTAGTGGCAGAAATTGCTAGGAATGTTCTTAACACACTTATTGGAGATGAAAATCCTCGTTGTTTTGGAGCCGGTGTAACAAAATCCCAAGTATCCAAATTCAGTTGCGATCTAAGAAAGATGAGGGGTGAGGTTCTAACAAATGAAAATCGCTTTTTGTTGGAGAAAGTACATACTCAAAAAAAAAACAATTAGAGACTCAAAAAAAGCAATTAGAGAATCAAAATAAGGAAATAGAGACTCATAAAAAGCAATTAGAGAATCAAGGTTTGCAACTCAAGGATATGGGACAAAAGCTAAATGAGCTTTATGGAATGCTCAAAGTTGTTGAAACTGCGTTTCCTGATCTATATAATGGTGCTTCTACTTCTGTTGCTGCTACCGGTACATGTGACAAACAGGTGAGTGGTTTATTGTTTATCGCAATAAATTTTTTCAGTCCCTTGTTTGAAGTATTTTATGTTTTTTTCAGCCCTCTTTTGGCGCATCACCAATTACGGACCACTACTCACCCACCATGGATCACTAAACAGGTATATATTTTAATGTTTTTAAATTTATATGTTGATTGATGTGTAAGCTTACATGTGGTGCTCAAAAAGTATCCTCAAACATGCTTTCTAAATAAAAGCAGATCATTCTATTTGTTTAAATTATTAGGATGGTGAAAGGGAGGGGAATGTCCTGTTAGTCGCTGTGCTAATATCCTATATGACCATGTAACTTGGGATGATGAACGTATTGTGTGTTTTGTTCTTCAACTTTTGCGTGATTTAGTATAGATAGAATTAGAATGGATTATATGGTTGGTTGATCTTAACTCGTGGTATAATTAGTTTAAACACTTTACTGGGTCGATTTAACTATGGGTTACCGCCTAGACATCGAGTTGATGGCAGTCGGATCATAGGTCTTACCTTCAGGAACTGATAGCATTATGGACATTACCTTAAAACAAAACTTGCATAACAGATAAAAGTGACGACCATAGGCTCAAAAGTCCTTGTTCATCAGGGTGTTGCACTGCTGATGTTCTTCCAACAACAATGTGAATTCAGATCCATTTTTATGTCCTTAAAGATCTTATATGTCTAAGTTTTTATCACTTCAGTTTTCAACACGAAAGAAACATAAATAGTTATGGGAGGATAATGTACTGATATATCTAACAGGTCGATTGGACTATACTAGTTAGCGGGTCAAAATAAGTGCAACTTAGCTAAGCACTAGCAAGACAACAGATACTTTTAACCCTTCTTCTGTTTTACATGTATCAGCTCTGGTAATAGGCAAATATGTGGCGATTGTACTAATAAAAGACCTCCCATTTTTATAGATATAGGATTATTGTTTGTAAGCATAGTGGTCACTGATAGAAGCCTGAATTAACTTCACTAGTCAAGTCCTGTGAAAGTTTTCGTCTACTAGTCACTTAGCTGGTCCTGATGCTTAATAATGTGTTAGCAGGTCACTGAATTCCATGTGTTGGCTGAAACTTTGTACACCAATTTGGTTTTGTTCAAAACTCACCACCATTCGGTCTTTTATATTATCTTTATGCTAGTGCTAAACACACATACATGTCTGCTTGTTTGACGTTTGTACTTGGTCGTTATCAAAATCCAGACTTTGGATTATGCAGGCATTTGTACCTGGTCGTTATCTAGATCAAGACTTACAATGGATTTTAGTATTTGTTTATGAATACTTGAAGACGAAAGATTGAAGAAGCTAGCTTTCAATGATATTTTGTAAACAATAGTGTGGTATGATATGCTATGTATACAGAATTGATATGATATTTTGAATATTTTAGTAATTGTTTAATAGTGACATTTTAAATTTGGTATGAAATTGGATCCAGAATTTATTACTGCAAAACTGGTATGAAATTGTATGTTCCAGAATTGGATCTGATATGATATTTGTATGCTGCAAAATTTAAGATGGTGACATTTCAAAGCGTGAAAATGTTAAGCAACAAAATTTGAGATAGTGACATTTAAAAGCGTGTAAAAAGTTTGCATTGTGTTCATGCTTTTAAGCACTAGTAGAAGCGTGCACTTTTCAAAATTTGCCACGCTTTTTAGGGCGGGCACTTTTAAAACTTCTCCACTTTAAAAAGCGTGGACTTTTTAAACAAATTTTCCACACTTTAGAATGTCACAATTAAGTTACTTTATCCACGCTCTAGAGTGTCTAGCATTTTGTGACGCCCATATTTTCCACGCTATCCCTATGCGTGTACAATAAATTAAATGACACTTAAAACCGTGGAAATATGCCCTTATCAGTGTATAAAATTGCACCAATTGTTGTAGTTATACAATAATACCCATCAAACTTTGTAAATTGTGTGTTGATATCAGCAAATTAACCTTTTTTACCTACACGTGACACATATGTAAATGCCACATCATTTTTTTCCCTCCTAATTTCTCCATTGTAGTGACACATTTTGCAACACAAATTTGTCACTAATCTCCTTCCTCCTTCCTCCTATTTATTGGTGACCATTTTTGTGACCACTTTTTGTGTCACTAAATCTCCTTCATCCTTCCTCCCAATTTTTGGTGACATCTTTTAGTGACCACTTTTGTGTCACTTAGTCTCCTTCCTCCTATTTTTTGTGACTATTTTTGTGACAACTATTTGTGTCACAAGTCTCCTTCCATTTTACAATTTTGACCCAACAATCCATTCATTTCATACATAAGATAACTACAACTATCCATTCATTGTTACATCATAATCCCAATAAGATATTGTAATGGTCATGTTGGGCAAAAGATATGGAAACAAGAACAACTTTAACTTTAACTTCATTATGCTTGAAGTCTACAGAATTAGTGGACCATTTCCACTAGTTTGTGTCATGATGCATACAATACATAAAAGTACTAAAATCCTAATTTGACCATTCTCAAAAGCAACAACCATAAATCCATAATACTAATCCTAATACATAATATTGTCATTCATTAGTGTTGGGTTCAGTAAATACCCAAACCCCTTAATCTAGGATTTGAATAGAAAATATCCCAAGTGTTTAGACTTTTTAAACAACAACAGGTCACTGAGCGCATAGTCTCTCAGTGAGCCATCTTCAGGATACTCAGTACGAGGCAACAAGGAAGTCTCTCCACTCAGCAAGGCGGAACTTAAAAGGTGAAGACTGAGTCAAGAAGAAGATGGTGGATTCAGTGAGTGATGACAATAACTCACTGAATCCCTAAGACTCCTCTCCAACTACTTACACTGAAGACAAACTAAAGTAGAAGACTGAAGGATATGACGACTGAAGAATGAGCGGGACAAGGCGGGATAAGTTTGAATCAGATAAGACGAAGTCCTTATCAACCAAAGTCAACTTTCCCTGAATGGCAAAAGATTAGGAAAGCAGTCTTGTCTCTTACCCAATATAGTCTTTGTAAACAGAGACAAAATACATCAGTATTTTGTCTTCTGTAAGTTGTCAGTTTGTCACTTAGGAAAGAGTTAAAACTCATACATGTATAAATAACATAAGAGATGGAGTGATAGATTAAACTTGTGAATTGTAAAAACACACATACACGCAAGCCATCTTTCACTCCTCCAAATACAACTTAATCCCTGAGATAGCTCAGTGGGTACTTGTAGTTGTGCTCAGACTTAGCCTGAGCTTAGAGAGGAGTTACTAAACTTTGTCATTTCAATCCCAAGTACTGTTCCGCAAGTACTTGGGTAACGTATTCTTTTTGATTCATTTCTAATAAAGAATATGATGTTGAAAATTACTTAGTGTGTTTTACTTACGTTAATTTCAGTCATTGTTCCCTATTAGTTTGTTTTATAATCTTAAACTGTTTTATATGATAGTGAATAGGGAACAACAAGTGGTATCAGAGAAAGGCTAATTATAAATCTTTTTTAGGCCGCTCTAAAAGTTTTTAAATTAGGATCGTAAAATGGCTGATTTTGATGTACCCCAACTTGTCGACAAAAAGGGTGGAGCTTATTCAGCTACTGCCCCTCGACTCGAAGTTGGTAAATTTAGCAAATGGAAAAATCGAATGCTTTGCTATTTGATTGGGATGGAACCTTATTACATTAAGTGTATTAATGAAGGTCCATTTATCCCAAAGACTGCTGAAGGTTTGCCCAAACCTAAAGCTCAGTGGACCCAGGATGAAAGAAGAGTGGTCAACCAGGATCAAAGACTCAAAAGTATCATCATTTCATGTCTTCCTGATGATACCATGGAGTCTGTCATTAACTGTAGTACAGGTAAGCAAACCTAGGAAGACCTAGTCCACAGTCATGAAGGTCCATCTGATACCAAGGAAAACAGGATAATGGACCTGAAACTTGAGTATAATACCTTCAGGGCTAAGGACTCAGAAACTCTGTCTCAAACTTACACCCGTTACAAAACTTTGTTAAATGAACTTTCAAATGATGGTGTAAAATTGTCCAAACTTGAAATCAATGTTGGTTTCGTAAACAGTCTTCCTGAGAAATGGTTAAATTTCTCTCAGGGACTAAGGAATGCTAACCACATTCAGAATCTTGAGCTTCCTGAAATTTATGGGAAATTTGTCTATGAGGAAAACCTCATCAACAGACGATACCCTGACCTAAAAAGGTCTCAGGAAGTCAAGAAGTACCTGACAACCATTTCTAGTCCAATGTCAACTGCCTTTTATTCTAACAGTGTAGTTCAAGATTTTCAGGAAAACTCTGATGATGAGGCTGATGAGAGAACAAGCGAGGAGTACCTGAACGATTTAAATATTGAGTTTCAGGAAAGAGCACTCCTCGCCAACTCTAAAAGGTTTATTCGAAGAAACAAAAGTTTTTAAAATGCTAAAGCTAATGAGGACACTGAATGTTTTAAGTGTCATAAAAGAGGTCATTTTGCAAAAGACTGTTTTTCAAAAACAATTTTTGAACCCTCTTACAAACCATCAGGGTCAAACCAGTCTTCAGGCTATAGCAAATTTCAACCAAAAATCTTTCAGTCTCATCAAAATTTTCAAAGTAAACCTGATCATAATAAAGCTGTTGATTATGAAACTAAGTATAAGAAAGCAAAAGCTAAGCTTGCATTGCTTGAGGCCAGTCCCTCAGAAACAACAACCAATGTTAAATCTATGCAGGGTAAAAACAAGGGCCTCGTTGCTGAAACCTTCGACTGGGATGAAGAGCCAGTATCATCTGATGATGAAATGGTGCATGTCAGTGCACTGATGGCCCTTTCAGAAGAGGACAAGCTAGCTGTTGGGAAAAATCATGCCAGGAATGGAGAATGGGTCAACATCACAATGAAGAAGGTAAACATTCTACTTTCTATGGATGATGACTCTAATTGGCAGTCTTATATGAATTATCTTAATGTTGACCTTAAGTTTGTAGAAGAGAAAAGATTGAATCTTTTTTCAAAATACAACAAGTTAAGTTTTGAATTAAACAAGTGTAGGGATGAACTGCTTATTTTAAAACAAGCTAAGCTTGAGGCTGTCACTTTGTAAATTCAAAACACTGAACTAGTTAAAAGAAATCAGGCTCTTTAAGATGAACTTACAAAGGTACAAGATATCCTTGATAGTTGGACTGCTAAGAATCCTAGGGTCTTTGATGCTGTGGGAGCCCCCAGTAGCAAAAAGAGAGTCATAGGTGAAGATCATCTCCCTGACTCTCACAACAAAGACCAGAGTTCAAAACCATTTGTGTCTAGTGGCATGATTACCAATATGTTGACAACTCCCAATTCCAGTGATTGGATTGAACGGGTTAATCCTGAGAGTAAGCTTCCAAATTTCGATTCTGGAAGGATTCTTGAGCCTGAGAGCCAAGCTCTTAAGAGCATGCTAGGACTCCCTGATGTGCCCAGTAGTACTGAACACATCTTTGAGTCTGAAGCAGAATCTCAAACACCGCTTCCACCCTGAAACTTCTTCAGGGTGCTGCTCCAAGCTCTGAGCTTACTCCTCTACAATTCAATCCTCACTCACCAAAAGAAAGGTCTGGACTTGGTAGAACCATCCTGAAAAGACCAACAAAACCAGTTCAACAAGAGTCTACTCCTACTGAGACATCAACATCATCTGTCCCCACTGAAGCTGACCAAATTCAGCAACTGACTGAACTTGTGAGGAAACTGACTGAAAAGATGGAAACCATCGAAAAAGCTCCTGATTCAATCAAGGAAACTAAGTCAGTCTCCTCAAGCTCATCAAAGTCGAAATCCACAAATAAACCCAAGCAGAAGTGTGAGCTGTGTCATTACACCAGTCATACCACTGACAACTGCTACAAAATCCTTTTTTGTATGATCTGCAAAAAGGATGATCACAGAACTGCAGACCACTTACAGTATGTAAGCTCTGTCAGTGAAGCAAACTATACCAAAGTGGGTCATCAGTATGCTTCAACCTCCAAATCTGCTCACAAGAATAGAGCAAAACCTTTTCCTCTTTGCCCTCACTGTGGGTTTAATGATCATCATCAGGATGATTGTCTCATGAACACATGCTGTGATATATGCGGTAATCCAACTCATGAGACATCCCAACATGACAGTGTCATTCATGCAAAGATAAGTGTAAAACAACCCAAAGTTACTGAGTCTTCCTCAGTCTCCAAATGCAAAACCTGTGGTAGCACAATGCACTCAACCACTGACCATGAGTCAATTGCCAAATTCAAACAGACCTTGAGACCCAAGCGCACTGGTACGTGGGTCACTAAGAGAAACTAATTCAGTTTACTACTTGTGCAGAGACACGCCAGGGAGCCTATTTGGCGTCTAGACAGTGGATGCTCAAGAAGCATGACTGGTGTGAAGGAGTATCTGCACAAGTATGTAAAGGAACTTGGACCCAAGGTAGTATTTGGTGATAACTCATCATGTCCCACTGAAGGTTATGGTTCAGTAAACTGCAATGGAATAGTTTTCTCTAGAATAGCTTATGTCAATGGTCTAAAATACAATCTCATCAATGTCAGTCAACTATGTGATGCTAAGTACATTGTGCAATTCAATGACAAACAAGGCACCATTTTAATGCCAACAAAGAAGTTGTTTTGATAGCTCCTAGAAGAGATGATGTTTATGTCTTAGACATGTCAACACTCTCTCAAGATGGAACATGTCTCTTTGCCAAAGCCACTGAAACTATCAATTGGCTATGGCACAAGAGACTCTCTCACTTAAATTTCAAAAATATCAACAACTTGGCAAAACAAAACAAGGTCCTTGGCTTACCATCACTAGTTTTTGCAAAAGACAAACCATGCTCTGCCTGTGAAAAGGGTAAACACCACAGAGCATCATTCAAAACCAAACAAAATTTCTCCATCAAGAGCTGCCTTCACCTCCTGCACATGGATCTCTTTGGACCAGTCAGTCCCAGATCTATCCAGCATGAGAAGTATACACTCGTCATTGTTGATGAGTTCTCAAGATACACTTGGGTATACTTTCTTTACAAAAAGAGTCAGGCAGCTGATACAATAATGTCATTCATCAAGAAGATTGAAAATCAGAATGACATTACTGTGAAACAAATCAGAATTGACAATGGTACTGAGTTCAGAAATCATGAGCTTGAGAGCTTCTGTGATGAAAAAGGAATTTCTCAAAATTTCTCATCTCCTTATACCCCTGAACAAAATGGGGTTGCTGAAAGGAAAAACAGAACTCTCATTGAGGCTGCAAGAACCATGTTAAATGGCTCAGCCCTCTTAAAGCATTTCTGGACTGAAGCTGTTAAAACAGCCTGTTACACTCAAAACAGGTCTATCATTGTCAAAAGACATAATAAAACCCCATATGAGATCTTCAAAGGTAGACTTCCTGACATCAGCTACTTTCATATGTTTGGATGTCCTGTGTTTATTCATAACCACAAGGATCATCTAGGAAATTTTGATGCTAAAGCTGATGATGGATATTTCCTAGGTTACTCACTGATCTCTAAAGCCTTCAGGGTGTTTAACACCAAAAGACAACAAGTTGAGGAAACCTTTCATGTCACCTTTGATGAAAGTTCAGAAAGCATCAGGTTCAACAACACCTCAGTGGAGGAAATAGGAATTGATGACTCATCAAGATATCCTCCTGATGAATTCAACACTGAAATCAATTCTTCATATCAGGCTGATGCTATCATCTCATATTATGTCTTACCTCACAATCTTCCTCAACCTACCATCAGTGAATTCATTGATAATCAATCAGTCCCTACTGGGATAGGTAATACTTAACCAAATGTTCAAGAACCTGTGATTCAAGAACCTCAACCAGAACAAAGCATCTCAACAGATGATCTTATTGATTCTGTGACTCCTGCACCTGAACTCACTCCAGTATTTCCAGTGACCTCTTCAAGCTCAGATCCTAGACCACAAAGTAAATGGTCAAAAACTCAGGACATTGAGCTTGCTAACATGATTGGTGAACCCACTGAAGGCATGCTTACTAGAAGCATGGCTGCTAAGTTAACTGCAGCTTCAGCCAATGAATGCCTATATGCTGATTTTCTCTCAGATATAGAACCCAAAAGTGTCACTGAGGCTCTAAAGCATCCAAGCTGGGTTCAGGCTATGCAAGAAGAACTGCAACAGTTTGATAAAAACAAGGTCATGACCTTGATCAAATGTCCTCAGGATGTTGTTGTCATAGGAATGAAGTGGGTTTTCAGAAACAAAACTGATGAAAACGGCACTGTCATTAAAAACAAAGCCAGACTGGTAGCCAAAGGTTACAGTCAACAAGAAGGCATTGACTATGATGAGACATTTGCTCCTGTTGCAAGAATGGAAGCCATCAGGATCTTCCTTGCATATGCAACATACATGAACTTCAGGGTCTACCAAATGGATGTTAAAAGTGCATTCCTAAATGGTGATCTCAAGGAAGATGTGTATGTTCAGCAACCTCCTGGCTTTGAGAGTAGTGAATTCCCTGACTATGTCTGTAAGCTTGACAAAGCCCTTTATGGACTTAAACAAGCTCCCAGGGCATGGTATGAAACTCTCTCAGCCTTCCTGATTCAAAACAAGTTTGTCCGAGGAAAGATAGACAACACACTGTTTGTCTATAGAACTAAACAAGATGTGATACTGGTCCAAGTGTATGTTGATGACATCATCTTTGACTCAACAAACTGCACTCTTTGCAAACAGTTTGAAAAACTGATGACAAAGAAGTTTGAAATGAGCATGATGGGTGAACTCACATACTTCCTTGGACTGCAAAGCAAGCAAACTGATAAAGGTATATCCATCAGTCAAGAGAAATACACCAGAAATCTCTTGAAGAAATATGAGATATCTGACTGTGCCTCAGTGAAGACTCCAATGGTCCCTCCTAACAACCTTGGACCTGATCTCACTGGCAAATCAGTCAATCAAACTCATTTCAGGGGGATTGTAGTTTCACTGATGTACCTAACTGCTTCTAGACCAGACATCCAATTCTCAGTCTGTCAAATAGCAAGATATCAGTCTAATCCCAAAGAATCCCATCTCACTACAGCCAAGAGAATTCTCAGATACCTGAAGGGAACTCCAAGCCTTGGACTTTATTATCCAAAGTGCTCAGGGTTTGACCTCAAAGGGTATTCTGACTCTGATTATGCTGGCTGCAACATGGACAGAAAAAGTACCTCAGAGTCCTGTCAATTTCTTGGAGGAAAGCTGGTTTGTTGGAGTGCTAAAAAGCAACAATCAGTGGCTATGTCTTCAGCTGAAGCTGAGTATGTAGCTGCAGCAGGATGTTGTGCCAATGTACTATGGATGAAAAGTCAACTCAGTGACTATGACATCCATTACAAAATGGTACCCATCTTCTGTGATAACACCAATGCTATTGCTATCTCCAACAATCCTGTCCTCCACCAAAGAACCAAACACATTGATATCAGATATCACTTCATCAGGGATCACATAATGAAAGGAGATATAGAACTTCATTTCATCCCTACTGAATATCAACTTGCTGATATCTTCACCAAACCCTTAGATGAACCTACCTTCAGGAGACTGAAAGCTGAATTAGGAATGCTTGACATTGAAAGTCAGCAAACTGAAAATCAATCCTAATCTCAGTAAGTCTTCTCTGAAATGGTCCATCCTCCCTGAACACCCAAAATCATTTTCTCACTGAATAAGTAAAACTCATTCAGGGTCCCTGACATTTGACAAAGAGCATTCAATGAGTAACTAAATGCTCTAAGTATCAGTTACTTAAATGTCCTAGGTCGGTAACCATACCAATTTAAATAAAGAAATATATGTCTCTTTGTCTTACTGTCATCCCACTTGGCATTAAATGCCTTTCCTCACATAAAATATCCTAAGGATATTTTAACTCTGCAAATTGCACTTTTACTGTACACTGCAATTGTTTCCTTGAAAAACGGGATTTTACTACGAGTAGTGGAGGGTGGCATTAAATGTGGAAATTCAAAACGTTTTCAAAAACTGACTTTACAAATCCACAAGTATGCACAAACTACCCCTCTCAACACTCTATAAATACCCCTCACAAAATCCTCATAACTCACACAAAAGATTTCTGCTAACAAAACTCTGTCAAAATTTATTTTCAAACCCAGAAATCTTTGTGTTCCTCAAACCTTTTCTGAAAAACCTTCTCTGT
This sequence comes from Chrysanthemum seticuspe, assembly GCA_019973895.1. Taxonomy (NCBI): domain Eukaryota; kingdom Viridiplantae; phylum Streptophyta; class Magnoliopsida; order Asterales; family Asteraceae; genus Chrysanthemum; species Chrysanthemum seticuspe. The sequence goes on along the minus strand of BPTQ01000001.1, from coordinate 212,609,434 downwards.
AAACATTTACAAAAGTTTTTCATCACAAACTTGAGAGATTTAAAACACTTTTGATTGTTCTTGTCAAGATATTTTTTCAAAACCCTAAAACCTTTTAAAATGGAAATGGCAAGAACTCAATCTCTTCAGTTTGCACCATAGTGGGTAGGGGATCTTAGTAACGTTGAATTTAAAACCAATAATGTCATAGGCAATTTTGAATACCCACAAAATGTCCCAGCCTATAAAGACATTATCAAATTTTTGTTTAACTGCCCACTGAAAACGGCCTTTGTTCAGTGTCCCTCAATTGTATACCAAAACCTCTTCAGGGAGTTTTGGGCAACAGCAGTGGCCTATGACCCGAAACCCGCTACTAATGAGACTGACCTACGACCACTCAGGGAGTATCTCATTAAGTTCAGTCTTTTTGATGGGAAACAGTCAGTCATCCTGGATTACAAAACTTTTTCCACCTCATCAGGGTTAGACTACAACAAGGGAGTTTATGTCGCCCATCCTGAACCCTCTACAGTGAAGGATGGGTTAAAACAAATAGTTTTGGATCCAAAATTTTTGGACAAGACCCCTGTCACCAAAAACTCCTTTCCCACGGCTTGGAAGATCCTGTTCACATTCGTGATTCAGGTTCTCGATGGGAACCGCTCATCAACTGAACAAGTTAACTCTATTCAGTTGATGATGGCATACTGATTGATGAATGGGGTCAATGTCGACATTGGGGAGATCATTTACAGTGATCTCGTAACCAAGATACAAAGCAAAACTAGGGCAAAATATGTTTCATATCCTAGGTTTGTCTCATGTACTTTGCAAGTGTTACTGGGTTGCAATTACCCTCAGGAAGAAAAATTTGGTGCTTTACCTGGTATCCTGAGTAAATCTAATTTTCAAAAAGACCCATCCCAAGTCACTGAAATTGAATTGACGGCCCATATGATTGCTGTAAACAATCAGAGGGAATCAGTGTCTCCAGACCCTGCTCCTAAAAAGAGGAAGGGGAAGTCTCAGACTGGGACTAAGACTAAACCCAAGTCTCAGGGCCCTGAGGCTTCAGGAACACAGCCTAAAAGGCACAAAAGGCCCGAGACTGAAAAGACACCCATTGGTGACCAGGAAACATCCACCCCCGTGACAACGAAGGATACTGATACATCACAGTCAGTGCCCTTGGTCACAACTACTACTCCCCAAGATCCAGAGGGAAACAAACAACCCGCTGGTAGGGGAGTGCCTTCCACAACGCCCAAGGATGACATTAGCAAATCAAAGCCTTTGTCTAAGGGCACACTGAATGATCCCAAAGACTCAGAGGGAACCAAACAACCCGCTGATAGGGATATCACTTTCACTGACTCTGCTAAAGGCACTGGGAAAAACCCATCAGTGTCTCAGGGGTCTCAGGGGGACAAAGACTCGGAGGGAAAGGAACAACCCGCCGATACGGAACCCACAACCAATCCTGACTCGAGAGAAGGCACTGGGAAACACCCACCAGTGTCTGAGGGGTCAACGGGGGACAAAGACTCAGAGGGAAATATACCACCCGCTGATATGGAACCCATCACCAACCCCTTGTTGACTGTTGCTGATGTTACTGGGATACTCTTTTTCGATGATGAACCTGCTGAAAGTGAAGATGTAATTTTATCAGCAGGGGAAGAAGTGGACGCTGAGGTTCAATCTGAACAAGAACCTCAGCCTGATCCACAGGAGCATACTGAGTCACCATTTCAACCTGAAGACAATGACTCGGACTCCTCATCATCCAGCTCTGGTGAATTTAGCCACTTTGATAACATTCTTCCAATCACTGAACAGCAGCTAGTCATGTGGATCACCAAAGCCTCAAGAAAGATATACTCTGGGATCACTAACCAAATGTGGGATCAACACACTAAGGCTGATGCCAGTTATGCTGATCTTAAATCCGATGTGCTCACCTTCAATGAAAACACTCATGAACACAGGGATCTCATGTATCAACATCTTCATAGACTGGATGAAAACCTGGTTAAGTTTCTAAAGCATATTCAGACTTGTGGTGTTACAATTGATGAAATCAAGGATGCTGTCAAAGAAGACCCATCACTCAACTCTAAAGTGCTGGAGGCTACTGAGGCTTACTTGAAATACTCCTCAGACCTCACTGAACTTATCACTATGCTAAAAGCTGCCAATGTTCAGGGTCTTTAGTCATCAGTTCAGTCTCTTCAGGAAACACTGGGCTCTTTGGATGCTCAGGTGACCAATTTAGCTAAGGCTTCCTCATCAATGGCTTGGAATCTTGGGCCACGTATGACTGCCTTGGAACTTTCTCAAGCTAATCTGGAAACAAAGGTCACTGGTCTTCAAAAGGATACATCTGACATCAAGGCTATGGTCACTGAAATCTACCAAGCCTTCAAAGGTCAAGCCACCCAAACTCCCCCAGTGTCTGAGCCAACTATTGCTCTTACTCACGTTGCCGCAACAGTTGAGGGGGAGAAGACTACTGAAGAGACTTCCTCTCACACTGAGGGGGAGCCAACACCACCAGTATCTGAAGCACCAATATCATCATCACCACCAGTTTTAGCAATCCCAATTTCATCAATCTCACCCTTATCATCAACAACAACAATGGCTATGACAGTTACTCCCATCACAACAACAACACCACCACTGGTAGTATCATCATCTTCCTCAGGCCAGGACAAAGGAAAAGGCATAATGAAAACTCCTGAGCCTGAGAAGATTCCCTACAAGATCGGCGACACTGAATACCTGCTCACACCACAACAGCTAAGTGCCTATCTTGCAAAAGAAGAAAGGAAACAGAAACTAGCTGAGGAGGAAAGGAAGAGCAAGGAAACCCTGATAAAAGTTGTCGCTGAAGAAGCTGAGAACATGGGAATTGATCCAAAGAAGCTTCAAAAGGGTCAGGAAGGACAAAAGTTTAAGGATGCTCAGGCAGCCAAGATGGCTGAAATGAAAAAATAGTTGGAAGAAAAGAACAAGAAAACTGCAACCATCAGGCAAGCAAGAATTGATCACTACAATGGTCAATGACTAACAGAAGACTGCCTGAGAAGATCACTGATGTCAAAATCATCCCCAAGTCTAAACCACTAGCAATGAATGTCTACAGGGGGGATGATAAAAGATACTTCGAGGTTCATGATCCCCTAAAATTCACTGACTTTGGGATCACTGAACTCGATGAACTTGGTCCATTCATTGAAAAGAAACAGAATGTGGTGGTTACGGAGCTGATGAAGATGCTCAGTAAAAGGTATGAAAGATTGAGGGATGCACCAGCTCAACTGGGGATTCAGCCTGCCTTAACTGCACCACAAGGATCTTAACCTCAGTCTTCACAGGGCAAAAGAAAGAGGGTTGAGTTCCAGCCTGAGATCAAAGTGCCTGGACTAGAATGCAACAGGGAGCTGCCAGAAGGTGTAAAGTTCGTGAATTTTCTGGTGATTGAAAAGCCTGAAAGAGGGCTATTTTTTACTGATGTCTATGGAAACCTAGCTTTCCAAAGATGGAGTTATATTGATCTTGCAAGGGTAGGAACCATGGCAGGTTACATACCAGTGGCCTCTCAAATCAACACCCCTGAAAATGTCAGGTTCTGCAAAGACTTGAATAAGAAGTTAAGAGAACACCCTGACAAAGAAGCACTCCTCAAGAAGAAGCCTAAACTTGAAGCACTGGGAATTCATCTGGACTGACATCATTTTGTTTATCTTATGTACTAGTGATAGGAACCATGTAATGTGATCAATAAAAGATGCATGCTTTGTTAAAATACTCAGTGTTCCTTATTGTATTCATTAGTACATCCAGTGTAAGAAGAAGCCCATTGCTCACTTACACTGATCAAACACTTAGGCTATTTGTATATCCAAATAGGGGGATACTGTTGGGTTCAGTAAATACCCAAACCCCTTAATCTAGGATTTGAATAGAAAATATCCCAAGTGTTTAGTCTTTTTAAACAACAACAGGTCACTGAGCGCATAGTCTCTCAGTGAGCCATCTTCAGGATACTCAGTACGAGGCAACAAGGAAGTCTCTCCACTCAGCAAGGCAGAACTTATAGGGTGAAGACTGAGTCAAGAAGAAAATGGTGGATTCAGTGAGTGATGACAATAACTCACTAAATCCCTAAGACTCCTCTCCAACTACTTACACTGAAGACAAACTGAAGTAGAAGACTGAAGGATATGAAGACTGAAGAATGAGCGGGAAAGGCGGGATAAGTTTGAATCAGATAAGATGAAGTCCTTATCAACCAAAATCAACTTTCCCTGAATGGCAAAAGATCAGGCTCATTGTCATCACTGACCTTAGGAAAGCCGTTTTGTCTCTTACCCAATATAGTCTTTGTAAACAGAGAAAAAATACATCAGTATTTTATCTTCTGTAAGTTGTCAGTTTGTCACCTAGGAAAGAGTTAAAACTCATACATGTATAAATAGCATAAGAGATGGAGTGATAGATTAAGCTTGTGAATTGTAAAAACACACATACACGCAAGCCATCTTTCACTCCTCCAAATACAACTTAATCCCTGAGATAGCTCAGTGGGTACTTGTAGTTGTGCTCAGACTTAGCCTGAGCTTAGAGAGGAGTTACCAAACTTTGTCATTTCAATCCCAAGTACTGTTCCGCAAGTACTTGGGTAACGTATTTTTTTTGATTCATTTCTAATAAAGAATATGATGTTGAAAATTACTTAGTGTGTTTTACTTACGTTAATTTCAGTCATTGTTCACTATTAGTTTGTTTTATAATCTTAAACTGTTTTATACGACAGTGAATAGGGAACAACAATTAGTAATATCAAATGCCTTCTCTTAGTGTTGAAACAGTTCCTTTTGCATTAAACTGAAATGGTTTTTTCCATTTGTTCAAGAGGGTCCTCTGTGATGGTCTTCTCATTCTTACACCTCTTCTCAAAACAAGTTCTTGTGCAGGTTGTTCCATTTGTGAATGTTGTTCCTTTTCCATTTGTGCAGGTGCTTCCATGGGCACAGAATCATCATTTGCAGGTTCTTCTTCCATGAGCACACAATCATCATTTGCAGGTTCTTGTACAGGTTCTTCAGGTGCATTAGTAGGTTCTTGAACAATAGATTCCTAACAACATTGCATGATACATAAATTAATTGTATGCTACACTTATAAACTATAAAATAATTTTAAAGAAAGCATGTAATTACCTCATTTTGTCCACTACCACTATCACTAGCACCTGCATCCATTCTCATCCTCTTTAGTGCACTTGCTGCACTCTCAAAACCACACTGACCACCTTTTTTTCCTTTTATTTCTTACTTCCTTTGGTGGTGGATCAACTGTTTCATTTGTGCATCTTTTTTTTATTATGCCCTCTCTGATAACAGTTGCTACAAGTCATAGTTCTTCCTGACCTGGATACCCTTTGAGAGTTGGATTCATTTAATTCACTTGGATGCTTTTGCCTTTATCTTTAGGTTTGCATGGCATTTTTCTCTTCTTAGGAGGCATTGGAGGTGCGTGTCCAGTTTTATCCCACATTGTGTGTCCACCAACAGTTTTAATGAAAGAACTATAGCACTTTACCCATGCACTTTTACCATACCAGTCAGAAACACCATTAGCAGGATCCTTCGGCAACATTGCATAGGCTGCTACAGCATGGACACAAGGGATACCTATCAAATCCCACTGTCTACATGTACATTTGTGAGTTTCCAAGTTTACACCATACCCTTCATTTAGCTTCTTAACCTCAAACTCTCTATAACCACTCCCAAAACCTAAGAAAGTCTTTCAATTTCTCAAGTTCTTTTCTAACAGATGGGGTTATGACATCAGTTAATTCCCTAGCTTTATCAGACATTATTACTAACCTTTGCATCAAATAAATCCTAATATCTTCAAGCATGGTAATAATAGGGTTACCCCTTTGATTTACTATTGCAGCATGGTAGCTTTCACAAATTCCATTCCCAAATGCCCCACAACTCCTATCCATTTGAAAGAAAGCTCTTCTCCATGTATTTGGGTCGCTTTCTACCAACCATTTATGAGCCTGCTCATTAAGGTTGTTAAGTAGTCTCATCTTCTCATCGAACACATGTTTCAAAGTAGCTGAAGCTGCCCCCCAAAATAGATTTTTGAAGTGAAGTCCTGGCCAACTTTTCTTCAAGTTTGCATAGATGTGTTTGGCACACTGTCTATGTTCTGCCAATGGTAACCATTCCCTTACGGCATCTTTAAGACCCTGTCCAAAATAAAACAACAAGCTGACATGTTAGATAATTATCTATCTAGTACAGATTTTAACAAGCTGATAAGTTAGCTAATACCTTGTGTCCATCTGACAATATAGTCAAATTATCTCCTCTATTAAGATCCAGGTCATCACTAAGAGATACAAGGAACCATAACCAGTTGTCTTTATTTTCCACATTTACAACAGCCCATGCAATCGGGTACAACTGGTTATTGGCGTCTCTGCCCATAACTATCAATAACTCTCCCTTGATTGACCCTTTTAAGAAACACCCATCCACACCAATTACTTTTCTGGAACCCTTCTTCCAGCCATCTTTTAAGGCTGCATTAACATGAATATACATGTAGGATCATACTTTTATGTTGTTTGATGATTCGGGTGGCCTAGGATGGTGATAAATCAAGTATGCCATGTTTAGAGAGTGAAAGAGATGAGAGGGTGTTCTTAGAGAGAGAAAGTAAAAACAAAAAATGAAATGTTAGATTAGAAGCACCACCTCTTCCAAGGATGGAAGAGGTATTTATAGTTACAACTAAACGTGTTCCTGTCGAACTTTGGATCAGGCATACAGTGGGTAAAGACCCGTCCTTCCTCCACGGTGTTACTCTAAACTAATACCGATATGTCTACGAGCTAACATATGCTAGACAATAGTTGGGGTGACCGACACTTCACTATGGATTTTATAAATCCTAACAATCTCCCCCTAAGGGAGGTCACCCCATGATTTACATTTTGAATCCTAGCATTCTATTTTGTCTTTAGTCTTGAGCTCGTAGACTTCAATTCTTCACTTTCGCAATCTTTGTGCTTTAGCAGTGATTCTTCAAAGTTCACAAACTTTGTACTTTCAGTGGAGGTCTTTGAACTGATCCACATCTTGATGATCTTCGAGCTTTCTTTGAGATCATCAGCCACAGTAAATCTCTGGATCACCCTTTATTGTGTTGCCTTCATGTGATGTTGTGACTTTTGGACTGACATGCTCATACTTTATGGATCATGACATCTTTTCGTCAGAGTAGCGGAAGCATCATTGTATGTCTTTGATAGTCATGATTTTCTTCAATTAAGTGTGAATGCTGTGAGCATGCGGTTGTGAATTGACTTCTCAATATCGATCAGCTGAAACCGTCCAATGTTCCTGCGAACAACAGTTAGCACTAAAACAAACAAAGTGTCTTTGTTCACTTTCGATGAATATAGTTGCAAGAACCACGGTTCCCCGTTGATCAGTATAAATACTGCCTGTGATCAGGTAGAAATCCGAAGAATCTCGTTGACAGGGTTTCAGAGCTGTAGATGTTCTCAAACAGAGCGTCTCAAAGCAGACAACATGGAGTGAGTGAACCAACAAATTGAGATTTACTGATTGATAAAAAATTATTTGAAAACAATCGCATATTGCTTAAGAGAAAGAATTTTGCAATACGACGAAGGTTTAGAAGAAGAAATCAATTTTCAATCATAAATACTTTTGTTGAATTTGAAACATGAATACATATTCGATGTGCTAGAGAAAAGAAGAATTGCACATCGAACGATTTTTCAAAAGTATTCGTCAATTCATTTCCTGGACCAAGGTTGATTCAAGAATGAATTGCCCCAGTGTTTCTGTCCAGTTGTAACAAGTTTAATCTTTTGAAAAGATCTCACATATCACCCACCAAGAGCTTGTTTGATGTTGGCTCTAGAAGGATTTCCATCTTCATTGTGAATATTTTACATATCACTCGGATGTTCTGGCAATATCACAAGGATAATGCGTAGGACTATAATATATTCTTACTTTCCACATTGTGTGAAACAGCAAGTCTTCATTAATTTTGTGTCCTAATGAGATTTTGTGGATGATCTCTTGGCTCTAGACTCAATTGTGCACATTTGGTTTCCTATATCGGAGACTAGGGAGAGGGTCTCCTTCTTCAATATCAACAATCTCTAAGAGAAAGTCGATAGATTATGTAGGTTCCCCGTAAGAATGAAACAAGTCCTTTTAAGAGGAACTTGAGTAGCTTGGGAAGTTTAGTGCAGTGCGTCACTGGGTCCATGACGTCTTGTATTGAATAACAGCGTTACCTTAGTAACCACTAGTAGCATATGTATTGAACCCGGTTGCTGCCCTAAGGTTGAATTATTGGAGGGCTATTTCTTTTAACCCTTTTCACATGCATTTCTTTTACATTCTTCAACCCCTTCAGTGCTTACCAAGATTTCATTACTAGAACCTTGTTGGGTTTGTTCCAGTACTAGCGCTGTCTCAGTCGGCACTCTTCCCATATTCTCATTTTTCTCCTTTTTTCAATATACATAAGGACTCTACACTATCTAGTGGATTGTCCCTGGGTAGATCCCTCCGGCTCTGGCTGGATCATGGGAACTAATACCTAACCAAACTATCCTTATAACTCCAATGCATAAAGTAAATTGGTCTATCTTTTGGTATAGTTCTTTCCTCCTTGAAACTAATTGAAAAATCATTAGGAAAACCAATCAAGGTACTTGTGATATAATATCAAAGCATTTTGTACCTTAATTGTTTTGATCATTTTTAAATGCTCCCCCTCAACATGTGCATATGATTTAGAAATTGTTTAGCACATGGAGGCAAGAGGACTTTGAAACCTTTTCTTGTTCACAATTTCCATAGAAAAAGCCTTTTGATTTTTTTTGGTAAATGCTCTCCCTCAATATGTGCGTTGGTTGTTTGAAATCATTTAACACATAGAGGAAGGAGGTCTTTGAAGTACATCCACGATCACACTTGCCATAAAGAAAACCATTAGAAAATCAATCAAGGCTCTTATGATGAAACATAGAAACCTTTGTACCTTGATAGTTTATTTTCTTTTGAAATGCTCCCCCTCAATATGTGCATCAATTAATGAAAGCGTTTAGCACATATGTGAGAGCAGCCTGCACATTTGAATCAAAACGATCACCTTTAATCAGATTTCATATATTAAATAAAAAATTCTCCCCCGATCAAAAATTTCAAACCCTTTGAGATTTTGGATCTCAAGTGATTTAATTAGGTTTAAAAAACATGGAAGAAAATGTGGCCTTCTTTAAATACTCTTCTGGTTTTTGGATAAATGCTCCTCCTCAATCATGTGCATCATGTATATGAAATCGTTTGGCACATGAAGGCAGGAGTGCTTTTGAAACAATCATCATTTAAACATATTTGAGATTTAAATCACAATCTTTCCCCCGATAAAAAATTTCAAACCATTTGAGATTTGTGATCCCAATTGACTTAAATCATTTTAGAATTTTTGGGGAAAGACGTGGCCTGATTTAATTTTAAAAATAAATGATAACGATCAATTTAAGACATTAAAGATTGTTAGTGTCAGGTATGATAATTTTAAGAGATTTTTAGGTAAAAGAAAAAATTTCACAATCAAACAAGAACAGAAAAAATTTCATTTTGAAAGATCTTTGAGTTTTAAAGAAAATCATATCATGACATAACATTAAATCTTTAGATCACCACTTTATTTCGTACAAACAGACTTGTTAGATGAAATATCGATTGAAAATATTTAATTTGAAATCACTTAAAATTTGTCAAAATAAAGTGCGGTTGATTTTCAAAACTGAAGGATCGTAAATATATGTTGTTTGATGATTCGGGTGGTCTAGGACAATGATTAAACAAGAAAGCCATTTTAGATAGATGAAGAGAGTTGAGAGGAGGTTCCTTGAAGAGAGTTGCTTTACAAATGTAAGGTTAGATTCAAAGAAGCCACACCCCTTCCATGGATGGAAGGGGTATTTATACTTACAAACAATACGTCCTCCTATCAGACTGTGGATCAGGCATACAGTGGGTAAAGACCCGTCCTTCCACCACGGTATTACACTAAACTATTCTACGCTACTGACTAACTAATTAACGACATAATAACGTAAATAATTACAAGTCTACGAGCTAACTTATGCTAGATAGTATTTGGGGTGACCGACTCTTCACTATGGAATTTTCTAATTCCTAACAATCTCCCCCTAAGGGAGGTCACCCCATGTTTTACATTTCGAATCCTAGCATTCTATTCTTGACTTTGTTCTTGAGCTCGTAGACTTGAATTCTTCACTTTCGCAATATTTGTGCTTTAGCAGTGATTCTTCAAAGTTCGATTTCTTTGTACTTTAAGTGGAGGTTTTTGATCTGATCCACATCTTGATGATTTTTGAGCTTTCTTTGAGATCATCAGCCATAGTAAATCTCTGGATCACCCTTTATTGTGTTGCCATCATGTGAAGTTGTGACTTTTGGACCGACATGCTCACACTTTTGAATCATGACATCTTTCCATCAGAGTAGCGGAAGCCTTACTGGTTCATGATATTTCCAGCAGTGAAGCAGAAGCATAGTATGAAATATCAGAGCCAGGTTATGTAGATATGCACCAGTCATGATTTCTTCAAATTAAGTGTGGATGCTGTGAGCATGCGGCTTTGGATTGACTCCTCAATTATGATCAGCTGCAACCGTCCAAGTGTACCTGCAAACAACAGTTAGCAATAAAACATACGAACGTGTCTTTGATCACTTTCGTTGAATTGAGGTACACGGCCCACGGTTCCCCGTTGATCAGTACAAGTACTGCCTGTGATCAGGTAGGATTCTTAAGAATCTCCTTGACAGGGTTTCGCAGCTGCTCTAGCCATTCTCAAACCGGAACGTCTCAAAGAAGACAACACGGAGTGAGTGAACCAGCAAATTGAGATTCACTGATTGATGAAAATGATTTGAAAACAATCGTGTATTGCTTGAAGAAAGTGTTTTGCAATACGACGAAGGTTTTATGAGAAAGATCAATTTTCAATCAAAATACTTTTTGTATTAGAGAACGAGTACACATTCGACGTGCTAGCGAAAAGAAGAGATTCGCACATCGAACGGTTTTTCTAAAAGTATTTTTCAATCAGAGATACTTTTTGAATTTGAAATGAATACACATTCGACGTGCTAGAGAAAAGAAGGTTTGCACACCGAACGGTTTTTCCAAAAGTATTCGTCAATTCCATTCCTGGACCAAGGTTGATTCAAGATTGAATCTCCCCATCGTTTCTATCCAGTTGTCACAAGCTTGATCTTTAGAAAAGATCTCACATGTCACCCACCAAGAGCTTGTTTGATGTTGGCTCTAGAAGGATTTCCATCTTCATCGTGAATACTTACATATCACTCGGATGTTCTGGCAATATCACAAGGATAATGCGTAGGACTCTTAATATATACTTACTTTCCACATTGTGTGAAACAACAAGTCTTTAAGAATTTAGTGTCCTAATGAGATATTGTGGATGATCTCTTGGCTCTAGACTCAATCGTGCACATTTGGTTCCTATGCCGGAGACTAGGGAGAGGGTCTCCTTCTTCAATATCAACAATCTCTAAGAGAAAGTCGATAGATTATGTCGGTTCCCCGTGAGAATGAAACAAGCCCTTTTAAGAGGAACTTGAGTAGCTTGGGAAGTTTTAGTGCAGTGCGTCACTGGGTCCATGACGTCTTGTCTTCAATACTAGTGTTACCTTAGTAACCACCAGTAGCATATTGATAACGCTACACGCGTCGTTCGGGGTCAAGGAAACTTCCTTTTCTTCGAGCAAGTTTTATAACACCCTAGGCAGTGAACCTAATCGTTGTAGTGTAGTAATTAGGGTAAGCCACGGGTATTGATATCGTTCTCTAGGGGAATAGGAATGCTAGTAAGGAGTTACTACGCTAAGGTTAAGGTTGAGGAAGATTATTTTTTATCTTTTTATGTTTTATGAAAGGGAAAGGTACGAATCTCGGGTATTGGATTTGGGGGGGTTGGTATTTCTACCGATTACTCTACTAATATCTAATTATCTAAACTAAGGTTGTGGGAGTCTATGTCTAATTAATGTGTGCTCGTATGATAGTTTAAAGATGTGTTTACTTAGGTTGTACTACTCCATAATTATCTCCTATTGATGGTTGAGTTGTCACGTCTTATTCTTAGTTGCGTTGTGTGTCTAAAGTTGTAGGGTATGCGTTTCTCCCTAACTCTTTGAACTTACCAAAGGGTCTCTTCTACAAACCCACTAGGGATGATAAACTCCTACTCTAAGGCGCTCTTTGGATGGTTTAGCCTACAACTACTCAGGTAATTATATTCTAAGGTTCACAAAGATGAATCAAGCATTAAGTACACAACGAATGACCTATCGCATTACTAGATCATTAATCAACTAAGATAAGAAACAACCAATCAATATTCAATAATTAAGTTTCATACTTTCTAAGCAAACACACAAATAAATTAGCCGGACATGGAAAACATGCAAGCATACACACAAATAATCAAAGACATAACTGAATTAATGAAGTAAAGACTTATCTTGATGTAAGATAGGGTTTAAAACCCTAAAATACTGTACAAGACACCTTAGGTTCGGTTTTAGGTTTTTACTCCAAAAGACTCTCCACAAAAGACTGAAAAATTCGGATTCTATATATAAGATTACATATGCGACGGCGTCACCTTATGTTTCGTGACGCCGTCGTGTCGCCGCCATTAGGGTTTCGTCTTGGCCACGTTAACCTTGCGACGGCGTCACCTTATGTACGTGACGCCGTCCTCTTCAGCTTCTGACGTCGTCTGGATTGCATCTAGGCCGTCTGAGTAGCGACGGCCTACTCTTTCACAACTAGACGTCGTCGCTTGAAAATACGAGTTTTGGGTTCTGGACCGTCACAATAATTTTGGGATGGCGTCGCCATTAGCACCTGACGCCGTCGCCTTCTACTTTCAGCAACTGTGAGTGTATCGATTTTGACTTTGGCCATTTTCTTCATATATTCGCGCCTTTTCGTCCAAATAAGTGCCATTCCAGCATTTTGCCTTCAAGAGACCTAAAAAGTGAAAAGGAACGATATTAAGCAATAACGGATACAAAAGTGATCAAATAAGGACTAAAACGACCCCTCAAAATGGTACCTTTTAAAACCTTATCAAATATCCCTACACTTGTTATTTGCTTGTCCTCAAGCAAATGTGCTTTTAGCCAATTAATTTATAAGTTAGGGGTCATGAAGCATTAATTCAAAATGGTCCACAACACATATAAGCCTCGCAAAAGTCATAACAAGCACGGAAATTACATACTAGCACCTCACATGAGGTGTTTGGATACTCACATCTCTCTCGGGTGTATATATGAAATATAACAAAATAGGAAATGGAAGATAAACACTCATTAACCGGTCCTAGTACATAGATTACCATAGGCTTGAGAATAGATCAAACCTCCATCGCTTTGGCGTAAGCACCTAGGAAAGACTATCAAAGAGGTCTTTTAAAGGGTTGTAATGTTAGGCTTACGGTAGGGAAATAAGGGTTTGGTGGGATAGGCTATTTAGTGGTGGCAAGTCAAAAATCTCTATGTTAAATGCATATGAAGAATGGCGTTGCTAAGCCAAGACTCGACACTCTAAACTCTAGATAACTGAAATAAATAAACATAAATTTAAAGATGGATGTAGGATGGTAGCCCGTATGTTTTTTTTTTTTTTTTTTTTTTTTTTTACACTCTATTTTTTTTTTCTTTTTCTCTTTTTTCTATTTTTTTTTTTCGATTTTTTTTTTTTTTTTTTTTCATACACTTTTACTCTACCATCCTCTACGATAACATCAAAATAATAGGGATTTATAGGCACATCCCTACACTTGAGTTTTTATTACTCTAACACTAATTTGACCCGATTTGAAAAGATCAAAACACTTGGGGTACATTATTACGCAAAAAGGGAATTTGAATTTTTAACGTTCCCTTCCCGTCATTTCATAAACTTTAACTTTTCCCATGAATCCTAATCGTCCCAAAACTGTATACAAAGGATATGACTCGACTTAGCAACTTATGCAAGCAACTAGATAATTGAACTAAGGGTTTAGGGTGATAACAAACATTTGCACTAAAAGTGAGTGCAAAAGGGGTAGGCTAAGGCGATTTGGGTGTATATTTGGGGGTGGGGTGTAAACAATGCTCTTCATTGATATTCCGGAAAAACTGAAACATCACGAGAACCGCGAAAAGGATAGGCTCTGAGGGGTTAACTAGGGGTATCGTGTACTAAAGATGAGTACAACGCAAAGGGTGTGGGGGAATTACTCAACCGATGTGGAAGAAGTAATTATATTACGGGTATCAAACAAGGGTTTATCCTAATGCCTCTTATCATTTAGTTATTCCTAACTACACAAGTGTAGCCTCACTTGCGATCTCGGAATGCATCACAAAACAAGTTCTAGAATCTAATATACTACCGGTTCACACTATAAGCATTGAAGATGAATGCTTTAATTCCTACTAATCTAAGGGCGATCCTCACATTTTTGGTGGAATTTGGGTGGTAAAGGGTTTTTGTGCTAGTCATGCAACTTCCTATCCATGAGACGCTTTTGTTAAGACTAATGGCCCACTCCTATATGTCATGAAAAATTTTAAATTTGGTGCCAAAATTACCCTAACCGACATTTCCTCATGGTTTATTACACAATCACAATTGGACAAAGCAAATAGTCAAGGATAAGCATAGTTTCAAAGTTCCCGTTTTATTTTCCCTCCCTACACTTAAACTGAACATTGTCCCCAATGTTCCCCGAAAGTATCAAAGTTATGATAATAGAAGGTAATTTAAAACGAAAGAAACTAATACTCCCCTGATTAGCTCGGTAGGATCCGTGTAAAGTGGTGGTTAAATCTTTTTCAAGAAGAATTATTGCGTGAAAAGCTCCTTCCAATCTTATGTAACTTCTTCTTGACAAACTAAACCTGCACACTTGAAGAAAACAAACGAAACCTTCGCGTAAAATCGGCGGTAATAATATATATAAGACTCGATTTAAACTAGGATATAATGCTTGTGGAATGGATGTTTACAGAATTTCTAAGAAAATTAAGACCTGGAAAATTCCAAAAATTTATAAGTAGCTCAGAAAATGAGAAAAAAGTAATCTGATGTTTTTACTCCTTCCTGACGCCGTCAGGTTGCAATCCTGACTCCGTCAGGTTATCCTGACAAAAACTGGTCTGCGATTTTCTGGAAAAAATTCTGGAAAATTTACATCTTTAGAATCTGGAAAAATTTCTGCAAAACATCCATTATGACTCGATACAAGCATTTGACTCGAACAAACAAACATAAATATCTTTTCGTTAATTGTTATTCTCATGTTTACGTTTCTTTTGAAAACGTGTGTAATCCTCCCTATACTTATCCCTTATGTAAAATACCTTTATATGCAATTACGACGAGGTTAAAAAAAAACAAAATAAAGCATTTTTACAAATTTAAACATGAGAATAGACAATCAATAAAAGATATATGACACACAAATAAAAATGAAAAAGGAAAAACACATGGGTTGCCTCCCAAGAAGCGCTTGTTTTTGTTCGAGTTACGAGCCTGACTCTACCCTTATTTAACGGATAAAGGGGAGGTTTTCCCTACACTTAAGTTTAAGTGCGGGTGATAGTAGCAATATACACCCTTAGGGTGGAAATCTGCTACGTGAGGAGAGGGTGATGGGTGATTTATGTGCTCAAAGGAGTGTGCTCTATTTATTATAACCTTACCTAATTCAATTGGTGTAGCGGGTGAATCAAATCTCTCTCCTAAAAATGGATCATCTTCTATCAACTTCAAAAGATTCTTAGTTAAGGATCCATCTTGACTTAATAAACCCGGTTTAAACCCATAATGTTTCTTGTTATCAACCATGAATGGGCGATATAAGTGTGTAAGGTCATGGGTTACTCCTATATTAGCTTCTACTCTACATGGCCTAGAATCTACCACCTTTATTAAGAAACTACCCGGACTATCTATTTTGATGGGTGGATTGGGGCCTAATTCAATTACAAGATTCACATCTAAAGACAGAAAATTGGGTAAGGTTTTTGGTTGAGGCTCCGGTTCATCAAAATTAGGAACTTCCCTAGGACTAAGAGAGAGATCATCACTACAAGCGTTCAAACCCACATCCACTACTTGTGGTCGGTCCAAAGGTTCTACCTTTATTGGGGTTCCTATAGTTTCTTCTACTACTTCCGGGTAAGTCATAGGCGGTGTGTGTTTCTCAAGTGATGGTAGGACTTGTGGGTTATCCGATGGGATTGGATTTTCTACTCTATCCTCCATCTTATCAAGATCACCTATGTATTCATTTTGTACTGTGGTAGCGCCTAACCATGACATGCACCATGGTACCTCAACTCTAATCATCTCCTTCCTAAACAACCTTTCCGACCGAAGTTTCCAAATTGAAAATAGGTCTAAAGATTCGTTTTTTGGGTCCCATGTTCCACTTCTAAATTGGGCGTGAATCTCAAAGGTTTCCCATGCAATTCGAACACCACGTCCCCAAATATCCCCAGCCGCTACATAGTCAAGTCTCCTTTGGGTTTCGTGGGCGATACGAGTGTAAAAGAATTGTAGTGGAAACAGTAAATCAATACCATGATAAAGGACTTTTTGTAATAAATATTTAATTCGAGTCCATGCCTCAGGAAAGGATTCATCATGATGTTGCTGGAACCTCAAGATCTCATTTTGGAGTGGAAAGGGTAGATTATGTAGTAGATTTCGTTGATTGGGTGAAAGTTTTGGCAGATTCGCGTTCTCCATAACGGCTAACGGAATAGTCAATGAAAATGGTTACGAACAAAGGTCACGAAGAAGGGGGATAGACTACGAGGAAGCTAAAAATGAGAAAAAATTTACTTGATAGGAATCAAGCAAAGAACCTAAACGAGGTGGACTACTAACTAGCTATTCTATTCCCCGGCAGCGGCGCCAAAAACTTGATAACGCTACACGCGTCGTTCGGGGTCAAGGAAACTTCCTTTTCTTCGAGCAAGTTTTATAACACCCTAGGCAGTGAACCTAATCGTTGTAGTGTAGTAATTAGGGTAAGCCACGGGTATTGATATCGTTCTCTAGGGGAATAGGAATGCTAGTAAGGAGTTACTACACTAAGGTTAAGGTTGAGGAAGATTATTTTTTATCTTTTTATGTTTTATGAAAGGGAAAGGTACGAATCTCGGGTATTGGATTTGGGGGGGTTGGTATTTCTACCGATTACTCTACTAATATCTAATTATCTAAACTAAGGTTGTGGGAGTCTATGTCTAATTAATGTGTGCTCGTATGATAGTTTAAAGATGTGTTTACTTAGGTTGTACTACTCCTTAATTATCTCCTATTGATGGTTGAGTTGTCATGTCTTATTCTTAGTTGCGTTGTGTGTCTAAAGTTGTAGGGTATGCGTTTCTCCCTAACTCTTTGAACTTACCAAAGGGTCTCGTCTACAAACCCACTAGGGATGATAAAATCCTACTCTAAGGCGCTCTTTGGATGGTTTAGCCTACAACTACTCAGGTAATTATATTCTAAGGTTCACAAAGATGAATCAAGCATTAAGTACACAATGAATGACCTATCGCATTACTAGATCATTAATCAACTAAGATAAGAAACAACCAATCAATATTCAATAATTAAGTTTCATACTTTCTAAGCAAACACACAAATAAATTAGCCGGACATGGAAAACATGCAAGCATACACACAAATAATCAAAGACATAATTGAATTAATGAAGTAAAGACTTATCTTGATGTAAGATAGGGTTTAAAACCCTAAAATACTGTACAAGACACCTTAGGTTCGGTTTTAGGTTTTTACTCCAAAAGACTCTCCACAAAAGACTGAAAAATTCGGATTCTATATATAAGATTACATATGCGACGGCGTCACCTTATGTTTCGTGACGCCGTCGTGTCGCCGCCATTAGGGTTTCGTCTTGGCCACGTTAACCTTGCGACGGCGTCACCTTATGTACGTGACGCCGTCCTCTTCAGCTTCTGACGTCGTCTGGATTGCATCTAGGCCGTCTGAGTAGCGACGGCCTACTCTTTCACAACTAGACGTCGTCGCTTGAAAATACGAGTTTTGGGTTCTGGACCGTCACAATAATTTTGGGACGGCGTCGCCATTAGCACCTGACGCCGTCGCCTTCTACTTTCAGCAACTGTGAGTGTCTCGATTTTGACTTTGGCCATTTTCTTCATATATTCGCGCCTTTTCGTCCAAATAAGTGCCATTCCAGCATTTTGCCTTCAAGAGACCTAAAAAGTGAAAAGGAACGATATTAAGCAATAACGGATACAAAAGTGATCAAATAAGGACTAAAACGACCCCTCAAAATGGTACCTTTTAAAACCTTATCACATATGTATTGAACTCGGTTACTGCCCTAAGGTTGAATTATTGGAGGGCAATTTCTTTTCACCCTTTTCACATTCATTTCTTTTTCATTCTTCAACCCCTTCAGTGCTTACCGAGTCTTCATTACTAGAACCTTGTTGGGTTTATTCCAGTTCTAGCTCTATCTCAGTCTGCACTCTTCCCATATATCACTTTTCTCCTTTTTTCATCATACCTAAAGACTCTACACTATCTAGTGGATTGTCCCTGGGTAGATCCCTCCGGTTCTGGCGGATCGTGGGAACAAATACCTAACCTAACCATCCTTATAACACCATGCATAAAGTAAATTGGTCGGTCTTTTGGTATTGTTCTTTCCTTCATGAAACCAATTGAAAAATCATTTGGAAAAACAATCAAGGTACTTGTGATACTAGATCAAAGCATTTTGTACCTTAATAGTTTTGACCATTTAGAAAACCTCCCCCTCAACATGTGCGTATGATTTAGAAATATTTTAGCACAAGGAGGCAAGAGGACTTTGAAATATTTTCTTTGATCACAATTTTCACACGAAAAAGCCATTTGATTTTCATGGTAAAATTCTCCCCCTCAATATGTGCATAGGATATTTGAAATCATTTTATCACATAGAGGCAAGAGTTCATTTGAAGCATATCCACGATCACAAAATCCATTAATAAAACCATTTGAAAACTCAATCAAGGTACTTTATAAATCTCTTTAAAAAGCTTTTGTACCTCGATAGTTATGCTCCCCCTCAATATGTGCTTCGAGATTCGAAAGCGTTTAGCACATATGAGAGAGCAGCCTGCACAATTAAATCAAAACGATCACCTTTTATCAAATTTTATTATTAAATCACAAATTCTCCCCCGATCAAAAATATTAAACCCTTTGAGATTTTGGATCCCAAGTGATTTAATTAGGTTTAGAAAACATGGGAGAAAATGTGGCCTTGTTTAAATACTCATCTGGTTTTTTGATAAATCCTCCTCCTCAACATGTGCATTGTGTATTTGAAATCGTTTGGCACATGGAGGCAGGAGTGCATTTGAAGGACTAAAACCAATTCCATTAAAACATATTTGAGATTTAAATCACGATCTCTACCCCGATCAGAAATTTCAAACCATTTGAGATTTGTGATCCCAAAAGATTTAAATCATTTAGAAAATTTTGGGGAAAGACGTGGCAAGATTTGATTTTGAAAAATGACAGATAAGGACCATTTTAAGACATTAAAGATTGTTAGTGTCAGGTATGATTGTTTTATGAGATCTTTAAGTAAAATAAAACAATTTCACAATCAAACAAGAACAGAAAAAAATTTCATTTTGAAAGACCTTGATTCAAAAGAAAATCATACCATGACATAACATTAAATCTTTAGATCACCACTTATAATCGTACAAAACGGAACTTTTGCGAAGAAATATCGTTTGAAAATATTTTATTTTAAATCATTCTCCCCATCAATCCATGACAGAAGTCAATAATTGAGTGACTTAGGTTTTGATAAAAAGAAGTCCGATGATTTTCAAAATTTAGTTCAATTTATTTTCAAAACAATACTTTTCCATTTTCAAAAACAATTTAATCAAATTATTCAAAATTGTTTAAAAATGGTATCCTGCACGAAGATGCGTTAGGTGGTTGAGAAGCTTCTGTTGTTGCTGTAGGGCTTGGAAGAAAAACCGTCTGCTGATGCAGTAAGACTTCTTACGTTGCATTTTTTTATGCCAACTGAGGTCCAATTAAGCTCCGTTTCTTCATTTTATGATGAAGAAAACCATCTGCTGATGCAGTGAGACCTCTTACGTTGCATTCATGCCAACTCTCCATATAAGTCCAATTAAGCTCCGTTTCTTCATTTGTCAACCCAAGATATAGTTACCCTTTCCTTTCGGCATCCAATCATCTTCAATTGTGGGATCCGGATCGGGAACATTCTTATATACCAATATACCTGCATACGTTAGTGAACACACATACAGATATATGGTGGTCGACATCACCCAAACAGCAATCGACTAATAAAAGTCAATTCAACATATCAATCAGATCATATATGGCATGGGAATAATGTGTTCATCAAACTCTAATCATCTAATGCTAACAATCTTATCCTAGGCACCTAGTCCTTCAACATAGGTTAACATCATTTTTAATTAAGTATATTAGGATAATTAAGAAAGCCCGTTAGATGATATAGATTTGAAAACATTATCCCCCTCAATCAATGACTCAATTTTTGAAAAGTTTAAAAGCGCTGAAGTCATTGATTGAGTTTACAATTTATTTCGAAAGCTCTGAATTAGATTGATTCTCAAGCAACTCATTTACCACCATTTTTTTTTGAAGGTTTTAAATTTTTCTATTTTGTTTTGCTGGTTTTATATTTTTGTATTTGGTTTTTAAAAAAATATATACAAGGATAGAGAAGATGATATAGTAAAAGAAGATGATGATACGAGTACCGAGATAAGGATATCGAGCAGCCCCGTTGTTGAAGATAGAAATTGTCATCTCTTAAACATTCACCACCAAAGCTTCCAAGGCTCTTGCATAGAAGAAAAAATTGAACCATCTGAAAGTGAGACTTTGGCAGCTTCCCCTCAAACTGAAAATCCTTTAGCCGAGCAGATTCAAAGCTTTCTTTCAAGCTTTCATTAGCCAGGTGCACCAAGAAGCACACCATTATCATTTATCCCGCTGCTCCATTATCATTATCATACCATCCAATAGAAGAACAACAACGTATCATCCCACTCATAAATAATCTTCTCAAATTTCTTTTCCACTGAAGTCTGAAGCAATCCATTCCAAAAAGGTGTCAAGAGAACAATTCCCCCAAGTAGTTGAATTGATGCAGTCAGTTTCTTTGTATAATGCTCAAGAACTCTCCCGAATACACATCATGAGGGGAATGAAAACACCTCCCCATGTTCACATTTTTCTTCCCGGATGATCATGTATGAAGCTCAAGAACCCGAAGTACACCAATACCCAAGAGCTCTCCCGAATACACATCATGAGGGGAATGAAAACACCTCCCCATGTTCACATTTTCTACCCTGATGATCGTGTATGAAGCTCAAGTATCCGAAGTATACCAATACCCAAGGAAGGAATAACTGATAACATTGAAGAAGCAGGCCAAGTCACTGATTATCTCTGCGGATGTCAACTCCGGAATAAGTGATTATATCTCTGAATCACTGATTAAGCCCTCAAGTGAGACAGCTGAGCGCCCCCAATGTACACAACTATCTCTCTCCTGATGATTGTGATAACAACGAGATCATCACGCACTTGTGTACCTCTTTTATCTTCAGAAACTTTCTATTACATCACTTCCCCACGTTGTTGGAATAATAACACTAAAAGCCTTGATGAGTAAAACCTTGAGTTTCTCTGCGGTCATGACATTTGTTTTCCCGGGATATCTTCAATCACTTAGAAGTATTAAGTTCATCAAGTTTACTCGCCATGAGTCAAACCTTGAGTTTCTTTGCAGTAATAACATTTGTCTTCCCGGGATATCTTCAATCACTTAGAAGAATTAAGTTCATCAAGTTTACTCGCTTTGTGTTTAGATGTGTGTCTCCTTTCCCCCTTGCTAGTTTTGACACTTCAGAATCAGCAACATTGTATAAGCCCAAATACTTGAAATCTTTATGAGAAGAACACTTGAACTCTTGTGAGAATCAACTTGCTGAAGACTCTCTCTGACTATTTTTATCAACCCTTATGTAGACAATTTGAAGTGACCACTGAAGAAGAAAACCCGATATACCATACTTGAAACTGAAGTCAACTTCCTCACATTTGTATCTTAAGCTTGCACATAATGATGGAAGAACGGTGTAGAGAATTTATGCTTCAAGAAAATCTCTAAGTACTCACTACCCAAACAAAGTATGAGACATTAACACCTCTTGCGATTATCCACACCGTCATATGCGTGTGACACTGAGTAAAACAAAGTAACTCCTAATAGTGATAGTTAACCAGGTCTTCAACCATCCACCTCGACTGCTGGTAACTAGATAAACCAAGTCTTCAACTCAAATTCTTAAGCCCGAGCAAGTTATCAAATAAGAACACGCCTTTGTGAAAGTCAACTTCAATCTCAAATAAGTGATAAATGATTAACTCCGAAGTAATCAACTTGTGTCAAATGTCGAATACGTGAAATAGTCAATAACAACGTCTCGAGGAGTCACTGCTAAAGAATATGAGCAAGTCTAATTGGGGATTGAATCTGACTTATAACACTCTCCCAATTAGTGCTCTCCCCTAAACCGACAATCTGTTTGATAGATGCCCAGATTAAGAAGAAGTCGTTAGATCGTTAAATGCAACTCGTCTTTAGTCTTCTAACATGTAGCAGAAAATGTAGAACAGACTGTAGACTCGACCTTCTTCAAGATTGTGCAGTTGGGGAATAGATAGTTAACATCTTCAACTCACACCAAAAAGCATCCCAATTAACTTACATCTTGAAAATCCCCTTAACTAAAATCCCTCCCAATCAAACAAGAACAGAAAGATGTTCATCAAGGAAATCAGCAATCAGGCCGCAACGAACATACAAGATGGTAACACCAAACTACCAATCACATCAAACAAGAACAGAGAGATTGTTCGGAATCATCATGTTGATGTATACTTGAAGCATTAACCGGAAGCACTTTGTCGATAAACTCATCAATCCGAGTGAAGATGTCTAGCAACGGCTCTTAGAAGAGAAAAACTCCATGTGAAGATGACCCGATAAGAAGAAGCTCGGTTCTTACATGAGTTTAGAGCCGTATGACCATTTATATTCTCAAATATCAATCAACAATGCAAAAAATTCACACTTCTTCTCCCCCTCAAGAATTGCATACGGAGATGCCATTATTGACTAAATAAGTGAAATCATCCAAAAGTATTCTATTCACACTTTTCCCCCGCAAAATTAGCACATGATGTCGCCATCTTCATTATAATCGAGCAAGTGGAATGAGAAAACAATCAGTGGTAGCCCGGTTCACTTGATGACTGAAGCGCATGGAAAAAAATATGAAGCATGTTGATGAGAATGGTCATAATAAGAAGATTTCTCTTCTTTGAAGATAAAGCGCACTGAAACGTACTCTTTTCTTTTCTTTAGAGTACGAGGCATGAAATGTTGTGTTCATACTTCATAAGAAGATTTCTCTTCTTTCGAAGATAATGCGCACTGAAACGTACACATTTCTTTTCTTTAGAGTACGAGGCTTGAACTGTAGTGTTCAAACGTCATAATGTTGAAGTACGAGGCCTGAACTGATGTGAACAGACGTCATAATATCTCTCTTTTCATCTACTCTTGGCAAACATGTAATCAACCCCATTATCATTCAGTAGGCTCTTTGTCGTGACAGCTGATGGAGAAAACCCAATATGATGAATTTTACCCTGAAGTAAACTACCTCGAACTCGTGACTTAAACTTGCACATATGTAACAAAGAGCGGTGCCGATTTCCATTAGCATCTCTAAGTACTCTCTATGTACTCTATACTCTTCAACCAACCAACCATCAAGTATAAGACGTACATTACCTCTTGAAAATCCACAATTGAATGTGACACTGAGCACTACAACGTAACTCCTTAAAGTGATAGTTATTTTGTGAAGTAAGAGCCCAATTCCCCCAAGTGGTAAGAGAAAAGGTAAAAGTCACCCAACAATAACTAGATTTCCAAGTCTTCATTTTTGATAATAAGCTCGAACAAGGATCTTGAAGAATCTTCATCCAACCATCCCCGATACCTTCAGATACTAAGTACACTCGCCCGTGATATTTCACTTCAACCTCAAATAAATAATACTCAATTAACGCCGTTGTCACATCTTCTGGTTAAAAGCTCAACTCTAGCCTCCTTTTATGTTTTAAGTGAACTCTGATAATGGTTTCATCCCGACCACGGTTAAAAGCACATAACCCCGTAAAACCATGTAATAACCAAGCTGCCATGACGAAAATCCAAACACACATCCAATTCATGAAGAACACCCTTTTATCCCTTCTTCAAAGTAGAAACCGTAGCACCGACATCATATAAGATCCCGAAATACACTTTCCTTTCTCCAGGATGGTTTTATCATTATGGGATTTTACAATTCTATGGTTTAAACCGAGAAATAGATTCTTTCGTGGGATTTTACAAAACCAAGAATAAACCGTAAGATAGATCCAGGAATGCACTTTACTAATACCAGGATGTTTCCATTGTCACGGGATTTTACAAGTCTATGATTTAAACCGAGAAATAGATTCTTTCGCGGGATTTTACAAAATCAAGACAAAACCGTAAACAATGTCAGCTTGAATGTGTTATGACAACTTTGGTTTTGGTGAATATCTGTTTAAGGGGAACATGCAGCGGTTCATCAGCGGTTCATTATCCAACATCAACAATATCATCAACCATCCAATAAATACTCTGGTAAACACATCATTCACACATATTCTGTCGGCAACTACAGTGACTACTTGGTGAAGTAAGTACGATATACCAAACTTGATCATGAAGTAGAATTCCCTAGATTTGTTACTTAAACTTGTACTAATCCTCGTGAAAAAGAAACGGTGTACCCAATGTACAAAACCTCTTGACGTATCCTCAACTGCGTGAGACACCGAAGTGATAGCTACGTTGTGGGTTCAGAGAGAAAGAATCACAACCGTAACTAAATAGCCAAGTCTTTATCGCCATCTATAAACGCCCAAACAAGTCATCTTCGCGGAATGGAAGAAAGAAAGAAGACGAAATAAGTAAACACGCCCCGAAAAACTCACTTCAAAGTCAAATAAGAAATACCGTCCAAACAACCCCGTAGTCAACATTTTCAATAAACCCTTCAAGCCGTGACACAATATTCTTCGTGAAAGTGTATACATCAAAGTATCAAACCTCTTAACACACCGAATCTCAGCATTATACCAAATCTCATCATCAAAATGCATCATTGGATTACAAATCGCAGCCCAAGTATATCTGATTCATGAGAATAATCAATCAACCCAAATTAAAGCCCAAATCTCCTAATAAATGTAATCGGCCCGTGAATAAAATACCGCTTGAGACCCGATCCAAATCCGTTTCTCAAACAAATTATATCCACTTTAGAGAAGCCCACGAACGAATTAGAGTACTCGGTCCATGAAAACAATCAACTTGCTCATTCCAAATCAAACAACTCATTCCAACATTTTAATTAATTTTCTTGAATTAGGACCAAGTTCAATCTAACTCGTAGCTTGAGTGACACGATGCATCATCAAATTACAAGTCGCATGATAGTTCATATATCATTTGATCCATAACATCCTTAGATCCAAGAGGATATTACATATCACTTGACTTTCCACATAGTTCAACATAATCATACGACTCATGAATACAACTTTAAAATCCATTAATTATCAAACTGTCCAAGTCAAATAATTCATCAATATGAAATATACTTAACATACATTCATACTAACCAAACAAATAAAATATCAAACTGTCCATTTTATCAAACTGTCCAGGCCCATTATATCCATTAACATTCGATTGACCCATCAAGTAACACAAGAACTCAATTCAATATCCAAATCTCCTATCCAAGCCCACTAAAAACTGGTACCCTAATTTTTAGGGGATATAAAAAACGAACCATATCCAGTTGACATCCTAAACTTTCGTAACCCTAAATAATCAACACTTCCAGCATATGTCCGCCCCCATCACTGCCTATCTCAAATAAGTCATAATAATCCTCTCACCCATCCCTAATTATTCTCACAAAGAAACCCTAACATCTAAAAGATGCGCCTCTCTCCTGATGACACCAGATATCTCGTACAAAAAAAATCTCATAAAGCCCTATTCATGCTTACATATCCGCCCCCATCATATGCAACTTTCACTCACCACAGGGATGGTTAGAGTATAATCATTTAACCCACAGGGATGGCTCGAGGGTTATGACTGGCTTCAAGGTCTTCAGGGAAAGATCTCAGGTAGGTGTAATGACTGTATATGTTTGTGCATCGAGTGTTATCAAATCGAAAGAAAGAGAAGGATGAAGCTTTTAGGTTTTGTTCTTTCTTTAAATTCGAATATTATCAAAAAGATATTATGGACAGTGATGATTATCTTTTGTGGTTGTTTGGATCTTGAAAAAGATCACATGATAACTCGCTTAGCCACGACCCAAAGAAACTGAGTTCATTCACATTGTTTTGTTTGTTTTCTTGAAACCGAATCAAAAGAGGGGAACAAAGATAATGTTTATCCTTTTCTTGTGTTTCGAGTAAATATTAGGATTGATGATGTGTTTGAGGTTAAAAGAAACATGGTGAATCTTTTTAACGATTGTGAACCTGTTGAACCCAACTGAGATCTTAAGTTTTTCGAGTCTAGTTACAAAGAAATGAGGTAAGTTAGATCTGAAGTTGTGATAATGCATGATTTGGATGATGAATCTGTGTTGTTTGATTGTAGTTGAAACTATTGTTATGGTTGTGATGTCTATCTATCTTCTTTCATTAGTCAACTCGCAACACTTATGGGTTAAAAACTCGCTTTCAATAAAACAAATTTAGCCAAGTCGCTAAAGTTAGCAATTCGCATAATAACATATTTAACAACTCGCATTTTCTGTAAACCCAACTCGCTTCTTTAGAAAATATTGACAACTCGCTTAAAGTTCATTGTATCTGGACAACATGACAACTCACATACAAGAATACATTGAGTCACGACAGTCAATACTGTCAACTCGCTTTGAGAACATTGAAATAGCACGCAACAGCAGCAACTCGCTCAAAAGCAAGTTGCACCCATAACATATGCGAGTTAAGTAACTCGCATCGTGACCATTGAGTCTGTACATATAATGGCAACTCGCATCCTTGATGCAATGAATCTGGACCAAAACATAACTCGCATTGAGTAACAATCACAACTCGCATCGAAGAATATGACAACTCGCATTCATGAGATGAAGAAAAATGACACAAGTTGCATGTAAATATACTAGTAGCAGACTTAAACCCATCCATTGTGACCCGTTTTGAACTTTTTGACCACAAAATCAAAAAAAGATATGAGTAACCATGGACATTAAAAAATACGCAAGTCAAGAACTGGATATTAAAGTTTGTGACTTGATAGACCATATGAAATACTTAAAAGTGGCAAAACTGTTTATCACAAAAAGAAAAGATTTCCAGCATCATAAAATCTTGGTAAAAGCAGTTTTGAAGCAAGATTCTAACCACAAAAATAACCACAAACTTCGACCAAATAACATAACCGGTATCAAACCGCATCAAACCATGAGATAAGCCATGAGAATCAACACAAACAACATAACCTGGGCTCTGATGCCAATTGAAGGATCGTAAATATATGTTGTTTGATGATTCGGGTGGTCTAGGACAATGATTAAACAAGAAAGCCATTTTAGATAGATGAAGAGAGTTGAGAGGAGGTTCCTTGAAGAGAGTTGCTTTACAAATGTAAGGTTAGATTCAAAGAAGCCACACCCCTTCCATGGATGGAAGGGGTATTTATACTTACAAACAATACGTCCTCCTATCGGACTATGGATCAGGCATACAGTGGGTAAAGACCCGTCCTTCCTCCACGGTGTTACACTAAACTATTCTACGCTACTGACTAACTAATTAACGACATAATAACATAAATAATTACAAGTCTACGAGCTAACTTATGCTAGATAGTATTTGGGGTGACCGACTCTTCACTATGGAATTTTCTAATTCCTAACAAAAACTTGAGTCCAATTTATTTTTAAAACAATATTTTTTCATTTTCAAAACAATATTTTCAAAATTGTTGAAAAATGGTATTATCCACTACTTGTCCAGCACAAATATGCGTTAGGTGGTTGAGAATCACAAGTTGATTCTGTTGTTGCTGAGAGGATGAAAGAAAACCATCTGCTGATGCAGTGAGACCTCTGACGTTGCATCTATCATGCCAACTTTCCATAGAGATCCAATTAAGCTCTGTTTCTTCTTTTGTCGACCCAAGATATAGTTACCCTTTCCTTTCGGTATCCAATCATCTGCTTTTGTGGGATCCGGATCGGGAACATTCCTATGAACCATGATATATGCATACGTTAGTGGACATACATACAGATATATGGTGGTCGACATCACCAAACAGCAATCGAATAATAAAAGTCAATCCAACATATCAATCAGTTCATATAAGGCATGGGAATAATGTGTTCATCAAACTATAATCATCTAATCCTAACAATCATATCCTAGATTCCTAGTCCTTCAACATAGGCAAGTATCTTTTTCTGTTAAGCACATAGGATGATCATATAAGCCCGTTAGATGATATAAATTTGAAAAACATTCTCCCCCTCAATCAATGACTCATTTTATGAAAAGATTTAACCATGCTGAAGTCATTGATTGGGTTTTGCAAATTTATGAAAATTCCAAGTCTGATTGATTTTCAAGCAACTCATTTTCCACCATTTTCTTAAAACAAATATTTTTCTGAAGAATTTTAGAAAGAAAAACATTTGAGTAGGAACAGCAGTCATTCGACATACTTTCCGCATTTATATTTTGGATTAATGCTCGATATTTGTGAAAATCGATTAATCGAAGCACTTTCCTTCTTTGAAGAGCGGGTTACGTATCTAACATAATAGCAAACAATAGTTTTAAGAGCGGGTTACAGTCTGAAGTAATTGCAAGCCATATTTTGAGACATGTTTTAAAAAGAAATATTTACACCTCCTGCTCGAACTTCATCTAAAATCCCGTGACATTATTGAATGACACTTCTAAGACCATAGATGTTATCGATACCAGAAGACATGTCTTTAGAAAACAATATTTTTGGTATTTTTCAAATTTTTCGATTTTTATGGATTTTTGTTGATTTTATATTTTTCTATTTTGTTTTTGTTGGTTTTATATTTTTGTATTTTGCTTTTTGAAAAATATTTACAAATAGAGTAGATGATATACTTTAAGAAGATGATGATACGAGTACCGAGATAAGGATATCGAATAGCCCCGTTGTAGAAGATAGAAATCAACATCTCTCAAACATTCACCACCAAAACTTCCGAGGCTCCAGAATAGTCAGAACATGAGCCTTTAAGAAAAAGAGACTTTGGCAGCTTCCCCCAAACCGAAAATCATCATGTTGAGCAGATTCTAAGCTCTCTTTCAAGCTTGCCTTAGCCAGGTGCACAAGGAAGCACACCATATCATCGATCTTGCTGCTCCTCTTAAGAATGATTATCGCGATTCTCCGTTCGGGGTATAGAATAGCAACGTATCATCCCACACATGAAACAATCTTCTCACATTTCTTTTCTACTAAAATCTGAAGTGATGCATACCAAAAGTTGTTAAGAGACCAATTCCCTAAGTAGTTGAATTGATGCAGTCAGTCTCATTGAATAATGCTCAAGAACTCTCCCGAATATACATCATGCCCGGAATAACTGAAAATACCTCCCCAAATGTTCACATTTATCTTCCCTGAAGATCGTATTTGAAGCTCAAGAACCTTAAGTACAAAAATACCCAAAGAAAGAATAACTGGCAACACCTCCCCAATGTACACATTTATCTTCCCTGAATCTATCACACTTGTGTACCTCTTTTATCATCAGAAACTGTCTCTCTTACATCTCTTCCCCCACGTAGTTGGAATAAGAACGCTAAACACCATGAGTCAAACATTGAGTTTCTCTGCGGTCATGACATTTGTCTTCCCGGGATTTCTTCAATAACTTAGAAGTATTAAGTTCATCAAGTTTACTCGCTTTGCGTTTAGATGCGTGTCTCCTTCTGATCTGTGCAAAACCGTCAAGTTTTCTCACGCAAGCTGACCACTTGTGAATGGCCAACTGTAAGAAACTTAAAACAGCTTAAGCACAAATGCAATGAAGATCTGGGGAGTATAGTGTTTCCCCGGGTCGTTATGTCCCAGCGAGCTATGCAATGGATCACCAAACGTATAGTGATCGAGAAATTTGAACGAATAAAGGGATCTGATAAGATTATAACTACAGAAAAAACCAACAAATTACAGAGGCTTAAATGCAAATTAAAGGGAATTTAAAAAGATAAAAAATGATAAATAAACGCTATCACTATTTGCAAAATGATGTTTTTGATTTTATGTTTTTACAAAACTGAATTTAAAAACTACGTAACGTACAAATAAAAATGTGAAACTAAATCAATATTAACCCTAAAAATGTGAAAATGATATTTTTACAATCCTAATGATAAAAGAAAATTATTAGAAAAAGAAAATTATTTTTACAACTATTATTCTAATTATTATTAATTAAAAACTATTTTTAACTATTAAATAATAGCCTAAAATACAAGAAAATAGGAAATAAGGTTAGAAAAATAAAATTATGACTTAGAAAAATCTAAAATATCAAAAGAGAATTTTCAAAACTATTTTTGTAATTTTCTGATTATTTTTCTATTTTCTAGGAATTAAAAACTATTTAAAACTACTTAAATTACTTAAAAATACAAATTTAACTAAGAAAAATTTGAAACTGCTATGCAAGTGCTTATAAATAAGCACTTTGAAATAAGCAAATGAGAACCAATAAGCACCAACTGTTTGCAGAAGCTCTAATATACTATAAGAACCAAAATGCAACTTAAAACAACAAACCTAAACCTCTATTTAGCTGAATACACAGATTTGACTTATTTGAGTTAAGTACTTAAAACAGGTTTAGGGTACCAGGTTTGGACTAGAAAATAAGCACTCAAGATAAGTTGAAACTACAAACCAAATATGGAGACTTAAACTAGACCTGGGTGGGAACATGTAAACCAAAAACCAGGCTTTGAGAAGCTCTTATGAGCCCTATGCAAGGGCTGCACAAGACTGAGAAAACTCAGTTTAAGCTGAGAGTTGTGAGCAGGGCAACTAGGACCTACTTCACAAGCTTTTTTGAAGCTTCTAAAAAAATAACAAAAATTCACAAAAATGCTGATAAGTAAAGAGACCAGTTGAAGTTTTTAAAATGCCAAGTTTCACTTAATATGGCTCAAGAATGAACCAATGAAAAATCAACTCAGTTAGGCTAAAAACAGGTTTTCAACTTTTTGACTTTTGAAGCAGATTTGATCAATTGACTTTTTCCAACTTTGAGCTAAATTTATGGACTTAATATGATGTATTATGATGAATCACACCTACTGCAAGCTTTGACTATCAATTCTAAACACAAATCAAGAGTTTGCTTATCCAAAACTCAAACAGTTAAGACAGTGAGACAGATTTTGTTTGATTTTGACTTTCAGAACTTGCAGGCACAAAACATTGACTGATATGAGCTAATTAGAACTAAACAAACCACAAACAACAACAGTCTATCACTGAATACACCTCTAACACAGTCTAAGCTATAAATCCAAACACACCTTTAATCAACTGTTGTGAAAATTAAATGACCTAATCAATGCACCAACTTGTTTTAATGATCAAACTAAGTTCTCCTATCCTAATTACAACTTAATACACAGATTTTAACTACTTATGACTACTAAAACAGATTATGCTATGGAACTAGAAAATGACTTACACATGTCCTTAGCCATAATGGCTTGCCAACAATGAAACCAGAACCTCTAACCTATCTAAACCAACCCAACTGCTTCTAAATCAACCCATTTCCATGTCTGCATCACCCATTTTCATTTCTGCATCAATTTTGCCCCATTTTGACTTTTGTTGACCAGATTCCAAAGATGCTTGAAACTTGAATACAGGCTTACAAAAAGCTATTATAAGCTTATATAAGCTTATATGAGCTTATAAATAAGCTGCTAGAGATTTGAACATAAGACATTGAAACTCAAATTTGCAACAGTGGACAAAAAACATGAAATGTGAACTAAAACTTGAATTGAAACTTGATAAGAGTTTTAATACACTGAAACTACTAAGTTTGATACAAAATTAACTTGAAATTACAATTAAGAAACTATTTAAGACTTGATAAGATTAAAACGACATACATTCTAAAAAATAAACTAAGTACTCCTTGCTTCTCTGTCTTCCTCCTCTTTTTATACCCAAACTGAGCTTCTCTCTCATCTCTGAATAGTTCCCAGCATTAATCTTAACCATTGATTGTATAAAAATGATCTTGGCCATTTAAGTGGTTTTGGCGCCAAAAGTGTTTAAGCCAGCTGGGAGTGGTTGAGTGTTAGGTTAGAGAGGGCATTAAATGCACCTTGGCTTTGAGTGTGAGGTGGAGGGTAGGGTGGTGATGATGGAGGAGGGTGAGCGTGGGAGTTGCAGGCTAGGTGTGATGATGGAGGGGGGAAGGGTAACACCCGTGAGTGGTTTAATATTCAAACCGTGGGTGGTTTTTATTATACCGGGTTGGGTCGGGTTAAATGGGTGGACTGGGTAATGATTTGGGTATTGGGCTAGGACTAGATATTGGATTTGGGTTAGATTAACATAAGGGTCCGGTTTGGTTAAGCTTTAGTAACACACAAGGACCACATTTGTAAAATTCGAAATTCTAGGGACCAAACTGTAATTTATGAAGTTGTAGTCCAAGGGTTGGTCTTGCCAATCTTTATTAGACCAAGGTCCAATTTTGACACTTTTGAAATTCCAAGGATTAAACATGACCATTTTAAAATCCAGGGACCAAAATTGAAATTTCTCAAAACTTTTGGAATTTTTCACCAAAGGACTAATTTTGATAAGTTATGATTTTAAAAGGACCTTTGGTGATTTTTCTTTTGAAATTAGGTGCTCAGGGACTATTTTTGACAATTTTTGAAACTTGGGGGACTGAAGCTGCCAATTATGCAAACTTAGCTCATTTTTCATCTGATTTTGAACATTTTGCATCTGAAACATATAAAATGCAATTTTGGAATATTTTCAGTATTTTGATGCATTTCTGAGCATTTTTAAACGTTTTGCAGTTCAGATTTAACCAAAAAATGATGAGTATTTACACACTCATCAATCCCCCACACTAAACTATTGCTAGTCCCTAGCAATCTTTTGAGAAAAACATAATGGATTTGAATCTCTTTACCAAAAGCCATTACTTCTGGAGTAGCCAAATGTTTCAGTTCAAGTAAGAACTATGGTACACCGATAACCATGTGATTTTGAGCAAACCACCAGCTTCCAACGGATTTGATTTGTCTTTACCAGAAGCCGTTTGCTCTGGACTAGCCAACTCTTAGATAAATTATCAATATTATCTTTGGTGAGCTGATTACCAATTATGGTTTTTCCACTGCCTTTACCACAAGCCATAAACTTGCGGGCTAGCCAACTCTTCACTTTTTAGGATATGGTGAGCTGAATACCATACAATTTTGGGCAAATTGCAAGCCGTAAACAGATTTGAGATATCTTTACCAAGAGCCGTTTGCTCCTGGATTAGCCAATCCTTTTGTTTATTAGACAAGGCGGACTGATAACCAATTGAGTAAGTGCAAAACACTTACTCAAAAAAAAAAAAAATTTGGCCAAAAACGGGGGAATTAGGCGGTATAATTACATGATAAAATTCGTGAGAATTCCCCCCCACACTTAGAAATGAATATTGCCCTCAATATTCAAAGTACCGGCGGTTATGCCGAAACAAAGAACGTAAAAGGGAAATACTACGGCCATTATTTTGA
Organism: Chrysanthemum seticuspe; assembly: GCA_019973895.1. Taxonomy (NCBI): domain Eukaryota; kingdom Viridiplantae; phylum Streptophyta; class Magnoliopsida; order Asterales; family Asteraceae; genus Chrysanthemum; species Chrysanthemum seticuspe. The sequence goes on along the minus strand of BPTQ01000001.1, from coordinate 212,575,156 downwards.
AAGAGTTTTTTTTTTTTTTTTTTTTTTTTTTTTTTTTTTTTTTTTTTTTTTCATATATATACACAACATGTGGGGCAACCCCCCCACACTAGGGTGGTAGAAAGATAGAAAGAAGTCAGAAATATGGGTGAAAAACCATATGGCATGCTACTGTTTTTGATTCCCGAGTCGCTAGCTTGACTCGATCCCCGCATTCATTGGTTCATGGGGAAAGTTTGTAAGTCCGGGACAACCACAGGGGGAATGTCCTCTCCAAAGTAATGCTTCAACCGATGACCATTCACTTTAAAGTTTGGACCATCGGGTTGAGATAACTCAATGGTTCCATATGGAAAGACTTTAGTGATAGTAAATGGTCCAGACCAGCGGGATTTTAATTTTCCCGAGAAAATCTTCAATCTTGAATTGAAAAGAAGGACTCGATCACCGATGTTGAAAACGCGGTTTTTGATTTTTGAGTCATGAATCTTCTTTGTCTTTTGTTTATAGATCAAAGAGTTCTCGTATGCTTGATCACGGAGTTCATTTAATTCATTCATTTGAACTTTCCGGTGATCACCAGCTGTCTGAATATCAAAGTTGGCATGTTTCAAGGCCCAGTATGCCTTGTGCTCGAGCTCAACTGGTAGATGACATGCCTTCCCGTATACAAGCTTGTATGGAGTGCACCCGATGGGTGTTTTATAAGCTGTACGGAAGGCCCAGAGTGCGTCATCAAGCTTATCTGACCAAGAGGCACGGTTTTCGCCAATCGTCCTCTCCAAGATTCCTTTAATCCCCCGGTTAGAAACTTCCACTTGCCCACTAGTTTGGGGGTGGTACGCAGTAGAGAGACGGTGAGTTACACCATACTTTTGCATGACTCTATCAAATTGGTCATTGCAAAAATGCGTACCACGATCACTGATTATGGCTCGTGGAGTTCCAAACCTAGCAAACAGAGATTTTAAGAATTTCACCACAACTCGGGCATCGTTGGTGGGCAAAGCTTTTGCTTCAACCCATTTTGACAAGTAGTCAACGGCCACGAGTATGTATTTGTTACCACGGGAAGAAGGAAATGGCCCCATAAAGTCAATGCCCCAGATGTCAAAAATCTCACACACTTGAATGGCGTTTTGCGGCATTTCATTTCTTTGTGAGATATTCCCGTGACGTTGACAAGCGTCACAGGTTTTGACAAATTCATGGGCATCCTTGTAAATAGTGGGCCAATAGAATCCGGAATCAAACACCTTCTTGGTGGTGTAGTTGGGGCTATGATGTCCCCCAGTAGGTCCAGAATGGCAAGCTTTGAGAATGTCAATAGCTTCCTGACCATATACACATCGCCTGATGACTTGATCCGCGCAAATTTTAAACAGGTAGGGGTCGTCCCAGAAATAATGTTTCACATCTTTAAAGAATTTTTTTTTCTGTTGGGACGACATCCCTTTCACCACAAAGTTACCCGCATGGTAATTTGCAAAGTCAGCAAACCATGGGGTAGAAGAGTCTCCACGAAAAGAAACCACATTGAGTGTTTCGAGAGGGAATGTTTCATTTATTTCCTTTTTCTCGAACACATCTTGGTGAGGGTTCTCTAATCGGGACAGATGATCAGCAGCCAGGTTCTCAGCTCCTTTTTTATCACGTATAATGATATCAAATTCTTGTAGGAGGAGAACCCAACGGAGCAATCTCGGCTTTGCATCTTGTTTTGCAAAGAGATATTTGAGAGCCGAGTGATCCGTATACACTACGCATTTGGTCAAGATAAGGTATGGCCGAAACTTTTCAAACGCATACACCACAGCTAATAATTCTTTTTCTGTAGTGGTGTAATGGGTTTGAGCTTCGGTCATAGTTTTGCTTGCGTAGTGGATAGGCTGAAAATGTTTTGTTTTTCGTTGCCCCAAGACTGCACCGATAGCAAAATCACTTGCATCGCACATGAGCTCAAAGGCTAAATCCCAGTCGGGGGAAACTAGAATGGGTGCTTCCGTAAGCTTTTTCTTCAATGTTTCAAAAGCTTCGATGCACTCAGGAGAAAAGATAAAAGGAGCATCTTTTTCGAGAAGATGGGTCATAGGCCGAGCGATTTTAGAGAAATCTTGAATGAATCTACGATAAAACCCGGCATGACCTAGAAAACTCCTAATACCTTTGACGGTAGTAGGATGAGGCAATTTGGCAATAACATCAACTTTTGCTCTATCTACCTCAATCCCATTTTTTGAAATCTTATGGCCAAGGACTATGCCTTCTTTGACCATAAAGTGGCTCTTCTCCCAATTTAGACATAGATTGGTGTCTTCACACCGTTTTAGCATTTTGTCTAAATGGGAGAGACATGTCTGAAATGAGTCCCCAATGACCGAGAAGTCATCCATAAACACCTCCATTGTTTCCCCGATCATGTCGTGGAAAATTGCCATCATACATCTGTGGAACGTGCCAGGAGCGTTACATAAGCCAAAAGGCATACGTCTGTAGGCAAATGTCCCGTATGGGCAGGTGAATGTGGTTTTTTCTTGATCCAGCGGATCAATGGGGATCTGAAAGTAACCCGAGAAACCATCAAGGAAACAATAGTACTCGTTCCCTGCTAATCTCTCAAGCATCTGGTCCATGAAGGGTAGAGGAAAATGGTCTTTACGGGTGGCTTCGTTTAACTTGCGATAGTCAATGCACACACGTCATCCCGTAACCAATAGAGTTGGAATCAACTCGTTTTCCTCATTTGTGACAACAGTAATGCCACCCTTTTTTGGAACGCAATGAATTGGGCTAACCCAAGGACTATCAGAGATCGGGTAAATTAAACCGGCATCAAGAAGTTTGAGAACCTCTTGTTTGATAACCTCGTGAATCTTAGGATTCACCCTTCTCTGATGTTGGACTGCTGGTTTGAAGTCATCCTCCATTAAGATTTTGTGAGTACAAAACTCAGGGTTGATACCCTTAATATCGGAGAGTTTCCAAGCAATTGCTTGCTTGTGTGACTTCAAGACCTTTATGAGAGCAGTTTTCTCCTCCTCAGTCAAGTCTTTAGCAATTCTGACGGGTAATTTATCATCACCCTCCAAGAATGCATACTCAAGACGAGGAGGTAGGTCCTTAAGTTCATCCTCGGGAAATTCTTCAGTAGAAGTTTGTACTGATTTGATTTCCTCAATCGTGATTTCTTTCGGAGGGAGTAAAGGTAATGGATCTTCATTAAGCAATTGCTCAAGATAAAGAATATCTCCCTCCGAATCATAAACACCATCAATTCCAGGCGGAATTGATTCATCAGTAGCAAGAAATTCATCTATCTCTTCCAGAAGGAAGTCACCTCCCTCAAACGGAGTGAGAGAGGGGGAAGAGTCGGCAATGATAGGTTGAGAAGATGTGGTGGAATTCTCACTCACAGAATTATGAAGATAACCAAGAAACTCTTGAGAGTACTCCTCTGAAGCAATATCAATTAAATCGACTCGATTAATTGATTCAGTATCATAATTTGAGGAGTACCTTGAAGTTTGATCAAGGTTAAAGGTAACAGCTTCATTACCCACACGTAACGTGATTTCTTGCTCAAATACATCAATAAGAGCACGGCCCGTTCTCAGGAATCCTCTCCCAACAATGAGGGGAACCCGAGGATCGGCATCGAAATCAACAACCACAAAGTCAGCTGGGAAATGGAACTTTCCTACTTTCACGAATACATCCTCGGCGATGCCAAGAGGACGCGATATAGAACGATCTGCAAGCTCAAGAGTCATGCAGGTAGGAATAAGTTCCGGAAGAGAAAGTTTCTTCCACACTGAATAAGGCATCAGATTGATGCTTGCACCAAGATCGGCAAGGGCAAAGCATTCAATCATCCCAAGAAAATCACAAGGAAGAAGAAATTTTCCGGGATCTCCTAGCTTCTCGGGAAGCTTCTTTAACAGAACAGCTGAGCAGTTCTCGTTCAAAGGAGTCTTAGCCATTTCAAACAGCTTTTCCTTATTGCTCAACATGTGCTTGAGAGTAGATGCAAACTTGGGCATCAACATGATGGCATCCGCGAAGCTTATGTCAAAATGAAGTTCTTGGAAAATTTGAAAGAATTTTTCCATCTGATGACTGGCTTTCTCGCGGAGCTTTTGCTCATGTAAACGTGAGGGGTAAGGAATAGAAGTTTTGGATTTAGGGTTACCAACTGGAGGTTCAAAAACAACTCCAGGTTTGGTTTTCGGGACAACCTGAGGATGGACATTACTGGTACTTCCGTTATTAGTAGGAAGTTCCTTGTCCTTTGTCGCCTCAGGTTCACTTTCCACTACCTTCGGGAGAGAAGAAGAAGAGGTAGTAGGAATAGCGGGTCCAGCATATGAAGCACCACTTCTGGTTGTGATCGCCTTTGCATCGCCCCTCGGATTAGCGATCGTGTTGCTAGGTAAAGTACCTGAGCCCGAGGGTCGATCATTTAAAGACTTCTTAATGTCAGAAATCTGGCTAACCAACAACCGATTCATTTCCTCTTGGGATTTCATGAATTGTTTCAACAACTCATCAGATGATGGTCCAGTTGGAACAATGGCTTGAGTTTGCACAGGAAAATTCTGGCCTCTATTAGGATTAGGGCCTTGATTTTGGAAATTTCCTTGATTATTACCATGAAAATACCTTTGGTTGAAATTTCCCTGACCTGGGTTTCTAATGAAATTTCCTTGGTGTTGGAAATTTTGATTCTGATTTTGAAAACCGTTGTTTGGACTGAAATTACCTTGGTTTTGAAAACCTTGGTTTGGTCTATTTTGATTTTGATTACGGTTTTGATTGAAACCGGGAGGTCCAGGGTAGTGGTTAGGACGGTGGTTCGGGTCTATAGGAGCACGATATTGATTGCCTCCTGGATTAGAGATCCCGCCCACAGCATTAGCTTCAAAAGGGTTACCATCGGTGGCCATACAGTTATAATAAGCATGGGGGCCACCACAAGTAACACAGACTTCCACTTTCTTAACTTCAGCAGGAGGTGAAGTTTGTGGAAAAGATACTTTCTTTTGGTTGGAGAGAACCAAAGCTTGAATAGCTTCCGTGAGTTTGTCAATCTTAGCATCGGTGCTAGATTGACTCACGGGCGATGAAGAAGAAGAAGGACCAACACTGACTTGGGAAACAACCGGCTTGCTTCGTGCAGTGCGGACTTTGGACTTGTTTTCAATGATCGCTAAAGCTTCTTTGACAGTTTTGCTTAGGAAATTTCCTCCAGCGGAGGAATTGAGAGAATCTTGATCAGATTGACACACTCCATTATAGAAAGTATCGAGTTGCATCAACTCGGAGAAACCGTGGTGAGGACATTTGCGAAGTAATTCCTTAAAACGATCCCACGATTCACTGAAGGATTCATCAAACTTTTGAGTGAATTTGATGATTTCATTTTTAAGACTCGTGGTTTTGGAAGGTGGATAAAATTCATTCACAAATTTCTTCACCAGATCTTCCCATGTCTCAATTGACTGAGGGGGTTGTTTTTCAAGCCAAATCCGGGCTTGCCCCTCAAGAGAAAATGGGAACAGAAGAAGCTTAACAGCATCAGTAGGGACATTCTTGTATTTGATGGTAGATGCAATCTTGTTAAACCATCGAATATGAGCATGAGGATCATCCCGCTCAAAACCATAGAATTGATTTGAGGTTACAAGATTCAGTAACCCGGTCTTGAGCTCAAAGTTTTCAGCCACAATGGCTGGTACAACAATAGCATCTCCATACCCGTCGATGGGTGCCTGGAGAAGCTCACACATAGGGCGTTCTTCCGCCATGATAACGGAAGTAGTGTGAGCAGTCCGGATCTCAGATCCGACTGATGGAGCAGAAAGTCTACGGACATGCCTTCTTGGAATCTTGACAAGCTCACGAAATGGGCTTACAGATCTAGAAGAGCAAGTGCGCATACACTAGAGTTAACTCTAAGGAACCTCAGAGTTAAGGAGATAAATGGGAATTATGAAGACGTTTTATAAAAATGGGGTGAGAAGAATCTTTATGGGTTTTCTGGTTCTGACAAGTAGATATCACAACAAAATCAATTAACACAAAATCGAGGCAAAACAACAGTGAACTTAACCAATAATCACAAGATGAATGGCTTCTTTGAAAAAGGTACACCAATCACAAGGACACAAAGGTAAGTTTTAAATCTTTGGTTCGGGAACTTATTATGGTCGTACCCCCAGTTAGGTAGTACACTGCTTTGGTTTGCGGTGGTAATCTTTTAAGTTGTTATTATTAAAGAAAATGACAAATCTTTTTGTATTTTTATTTTTGATACATATATAGAAACAAAAGGAAAATATTTTTGTGTTTTATACGTTTTTAGCTGTTTTTGGGTTTTTGGATTTTTTATAAGAAAATATGGATATATATATAGATGATAGATGGATGATATGAACAAAGAGTGATTATTCAAATTACTAATCTACTAAACGATAGATAATCAGCACAACTCCCCGGCAGCGGCGCCAAAAATTTGATCTGTGCAAAACCGTCAAGTTTTCTCACGCAAGCTGACCACTTGTGAATGGCCAACTGTAAGAAACTTAAAACAGCTTAAGCACAAATGGAATGAAGATCTGGGGAGTATAGTGTTTCCCCGGGTCGTTATGTCCCAGCGAGCTATGCAATGGATCACCAAACGTATAGTGATCGAGAAATTTGAACGAATAAAGGGATCTGATAAGATTATAACTACAGAAAAAACCAACAAATTACAGAGGCTTAAATGCAAATTAAAGGGAATTTAAAAAGATAAAAAATGATAAATAAACGCTATCACTATTTGCAAAATGATGTTTTTGATTTTATGTTTTTACAAAACTGAATTTAAAAACTACGTAACATACAAATAAAAATGTGAAACTAAATCAATATTAACCCTAAAAATGTGAAAATGATATTTTTACAATCCTAATGATAAAATAAAATTATTAGAAAAAGAAAATTATTTTTACAACTATTATTCTAATTATTATTAATTAAAAACTATTTTTAACTATTAAATAATAGCCTAAAATACAAGAAAATAGGAAATAAGGTTAGAAAAATAAAATTATGACTTAGAAAAATCTAAAATATCAAAAGAGAATTTTCAAAACTATTTTTGTAATTTTCTGATTATTTTTCTATTTTCTAGGAATTAAAAACTATTTAAAACTACTTAAATTACTTAAAAATACAAATTTAACTAAGAAAAATCTGAAAAAATATTTTTTTGACTTTTTATATTTATCTAAACTTAAGAAAAATGAAAAATTATTTTTTTGAAACTTTTCTGAATTATTTGTATTAAAAGCTAATTAAAAAGTGCTAAAAATTGATTTAAATGCAGAAAAATAGCAAACAGGATTGGAAAAATATGAAAATTTCAGGAAAAGTCTAAAATATTATGAGGAATCTAGGAAAAATGGAAAAACAGGTGCTTGTGTGAAGGAATTTGAAACTGCTATGCAAGTGCTTATAAATAAGCACTTTGAAATAAGCAAATGAGAACCAATAAGCACCAACTGTTTGCAGAAGCTCTAATATACTATAAGAACCAAAATGCAACTTAAAACAACAAACCTAAACCTCTATTTAGCTGAATACACAGATTTGACTTATTTGAGTTAAGTACTTAAAACAGGTTTAGGGTACCAGGTTTGGACTAGAAAATAAGCACTCAAGATAAGTTGAAACTACAAACCAAATATGGAGACTTAAACTAGACCTGGGTGGGAACATGTAAACCAAAAACCAGGCTTTTAGAAGCTCTTATGAGCCCTGTGCAAGGGCTGCACAAGACTGAGAAAACTCAGTTTAAGCTGAGAGTTGTGAGCAGGGCAACTAGGACCTACTTCACAAGCTTTTTTGAAGCTTCTAAAAAAATAACAAAAATTCACAAAAATGCTGATAAGTAAAGAGACCAGTTGAAGTTTTTAAAATGCCAAGTTTCACTTAATATGGCTCAAGAATGAACCAATGAAAAATCAACTCAGTTAGGCTAAAAACAGGTTTTCAACTTTTTGACTTTTGAAGCAGATTTGATCAATTGACTTTTTCCAACTTTGAGCTAAATTTATGGACTTAATATGATGTATTATGATGAATCACACCTACTGCAAGCTTTGACTATCAATTCTAAACACAAATCAAGAGTTTGCTTATCCAAAACTCAAACAGTTAAAACAGTGAGACAGATTTTGTTTGATTTTGACTTTCAGAACTTGCAGGCACAAAACATTGACTGATATGAGCTAATTAGAACTAAACAAACCACAAACAACAACAGTCTATCACTGAATACACCTCTAACACAGTCTAAGCTATAAATCCGAACACACCTTTAATCAACTGTTGTGAAAATTAAATGACCTAATCAATGCACCAACTTGTTTTAATGATCAAACTAAGTTCTCCTATCCTAATTACAACTTAATACACATATTTTAACTACTTATGACTACTAAAACAGATTATGCTATGGAACTAGAAAATGACTTACACATGTCCTTAGCCACAATGGCTTGCCAACAATGAAACCAGAACCTCTAACCTATCTAAACCAACCCAACTGCTTCTAAATCAACCCTTTTCCATGTCTGCATCACCCATTTTCATTTCTTCATCAATTTTGCCCCATTTTGACTTTTGTTGACCAGATTCCAAAGATGCTTGAAACTTGAATACAGGCTTACAAAAAGCTATTATAAGCTTATATAAGCTTATATGAGCTTATAAATAAGCTGCTAGAGATTTGAACATAAGACATTGAAACTCAAATTTGCAACAGTGGACAAAAAACATGAAATGTGAACTAAAACTTGAATTGAAACTTGATAAGAGTTTTAATACACTGAAACTACTAAGTTTGATACAAAATTAACTTGAGATTACAATTAAGAAACTATTTAAGACTTGATAAGATTAAAACGACATACATTCTAAAAAATAAACTAAGTACTCCTTGCTTCTCTGTCTTCCTCCTCTTTTTATACCCAAACTGAGCTTCTCTCTCATCTCTGAATAGTTCCCAGCATTAATCTTAACCATTGATTGTATAAAAATGATCTTGGCCATTTAAGTGGTTTTGGCGCCAAAAGTGTTTAAGCCAGCTGGGAGTGGTTGAGTGTTAGGTTAGAGAGGGCATTAAATGCACCTTGGCTTTGAGTGTGAGGTGGAGGGTAGGGTGGTGATGATGGAGGAGGGTGAGCGTGGGAGTTGCAGGCTAGGTGTGATGATGGAGGGGGAAGGGTAACACCCGTGAGTGGTTTAATATTCAAACCGTGGGTGGTTTTTATTATACCGGGTTGGGTCGGGTTAAATGGGTGGACTGGGTAATGATTTGGGTATTGGGCTAGGACTAGATATTGGATTTGGGTTAGATTAACATAAGGGTCCGGTTTGGTTAAGCTTTAGTAACACACAAGGACCACAATTGTAAAATTCGAAATTCTAGGGACCAAACTGTAATTTATGAAGTTGTAGTCCAAGGGTTGGTCTTGCCAATCTTTATTAGACCAAGGTCCAATTTTGACACTTTTGAAATTCCAAGGATTAAACATGACCATTTTAAAATCCAGGGACCAAAACTGAAATTTCTCAAAACTTTTGGAACTTTTCACCAAAGGACTAATTTTGATAAGTTATGATTTTAAAAGGACCTTTGGTGATTTTTCTTTTGAAATTAGGTGCTCAGGGACTATTTCTGACAATTTTTGAAACTTGGGGGACTGAAGCTGCCAATTATGCAAACTTAGCTCATTTTTCATCTGATTTTGAACATTTTGCATCTGAAACATATAAAATGCAATTTTGGAATATTTTTAGTATTTTGATGCATTTCTGAGCATTTTTAAACGTTTTGCAGTTCAGATTTAACCAAAAAATGTTGAGTATTTACACACTCATCACCTTCCCCCTTGCTGGTTTTGATACTTCAGAATTGGCAACACTTTGTAAGCCCATATACTCGAAACCTTATGAGAAGAATACCATTAGCTCAAATATATCTGTGAGAATCAACTTGCTGAAGAATAGTGTGAGCAAGTCTAATTAGGGATTAAATTCGACATTTCACTCTCCCCAATTAGTGCTCTCCCCTAAACAGAAAATCTTTTCGATGAATGCCCGGATTAAGAAGAAGTCTTTTGATATTTAAATTCAACTCGTCTTTAGTCTTCTAACATGCAGCAGAAAATGTAGAACAGTCTGTAGACTTGACCTTCTTCAAGATTGTCCGTTGGGGAATAGAAAGTTAACATCTTCATCTCACCAAATGCATTCCAATTAACTTACATATTGCAAATCCCCTTAACTAAGATCCCTCCCAATCAAACAAGAACAAAAAGATATTCATCAAGGAAATCAGCAATCAGCCCGCAACGAACACTTGAAATGGTAACACCAAACAAACAATCACATCAAAAAAGAACATAAGGATGTTCGGAATCATCATGTTGATGTGTACGTGAAGCATTAAATGGAAGCACTTTGTCGTTAAACTCATCAGTCCGTGAGAAGATGTCAACCAACGGCTCTTAGAAGAAACTCCATGTGAAGATGACCCGATAAGAAGAAGCTCAGTTCTTACATGAGTTTGGAGCCATATGACCATTTATTCTCAGATGTCACTCAACAAGCAGTAAATTCACACTTCTTCTCCCCCTCAAGAATTGCATACAAAGTTGCCATTCTTGACTAAATAAGTGAAATCATCACGATGTAGTTTATTCACTCTTCTCCCCCGCAAAACTTGCAAATGAAGTCGCCATCTACAATTTTGATTGAGCAAGTGAAATAATAATACAGTCAATGGTAAATAGATCCACTTAAATAAGTGAAATCATCACGATGTAGTTTATCCACACTTCTCCCCGGCAAAAATTGCAAATGATGTCGCCACTGCCAATTTTGATTGAGCGCGTGAAATAAGAATACAGTCAATGGTAAGCAAATCCACTTGATGACAGAGCGAGCATGGAAAAAGCATGAAGTTTGTTGATAAAAATGGTCATTAATAAGAAGATTTCTCTTCTTCTGAAGATAAAGCGCACTGAACCGTACACTTTTCTTTTCTTTGAGGAACGAGGCTTGAACTGTTGTGTTCAAACGTCATAAGAAGATTTCTCTTCTTCAGAAGATAAAGCGCACTGAAACGTACACTTTTCTTTCCTTTAGAGTACGAGGCTTGAACTGTTGTGTTCAAACGTCATAAGAAGATTTCTCTTCTTTCGAAGATAAAGCGCACTGAAATGTACACTTTTCTTTTCTTTAAGGTACGAGGCTTGAACTGTTGTGTTCAAACGTCATAAGAAGATTTCTCTTCTTTTGAAGATAAAGCGCACTGAAGCGTACATTTTTCTTTTCTTTGAGGAACGAGGCTTGAACTGTTGTGTTCAAACGTTTTAAGAAGATTTCTCTTCTTTCGAAGATAAAGCGCACTGAAACATACACTTTTATTTTCTTTAGAGTACGAGGATTGAACTGTTGTGTTCAAACGTCATAAGAAGATTTCTCTTCTTTTGAAGATAAAGCGCACTAAAATGTACACTTTTCTTTTCTTTGAGACACGAGGCTTGAACTGTTGTGTTCAAACGTCATAATCTCTCTCTTTACTACACCTCTTGGTAAACTTGTTATTAACCTCATTATCATTCAGTAGGCTCTTTGTCGTGACAACTGATGGAGAAAACCCAATATGATGAATTTGACCCTGAAGTAAAATAACCCGAACTCGTGACTTAAACTTGCACACATGTAACAAAGATCGGTGCCGAGAGTTCATGCCCCATTGAATCCCTAAGTACTCTATACTCTTCATCCAACCAACCATCAAGTATAAGACGTACATTACCTCTTGAAAATCCACAATTTAATGTGACACTGAGCACTACAACGTAACTTCTTAAAGTGATGGTTATTTTGAGGTGGTAAAAAGAAAAAGAAAAATCACCAAAAAATAACTAGATTTCCAAGTCTTCGTCTTTGAAAATGTTAAAAGCTCGAACAAGGATCTCAAAGAATCTTCATCCAACCATCCCCGATACCTTCAGATACTAAGTACACTCGCCCGTGAAATTTCACTTCAACCTCAAATAAATAATAGTGAATTAACGCCGTTGTCATATCTTGTGGTTAAAAGCCCAGATCTAGCCTTTGTAGACGTTTTAAATGAACTTTGACAATGGTTTCATCCCGACCATGGTTAAATGAGCATAACCTCGTAAAACTTTGAAATAACCAAACTGCCATGAAGAATATCCAAACAATCATGCAATTCATGAAGTACACCCTTTATCCCTTCTTTGAAGTAGAAACCGTATCACCAGCATCAGATAAGACCCAAAAATACACTTTCCTTTCTCAGGATTAATCCATCATCACGAGAGTTTATAATTCTATGGTTTAAACCGAGAAATGGATTCTTTCGCGGGATTTTACAAAACCAAGAATAAACCGAGAGAGAGAGAATCAAAAATGCACCTTTTCTTACACCAGGATGTTTCCATTGTCACGGGATTTTACAAATCTATGATTTAAACCGAGAAATAGATTCTTTCGCGGGATTTTACAAAATCAAGACTAAACCGTAAACAATGTCAACTTGAATATTTTATGACAACTTTGGTTTCGGTGAATATATGTTTTAGGGGAACATGCAACGGTTCATTCTCCATCATCAACAATATCATCAACAATTCTTTACCCATATGTAGACAACTTCACAAACCATACTAAGTCAAGTAGTATACACTACTTCCCCTGGAGGTTGACCGTAACATCAAAGTACACGTTTCTCCCCCATGATGGTTTCGAACTTTCGGAAGCATCATTAACGTGTACGACCATTTGCTCGAGAAGTTCTTGTCATAAGCAAACATCTTACAAAAAATCATGAATGACGTTGAAGATTCTTGAAAGATTTTGCTTAGACTGTGAAGTATCATTGACATTCTGTGGCGTCGAATATCCCATGAGAATTGCTGATCACATCCCAACCATTAAACACTTTAGTAAACATATCATCTACGTATCTGTCGGCTATTTGCTGTGACCACATGGAGAAGAAAAACCCGATATACCAAACTTGAACATGAAGTAGAATTCCCCAGATTTGCTACTTAAGCTTGTACTAATCCTTGTGAAAAAGAAACGGTGTACCCAATGTACAAAACCTCTTGACATATCCTCAACTGCGTGAGACACCGAAGTGATAGCTACATTGTGGGTTAAGCAAGAAAGAATCACAAGAGTAACTAAATAGCCAAGTCTTTATCACACTCTATAAATGCCCAGACAAGTCATCTTCGCGGAAAGGAAGAAAGAAAGAAGACAAAATAAGTAAACGCCCCCGGAAAACCTCATTTCAAGTCCTGATAAGAAATACCGTACAAAAACAACCCCGTAGTCAACTTTGTTCAATCATCAATTCAAGCCGTGACATAATATTCTCCATGAAAATGTATACACCAAAGTACCAATCCTCATAACATAACAACTCCCATCATCAAATCGAATCTCAATATCAAATCTCATTATCACAGATCTCATCGTCATATCTCTTCAACAGATTTCATTATCAACTCTCATCAAGTCACAAGTTTCATTATCAAACCGTTTCAACAACTTGCAGCCCATATCACATAGATCATAAGCCCAAAACAGATTACGAGTCCAAGTCCAATTAAAACCGTTTGAGCCGTCACTTTAATACCAAATCAATTAGACAGCTCAAGAACCTCGAACTCATTCAATAACTCAAGTCGTGAACAAAGATCCCCTGTGAAATAATAATCATTACCAAAATTACCGCTCTTTCTCGAGAAGTATCAGTACTTATGTATCCATATTATCACAAAACGGATATCTAGGTCCCAACTCAAAAACATCACAAAGTAATTGTTAACTCTATTACCCAAGTTCACGACTCAACATATCCAAGAACAAATCCATTTCATCCTCTAATCTCATGAGTCAGTATATCCGAACCAATGATCCATCTGATCCACAAAATCTCACGGCCCATTTCAAACTCACGAGGCCCAAAACAATAATATCTGATCCAATACTAAGAATACCTAAACTTTCGGGAGTATTTAAACACACATCACACTCACATAACCCTAATCTTTCTATCCCTTTTAACCTTACACGAAACCCTAATATTTCTCCCCAAATACTTTCTGTCTGCCTCTCTCTTAACAGCCTTCCCCAAATATTTCGCAAACCTTAACCCGCTTCAACAAAACGCAACAACAAACAAACCGAATCAGCCATTCCATCCTTCTTGATATTCATAAAGACCTCGCCACATGGATGGCTTGAGGTTTTGATACCTACCCAACAGGTTGAATGGTTACCAAGGTAAGTTTTATAAACCTTGAACAAACAGATGAGAAGGAATAACATAGATGTTATTTTCTTTTCATTTCAGATTCGGATAGTATATTTAAAAAAATTGTTTGGATCGATGAAGGTTAATTAATCTCGTGTCATATACCTTCTATGGTCATGAATAATCATTGATTAACACGAAATAAGAAACCGAGATTCATTTTATTTTCCATTTTGTCCTTTTGACATAAGATCTATGATGAAAGAGGCTCAAATAATCTTTTGTAGATATTAGACACACATTCGAACCCATTCTGAGATCCTTTAATTATTTAGGATTTCGAATATGTTTGAGTCAATATCTGTGATGAAATCTCTTTGGGTTGTTAGGATCTGAGAAATGATCTTGAGAAATCATTTAAACCATGAGGCGGAGAATCTGAGATCTTTATTATGCATTCATTTATTTTCAGTTTTGATATTAGTTTAAGACTTGTGATGAATGATGATATAGATGTTTGTGGATGATGAGTCTTGTTGGAGTCATGTTTGTGGATTGTCGTTAGAATTTGGTAGATGTATGTTTGTTAGGTCACCATAAGTTAACACAAGGATCAATATGTAAAAAATATAGATGAAGGAGGAGGGATGAACACAATACACATGATAATGATAAAAGGTTATGCGTAGGAATAATGTAAAGTGAACAACCAACTCTCAAATGAGAGTTTACAAGACTATTTATAGGGGAAGGGAGCTAGGGCAACAATTCTACTCCCTTCCTTTCTTATTAGGCTTTTGCATAGGCTCATGGGCTTTCTACATGAGCCTAGCCTTAACAACTAACATAAAAGCCTAATTAAGCAACCTATTACATATTAATGACTAACATTTGAAATATTGTTTAGGAGTGATTCCAACAATCTCCCTCTAAGTGTTAGTGATGAATTAAACAGACTTAGATAAGTTGTTGATGATGTAATAGTAGTTGCTTGACGTCTTCTAGCATTCTTCTCTCTTGTGAGAAGAGATGCTTTGATTCCAACAATCTCCCCAGAGTAGGGATCTTGTTTCTTTTGAAGTTTTCAGCTTTGACGTCTTTGATTTCTTTGTTCTTTGTGGTGGTTGTGATAGTATGTCGTTGTCTGCTATAGGTCAGCTTCGTTGCTCCGTTGTCTCCACGTCTTTCTCCAACATGCTCACACTTCTTGTGATAGTGAATTCCAAATGTGAAGTAGTTCTCGAATCTTTCTAACTTTGTAGATTCTTTGACTTTGAAGAAGAATCATTTTGACTTTGTGTTTTCGTTGATTATGAGAGAACTTCATTTGTGATGTTGTAGGTATGAGCTTGTGGAGACTCTGCACGAACTCTTCCTCCCACGAGCATCCATTAGTAGCTGCATCCCAGGTACAGAGAAAAACGCCAATCGATCATTGTAATCTATTCTTAAAGAACTAATTACTACGATTGTTTTACTGATGAATGTCTTGATTCCATTCACCTTGGTCGGGCAAATCAGTCGTCCGAATCCCGTGGAGGGACAGTTGACATTACATTGAACAAGTTCAAGTATTGACCCACATCTTCAGGACTCGATTCTTGAAAGGAATCTCCTTAGCGGGATTTCCAGCACTTACAAGTTCGAACTTCGAGGGTGTTAACAGCATAGTGTGAAAACACATCTCTAATTCTAGCAAAGGCTGTTCCTGAACTGGAGTCCTTCAAGTAAAATAACAAGATGTAACCGAAGTACATCTACATTTCAGGTGAGTCGTTGAGGTACACCGAAGCATCACCCCACGATTGTAGACCATTTGAGACAATACTAAGCGTAACCCACAAGGGGTTACCGAAGCGACCTGCTGTCAGGGTTGTTTGATGTTGACCCTGGCAGGAGTTTACATTCAATCACTGAGGATCAAAATTGTGAATCCCCTCATAAATGTTCTCGACAGATTGCTAAGATCTATGAAGGACTCTAGAATGTATCACTTGTGTCCCAGATGTAGAACGACAAGTGATGAAAGTTCGAGTGTTCCTAAGAGATCTTTTGATGAATCTTGTGGCTCTAGACTCAATAAGTGCACTTTGGTTTTCCTAAGCGGATACTAGGGAGAGGGTCCCCTTCTTCAATACCAATAATCTCTAAAAGAAAGTCGATAGATTACGTAGGGTTCCCTGTGAGAATGAAACAAGCTTCTGTTGAGAGAAACTTGAGTGGCAAAGAAGGTTTAGTGCAGTGCGTCACTGGGTCCATGACGACTTTATTCTTCAATACCGATGTCATCTAGTGACAACCAGTAGCATATGAATTGAACCCGGTGTCTGCCCTAAATTGAATAATTTGGAGGGCTATTTCTTTTCACCCTTTTCTTTAATTTTCTTTTTAATTCTTCAACTCCTTCTTTCTCCGATTATAATTTTATCCTTTTTATAATCATACCTAAGGACTTCTAATTACTAACTATTGGTGGTGTCCTTGGGTAGATCCCTCCAGCTCTGGCGGATCATAGGACGATTATTCCTAACCTTAGTCACCTTATAACTCTATGACTATCCTATGTTGCCATAAAACAATTTTCATGAAAATCTCTCAAAGTGTTTATGACTAAAAAATGTTTGTAACACTTCGAGAGTTTTGTATTTTCAGAAATACTCCCCCTCCACATGTGCTTATGAGTTTTGACAGAAATCTGCACAGTGAGGAAAGAGCGCGCACGTTTGAATTGAGCGACTCAAGATAGACAATTTCTCGCGAGACACGATTACGTTGCATAGTTAAAGAGATGCATTTTCAGCTTTTAGGTGACAACTAGCTCTAATAACTACCTTGAAGATGTGGACACACCTTGAAAAGGTTGTCAAACCCGTCATAGTTCATGTCTATCAAGAGTTTCTCGAATAGGTACAATCTACTCGGATAAGTATCAGAAGACAAATCTTTTCGATATATGACACTTGAGAAATCGTCAATTCAGTGGGTTATGTCTAATCACATGAAGATTCTATCACAGTCTAACATATTTGTATCACATAAATTTTATCCCCCCTCAAAAATGGCATATCAATGTTATTTTTGATGAAATTTTGATATCGAACATGACCATTTCGAGTTTTGTGGGAAGATTTCCACGAAGAACATTTTGTGAACAAAGATATTTTGCAAATACTCCCCCTCAACAAGTAATATTAACTTTTGAGGTTTTGAAAACATAAGGGGAAGTACTTGTTCTTTTGAGCAAAACTTTGAAAATAATGAAAGTTTTGATAAGTTTTACTCAAAAGTAAGAAGCTTTCGCTCCTTTTATAAGGATTGTGGCACTGATGCGTACCACAGGGTCCTTTCATTACAAGTACGGGTTGTACACTATTATGTGTGCACAAGCCATTGTGAATAAATCAATCACCAAAAAATTCAATCAGAAGTGTTTAAGGCATACCCAACATTTAGACAATAAGACCAGGGATTCTCTCTTCATGTTGAAATGTTGCAATAGGGAAACTCTGTCTTCCACCCACATAACTTTCCAATCTCCACATCTGATCCCTATGAAACATCCTTTCATCCAGCCTCTTGATTATCCTTTTAGCTTCCTTCCTTTCCTCTGAATTCCACCTCTTCTTTGACCCAATACCTTCTTGAATATCCTTTAACCGGTACGCTAACCCATCACGAACTATCTTCAGCGTATGATCGCAAAATTTGTGAATCTCGTCGTATGCCATGAAGCAGGTATGATAAAGTTCACTGCGATAGGCGACCCCAAATTTTGGTTTCTTCACGATAGTGTACTGAGGTAGTTGCTTGATGTTGGGAAAGTGTAGCAATGGTGGTGTAAGGTTAATCTGTTTTTGGTATGATTTGATCGCAAGCTGGAGATCTTCAACACGTTCTTGAATCACCTTGCTTCGAATAAAGATCAGTAGGGCTGTGATGTACTGAAGCTGAACATCTGTAGAGAATTGTCTCATCCGTCCTTGTACCTTAGCAAGATACATATCTTCGATGTCGTTGAGCGACAATCTCGGGAAATCAGCCTCAGTGAAGTCATATTCTTGTTCATCCTGTCATTTGACCTTGATTTCCTTCAAGAATGAATAACCCCATTTCGAAGCCAAAGTGACCTTCATGATAGCAATGATCTTCTTATCACTATAAACCTTCTTGTTCGACCTTTGAAATTGGCAACTTCTGTAATACAGACTTCTCCTTGGTGGCCAATGATGAATCACATACTTTGCATCAAGATCTTAGTCCACCTCTTTTTCAACGAACAGTTTGGTGGCCTCTTCCACAATGGAAACATTGGTAGAGAAGATTGCAGCTGGTATATTGAAGGTTAGTGATGTAGCATACTTTTTGCTGACACTACTTCCATGCTGAAGAAACTCGAGGTCGTTGTTAAAGAAGAAGCGGTATGGAATCTTGGGTTGCTCAGGTCGGCCAATGGTTGGTAGTGGTTTAGTCCAATCGGTGTAATATGGAGTGTTATCCTTTCTTGATACGTCGATGTTCGACTCGGGGATTTAGCCAGTCAATGTGGTTAGACATGGCTCGTGCAATGTTGTCGAGATGATATTCGACTTCAATAGCACTGCTGGATCTGTCTTTCAACAATTAGAACGCGTCGTTCTTGATCCTACGTAATTCCCCTTTCGTCATCTTCTTGACCTTGAACTGATCCTGGATAATCTTAACTTGCTCCATAGTACGAATATCTACCGGTTCTTGACCTTTCGGTAATCTCGGTGTTGCATCAACTAACTTACTAAACCACGCATACTCATTCGTGTCATCTTCGTCTAACCAGGAGACGACTGGAATTGATTTCTTTTTTGTTGGTTTCGAGGATGATTCCGGTTGTTGTTTAGGTGATGGTTGTTGTAGGGGCTCATGATTTTCTTCGTCTTCACCACCGGTATATTGAAAGTAATCATTGGTTTTCTCCAGTGGTGGTGGAGACTCAGTATCCCGAGGTTTATTAGATGATGGAGGTTGCTGAGAAGCTTGAGAAGTTGATGTGGTGGTGGTCTTTGGTGGTGGTGGTGGCATGGATGATGAAGACTTGCCAGTTTTCTTTGGACGTTTTGCATTCGGGTCTTTGTCCGTGTCATCATCATCTCTTGGATGCTTTTCTAGACCAGCTGTTTCCTTGCATGTTGTCTTCAGTTGATGAGCAAGGAGTACCTCAAGAAACTTTAATTCATCAGATGTGAGTGTAGAGGATCGAGAAGACATCTGTGTTATCAACTGTTACAAAATATCAGTTTTTGTGACATGAGGAGGTGGGACTGGTCGAGTTTGCATCATCACCGGTGTAGTTGTGATTGTTTTCCTGACCAATGTTTTCAATGTTGGGTAGAGTTGTTTTGAGAACATCTCTTTAGTTACTCCAGGGACAGTTTGGAGAAGGAAATGATGAGTGTAGTCCCTAATCTGCTCGTCCATTTCTCCTTTAATGTCTCGGTTGAGAAACGCTTTGATCTAATCTCTTTCCTCTATGAACGTGTTCATCTCTTGACCAAGTTCATTGACCCTGTCAGCTAGCATATTCAATTTTCGGTCTACAAGACTCTGTTTACGTTTCCTGGATTGATGCAGAGCTTTCTGGATTTTGGTTTTGGCACGAGATGCCCATGTGTCTGCCCTTTTCTTGATTGATTTAGGTGATGATTGGGATAATGATTCAGTTGTAGAGGGGTCATGGGGTTGCTCCAAAGATTACTGAGGGTTGTGTTCAGGATTATCTAGAATGTAGTTATCTGTTTCAATTTTGATCCTTTCCTCTTCGGCCTTCTTAGCAAGTTCCTCTTTTGCAGCCCTTTCTTTTGCAGCTTTCTCCACATCTTTATCAGTAATCCTTTCATCAGTCTCTTGTTCATCGTATTCAAAGTCGAACTTAACTTCATACTCTTGCTGCTTTTGCTCTGTAGATTCCTTGGTGGTGGCACCAGTTCTCTTATCGGGTTGATTAACCGCATCAAGAACTGGTGTAAGAGAAGTACCACCGCTGGAACCTCCAGGGCCTTTGTTTTGTTGACGATTGAACTCCTCAGCAGCATGCTCCAGCCTCAGTTGTTTCAGAGTTTTATGATACTATTTTGTTTCATCTTTAGGGTCAGCATCATCATCTGAATCTTCTTCTTCCTCTTCTTCCACTGGCTTCTTCCCTTTGTCAGAAGAGGGACTGCTAGGCTTGTCCTCTGACTTCTGGGTAGATGAATTATCCATTTGCTCTTCAGAATATAGAGTCACTTCTTTTGATTCAGTTTCAAAGTCGTCGTCGTGTGGAATAGGTTCAGGTTTAACTTGAGGACGAACGATCTGAGTTGGGACTCTTTTCTTTGAGCTTAGATTCCTTTTCTTATACTTGGTGGTGCTGCCAGTGCTTCCAGCTCTTCTATCCCTTGTAGTAGTCATAGAAGTAGACTTCTCATCCATAAACCCAACCTTACCAGCACTCACTGCTTCTTTTTAACGAAGGTACGAGGGAAGAACCTTGATTGCATCAGTAATCAAGCAGTCAAGTAGTTTTACACCTTGTTTGCGTGTTGAGGAATCTTTGAATCTGACAGTGTTCAAGGTTGGCTCATACAACATAAAGTGAGTGACGGGGTCATTGATTCTCATAGGTATGTCCTGGTGTTTCTCTAGAATATTTTGTATCAACAGTTTGGTATATCTAATGAAGGGAATCTTTGACCCATGCTTCCTATAGTGCTGCATCATGTCTTCCCATATCAAGCTTGCATAGTCAATATGTTGTTTGTTGACCA
Source organism: Chrysanthemum seticuspe (assembly GCA_019973895.1). Lineage (NCBI taxonomy): Eukaryota > Viridiplantae > Streptophyta > Magnoliopsida > Asterales > Asteraceae > Chrysanthemum > Chrysanthemum seticuspe. Next base: position 212,554,045 of record BPTQ01000001.1, on the reverse strand, counting down.
TTCCCCAAAAGGATTAGCTTAGGGTGTTCATGACCGCTATCTCTGCCAGATACAGACTTGGCGATCATGATGTAGAGAGTTCTCCATGGGTGAGGGATGTTCTTGAGATCAACACTGGAGTGTTTAGTGATGATGCCAGCAGCTTCGTCATATCCGATGTCGACCATGAATTGCATTAGTTCCTCTTCACTAGGAGTTGGAACGTAATCGATAGACTCAATGACTGGTAGAAGAAGAATAGTGCGAAGATCTGCTATTGTAACTGTGACTTCTTTGGTGCCAATGGTCACATTCACAGTATCTTGACCATCGATTTTGTTCATGGTATGCCAGAATTGGTGAATGTAAATCTCTGGTACTGAAGCCGAGTTAGACATCATAAGATGGTAGGGATGATCCTTGAGAATGTCCATAGCAACTCTGCATGAGGATTCCGAGCAAGTGAAGTTTTCAAAGTCAACTATGAGGTTATTCTTTCCAATAGTTTTCCGGTAATCCGTTGGGAAGATATCTGCCATCGTGAGTTCATTGGAGGCGTTGAAGTTTTCCATGTTGACGTCCATTTCGCGATCTGAAAGATATTGAGACAAAAGAACCAACATATCGAGACATTATGTTAGTCTAAGATTGATTTTATTGTCCAATTATTGATTGAAGTTATCATGTTTATTAATGTTACGAGTCCAAAGTCACATTAAGTCCAATAGTCCGAATGATGAGGTGATAAGTTACGTGAGTATGTTAATTTTGAATTTTGATGTCCAAATTTCACTTAATCACACAACATTTTAACTTTTTGTAGCTTATGAGTGACATTTTGGTTATTGTGACTTATGAGTAACTTGTTACAAGTATATTACGCGTAACATTGCAAATTAAAGTGACAAGTTGTCTTAGGCGTAAACTTGTTAGCTTATGCGTAAACAATGGTCCATATGCATAGGCGTAAGCTTAAGCGTAAGGGTAACCCTTAGGCGTAAAAATCTCTTATGCGTAAAAGCATACCCGTAGCTTATGTGCTTACGTGTAAGCTTAGGCAAAGGAGTTACATGTAAGGTTTACTCGTAAGAGTAGCCCTTAGGCGTAAACATCCAAGTTTACGCATATCCTTCCAGGATACGCGTAGTCCCACTGTAGACCCTTATGCGAAAGTGTTACGCGTAAGATTGCTCTTATACGTAACCTTTACGCATAAGGTGTTCCATATGCGAAATCCATGAACACCTTGAATCTGAACTTTACGCGTAGAAAACCTGTAACAATTTAAACATATCAATCTGATTACAATTCAATCCTAACACTTTCAAGATCACAAAACATGTCAAAGACCACAACAGATACACATAGAAATGCTTAGGCGTAAACTTGTACTTAAACCCTAAACCCTAACCTTGCGCGTAACAAATCAAGCCATGGAAAATCAACAATAATTTTTCTGCACTATCTTAGATGATAAAGAAACAAGTTTAAACATGTTTTACCACATAATGACTATAGAATCAAAAAATTCATGTTCTTCGTCACCTAAACCCTAAAAAATCAAATTCTCTACTTTTGTTGTTTCTGGGTAGGATTTAAGAGTGATTTGGTGCAATTAACCTTATTTTAAACCTATCTTAAGCATTTAATCAAAGCAAAACATTCAAACAAAGAAACCCCCAATTCGACTATAAACCCTAATTTTTCAAAAATTGTTAAAACGTGATTCTGGGTTGAAATAGTTGATAGAAATAGGTATAACACTGATTTTTAAACGTTTTGACACTACCCATTTCATCAAAAACTCACTTTGACAATTCCTTTGCTCATACGCGTAAGCTCAAAATCATCCATATGTAAAGATTTAACCATTGGATTTGAATGAAATTAAAAACGATTGTTTGTAATCATGATTAAAAGCTTTTACAACTTACAGATTTCGAATTTGTAACACGGATTTGTGAAATGAAGGATAGCCGTGGATCTTGGTGGTTGAAATAATAAATGTTTGAAGTAAATGTGATCTGAATATGTTAGGTGGAGAGTTTTGTTAGAAATTAATTTTCAAATTTTACAAGATTGGTCCCTCCACCTCAACCATTTTCAACCAAGATCCATTAACTTCCACTTTGGTTAGGCGAAACTTGTTTTGGGAAAGAAACTTGACGATACTCCCCCTCGACTTTTGAAATGATGAAATTTTAAAACATTTGAGTCCGAGGAGAGTTTTTAACAAGAAACTTATCCACCAATTTTAGAAAAAAAAAACATATTTTTGGTAACATGCAAGTTCAAGGTTTTGTCGAACACAGACAGACCTTGACAGATCTTGAGCACTCGTGGATCTTTAGTGTTGCCTATGTAATCATAAGCAAACTAATAGAAAATCTCTACAACCCGTATTCTATAGCGGAAAGTAAATACAAGTTGTTATAACTAAGAACACTTAGATCCTCTATGGATCTTTTATTAACTGAAACACTATGTTTCGGATAGGTTTTGTTATTACAAACTATGAGGTTCCTTTTATAGACAAGGAACCCTAAACTATTACTACTCAATCGACTAAACATGCATGAATGCATTTAATGACTAATACACTAGATAATGTTGAGCAGTACAATAATACCCATGCTAACCTCGGGCAGTACAAGAATAATGATGGGTTAGCATTTAACTAATAAAGCGCATGCTTATCCTAGTCAGCTTCCACCCTTCAGCAGAAACACAGCACGACTTCTATGCTTCAGCAGAATCTCTTCTTCAGCAGATTCTGCTTCTACTTCAGCAGAATCCTTCGGCAGTATTGACAGCAGAAATCCTACTTCACATAATTCCCAACAATCCTCCCCTAAACTGGAATTTGACTTGGTTAAGTTCCAGTTTCCTACCTTGATAGATCTTAGAGACTTCAGTACTAGAGGATTGTTCTCAAACATCAGCAGCAAAGAACCAATAATAAGCTCATCTCTATGATGAGCAAACTTTGAAACGCCAGGTCTTTGCAGCAACACATGACATATTGTACATCAAAACTTATTAGTTGCATACTATTCTCATCACATCCAGGTGTGTGAACTCCTGTGAGAGGTGAATCATTGAAAATAATGGATTTGATGTCTCTTTACCAATAGCCATCACTACTGGAGTAGCCAGATTTTTAAGTCCAAAAACTATGGTACATTGATAACCATCTGATTTATGAGCAAATCAGCAACTATATAAACGGATTTGATGTGTCTTTACCTGTAGCCATTTGCTCAGGACTAGTCAATTCTTAGAATTTGTGAATTGATAACCAAATATGGATTCAGTTTCCTTTACCACACGCCAACAAGGAATAGACCATGGTGAATTGATGACCATACAACTCTCAGCAATTAAGCATGGGTGGTTGCAGACCCTATGATTTTGAGCAAACCATTACAGCTATCAACAGATTTGATGTGTCTTTACCAAAGCTGTACCCTTTGGACTAGCCAACTCTTTGATATACACAAGGTATATCTGGTGAGTTAAGAACCATCAACAAAATACAATAAACCTGCAAGAGAAAGATAGTGTTTTTTTTTTTTTTTTTTTTTTTTTTTTTTTTTTTTTTTTTTTTTTTTAACGAAGAACAAAACAAAACAAAGAAACAAAATCAAATCAACACCACAAAAGACAGTACTTAATACAAAAGACAATGTAGATTACCGCGTTCATTATGAAGATGCAGCTTGAGCTTGCAGAAGCTGAGTCTTGATCAATCCAACCAGTCGTTCATCATCTGGTCTTTCATTTCCCACTGGATCTGGAGGAATTTCCAACTTCTGACACAGCATCCTTTACATAAGTCTCTTGGACAATGGATAAATTCTTTCAGCAAACATGCAGACTGTGATTCCACCCTTTGTTTCGACTACATGCACACGAGGTAGGGGATAATATCTCTAGGACTCAACCTGCCATAGATGTGAGTTCTTCCAAATGAAATGCCCTTTACCATTGGGAGATAGAGAGTCAATCAGGACATGAAGATCTCCCAATAAGCACATCCCAGAACCTTGTGGTGCAGTATTGCAGTAATGTTTGGTGACGAGAGTGTATAGAGTAAGTATATCTGCCCTGTCAACCAAATGGAGTATTTCATTCAAAAAGGTGAACTCCATTGAAGGTTTGTCCAATCGATGAATGACATTCATCTCACCATTTATCAGAGACCACTAGACCAACACATTTTGATATCCCTCAGGAAAATCAGTATCAGACCCTTCTTTAATAAAAGTAGAGTCATCAGCCTTTAGATCCAAAGGAACATGCTTGGGTGATGGCTTATTCTTCGATGCATGAGTCCTTGCTTTTCTCACAGATCTTCTCAGAGATGTGAGTTTTCTCTTGGCCATCCGCTTCATCCTTCTACCAGGTGTATAGATTTCCGAAGAAGGAAAATCTTTGGTTTCTTTATTAACTTCTGTAGTAGGACTTGAAGAAGTAGATGTGGATTTAGGTGAGGCATCATCACGAAGGGCATGCATTCTTTCAAGCACCTTTCTTGCCTTTTTAGCTTTGACAGTTGTGGTTTTAGCTTCTTTAATCGAACCACCTCCTTCTGTATTAGTAGATCCCACAGATGGAGCAGAAGTTTGTATATTAGGTGCTTCAGAGGAAATGGTGGTCGGTTCAGCAGATGAGACCTTTTCAGTTGAGCTAGTGACTTCTGTAGAAGCTTCAGCAGATATAACATGAGGTTCAGCAGAAGTAACCTGGTCATCTTCCCCAACCAAGGTACTGTCTTGTGCAGTAGCAGATGCCACATTTGGGCTAGATGAGGGCATAACTGGTGCTTAAGGGGAAACAGCTGATGGTTCAGCAGAAGGAACCTTGTCAGACGAAGGAGTGGCTTCAGAAGTTTCTTCAGAAGAAACCATTTGAGAGATCGTCTTAGGAGGAATCTCATCAAAATTATCCACTATCTCAACAAACTTGGGTCTTTTGGCCTTTGGTGCAACTTCATTCCCAGCAATTCTTTTCAAGTTGGAAGATGGTGTTAAGGTAGAAGAAGAAGTCTTCATAATCATATTGTACAAGTAAAACAGTCTGGCATCAGGTAACGCCACGACTTGCTTCATTGTTAAACCACGGTTAAGGACAGTACAACTTTGATTTTTCACAATAATCCTCACCTCTGTTTTCTTCTGAGCTTCAGTAAGAGGTCTCTCTCTCTTTGCCTTATGCTTTTCAGTACTCAGGGCTTTCCTTTTCGCAGCTGCTTCTTGCTTCCTTTGTTCTCCAAGCCACAAAATTTTCACCATCAAATTCCCCACCTAAGATATTTTGAGCAAGTGTAGGATTTGCAGTGGTCTGCTTAATAAGAACATCCCATTGTGCAGCAGGCATCTGAGTAGCTAACTCATCCAATTCTCTTCATCTCTCAGGAGGCAAAGAAGAAGTAGAATGGTCTGAAATTTGTTTAGCCACTTCTGCACTTTTCTTCTGATCTGCAAACTCAGCAAACCTGCTTTCTTGTCCTCTCCTTTCTTGTTCAGATACCAGATCTGGACCAAGCTCATCTTCAATCATTACACCTCTCTCTTTAGTAGTAGACTCATGAACAACATCAGCTGGAGGAGAATCACCCATTTGAACTTCAGAGGAATCGTTTTGAGAGAGATCTTCAACAGGTGTGGTAAGGATATCCGTTGTAGGATCCAAATAAGAATTTCTTCCAACATGAAATACAACTTGATCATCTGCTGAAGGGGTGGGACATGATAGTTCTTGAATAGGTACATGATGATAAGTTTCAGATGCAATATCCTCCATTTGAACCTCAGCAGATGTAGTATTGTCAACACTTGGTTTCATGGAGACTTCAGCAGATCCCTTATCCAACTTAGATCATCTCCTCTTCCTAGTGAACCGAATTGGTGCCTTAACTTTTGATGATTCAACATTAACTGAAGATGGAACAACACTCTCTTGAGCCACATCAGCTAAGATGTTAAGGGAAGCAAGCCGAGATTCCTCATCTTCCTCATCAGAAGAAATGACTAACTTCCTTTTGCTACTCTTTTCAAGTCGCTCCTCTAGGTCCTTAACTTTATTCTGTAGTTCCTCAATCTTATCACCAAGAGTAGTCTTGGTCTCTGTAAGCTCCTTTTTGAGATCAGTCACCTCAGCTGCATACCTGTTAACAAGAGCATAAACAGATGTGAGAGTAATAGGGTCCTCAGCTCCACCAGCAGATTGCTCTGTGGTAATGGGAGTTTCATTGGACCTTTCAGTGGAAATAGGGTCATGCTCAAAATGAGGAGGTACTTCATCAAAAAGTTCCCTTTGAGGATTGGGTGTGGTCATCCTATTCTGGTCAGACTCAAACTCATCAAATGAAGCCTGTGGACTCGGTCTGGGTGATGGTGCAGGTGGAGCCTGGTCAGGAGCAATATGAGATGCTTCAGCAGTAAAAGAGGGACCCTCATCTACATTAACTGATGGATTGCCATCAGAAGCAACATTTGAAGAGGATGGGATAACAGCAACATTTTCCTCATCAGCAGCCTCATTTCCATGAGGCAACATAGCTGCTGACAACGGATGATGTGCCCCCTCAAAGTTAGTTCTCATAGAGGCAAAAAGTTTAGCTGAAAGAGCTCCTATGGGATTAAAGGCCTGGACTTGGGTAGATGTGTCAATGATTATTTGTAAGAATCTAGGATACATTAAAAACTTATGTTGAGTCCTATTTATATTTTCAACCATATTATCAAAAATAAATTTGGAAAAATTATAAGTTATCCCTTGAGATAGACACACAATACCGCAGGCCAATTGCGTAGAGAATTGATCCCAACCCCCAGATTTGTTGCTCATGCACTGAAGCAGAGTGTGAACTAAAAACCTCCACATAGGACAAAAATGCTTTTTCAACCATATGTCCGTTCTTGTACCTTGATACCCAATGGCTCTTAGCCCAGAGAGAATCACCTCTGTACTTAAGTGATAAACCCCATCAGCATCATCCAAATTAAGCTTTCTCCTTATCAGGTCCTCCGTCACTACGTGCTCTGTTTCATCAACCAAAGCAACAATCTCTGTTTCACTTCGTTTTTCAGCAGATTCCCAAAATTGTTTAACCAACGATTCATAAATCGCATCAGGGGAATGTGTTAGGGCAAAGTGAATCTTGGACCGCTTCAGGAATTCCATCATTGGTTCATACAATTCATCGCCCTTTGATTTACCCAGAAATGCAACTTTATTGTGATCTTTCTTGAATTGAAGAGCCATGAGAGATATGTGATTTTAGGGTTATGATTTTGAACTGAAGGGGAAATTGTTTAGTTTGAAGTGGAAGAAATGTATTTAGAGGAATGGTAACCGTTACCAAGAATATAGTCAAAAGTATGAGAACCTTAGTTGACCATATCCTACGTGTATTTCAACTTGACCAACGACAAAATAACTCTTCAGCAGAAACACATAGTCAATCTACTGATGTAATATGCTTCGGCAGAAACCAACCCAAGACTAGAATATCTTCGGAAGGGTTCTAGAATTCCTGTGCCATCTAACTTGCATTAAATTGCATTAACCCTTGCATCCGCCTATATAATCATCCCAATACATACTTCACTTCATCAAAAATCCCCAAATATCATCACAAACCCTAATTTCAACAATGCTCCACAATTAACCACAATCAATCACAATTAACCATGAACACTATACCAGAAGTTGTTAACCCAAACTCTTCTCCATCATCATCATCATCCAGTGATTTCCTCCAGTTTTGGTCACGTCCACCTGACCCTCGTCCTTTGACATCCCCTTTTCTCCCTTCTTCTGAAGATGATAGCGTAGTGGATCCAAGTGATTCTTCTGATGACTCAGAGGAACCCACTACTGAGATAACTTCTTACTCCCAACCTCCAGCACCTCAACCTTCACAAAGGCCTCATGCCGAAAGAGAGGTGGTGCTTGCTCTACCTGCGCCACTCTTTGGTGCATCTTCACACTTCGTATAGAGGAAGAGCTAAAGAAAGGTGGATGGATTGCATTTTGGTTGAAATCGATAGATGAAACACAAACGAAACATTATGTTTCTTCAACACCATTTGTGGTCATCGTCATCTTCATCGTTTGCATCAATCCATCTTTCCATTTTGATCCTTAGCATCTTCGTCATATCGGTTAAGTATATCCAGCCATCGAGATAGAAGGAATGGGTGGTTATGCAAGATTTTACAAACGCATATCCAGCATCTAGTGTGAAAGATGTGAGCGATCATGCATATCCAACATCCCTTTAGATGTTGGAATAGATGATATGAACTAGATTAGGATAAGTAGTATAGCTCTTTTCTTGTAGTTGCATTGAAGTTGATTGTAAGTTGTAAGCTGTAAGCTGTAACTTGAATGAATGAATGAATAATTTGACTTCAATTTCTTCTCTTCAGCACTTTTATTTTCAGAGGAAACTAGCTTTTAAGCATACTAGACCATATACCAAAGGATCACACTTGATGAATTTTAACTGAACAGGGCATTCTGCAAAACAAAACTCAGAGAAACACAAGAACAAAACATAGACAAAATAAAACAAAATTATTAGTAAGTGTTAGCAAACAGAATATACACAAAGTTTACTATAAAATCCTCCCCTGAGGCATATGCCTCCCCTGAGGCATATGCCTCCCCTTAAACTTTGCATTTAAGGGAAGAGAAAGATCCACCATTGTTCTTGGGTTTCCAGTGAAATTTAGGTCCTTTATCCTTCCAAGAACATCCTGCTGAAGATCCTTTCCCATTATTCATAGAGTCAACATATGCAGGCCAATAACCATGTTTAAAATATGGGCTAATAGGTTGCACATAAGGTCTATCAGCTGATCTCCTCCAAGGAGAGTCAGTATAATTAGCTTGTGGGACATAAGGAGGAATATTTTTAACATTGGTCCATACTGGTCTACGTTTCTGCTGAGGAGCACATGCACCCAATCTTTGCTCATAGAAATCACAATCCTTAATTAAATGAAGTTTACTTCCACACACAAAACATGTCTTCCTTTTGGAAGATTTATTTAACAAAGCAGATGTTCTATTACATGTAGAAGTACTTAAACCAGAAACATTAAAGGAATTGTTTTTGACAGAATTATTATGCAAAGATTTAAATGACAAGTCTTCAGGGGAAACAGGCTTGGAAGTTGATTCCTCAGCAGCTATCCTAGAAGGCTTGTAGATAAACTTGGGTGCAGGCTTTGGGGTAGGCTCAGGTGAGGGCTTGGGAAGGTCTGACTTATCACTTGAATCACAGCTGTAAGTAGATCCTTGATCCGATGAATTGTCACTGTCAGAGAAAGAGACAAAGTCATAAGATGAAGCATCGTTGTCTGGCAAGTCTTTTGACTTTTTGCCATACAGATGGTGTGATCCATCAAAGTCAATAGTAATAGACAGATCAGTGGGCATGAATTCACCTCTAATAGGTCCAGGGACAGCATGTAAATCACCTTCCTTTTTGAAATGTTCTAAGCCTGCAGGTGTAGATTTACGCCCATCTTGCCTAGCTTCCAATCCTACATACTTTTGAAAACCCAAACCTATTCCAGAGTTCACTGACTGACTATTATAGAGTTCTCTAGCTAGATTGTCACCTAATATTAACCATTGTTTATGTCTAGCTATTTCCTCAGCAAGTTTCCCTTTAAGCTCTAGGTTCTCAGCAATAGTATCAGCTTTTTCCTTTTCAGTGCGTTTAAAGTTAATATTAGCAATGTCTAGATCAAACTGTAGCACCTTTATCTTTTCTTCATAAGCTATCTGATTCTTTTGAAACCAAACCTTTTGTCTTTCTAATGTTTTTAACGAAAGTTTATAAGCTTCATTATCAACATAGCATTCATTGTATTTAGGTTTCATAGTATCATAAGCTTCTTTCAGTTCATTGTATCTTTCACTACAACCAAATATACAGTTGTGTACCTGAGAAAGTCCCATGAAGGAAAATTGATCATGCCTATCTTCTGAAGTGCACCTTGCCAGCAATCCAAGCTTCTCTGTATCGGCAGCTTCCTCATTCACAGGTTCATGTGCAGCCCAGTTGACCTGTTCATCCAAGGTAACAAGAGCTGCTGAAGTGCTAGCTCCCTTCTGATTCTGCTGATAGGAATTGTAGTTAGCTCCCTCTCCACTCTTCCTGTCTTTGCATTCCCTTGAGAAATGACCCATCTGATGACAAGAGAAACACTTGACCTTTCTCCTGTCAAAGCGAGCTGGATCCTTTCCCTTGAAGCCAAACTTTCTTCCTGCCTTCTCCTCAAACCTCTTTATATCAACTGAAAGCATGGCCACTTGCCTTTTCAGTTTCATCTCCTCCATTTCAAGAGGGTCTACCTGATCAAAGTCTTCATAAACAAGATGCTGTTGAGTATCATAATCAACAACAAATAAATGAAGCACATCCTCCAATACACTACCAGCTTTAGCTTGAGGGTAGGATGGAGTGGGACGATAAGATGATGATGGTAAGTAAGATGGACTTGAAGCATGCATCATCATATTGGAGTGAGATGTCCCAACAAAGGCTGAATGACCAGAAGAGGAGGCACGGTAGGGAGATCTGACATCAGGTTCAAGAGATCTGAGTTTTTTGTACAGCTCATCAAAGGTGAGTATGTCCAACCCACCTTTAGCCTTAAGAGCTATACTGACATGTAACCATGATGGAGGCAAAGATCGTAGGAACTTTGAGTTGCAATCATCATTGTCAGGCTTTGCATTCAGCTGGTTTAGCTGACTCAGAATCTTGTGAAACCTGTCGTATCCCTTGTGGATACCTTCTTCTTCAGAGATATTGAACTCTTGGAAGTGTTGTCTCAGCATGGACTTCCTCATTCTCCTGGACTCTTCATTTCTACCAAATCTTGCTTTAAGAGCCATCCAGATGTCCTTTGCATCAACCATGTGGTGAAAATCACCCAAGTGATCTTCAGGAATAGATTGAAGAAGGATGGTTCTTACTTTGTGCTCTCTTTGCACAGCTAGAATCTCTTCAGCAGTTTTGGGAGGAGCAATGGTAAATTTACCATCAAGATCCGAGATAGTCTTCTTCAGACTGTTTCCATTCTTCACAATCTCCCACAGATTCCAATCAATATTGGAGATCCAGTTCTGCATCTTCATGGTCCATAGATCATACTCTTCCTTTTTTAGATAAGGAAACTTACCATTACTGTTGGAGAGACAAAGTTGCTGCATAGAGGTGGTGTTTTTGATGTTGTTGTTGGTGACTTCTGATTCATCATCAGTTCCAGGCATGGTGAATATGTTTTTGGTTGTATGGGGGTGAGGTAAATAAGGTTCTCAGTATCGTAGAGACTCTCCCGAGGCTCTGATACCACTTGTCGAACACAGACAGACCTTGACAGATCTTGAGCACTCGTAGATCGTTAGTGTTGCCTATGTAATCATAAGCAAACTAATAGAAAATCTCTACAACCCGTATTCTATAGCGGAAAGTAAATACAAGTTGTTATAACTAAGGACACTTAGATCCTCTATGGATCTTTTATTAACTGAAACACTATGTTTCGGATAGGTTTTGTTATTACAAACTATGAGGTTCCTTTTATAGACAAGGAACCCTAAACTATTACTACTCAATCGACTAAACATGCATGAATGCATTTAATGACTAATACACTAGATAATATTGAGCAGTACAATAATACCCATGCTAACCTCGGGCAGTACAAGAATAATGATGGGTTAGCATTTAACTAATAAAGCGCATGCTTATCCTAGTCAGCTTCCACCCTTCAGCAGAAACACATCACGGCTTCTATGCTTCAGCAGAATCTCTTCTTCAGCAGATTCTGCTTCTACTTCAGCAGAATCCTTCGGCAGTATTGACAGCAGAAATCCTACTTCACATAATTCCCAACAGGTTTTATGAAACTGCAGAATATTTACTTTCTCCCCCTCAACACTTGTTCGGGAAAATGATGAAAGATTTGATAGATCACAGTGTTGACGGAAGATTTGTACTTGCAATGTTTGTTTTTGAGAGAAATATAGATAGAAGTGTTGGAATCACTCCTAAACCATAATTCAAGTGTTAGTTACTCATATGTAATAAGTAGTTTATTATGGCCTTTATATTTGTTTAAGGTCAAGCTTATGTAGAAGGCCTATAAGCTTAGGCCCATGTCCAATAAAGAAAAGGGAAGGAGTAGGAGTGTTGCCCTAGCTCCTTGCCTATAAATACTCTTGTAAACCTTCATTTGAAGGTTGGTTGTTCAAATTTTTCTTTCACTACATACTCTACGCATAACTATCTTAGTATAACGTGTATGTGTGTTTGGTTTACTTGTTCAATCGCCTTTATCTCCTTCTAGTAAGCTTGTGTTGTAAAACTAGTGACCTAACAGTGGTATCAGAGCCAAATAGTTGGGTGCACACTTTTGTTTTGAAGTTTTTGGTTTTGGTCTTACGCGTAAAGATAACGTGTTCTTTGGTTCGCTAAAAAATTGTTTTTTACACTTTTTAATCCAAGATTCTTGTACTTTCAACGTTTTAAGGTGTTAAAATACTTGTTTTTGGCAAAAAGTTTCAAACTTTACGCGTGAATCTAAGTTTTTGAGCTTGATTTTGTTCGTGGGTGAAGTTCTACGCGTAACCCGTTTAGCCGTTTTGGTTCATCAAGGTTCACACTTTTGTGTTATTTTGGTACCTTTAACGCTATTCCATAACAAAAATCTGGTTTAGAAACCGAACGTTAGTGGAAGCTGCAAGAACAATGTTAATCAATGCTAAACTTCCAGATTACTTATGGGCAGAAGATGTATCTACTGCATGCTATACTCAAAACCGTTCTATGATCACAAAACGCCACAACAAAACACCTTTCGAGCTTGTCCACAACCATAAGCCGAATCTCAAATACTTTCATGTATTTGGATCCCTTTGCTATCCGAATAATGATCGTGATGATTTTGGAAAGCTCAAAGCCAAAGCCGACATTGGAGTCTTTATTGGATATTGTGAGAATTCTAAAGGTTACCGGATCTGGAATCGTCGTACAAAACAGGTGATGGAAACGATTCATGCTCATTTTGATGAACTTACGGAAATGGCTTCTGATTACAACAGCTTAGAACCCGGTCACAACCGTTTAAACTTCCCTCAACCCCCATCATCAGCTGAACAAAGCCCCCAGCTAACTCGTCAACAAATGGAAAGGTTATTTGCTCCTCTGTTCAGTGACGATATTGATGAACGTGCTCCAGGTGTATCCGCTGTTTCCGCTGCTCAACCTGATAATACTCTTATACCTGATACACCCGCTACAACAACTACTGTTGAAGAAGCACCACCAGTTGACTCCACTAGAACAGTTGAACAAACCGCTTCCAACAATGATGAACCGGCTGATGATATTCTTAATGAAGTACCCCCACCTGCAGATTTTGATCCAAATGCGTTCTTTAACCCTTTTGCTAATGACACTGCTGCACCTGATGTCGTGGAATCATCAACAAACCATTTGAATCCTCAGAATCTGCACAATGTATACCAACATCAACCCTCTACACATCGATGGACAAAAGACCATCCTCAGGCAAATATTATTGGCAACCCGAATCAACCAGTCGTTACGAGACAACGTCTTCACACAGATGGTGAACATTGCATTTATGCACTCACTGTCTGCCAATCTGAGCCTAAAAACATTAAAGACGCAATGACAAAAGACAACTGGATTGAATCTATGCAAGAAGAACTCAACCAATTCAAACGTCTTGAAGTATGGGAACTGGTTGAAAGACCAACCGGGGTCTACGTCATTGGTCTCAAATGGATTTGGAAAAACAAATTGGATGTTGAAGGAAACGTCATCCGAAACAAGTCACATCTAGTTGCTAAGGGTTATCGTCAGGAAGAGGGAATAGACTTTGAAGAATCTTTTGCTTCGGTTGCTCGTCTTGAGGCTGTTCGGATATTTCTCGCGTTCGCGGCTCATATGAATATGACGGTCTTTCAGATGGATGTCAAAACTGCGTTTCTCAACGGACAACTGAAAGAAATGGTTTATGTCAGCCAACCCGAAGGATTCGTTGATCCAGAGTGCCCGAACCATGTCTACAAACTCAACAAAGCTCTTTATGGTCTCAAACAAGCCCCTCGGGCATGGTACGATAAGCTATCATCTTTCCTCATTGCTAATAATTTCACCAAAGGTTCGGTTGACCCAACTCTTTTTATACAATATCGCGGCGCACATATCTTAATTGTTGAAATTTACGTGGATGACATCATTTTTGGGTCTACACATAAAAAGTTTTCAATCGCTTTTGCAAAACTAATGAAGAAAAATTTTGAAATGTCCATGATGGGTGAACTTACGTTCTTTCTAGGATTACAAGTTCATCAATCACCCCGTGGTATTTTCTTGAGTCAGTCCAAATATGCCCTTGAATTGTTAAACAAATTTGGAATGAAAACCTGTGATACTTATGCCACACCAATGACTCATACCAAGAAGCTAGACGCTGATTTACATGGGAAATTAGTGGACCCTACCAAATACCGAAGTATTATTGGGTCTCTCATGTATCTAATAGCTAGCAGACCTGATATTGTATTTGCCGTTTATCTATGCTCCCGTTATCAGTAGCGACCAACTGAAACCCACCTCTCTGAGGCTAAAAGAATCCTCCGATACATCAAGGGAACCATTAACTTGGGGATCTGGTATCCGAAGGATTCTGGTTTTGAACTAATCACTTTTTCAGACGCTGACCACGCAGGATGCTTAGACTCAAGGAAAAGTACTTCAGGAGCACTACAATTTCTTGGTGATAAACTGGTGTCTTGGCAATCAAAGAAGCAGGATTGTACATCGCTGTCATCAACCGAAGCAGAATATGTAGCCATGTCCGCGTGTTGTGCTCAAGTCATATGGATGAGAACACAACTCAAAGACTATGGTTACGTATTTGACAGAATCCCGATGTACTGCGACAATCGAAGTGCCATTGCGATCTCGTGCAACTCAGTTCAGCACTCGAAATCAAAGCACATCGATCTACGCTATCATTTCATCAAGGACCACGTGGAACAGGGTACCGTTGAATTATACTTCGTGGGTACAGAATACCAATTGGCAGATCTACTCACCAAAGCCTTGCCTCCCGCTAGGTTTAATGAGTTGGTCCACCGGATTGGTATGAGGTGTTTGACTCAAGAGGAATTGGATGACCTCCTAAAACAGTCTTAAAAACCTATCAAACACCAAAATCTCTTTTGTAAATAATTTTTCAAAAACAAAATACAAAAATATAAAACCTGATAAAACAACAAAAATATTCTTCTAATCTAATTTTCTCTCAACATGGCAAGTACATTTCTTCCATCAACACTATAATCTTTCAAAATTCAGTATTTTTATGATCAAGTGTTGAGGGGGAGAAAATTATCACTTAACTGTTTCAAAACATCTGTGTACTTGCATGTTATCATATCCCCGTTGTTTCTTTTATCAATGGTGGTAAAATTTTCTGGTCAACCTGACACTCCTCGGACTAAAATTTATAACCTTTCATCATTTAATAAGTCGAGTGGGAGTGTCGTCAAGTTTCTTTCTTAACAATTTTTTGTTTGGTAACCAAAATGGAAGTTAAATGGCTTTGTATGAAAAAGGAAAAGGTGGAGGGACCAAAACTGTCAAAATGTTAAAGTCATTTTTAATAAAAACACTCTCCACCTAACATTTCACTTCACATTTATTACTCCTAACCAACTAATCCTACGCATAGAATTCATTCAAGAAATCCGAAGTTTTTTATCATAAATCTGTAAGTGTTTTTTGCGTTTATAACACGTTTCTAAACATTGGTTTTGATTTTCAAACGAATCCAACGGTTAAAATTACGTGTATGGTTGATTTTGTGTTATACGCATACGCGTAAGGACACATGATCATACTTATGTGTTTGAGGTTAAGATAAATGGGTCAAAACGGTTCTTTAACATCAAGGATACTATTGTTACCCTCTGAATCCACCCAGAAACACAAAATGATGGTTTTTCAAAATTAGGGTTCTTGAGTCGAATTGGGCGTTTTCAAATGTGAAGGGTTTTGGTCAAAAAGATTGTTGTGTGATGTTTATATTATGTTAAATTGATGATATCCAGGCCCTATAACAACCCAGAAACACTAATTAAGTCATAATTAGGAATTAGGGTTTAATGTTCTTGAGTTTGGGTATTTTTGATTCACTGAGAATTGGGTGTTAAAACTTGGTTTATAGACTCTCACAACACCTAAGACCTACCAGAAAAAGTTTGGTGCAAATTCCATGGTTAGAATTGTTAAGCGTAATTCTTGAACTATTAGGGTTTTTGACTTACGCGTATGTGTTTCTACGCGTAAACTGTGTATTATGTTTCATGCCATAATCTGTTTTAACATTACTATACATGTTAAGATTGATGATATGATGATTTTATTTCAGGATTGCTACTCGTAAAATTCAGAATCAAGGTCGATTGTTACTCTACGCATAAGGATCACCTTACGCGTAGGCAGTTATGCGTAAGAGAAATCCTACGCGTAACTACTACGCATAAGGTTCTACAATGGGACTACGCGTATCCTGTGAAGGATATGCGTAAACAGTGACCTCTACGCATAAGGTCTATTCTTATGAGTAAACCTTACGCGTAAGGTCTTTATACGCCTACGCGTAAGCCCTACGCATAAGGTCCCCGTTTCCTACGCGTAACATTTCTTACGCGTAAGTTAGGATCCTACGCATAAGCTTTCGTCTACGCGTATATCACTTCTGTTTACGCGTAACTTTGCCAAATCTACGCCTAAGCCTTGATAGACCTTCATTATGAATTGTTACGTGCACAAACTTGTTAATAAACAAATCATATCGTCACGAAACCAATAATGTCACTAATAAACTTAATCGTTTAATATGTTGTGTTAAATAGGTGATAACATAAACTTTAAAACTTAAAGTTAACTAACTCACGAAACTTATCACGACAACATTGGACTATTGAACAAACAAGTGACTTTGGACTCGTAACAATCTTTAACATTGTACATTCAATAATTAGACAATAAAAACCTTCTGTTGACTAACATTATGTCTTTCGATATGTTGGTTCTTTTGGCTAATGTTATTTCAGATCACGACATGGCTGCTCAAATGAATGTGGATGCACCAGAAGTTCTCACAATTGCTGACATCTTCCCTAATGGCTATCCTAGAAAGATTGGAAAAAACAACCTTAGGGTTGACTTTGAAACCCTCACATGCTCAGAATCTTCTTGTCTCATTGCTGTGGATATTCTAAAGAATCATCCCTACCAGAACATGCTCTCACACTCTGCTACAGTACTGGAGATCTACATGCAACAATTATGGAATTCGATGCAAAGGATCACAGGTCAAAGTGCAGTGACAGTGACGCTCAATCACAAACAAGTCACCATCACTCATGCAGACTTACGGGCTGTTCTTCTCATTCCTGAAATTGAGGCAACCGACTTCTTTGCCACACCTACTGAGGAGACAGTTCTTCAATTCCTGATTGATATTGGCTATGATGAAGCTTCAGGAACTATCTCTAAGCATTCTCATGTGGAGCTTAAGAACATTCCTCAACCGTGGAGAACCCTCTACATCATCATCACCAAATCGGTCTCTGGTCGTGATAGTGGATATGAGCATCCCAAGCTCATGGAACTACAAATTTTCTGGTCATTAATCAACAAAAAGGACATCGAAATTGAAGCACTGTTATGGGAAGACATGATGTCATTTCACTAGAAACTTGGCTCAAAGATTCCCTATGTCAGATACACAAAATTGTTGATCCAGAGAGCACTTGGACTTCATCCCGATATTCCACAAAGGCTCAATGACTCAGACAATCACGATATGTTGACTCAGCCTACCCTATCAGTCAGAATCAAGGAATCGTCTACAAAGAAACAGGGTGTTGTATTACATGATCACCTTCTGTCTAAAGAAATCAAAAAGCTCGAGACATACAAAAGGTATCTAGTTGCAGTAAAAGAAGGAAAAGTTGGTCATCTCGATGACAAGTCTTCTGGAACACCTATAAGGAGAACCAGAAGAGGCAGTGCAGGAAGTGCTGCAAGTACTGAAAGTCATAGGAAGTTTCCTAAGAGGAATCCTCCTCGTAAAAGGACTGTTCCTTCTAAGGAAGCTGTTCCCATTCCCTTACCTAAACCTGAACCGTAGAGAAAGCTAATTGACGAGGACTCAGAAGGTACTGAATCAGAAGAAGAGATTACATACTCTGAAACTCCTAAAGATGAAACCACAACGGTATCTAAACCTCCCAGTCCTCCAGCTAACATAGGAAAAGGAAAGACTCCTGTACTTGTACCATATGAAGAAAGCTCAGAAAGTGATGAAGAGCAACTGGATAAATCCTACAGGAAGAAGTTTAAATTAGTTAGACACCTTCAAAAAGCTAAAGAATTTGAACAAGAACAAATGGGTGGCCTCGGAGGGTCGAGTGGTGGTGTCCACTCTTCACCAGGTCCTGATGCGGTTAATCGACCCGATAAGGGATCTGGTGCCACCACTCTTGTGCAACAACAAACGCTTGTGAAGGAGTCTACTGATCATAACATTGAGGAACAAGAAAAGGATAATACTGAGAAAGATAAGTCTGATGAAGAAGCTAAGACTCAGACGGAAGAAAAGGCTAATTCTGGACAAGATAACGAAGAAAATTATGATGATTATCTTCTCAACAGTCCAACTCATTCCAAGGAGGATACTTCTGCACCTCCAAAGGACCCTGAACCTCCTCATGTCTCCTCCTCATCAGATTCATCATCTCACTCCTCACCACCACCATATAAAAGATCAACCAAATCAACATCCAAATTAGTGAAGAAGCCAACTCGATCTTGGATATCTCATGCTCATAAACGAATTGGGAATGCTGTCAAACAAGTCAGAAAGAAAGACATCCTCCAAAGGAAGATAAATTTCTATGCTGATCAGATACAGTATATTCATGATGATCTCGACAAGATGCAAGAGGAAAGGGAGTATGTCCAGAAGCTCATAAAAGATGATCTTCAAGGAAAAATGGATGAAATGATCAAAGGATACACTCAACAGTTCCTTATGGAGGTCGTTCCGAATCTGACAAAGCAGATGTATACCAGACAACTGTATCTAAATCTATTGCATTTAGCCAAACAAGCCATGAAATTAACTCCGATGAATTTAAGCATCAATCCAGTTGAATCTACAATCTTCTCAGATGATGAATTGGTGAACCGGCTAGTTGCGCAAATGTCGACACGCTCTGCAACGTTTGCCTCACACGAAGCTAAACTGTTTGAAGCTCTACTGGAATACCAACTCAGGTCCTCATTCCGAGAAGAAGCTGTTAGGCCCAAACGTTCAAGAGATGATGAAGACAAAGATCAGGATAAGGATAAAGAGCCCAAACGCACAAAGAAGTCTGATGTATCATCCTCTATTCAGTACTCGATGCAACCTCCACCACAACGGACTCCTACTCAACAAAGATCTTCTCCTCCATCTTCTACTGATAAACCTCAGGATTCTTCTGAATTACCACCCGAGACTCAGAAAACTGGTGATCACTTTGAGTATACGGGTGGTGATGATGAGGAAGTCCGTGAGCCCCTACAACAACCCACCTCTCCCAAACAAGTTAAGAAACCAGAATCCTCATCTAGGCCAAAACAAAAGAAGAAGAAGGCGCCCATGGCTGACGTCGTATCATGGCTAGATGACGATACAACACAGGAATTTGAATGGTTTTCTACACTTTTCAATTCTACTCCCTACCCTGAAGAAGGTCAAGATCTGGTAGACGGTAATACATTGGAGCATGCTAAAATTATGCAAGAAAAGTTCCATGTGAAGAAGATGACGAAATCCGAGTTGAGACGAATCAAGAATGAAGCTTTTCAACTGTGGAAAGATAGCTCAGAAAGTGCCATCGAGGTCGAATATCACCTTGAAAACATTGCTAGAGCTATGTCTAACAACATGGATTGGCTCAACCCAGAAGCAAACATCGACTTCACCAAACAGGACAACCCTCCATATTACACCGACTGGTCTAAACCACTACCAACGATCGGCCAACCAGATGAACCTAGGATTCCATTCAGATATTTCTTCAACAAAGACTTGGAATTTCTTCTACACGGTGGCGATGGATCAAGGAAATACGCTACATCTTTGACACTTCCATTCCCAGCAGCCATATACTCAAACTGCATAGCTATCGAGGAAAGAGCTAATCACTTGTTCTCCAACAACGTGGAAGCATACGACCGAGATGCAATGTACGGGATTCATCATTGGCCGAAATGCCGAAGAATCTACTACGGAAGCTGCCAGGTTCAGAAGTCTCAACATGCAGTGTTCAGTACTAAGGATATTGTTGCCATCAAACACGTTGATCTTTCGACCAAATGGGACTACACTTTTCTCAAGAAGATTGTGGTCAAAAGGCAAGATGAACAGGATTATGCATTCTCTGAAGCTGACTTTGAGAATTTGTCTATCAACGACATTAAAGACATGTACCTTACCAAAGTACAGGGTCGCATGAGGCAATTTTCAACTGAAGTACAACGTGAATTCATCAAGTCATTGCTCATCTTCATCAGACGCATAGTCATCAAAGAACGTGTAGAAGATCTCCAACTTGATGTTGAATCATATCAGACTCGTGTTAACTTCACTCCACCTCAGCTTGATCTTCCCGACATCAACCAGCTCTCACAATATACACTCATCAGCAAACCATTCGGCGTCGTTTACTGCAGTGAACTTCAACGAAATTGCTTAATGGCGTGTAGTGACCTTCACAAGTTTGGGGATCACACTTTGAAGATGGTTAGGGACGGATTGGCTCATAGGTTGAAGGATATACGACAAAAGATTGGGTCTCCTAAGCGATGGAATTCTCAGGATCGAAGGGATGTGCGGAGGATCATCAGAATGATTGATGAAAGGTTGTTTCGAAGGGATCAGTTCAGAACGTTGGAAAGCTTTGTTGGTGGTCGACCCAGGATTAACATCACCGGTTATCAACGCCCTGTTCGCACTCCTGGCAACATCACTGCACTTCCTGGTACCCCTTGAACTGCTTCTTTCATTATAAATTTGGATGTGTGATTATATATGTCGATGGCTTGTGCACACATAACAGTGTACAACCCGCTCTTGTCAAGAAAGGACCCTGTGGTACGCTTCAGTGCCTCAATCCTTATAAAAGGAGCGAAAGCTTCTTACTTTTGAGTAAAACCTATCAAACCTTTCATTTTTCAAGGTTTTTCTCAAAAGAACAAGTACTTCCCCGTAAATTTTTCAAAACCTCAACCGTGTATATCACTTGTTGAGGGGGAGTATTTGACTTAAAACTTTGTTCACAAATTGTTCATAGTGGTCAACTTCCCGCAACACTCGAAATGGTCATATTTATTCTCAACTTTTCAAAAATAACATTTTATATGCCATTTTTTAGGGGGAGAAAATTATGTGATAAGAAATATGTTGTGCAAATGCAAATGAATCATTGTGTAATAGACTTAACCAACGAATTGACGGTACTAAACAGTTAGTAACTCGAAAAGACTTGTCCGGGACGGGTAATAATTTTAAGCTAGT
Organism: Chrysanthemum seticuspe; assembly: GCA_019973895.1. Lineage (NCBI taxonomy): Eukaryota > Viridiplantae > Streptophyta > Magnoliopsida > Asterales > Asteraceae > Chrysanthemum > Chrysanthemum seticuspe. Next base: position 212,532,362 of record BPTQ01000001.1, on the reverse strand, counting down.
TCGCTAGTAATGTAAACGTGTCTCGCAAAGGACTTGTCCGAGTAGAAAGTACCATTCGAGAAACTCTTGGTAGACATGAACTCTGACGGGTATGACAACCTTTCGAGGTTTGTCTACACCTTCAAGGTAGTTATTAGAGCTAGTTGTCACCTAAAAGCTGACAATGTAACTCTTTAACTATGCAACGTAACCGTGTCTCGCGGGGGATTGTCTATCTTGAGTTGATCAATTCAAAAGTGCGCGCTCTTCCCACACAGTGCAGATTTCCGTCAAAACTCTAAAGCACATGTGGAGGGGGAGTATTTCTGCTAAACGATAAAACTCTCACAATGGTTCAAACATGTTTTTCATTTACAAACCCTTTGAGAGATTTTCTTGAAAATTGGTTTTATGGCAACATAGGTTAGTCATGGAGTAATAAGGTGACTAAGGTTAGGAATAACCGTCCTATGATCCGCCAGAGCCGGAGGGATCTACCAAAGGACATCACAAATAGTTAGTACTTAGAAGTCCTTAGGTATGATTATAAAAAGGAGAAAATGAGAATCGGAGAAAGAAGGAGTTGAAGAATTAAAAAGAAATGCAAAGAAAAGGGTGAAAAGAAATAGCCCTCCAATTTATTCAAATTAGGGCAGACACCGGGTTCAATTCATATGCTACTGGTTGTCACTTAGTGATGCCGGTATTGAATATTAAAAGTCGTCATGGACCCAGTGACGCATGTACTAAACCTTCTTAGCCACTCAAGTTTCTCTCTACAGAAGCTTGTTTCATTCTCACAGGGAACCCTACGTAAACTATTGGCTTTCTCTTAGAGATCGCTGGTATTGAAGAAGGAGACCCTCTCCCTAGTCTCCGCTCAGGAAAACCAAAATGCACTATTGAGTCTAGAGCCACGAGATTCATCAAAAGATCTCTTAGGTACACTTGACATTTCATCACTTGTTGATCAACAAATAAGATTATCAGTGGTTCATAACGAGTCCTTCACAGATCTTAGCAATCTGTCAAGAACATTTATGAGAGGTTCACATATGTGATCCTCAGTGATTGAATGGAAACTCCTGCCAGGGTCAACATCAAACAGCCCTGACAGCAGGTCACTTCGGTAACTCCCCATGGATTACGCTTAGTGTGTCTCAAACGGTCTACAGTCGTGAGGTGATGCTTCGGTGTACCTCAGTGACTCATCTGAACTGTAGATGTACTTCGGTACATCGCGTTATCTCACTTGTGGGACTCCAGTTCAGGAACGGCCTTTGTAAGAATTAGAGTTGTGTTTTCACACTATGCTGTTAACACTCTCGAAGTTCAAACTTGTAAGTGCCGCAATCCGCTTATTACTAACCGTTTGAAATGTTTTCTTCTTATGGAAGCTCCGGAGCGGGATGATCATGCAGATTCTTCTCATGCTCACGCCAACATCATCACTAATGAAAGTTCTATCCAAAAGCAACACAACAGTCAGATTGATTCTTCGTCAAATCAAAGAATCTACAAAGTTAAAGACTTAAAGAACTTCATCAGTACTGAATTCCAACGTCAAAGAGCATGTTGAAGAAAGACGTGGAGACACTGTAGCGGCGAAGCAGACCTGAGGCAGACTTGATGCAGACAACGACATACTATCACTTTCATCACAAAGAACAATGATCAAAGAACAAAGTTAAAGATGACGTCAAAGCATAACTGTTTAAAGAAATCTATCTCTCTACACTGGGGAGATTGTTCGAATCAAGGCAATTCTTCTCACAAGAAAGAAGAATGTCAGAAGACGTCAAAGCTACTATTATATCAACGATTTCACCGTTTTTCATCACCAACACTTGAGGGGGAGATTGTTGGAATCACTCCTAAACCATAATTCAAGTGTTAGTTACTCATATGTAATAAGTAGTTTATTATGGCCTTTATGTTTGTTTAAGGTCAAGCTTATGTAGAAGGCCCATAAGCTTAGGCCCATGTCCAATAAGGAAAAGGGAAGGAGTAGGAGTGTTGCCCTAGCTCCTTGCCTATAAATACTCTTGTAAACCTTCATTTGAAGGTTGGTTGTTCAAGTTTTTCTTTCACTACATACTCTACGCATAACTATCTTAGTATAACACGTGTGTGTGTTTGGTTTACTTGTTCAATCGCCTTTATCTCCTTCTAGTAAGCTTGTGTTGTAAAACTAGTGACCTAACAAGAAGAATATTTTTGGATTTTATCAGATTTTATATTTTTATATTTTGTTTTTGAAAAATTATTTACAAAAGAGGTTTTGGTGTTTGACTTTTTTCAAGAATGTGTTAAAAGTTCATCCAGTTCTTCTGGATTCAAACACCTCATACCAATCCGCCAATTGGTGTTCAGTACCTACAAAGTATAATTCAATGGTACCCTTTTCCACATGCTCCTTGATGAAATGATATCGAAGATCGATGTGCTTTGATTTTGAATGTTGAACGGTGTTGCACGAGATCGCAATAGCACTCCTGTTGTCGCAGTACATCGGGATTTTGTCAAATATGTAACCATAGTCTTTGAGTTGTATTCTCATCCAAATGACTTGAGCACAACATGCGGACATGGCTACATATTCAGCTTCAGTCGATGACAGCGATGTACAGTCTTGCTTCTTCGATTGCCATGACACTAATTTATCACCAAGAAATTGCAGACCTCCTGACGTACTTTTTCGTGAATCTAAGCAACCTGCATGATCAGCGTTTGAAAAAGTTATTAGTTCAAACCAGAATCCTTCGGATACCAGATCCCCAAATTAATGGTTCCCTTGAGGTATCAGAGGTTTCTTTTAGCCTCAGAGAGGTGTTTCTCAGTTGGTCGCGACTGATAACGGGAGGAAAGATAAACTGCAAATACTATGTCAGGTCTACTGGCTATTAGATACATGAGAGACCCAATAATACTTTGGTATTTGGTATGGTCCACTAATTTTCCATGTAAATCAGTGTCCAGTTTGTTTGTGTGTGCCATTGGTGTTGCATAGGTGTCACAACTTTGCATTCCATGTTTGTTCAATATTTCAAGGGCATATTTGGACTGACTTAGGAAAATACCACGGGGTGATTGATGAACTTGTAGTCCTAAGAAGAACGTTAGTTCACCCATCATTGATATTTCAAAATGTGTTTTCATCAGTTTTGAAAAAGCATTTGAATACTTTTTGTGGGTAGAACCAAAAATGATGTCATCCACATAGATTTGAACAATTAAAATGTGTGCCCCATGATATTGAATAAACAGTGTTGGGTCGACCGATCCTTTGATAAAATTATGAGAGAGGAGAAAGGATGACAACTCATTATACCATGCTTGAGGGGCTTGTTTGAGACCGTAAAGAGCCTTGTTCAGTTTGCAGACATGATTAGGTAACTCTGGATCAACAAATCCTTCTGGCTGGCTAACATATACCGTTTCCTTCAGGTTACCATTCAGAAAAGCAGTTTTGACATCCATTTGATAGACCGTGATGTTCATATAAGCCGCAAATGCCATAAAAATCCGTACAACCTCAATTCTAGCAACTGGAGCAAATGATTCCTCAAAGTCGATCCCCTCTTCTTGTTTATAACCCTTAACCACCAGACGTGACTTGTTTCGGATAACCGTACCTTCAGCATCTAACTTGTTTTTCCAAATCCATTTGAGACCAATGGCATAGACCCCTGTTGGTCTTTTAACCAATTCCCATACTTCTAGACGTTTGAACTGGTTCAGCTCCTCTTGCATGGATTCAATCCAGTTGTCTTTGGTCATTGCATCTTTGATGTTTTTAGGTTCAGTTTGACAAACGATGAGTGCATAAATGCAGTGTTCACCGTCAGTGTGAAGGCGTTGTCTAGTCACGACTGGATGGTTTGGGTTGCCAATAATATTAACAAGAGGATGGTATTTAGTACACCGATGTGTGAAGGGTTGATGTTCATATACATTGTGCAGATTTGGTGGATTCAAATGGCTGGTTGATGATTCAGCAACATCTGAGTTTGCAGTCTCATTAGCGAAAGGGTTGAAGAATGCATTTCCATCAAAATCCGTTGGTGCAGGTACATCTTGATTTAGAAGATCATCAGCTGGATTAGCGTCATTAGAAGCGGTTTGTTCTGCTGTTGTGGTAGAGTCAATCGGAGGTGCATCAGCAACAGTTGTTGTTGTATCAGGTGTATCAGGTGTAAGAATAGTATCAGGTTGAGTAGCGGAAGCAGTTGATACATCTGAGGCACGTTGATCAAAATCATCACAAAACAAAGGAGCAAACAACGTTTCCATTTGTTGACGAGTAAGCTGTAAGCTTGGTTCAGCTGATGATGGGGTTTGGGGGAAGTTGAGACGGTTATATCCGAGTTCCAAGCTATTTTGCTCAGAAGCCATTTCTGTGAGCTCATCAAAAGTAGCGTGAATCGTTTCCATAATCTCCCTTGTACGACGATTCCAGATCCGGTACCCCTTTGAGTTTTCACAATATCGTACGAAGACTCCAATGTCAGCTTTAGCCTTGAGCTTTCCAAAGTCATCACAATCATTATTTGGATAACAGAGAGCATCAAATACGTGAAAGTGTTTTAGGTTCGGTTTTCGGTTATGGATTAGCTCATAAGGTGTTTTGTTGTGGCGTTTGGTAATCATAGAACGGTTCTGAGTGTAGCATGCAGTTGACACGGCTTCTGCCCATAAGTAATCTGGAAGTTTTGCATTTATCAACATCGTTCTTGCAGCTTCCACTAACGTACGGTTTCGTCTTTCGACAATTCCATTCTGTTCTGGTGTCCATGCAATTGATGTCTGATGCTCAATTCCTACTTTCTCATAGTAATCACGAAGAGTTTGATTTAAAAATTCAGTTCCTTTGTCTGTTCTGACTTATCTGACCGTATTCCGGAGCTGAACTTGAATTTTCGTGAGAAAGGTGATGATCATGGATGGAGCTTGATCCTTACTTCAAAGAAAATAAACCCAAGTCCATCTGGAGTAGTCATCAACGATTACTAGAATGTAGCGTTTGCCATTGATTGTCTGCACACGCATCGAGCCACACAAATCCATGTGAAGAAGATAAAGCACATGTTGAGAGTTGTGTTCCACCTTTGAAGGAAAGTGAGCACGAGTGCTTTTCCCTTGTTCACAAGCTGAGCATAGATGATCTTTTGAATATCGAAACCTTGGAAGACCTTCAATTAATTTATATCGTGCAAGATTGGTTATGGTTTGAAAGTTTAAATGGGAAAGTCGACGGTGCCACAACCAAGATTTTGTAGATGTTGCCTTAGAAAGTAGACAGATGGGAGATGAAGCAATCATGTCTTGCATTGAAATTATGTAAAGGCTTGATGTGCAGTTTCAAGACATAAGATCGTTTCCTTGTAGATCACGGATGAAACAAGTTTTCTCCCTGAAAGCAACTTCTAAATCACCATCGCAGAATTGACCGACTGAAAAGAGATTGTGACCAATACCTTCAACATAATAAACCCTGCAAATTTCGATATTCCCATTGATGTAATCTTCGTAGCCCATGATAGCTGCGAAGTGATCATTCCCGAACCTGACAGTGCCAATGAACTTTGAAATAAAGTTTGAGGTTGCCTGTCATATGCCGGGAACATCCACTATCAACAATCCAAAGGATGATCTGTATCACCTGCAATACACACAGACGACACAGATGGAATATGAGTAGAGGTGGAACCCGAAGAGTTAGAGGGTTTCGATACAGTTACAGAGGACACACATTTATCAAGAATTTTGGGTAACCATTTAAATCCTGGTGTGCTTTGCAACCATCTCTGCCAAGTCCAAATAGATTGTGTTTAGTCTTAGTGAATGCACTAGGTGGTTTGGTCATCCTAGGAGGCGATTTGGTAGCTTTGGGTTCATCAATGATATGCTTAGAAACTAAAGAAGGCGGCTTACCTAGCACAAACTTAGAAGCAGCAGTGGGCCTAGAGATAATGCCATTCTCAGATTTCTTATAGCGAGATAAGATAGATTTAGCAACACATTTATCATGACAATCAGAAAGCATGCTTTTACGACATATAACACAAGAAGCTTCAAAGTTAACATCAAAAGTACTTAAAGGTTCAGCATTCGTTACATCACTTTTTCTATTACATTTATCTAACGCAATGTCTAAAGTGGGTGCAACTTGAGTCTTATTCGAAGTCCTAGAGTGATCTTCTACCGCAGATGTCTTTACTGTTCTTTTCTTACGATGCAACTTCCTATTCTTCTTTTGAAACTTTCTATTCTGAGAAGTGCAAATGCTGGGAAAAGAGGCAACTACTCCTGTATCAGTGGAAGGGATCACATTAGTATCTTATGTTGTGTCAGTGGGCTTCCTAATGTCAATTTTAAACTTTCCAGGTGCAAGAACTTGTGTGTTACTAGATTTATCTTTCCTAAGTTTCTCCAACTTTTCTTTTAACTCAACAATAGTGTGCAACAAGTCTTGATTTTCAGAGCGAATATTTCCATAAACATTCATGACTTCTTTAGTGTATTTAATATGATCATCAAGATCCTTTGACGCTTTAGCACGAGTATTTTTGAGCAAATCAAATATGACACCATATTCAGTTTTAACTTTTAAGATTTCTTGTTCATATTTTGAAATTTGACACTTTAAAGACACGTTTTCATCATCCAGTTGTTCAAGTTTTGGTTCAAAAGGTTTTGCACACAACTGGGTGATTTTGTTTTACAAAGCGAGTTCTCAATTTTGACAATCTTGTTGACACCATTGAAGACGACGTTTTACAATCGAAAGCTCATTCAACAAACGCTCATTTTCAACTTTCAAAAACTTGATTTGAGACTCATTATCAAAATTCTCAACATTAACAACAGAATCAACAGCAATATAATCAAATGCATATGCAAAAGTATGTAACAACACAACATTTATGGTATCAGCACAGATAACATCTTCCAAGAGTCGATCAATATGATTTCTCAAAATTTTCTTTTTCTGTTTAGTATTTGAAATCGATGTTTCTGTTTTCTCAAAAACTGTTTTCATAAGTCCAATCTCCTTCTGAAGATTCCGTTCCCAATATATTGCACACATTCGTAAATTTTGGACATGAGGTAAAAGCCTTTTCTGAAAAATATCTCTTTGATTTCGCGCATATGGCGATTGAAAATGTTCAGCTTCAATTTCAGAATTAACTTCAATTTCATATTCCAAAATTTTTATATCAGACATAAAAGTATCAAAATATTTCAGAATTTGACATATTTCGGCTAATGGTTTAATTTCACTGAATGACGGTAAATGACCATTAATTTGTGCAACATTGTTTACGGGACCAACATTAGAAGAGGGCTCAGGAATTGGTGTGATAACCCAAGGTGTGTTAGTATTATCCTGTTGTTTGACAAAAGGTGCAATTTTTGAATAATCAAATGGTTTGTTATATTCAACTTTTTCCATTTTCAATCGACCCTCATCATCTGCATCAAATTCCTCTTCACGATTATATTCAACAACACTCATTACAGAAGCATCAATTCTATGTTCTGCACTGTAAACTTGAGGATTTGGTTTGAATGTTCTATGTGAAAAACGTGGTTTGTAATCAGCAAGAATTGGCCCATATCCATCTGGATTTGGCTTAAAAGTGAACTTCTGAATAGTTGTGATTGACTCACCATGTTTATAAACAACACTTCGAAACTTTTTGATTTTGTTTTCTAAATCGACAATTTCATCAAGATACTGATCAATTTGCTTCCTCGAATGTTTTTGTACTCAGAAAATTGTTTTTGACACGTTAACAACTCAGACTTGGCTTTTTGAGTTTCCAAAGTGAGAGCGTTAATTTGTTGTTTATGATCAAATTTTTGTTGTTCTATTTGAGAAAGGAATTCATTCTTGGATTCAACTAGATCACATATCTTTATTTCTAAATATTTTTCATTTTCGTAAGAGTTTGAAAAAGCGACTTCAAAACTTTGTTCACGTTTCTCTTTAGTTTCAAAAATTTTGAGTTGGAACTTATAGCATTCATTATCCTTAGTCAACAGTGTAATTTTATCATTCAGTTTCTTATTAATCTCATTGCACTTTTCCAATCGAGATTGGTTGGTCTCAAATAGTTTGGTCATGAGCCCGAGATCTGGATTAAACAAAAGTTCATTTTGTTCAACCGGAGTCTCCACATAACCATCATTTAGATCCTCAAATGAAACCACGGGGTCAATTTGATTATCAAAGGTAACCGGAAGATCATCTTGATCGTCAAATGTAACAACAGGATCCATTTGATTTTCATCGTGATGCGAAGTAGAAGGCTCATGTTGAACACTCTGCTCCTTGTCAAATGCAGATGCAGGCGGAGATAACAATCATGTATAAAACATATGTTAGGATCTGGTACTTGAGACAAGCCGTCAGTTTCATACACTGGGCATGTGTCACTCATGTGGAGCTCTTGCATATTAGCCATCAACATAACTGCTGCATTAGCTTGCAAGTCCTCCATGTCATCATCAGATTCAACATTGGCCAGGAAGCTCTGTTCTTTGTTGGTCAGTGTGCCACCAGCTTCATCTTTGAGAGCCAAGAGCAAAGCTTCCTTATAATAAGCACTTCCCCTGGTTCTCGGTTTTGGACACGCATTAGCAAGATGACCCTTCTCGTTACAGTTGTAACATCTGAGACCATTAACTCCAGTCTGAACATTTCCTTGATCAACCATTTGAACCCGTTGTTGTGGAGCACCCATGTTATTCTTCCCATTAGCATTAAATCCTTGACCACTACCCATCTGACGACCATTTGCACGGTTCTGAACTTCAACTCTTCCATTGTTAACAACAGCATGATTTCTTGTGTTTGATGAGGTACGAATACGATTGTTGGATTTGTTAGCAAATCTCCCGAAGGCTCTAGCAATCATCACAAATCCTTGATTCAACGCATCGAAGTCTTCAGCATCCTCATCTGGAGTTTCACTCTATAGTGCTGAATCAATATTGTTGTTGTTGTAAGGTGATAACGCTTATGTAGCGCGTTCGGGGGTAGGCAGTGAACCTAATCGTTGTAGTGTAGTATTAGGGTAAGCCACGGGTATTGATATCGTTCTCTAGGGGAATAGGAATGCTAGTGAGAAATTACTAAGCTAAGGTTGGGGTTGAGGAAGATTATTTTTTATCTTTTTTTATGTTTTTTTTAGAAAATGGAAAGGTACGAATCTCGGGGTTTGGATTTGGGGGTTGGTATTTCTACCGATTACTCTACTTGTCTAATTATCTAATTATCTAAATTAAGGTGAGTGTAGTCTATGTCAATTGTTGTGTGCTCGTATGATAGTTAAAGATGTGTTTACCTAGATGCTACTACTCCCTAGTTATCTCCTATTGATGGTTGAATTGTCACGTCCTTATTCTTAACGCGTTGTGTTTTCTAAGGTCGTAAGGTGTGCATTCCCTAACTCTTTGAAGTCACCTTTAAGTGTAGTAAACGAAATCCACTAAGTCATTCATAAACTAACTTTGAGGTTATCTTTGGGTTTAGTAAACGAAATCCACTAAGTCATTCATAAACTATCAAAGATTTATCAAGTATTAAACACAACGATAGCCTAGTCGCACTCCTAAGCCAATTACAATTAAGATAAGAGACAACCTAACAATAATTAACAACTAGGTTTCATATATTTAAGCAAACACATAAGTAATTTAGCCGGACATGGTAAACATGCAAGCATACACACAATCAATTGAAGACATAATTGAATCAATGAAGTAAAACACTTATCTTGATGTAAGATAGGGTATGGAACCCTAAAAGACTATACAAGACAGCCTTGGTTCGGTTTAGGTTTTTACTCCAAAAGTCTACACCCTCAAAACTAAAAAATTCGGATTCTATATATAAGATTACAAATGCGACGGCGTCACCTTTTGATTTGTGACGCCGTCGGGTCGCCGTCATTACGGTTTCGTCTTGGCCACGTTAGTATTGCGACGGCGTCACCTTATGCTTGTGATGCCGTCCCCTTCAGTCTCTGACGTCGTCTGGATCAAATCTAGGCCGTCTGAGTTGCGACGCCCTACTCTTTTAAAACCTGAAGCCGTCACTTGTAAATAAGCAATTTGGCTACTGAGCCGTCACAAAAGTTGTCCGACGGCGTCGCAGTTGAGCAGTGACGCCGTCCCCTTCAGTTCCAGCAGTCTGAGTGTCTCGATTCTTGACTTTGGCCATTTTCTTCGTATATTCGCGCCTTTTCGTCTGAATAGGTGCTATTCCAGCATTTTGCCTTCAAGATACCGAAAAAGTGAAAAGGAACGATATTAAGTAATAACGGATACAAAAGTGATCAAATAAGGGTTTAAACAACCCCTCAAAAAGGTACATTTTAAAACCTTATCAAATATCCCTACACTTGGTATTTGCTTGTCCTCAAGGAAATGTGCTTTTAGCCAATCAATTTATAAGTTAGAGGTCAAGAAGCATTAGTTTAGAACGATTCACAACACATATAAGCCCCACAAAAGTCATAACAAGCACGGAAATTACATACTAGCACCTCACATGGGGTGTTTGGATACTCACATCTCTCGGGTGTATATGAAATATAACAAGTTGAAAATAGAAGATAAACACTCATTAACAGGTCCTAGTACATAGATTACCATAGGCTTGAGACTAGATCAAACCTCCATCGCTTTGGCGTAAGCACCTAGGAAAGACTATCAAAGAGGTCTTTTAAAGGGTTGTAATGTAAGGCTTACGGTAGGGAAACAAAGGGTTTGGTGGGATAGGCTATTTAGTCGTGGCAAGTCAAAAATCTTTATGTTACAAGCATGCGAAGAATGGCGTTGCTAAGCCAAAAATCGACATTCTAGACTCTAGATAACTGAAACAAACAAACATAATTTAAAGATAGATGCAGGATGGTAGCCCGTATGTTTTTTTTTTTTTTTTTTTTTTTTTTTTTTTTTTTTTTTTTTTCACTCTGTTTTTTTTTCTTTTTCTATTTTTTTTTCAATCACTTTTACTCTCCCATCCTCTACGATAACATCAAAATAATAAGGATTTATAGGCACATCCCTACACTTGAGTTTTTATTATTCTAACACTAATTTAACCCGAATTGAAAAGATCAAAACACTTGGAGTACATTATTATGCAAATAAAGGGAATTTGAATTTAACGTTCCCTTCCCGTCATCTCACAAAATTTAACTTTTCCCATGAGTCCCAATCGTCCCAAAACTGTGTACAAAGGATATGACTCGACTTAGCAACTTATGCAAGCAACAAGATAATTGAACTAAGGGTTTAGTGTGATAACAATAATGCACTAAAAGTGAGTGCATACAAGGTAGGCTAAGGCGATTTGTGTCACACCCCCAAATTACCTGTTTTGCAGCGGAATGGAATTCCTGGGGGATGACTGTCATAGCATCAAAGTTACAGTTATATCGAACGACCTAAAGTGTTGTTTTGAAAATATCATTTGATTAAGTAAAATAATCAGAGTTTACAAAACATAGGTCCCAAAATATTTCCAATATACAAAAATGAGTTTGTTACAATCAAACGATAGTTAAGTGCATAAAATATATGTGAGACGCGTCGTCATGGCGACTCTATAATAAGTCCACATGCATGCCATGAAGTGAATGCCTTAGATACCTGAGATAAAACATGCTAAAAGTGTCAACACAATGGTTGAGTGAGTTCATAGAGTTTGTTTAACAAGTAAAGCTTTTAAAGAATGTTTATGCAGCAATGGCAAAGTTTTGGTCATTGAGAATAGTCTACAAAAGCAAAGGCATTGTAAATCCACTCAGTTCCAAGTTCCGTCCATACAAAACTTGCAACCTGTGTGTTCACAACCCACTGCCAAAATATGTCTAGTTTATGTTCATGCACACGTTGTCAAATGAGGTCACAAAGCAAAGGCATTGTCAATCCACTCAGTTCCAAGTTCCTCTCATACAAAACTTGCAACCTGTGTGTTCACAACCCATTGCCAAAATATGTATAGTTTAATAGTCAAGTGTACGATGTCATAATAGTTCACAATATAACACCACGTATATAATAATTCAGGGATGCTCTGAACATGGGAGACTTTGCACTGCTCCAACAAGGGAGACTCCTTTATCACTCGACCACCTAGGCGAGAATTATTGAGAACACTCCACCATTAAGGCGAGAATTATTGAGAACACCCCACCATTAAGGCGAGAATTATTGACAACACTCCAACGGCAAGGCGAGAATTATTGTGAACACTCCACCGACAAGGCGAGAATTATAGTGATGCTCCGAACAAGGGAGACTTTATAGTGATGCTCCGAACAAGGGAGACTTTATAGTGATGCTCCGAAAATGGGAGACTTTAGGTCAAGGTCATTGCATGTACGGTTCAATAAGTTCAAACAAGTCATAAGTTCGTGTTTAAGTTCAAGGGTTCCATTCAAAAGTTCGTAATTAAGTTCAAGTGTTTAAGTCGAGTTCAAAAGTTCAAAATAGTCAAAGAGCTCAAAATATATCAGAAGGTTCAAAATAGTTAAAGGGTTCAATATTATGTCAAACAAGTTCAAAATAGTCAAAGGGTTCATTATAAAGTCAAACCAGTTCAAAATGGTCAAAGGGTTCAATATTACGTCAAACATGTTCAAAATAGTCAAAGGTTCAATATTAAGTTAAAAGAAATTACTTATATGTCAAAATGTTTTAAATCAAGTTAAAGTGTTCAAATCTATGCCAATATGTTCCTATCAAGTTAAAAGAGTTCAAATATACATGTCGAAGGGCTCAAAATCACGTAAAGTGGTTCAAATAATAGTGTTCATAACATAGTGATCAATTTAGTTCGGGCACAATCTACTTACTAGCACAAGTAGTGAAAAAAAAGGGTAACAAGTTCATGATAGTTCAAACAATATAGTTTAAGTTCATATAAGTGTAAAGTAAAAGCATGAAGTTGAGCATGTATCTCCCCCGAAGAGTTTATAAAACAATTAAACGAGTAAAAGTGGGGCTACGAACTCACCTGTTGCAATAGTTATGATGACAAAGTAGATACACTGAAATGAAGTGCGATCTCTATCCGCAACCTAATATGAATGATGTGTTCTAATGTAAGTCATGAAACAATGTCGTGCATACAAACTAATATGATATCCATACCACTTTTGCATTTTTGAAAATAAAGTTTATCATCGAAATATATGTTTATGACATCTCGTCATGTTGTAAAATACTTTACAAGTACTTACGTCGAAATGATATCCTACGATAATCATTTAGTGATTTATTAAGAAATTATAGTTTTTCGTCGCAAAATAATATAATTTGACAATTCATGAAAGTGACTAAATGGCCTCGAAAAGCTGCTCGTAAAATAGTGAATATCGAGTGTTAGAAAACAAACTCAACGGTTTTGAAAAGCTTGTAGCATTATCTCAAAGTTTTAGCTTTTAAGTTTTTATCATAGAGGTCTCGATCATGGAGATAAACATAGGTAAAGTAGGATACTTGTACCAAAAATATTGTTTAAGGGTAAATTTCGGAAAAGTTTGAGTGACCGTATTTTATTCGTTACAACTCCGTTTGATGAACGGTTAGACGTTTTGGAAAATAGGCTAGACAAACTTACTTTTACTAGAAGACATCATTTTATAAAAAGTACTCCATCAATGTTAAAAACGACCCTCAACATGGTCATTCGCGGCCGTAAATTTTTGGCTATTAGAAAATATATTAGTTATTCTTATATGAAAAATATTACGACAACCTTGTTTAAACGCGTGTAATTTAATCGTTACAAATCCGTTTTCTACGTTTTATATGTCCTTAGCTTCGTGTTAAAGTATACTAATATATTTTTGATAAATCGACTCATTTAATAACGCTTAAGACTCATTTTTGACTCGTAAATATTTGGGACAGCATGCTGAAATTTTCCGGAATATAGTTTTCGTCGTGAAACTTGAAAATAACATAACTTCTTCGTTATAACTCCGTTTGAATCCATTCAAGCGGCCACGTTTTCATTTTAAAGTATATTTTCTAAATATCTAGCCCAAAATATTTTACAAACTGTCGAAATTTCCAGATTTCACAAATAAGATCAGACCACTATTTATTGTTGTCGAAAATGATTTTTCTCGCGTAATACTTATTCTAACCACTTCAATTCAACGCCAAAGCTATTCTAAACCTACCATACACCTTCTTAGGGTGTCATGGGTTCCTAGACATCATCAAAAATGATATGTTTCAAGGGATAATTAAAGGATGATATATATTCATTAATAGTACTTAAAAACAAATAAAGTGGTATAGATAATCATATAACTTGCATGTTTTCTTCAAGCATGATACAAATAACCAAAGTATGAATATAGATGATAAAAATGATCATGAAATGCTTACTAATGAAGTGATGAGGTTTAAAGAACAAGGGTTTATCTTAATTACCCTAGGTTTTTATTTCAAAACCTTGATTAAGAGTATACTAGAGTTGTGTAATTAACTTGTTCTTGCAAAAATATGGATTTCTTGCTTCTTCTTCCTTATGGCCGGTTCTTGATGAAGAAAATGAGAGAGTATATTTTGATTTACATCTTAGGATATTATGTTAGTATGTGTAGTTAATTAATATATAATTAAAATAACTACATGACAAGTCTAGTTGAGATATTTGTGAATTGTTATGTTGTGTCATCTTGTTTTGTCGATAAGAAGAAATGAGAAAGGAAGGTAATGTGTTTTTATTGAGTAAATATTTAAATGTGTATGATTAGTTTTTATGTTGTAAGTTAAAATAGGTATTTAGGGTAGCGTTAGGTAGAAATAAATTTTAACGGAACAAAATATAATATAACGATGTCATAAAAATTATAAAAATACATTTCTTACAAAAATTTAGTGAAATAATAGTTATCGAGTAGTATTTACGAAAACCGTCGTAATTATATAAATATAACAATTAATATACCAAATAAATTTAAAACACCGGGTAAACTAATAATATTATTTTTATAATCTTAATATGAGTATAAAAATATATCGGAATAATTTTTGGAAGTGTCGGATCAAATGTTCAAAATAAATGATTACGCGATAGCGTTTATTTAATAGGAAATTATGCGTTAATGAAATATAAATTTTTCTCCGGGAATGAATAGTGTTTCGTGAATAGTTAAATTTTGAAATATGTTCTCAGAATATCAAAACGACTCCGAAAATGATGAATAGTAAAATGATGAATAGTAAATTCCCGAGATGAATAGTAATTGAGAAATGACCGAAAATTGAGAATTGTGACAATTTGGGTGTACATTTGGGGGTGGGGTGTAAACAATGCTCTTCATTGATATTCCGAAAACCGAAACATCACGAGAACCGCGAAAAGAATAGGCTCTGAGGGGTTAACTATGGGTATCGTGTACTAAAGATGGTACAACGCAAAGGTGTGGGGGAATTACTCAACCGATGTGGAAGAAGTAATTATATTACGGGTATCAAACAAGGGTCTCTTGTCATTTAGTTATTCCTAACTACACAAGTGTAGTCTTACTAGCGATCTCGGGATGCATCACAAAACAAGTTCTAGAATCTATTATACTACCGGTTCACACTCTAAGCATTGAAGATGAATGCTTTAATTCCTACTAATCTAAGGGCGATCCTCACATTTTGGGTGGAATTTAAGTGGTAAAGGGTGTTTTGTGCTAGTCATATAATTTCCTATCGATGAGACGCTTTATTAAGACTAATGGCCCACTCCTATATGTCATGAAAAATTTTAAATTTGGTGCCAAAATTACCCTAACCGACATTTTCTCATGGTTTATTACATAAATGCAATTAGACAAAGCAAATATTCAAGGATAAGAAAAGTTTCAAAGTTCCCGTTTTATTTTCCCTCCCTACACTTAAACTGAACATTGTCCCCAATGTTCCCCAAAAGTATCAAAGTTATGATAATGGAAGGTAATAAAAAGCGAAAGAAACTAATACTCCCCTGATTAGCTCGGCAGGATCCGTGTGAAGTGGTGGTTACATCTTTCTTCAAGAAGAACGTTTGTGTGAAAAGCTCCTTCTCATGTTATGTATCTTCTTCTTGGTAAATTAAACCTGCACACTTGAAGAAAACAAACGAAACCTTCGCGTAAAATCGGCGGTAATAATATACATAGGACTCTACTAAACTATGCTACATGGAATTACAAAGTTCCCAGAGATCTATTGCTTCTTAGTTACTGGCTTTCTCATAATCGACTCGTACATAGGTCCAATAGGCATGGTGTCATACTCTTCCTCTCCTATTTCACCTAAGAGGGCTTTCCTAAGAACATCATTGCACCTAAAGTTTTTCAATTGGTTAATGATTGTCTTCTTATTGATCTCATGCTTAAGGTAATGCTTGATGAATTTGGGTTCATCATCAGTCCGAGCCTCATTCTTATCCTTACTATCCTTCCTGCTGTCAGGCTCCTTCTTCTCAACTGCTCCATCCTCATCGGAAGCAATGGAAATGGCGTTAATAGACAAAGTGGGGGTGGCGTGCTCATCGTTCCTCACTAGCACCTTCTCGGGAATCTTCGTCTTAGTGTACTCTTTCACTAAGTCCATCATCTTCGCTATTTTTTCCTGTATTTCATCCCTTTGTCCATTGAAGGCTTTTAAGAGGGTGTCGAGCTTGGTTGTCATCTCGCTTTGTCGTTGCTTGAAATCGGCTTCAAGTTGCGTCAATCGAGCTTCTTGAGATGACATGAATTTGGACATCATTCCCTCAAGACTAGTGGAAGTTTCGGTGTTTGGAGGGTTGTTGCAGGATTTTCCTAAGTTATTTGGCTCGAGATTAGGAGTCTCGTAGGAGCTCATTAGGAATTTGACTTGATCTTCAAGTTCGAGCATCCTACGATTTGAAGGTTGTGAGTCAATGGGAAGCAAATGGACTGCTTTATCTGTTTTGGACAACTCACGGGGGTCATTCCAACATTCGTTTTCATAGAGGGCAAGGTCCTCTATTGTACCCCACGATTCTTCCACGGTGAGTTTACTAAGTTTACCACCGACCGCTTGGTCGATGGATTTCTTAGTTGAGAAGTTGACACGATCGTAAAAGATTTGGACTTGAATCCAAAGATCGATGCCGTGATGAGGGACTTTGTGGAGCAAGTCCTTAAATCGAGTCCATGCCTCGTACAGAGTTTCACCTTGACGTTGTTGGAACATCAAGATGTCATTCCTAAGTTTGGTAGTTCTCTCCGGTGGGAAAAATTGGGCGAGGAAACGAGTGGTGAGATCATCCCAGCTTGAGATGGATCCGAAGGGAAGTCGGTCAAGCCAATTACTAGCTTGGTCCCGTAGAGAGAATTGGAAGAGACGCAAGCGCGTGGAATCCCGAGTGATAGCATCGAGTTCGATGGAATCGACGATTTTAAGGAAATCCTTAAGATGTTGATAAGGATTTTTGGAACGAAGTCCATGGAATGCACATCCGTTTTGCACCAACCGGACGGTGTCGGATCGCAGGGCCATAGTTTGGTCTTGGTCAGGAAGCTCAATAGTGTTCCTATAGCCTAGGTGGCTTGGTCTTGAGTATTCACCAAGAGTACAGCCTCTTGGTGGATCATTAGGTTGTGGGTTGATGAGTGGTGGTTGATTATCACCTTCCATGATGATAAGTGATGGGATTACGAATAAAGGTCACGAAGAAGGGGGATAGACTACGAGGAATCTAAAAATGAGAAAAAAGCTTACTTGATAGGAATCAAGCAAGGGAACCAAAACGAGGTGAAAATCTAACTAACTATTCTATTCCCCGGCAGCGCCGCCAAAAACTTGATAACGCTTACTGATAAGGTTTTAAAATGTACCTTTTTTAGGGGTCGTTTAAGCCCTTATTTGATCACTTTTGTATCCGTTATTACTTAATATCGTTCCTTTTCACTTTTTAGGTCTCTTGAAGGCAAATTGCTGTAATGGCACTTATATGGATGAAAAGGCGCGAATATACGAAGAAAATGGCCAAAGTCAAGAATCGAGACATTCAAGCTGCTGAATTACAAGGGGACGGCGTCACTGCTTAACTGCGACGCCGTCGGAGCATTTTGTGACGGCACAGAAGCCAAATTTCTTATTTTCAAGTGACGGTGTCAGGCTTTAAAAGAGTAGGCCATCGCAACTCAGACGGCCTAGATTTGATCCAGACGACGTCAGAAGCTGAAGAGGACGGCGTCACAAGCACAAGGTGACGCCGTCGCAAGACTAACGTGGCCAAGACGAAACCCTAATGACGGCGACCCGAAGGCGTCACAAATCATAAGGTGACGCCGTCGCATATGTAATCTTATATATAGAATCCGAATTTTTCAGTTTTAGTGTGTAGTCTTTTGGAGTAAAAACCTAAACCGAACCAAGGTTGTATTGTACAGTATTTTAGGGTTCCAAACCCTATCTTACATCAAGATAAGTGTTTTACTTCATTAATTCAATTATGTCGTCAATTATTTGTGTGTATGCTTGCATGTTCTCCATGTCCGGCTAATTTATTTGTGTGTATGCAAGCCTGGCTTCTATTGGGGACGAACCAAAGAATTCACTTCCAATGATTTCTCATGGCCCTACCCAACAAAACATTGAGGGGATGTTGCAACACCTAGTCACATCCCAAGAAGCTCAAATAGCTAAAGCTCTCGGACCGTTTTAACCAACAACAAGCCGAAATGGATAGGAAGATAGATAACCTTTTGAAAGCCATGACCAATAGTGATAGGAAGGTTAATGCTATCTCAACTCCCGAGCCTTCCGGTGTAGAGATTAAGGACCCAAGTAAGTTAACTAAACACGTCCAATTCGTCAATACCATCACCTTAGTGAAACCTGGTAGAACAAATGACGAAGAGGACCATATACTTGAGGATAATGAAACAACCGAGGAAGTAGATGAAGTAGACAATGACTATTTCAATAAGTTTCCTACGAAGAAGAGCTATCTCGCCACCCTCACTTAGTGCGTGACCTCCGTCACATGTATGTTAGGAAAAGCCCTAGAATCAAGTTTGGGAACCCTTGGAATCTTAACATACCATGTTGCATAGGACACCTTTTCGTGGCAAAGGCCTACATTGACCGCAAATCACCAATAAACATAATGAATAGCACCTACTATAATTGGGTAATGAAGAAGCCTATCCCAACTAGGCAAGACCCCGATAATCCTAGGGTTAGGTGCAATTTTCTTGGTAGAGTTAAGGGATTGCCCGTTTATGTAGGTAGTTTCACATTTCCTACGGACTTCATAATTGTGAATGATATTAGCACGGCCATAGATCCTAGCTTGTCCCACGTTATTCTAGGAAAACCTTTCATAGAAAACACCAGGATGACTTATGATCCCTCATTAGGAATAGTGCGATATAAGGATGAGACCGATGACATAGCTTACCAAATGCCGTTTAAGATTGAGAAGTTTTCATCACTCTCTAATGATGAAAAGGAACTTAAACTATCGGTCTATTATAGGAATGAGGAGGATAAGGAAAAAGGAGTAGATTATGTTATGGCTAAGATTTTCGAATTCTATAAGGATTGCTTGAACTTAGGACCGAAATATAGGACCGAATGGGGAGAGGACGAACTCTTAGAAAGGTGCATCATAGGGCACTTATACAACATGGAATCCCCCAATAGAGACTTTCATGATGAAGGAGGTGACGATAATGAAGTTACGTAGGAGCACGACTACGAGTCTAGCTACAAGACTCATAAATAAAGAAAAGCGCTTCGTGGGAGGCAATCCATGCTTAATTGTTTGCTTTTTAGTGTCATATATCTTTTATTGATTGCTTATTCTCATGTTTAAATTTGTAAAAATGCTTTATTTTGTTTTTAACCTCGTCTTAATTGCATATAAAGGTATTTTACATAAAGGATAAGTGTAGGGAGGATTACACACGTTTTGAAAGAAACGTAAACATGAGAATAGCAATTAATTAAAAGATATATATGTGTGTTTGTTCGAGTCAAATGCTTGTATCGAGTCATAATGGATGTTTTGCAGAAATTTTTCCAGATTCTAAAGATGTAAATTTTCCAGAAAATCGCAGACCAGTTTTTGTCAGGATAACCTGACGGCGTCAGGAAGGAGTAAAAACAACAGATTACTTTTTTCTCATTTTCTGAGCTACTTATAAATTTTTGGAATTTTCCAGGTCTTAATTTTCCAGAAATTCTGTAAACATCCATTCCACAAGCATTATATCCTAGTTTAGTAGAGTCTTATATATATTATTACCGCCAATTTTACGCGAAGGTTTCGTTTGTTTTCTTCAAGTGTGCAGGTTTTATTTATCAAGAAGAAGAAACAAAAGATTGGAAGGAGCTTTTCACGCATGCATTTTTCTTGGAAAGGATTTAACCACCACTTTACATGGATCCTACCGAGCTAATCAGGGGAGTACTAGTTTCTTTCGTTTTTAATTACCTTCCATTATCATAACTTTGATACTTTCGGGGAACATTGGGGACAATGTTCAGTTTAAGTGTAGGGAGGGAAAATAAAACGGGAACTTTGAAACTATGCTTATCCTTGATTATTTGCTTTGTCCAATTGTATTTGTGTAATAAACCACGGGAAAATGTCGGTTAGGGTAAATTTGGCACCAAATTTAAAATTTTTCATGACATATACGAGTGGGCCATTAGTCTTAACAAAAGCGTCTCACGGATAAGAAGTTGCATGACTAGCACAAAAACCCTTTACCACCCAAATTCCACCCAAAATGTGAGGATCACCCTTAGATTAGTAGGAATTAAAGCATTCATCTTTAATGCTTAGAGTGTGAACCGGTAGTATAATAGATTCTAGAACTTGTTTTGTGATGCATTCCGAGATCGCTAGTAAGACTACACTTGTGTAGTTAGGAATAACTAAATGATAAGAGGCATTAGGATAACCCTTGTTTGATACCTGTAATATAATTACTTCTTCCACATCGGTTGAGTAATTCCCCCACACCTTTGCGTTGTACTCATCTATAGTACACGATACCCCTAGTTAACCCCTCAGAGCCTATCCTTTTCGCGGTTCTCGTGATGTTTCAGTTTTTCCAGAATATCAATGAAGAGCATTGTTTACACCCTACCCCCAAATATACACCCAAATCGCCTTAGCCTACCTTGTATGCACTCACTTTTAGTGCATTATTGTTATCACCCCAAACCCTTAGTTCAATTATCTTGTTGCTTGCATGAGTTGCTAAGTCGGGTCATATCCTTTGTACACAGTTTTGGGACGATTGGGACTCATGGGAAAAGTTAAAGTTTATGAAATGACTGGAAGGGAACGTTAAATTCCCCTATTTGCGTAATAACGTAACCCAAGTGTTTTGATCTTTTCAATTCGGGTCAAATTAGTGTTAGAATAATAAAAACTCAAGTGTAGGGATGTGCCTATAAATCCCTATCATTTTGATGTTACCGTAGAGGATGGTAGAGTAAAAGTGTATGAAAAAAAAAAAAAAAGCATACGGGCTACCATCCAACATCTATCTTCAAATTTATGATTGTTTGTTTAAGTTATCTAGAGTTTAGAGTGTCGAGTCTTGGCTTAGCAACGCCATTCTTCGTATGCTTGTAACATAAGAGATTTTTGACTTGCCACCACTAAATAGCCTATCCCACCAAAACCTTTGTTTCCCTACCGTAAGCCTAACATTACAACCCTTTAAAGACCTCTTTGATAGTCTTTCCTAGGTGCTTACGCCAAAGCGATGGAGGTTTGATCTATTCTCAAGCCTATGGTAATCTATGTACTAGGACCGGTTAATGAGTGTTTATCTTCCATTTCCAACTTGTTATATTTCATATACACCCGAGAGAGATGTGAGTATCCAAACACCCCATGTGAAGAAAATGGTCAAAGTCAAGAATCGAGACATTCAAGATGCTGAATTACAAGGGGACGGCGTCACTGCTTAACTGCGACGCCGTCGGAGCATTTTCTGACGGTATAGAAGCCAAATTTCTTATTTTCAAGTGACGGTGTCAGGCTTTAAAAGAGTAGGCCGTCGCAACTCAGACGGCCTAGATTTGATCCAGACGGCGTCAGAAGCTGAAGAGAACGGCGTCACAAGCACAAGGTGACGCCGTCGCAAGACTAACGTGGCCAAAACGAAACCCTAATGACGGCGACCCGAAGGCGTCACAAATCATAAGGTGACGCCGTCGCATATGTAATCTTATATATAGAATCCGAATTTTTCATTTTTAGTGTGTAGTCTTTTGGAGTAAAAACCTAAACCGAACCAAGGCTGTCTTGTACAGTATTTTAGGGTTCCAAACCCTATCTTACATCAAGATAAGTGTTTTACTTCATTAATTCAATTATGTCGTCAATTATTTGTGTGTATGCTTGCATGTTTTCCATGTCCGGCTAATTTACTTGTGTGTTTGCTTAGGGAATATGAAACTTGATTATTGAATATTAATTGGTTGTCTCTTATCTTAATTGTTAATGATCTAGTAATGCGATAGGTCATTCGTTGTGTAATTAATGCTTGATTAATCTTTGTGAACCTTAGACTATAGCACTTAGAGTAGTTGTAGGCTAAACCATCCAAAGAGTGCCTTAGAGTTAGAGTTTATAATCCCTAGAGGGTTTTGTGGACGAGACCCTTTGGTAAGTTCAAAGAGTTAGGGATAAACGCATACCCTACGACATTAGACACACAACGCAATTAAGAATAAGGACGTGACAATTCAACCATCAATAGGAGATAATTAAGGAGTAATAAAACCTAAGTGAACACATCTTTAAACTATCATACGAGCACACAATAATTAGACATAGACTACATACACCTTAGATTAGATAATTAGATAAGTAGAGTAATCATTAGAAATACCAACCCCCAAATCCAAACCCCGAGATTTGTACCTTTCCATTTTCTAAAAAAAACATAAAAAAGATAAAAAATAATCTTCCTCAACCCCAACCTTAGCGTAGTAACTTCTCACTAGCATTCCTATTCCCCTAGAGAACGATATCAATACCCGTGGCTTACCCTAATACTACACTACAACGATTAGGTTCACTGCCTAGGGTTTTATAAAACTTGCTCGAAGAAAAGGAAGTTCCTTTGACCCCGAACGACGCGTGTAGCGTTATCACTTACGCAGCGCGTTCGGGGTCAAAAGAACTTCCTTTTCGTCTAGCAAGTTTTTCAACACCCTAGGCAGTGAACCTAATCGTTGTAGTGTAGTATTAGGGTAAGCCACTGGTATTGATATCGTTCTCTAGGGGAATAGGAATGCTAGTGAGAAATTACTAAGCTAAGGTTGGGGTTGAGGAAGATTATTTTTTATCTTTTTTTATGTTTTTTTTAGAAAATGGAAAGGTACGAATCTCAGGGTTTGGATTTGGGGGTTGGTATTTCTACCGATTACTCTACTTGTCTAATTATCTAATTATCTAAGTTAAGGTGAGTGTAGTCTATGTCAATTGTTGTGTGCTCGTATGATAGTTAAAGATGTGTTTACCTAGATGCTACTACTCCCTAGTTATCTCCTATTGATGGTTGAATTGTCACGTCCTTATTCTTAACGCGTTGTGTTTTTTAAGGTCGTAAGGTGTGCATTCCCTAACTCTTTGAAGTCACCTTTAAGTGTAGTAAACGAAATCCACTAAGTCATTCATAAACTAACTTTGAGGTTATCTTTGGGTTTAGTAAACGAAATCCACTAAGTCATTCATAAACTATCAAAGATTTATCAAATATTAAACACAACGATAGCCTAATCACACTCCTAAGCCAATTACAATTAAGATAAGAGACAACCAAACAATAATTTACAACTAGGTTTCATATATCTAAGCAAACACATAAGTAATTTAGCCGGACATGGTAAACATGCAAGCATACACACAATCAATTGAAGACATAATTGAATCAATGAAGTAAAACACTTATCTTGATGTAAGATAGGGTATGGAACCCTAAAATACTGTACAAGACAGCCTTGGTTCGGTTTAGGTTTTTATTCCAAAAGTCTACACCCTCAAAACTAAAAAATTCGGATTCTATATATAAGATTACAAATGCGACGACGTCACCTTTTGATTGGTGACGCCGTCGGGTTGCCGTCGTTAGGGTTTCGTCTTGGCCACATCAGTCTTGCGACGACGTCACCTTATGCTTGTGACGCCGTCCCCTTCTGTCTCTGACGTCGTCTAGATCAAATCTAGGCCGTCTGAGTTGCGACGCCCTACTCTTTTAAAACCTGAATCCGTCACTTGTAAATGAGCAATTTGGCTACTGAGCCGTCACAAAAGTTGTCCGACGGTGTCGCAGTTAAGCAGTGACGCCGTCCCCTTCAGCTCCAGCAGCCTGAGTGTCTCGATTCTTGACTTTGGCCATTTTCTTCGTATATTCGCGCCTTTTCGTCCGAATAAGTGCCATTCCAGCATTTTGCCTTCAAGATACCTAAAAAGTGAAAAGGAACAATATTAAGTAATAACGGATACAAAAGTGATCAAATAAGGGCTTAAATGACCCCTCAAAAAGGTACATTTTAAAACCTTATCAAATATCCCTACACTTGGTATTTGCTTGTCCTCAAGCAAATGTGCTTTTAGCCAATCAATTTATAAGTTAGAGGTCATGAAGCATTAGTTTTGAATGATTCACAAAACATATAAGCCCCGCAAAAGTCATAACAAGCACGGAAATTACATACTAGCACCTCACATGGGGTGTTTGGATACTCACATCTCTCGGGTGTATATGAAATATAACAAGTTGGAAATGGAAGATAAACACTCATTAACCGGTCCTAGTACATAGATAACCATAGGCTTGAGACTAGTTCAAACCTCCATCGCTTTGGCGTAAGCACCTAGGAAAGACTATCAAAGAGGTTTGGTGGGATAGGCTATTTAGTGGTGGAAAGTCAAAAATATTTATGTTACAAGCATGCGAAGAATGGCGTTGCTAAGCCAATACTCGACATTCTAGACTCTAGATAACTGAAACAAACAAACATAATTTAAAGATAAATGTAGGATGTTAGACCGTTTTTTTTTTTTTTTTTTTTTTTTTTTTTTTTTTTTTTCATACACTTTTACTCTACCATCCTCTACGATAACATCAAAATAATAGGGATTTATAGGCACATCCCTACACTTGAGTTTTTATTATTCTAACACTAATTTGACCCGAATTGAAAAGATCAAAACACTTGGAGTACATTATTATGCAAATAAAGAGAATTTGAATTTAACGTTCCCTTCCCGTCATCTCACAAAATTTAACTTTTCCCATGAGTCCCAATCGTCCCAAAACTGTGTACAAAGGATATGACTCAACTTAGCAACTTATGCAAGCAACAAGTTAATTAAACTAAGGGTTTAGTGTGATAACAATAATGCACTAAAAGTGAGTGCATACAAGGTAGGCTAAGGCGATTTGGGTGTACATTTGGGGGTGGGGTGTAAACAATGCTCTTCATTGATATTCCGGAAAACCGAAACATCACGAGAACCGTGAAAAGGATAGGCTCTGAGGGGTTAACTAGGGGTATCATGTACTAAAGATGAGTACAATGCAAAAGTGTGGGGGAATTACTCAACCGATGTGGAAGAAGTAATTATATTACGGGTATCAAACAAGGGTTATCCTAATGCCTCTTGTCATTTAGTTATTCCTAACTACACAAGTGTAGTCTTACTAGCGATCTCGGGATGCATCACAAAACAAGTTCTAGAATCTATTATACTACCGGTTCACAGTCTAAGCATTAAAGATGAATGCTATAATTCCTACTAATCTAAGGGCGATCCTCACATTTTGGGTGAAATTTAAGTGGTAAAGGGTTTTTTGTGCTAGTCATATAATTTCCTATCCATGAGACGCTTTATTAAGAGTAATGGCCCACTCCTATATGTCATGAAAATTTTTTAATTTGGTACCAAAATTACCCTAACCGACATTTTCTCATGGTTTATTACACAAATACAGATAGACAAAGAAAATATTCAAGGATAAGCATAGTTTCAAAGTTCCCGTTTTATTTTTCCTCCCTACACTTAAACTGAACATTGTCCCCAATGTTCCCCGAAAGTATCAAAGTTATGATAATGGAAGGTAATAAAAAACGAAAGAAACTAATACTCCCCTGATTAGCTCGGTAGGATCCGTGTGAAGTGGTGGTTACATCTTTCTTCAAGAAGAAAGTTTGCGTGAAAAGCTCCTTCTCATCTTATGTATCTTCTTCTTGGTAAATTAAACCTGCACACTTGAAGAAAACAAACGAAACCTTCGCGTAAAATCGGCGGTAATAATATACATAGGACTCTACTAAACTAGGATATAATGCTTGTGGAATGGATGTTTACAGTATTTCTGGAAAATTAAGACCTGGAAAATTCCAAAATGTTATATGTAGCTCAGAAAACGAGAAAAATTAATCAGTTGTTTTTGCTCCTTCCTGACGCCATCAGGTTGTGATCCTGACGCCGTCAGGTTATCCTGACAAAAACTGGTCTGCGATTTTCTGGAAAAAATTCAGGAAAATTTACATCTTTAGAATCTGGAAAAATTTCCTGCAAAACATCCATTATGACTTTATACAAGCATTTGACTCGAACAAACACACATGTATATCTTTTACATAATTCAAATTCTCATGTTTACGTTTCTTTTGAAAACATGTGTAATCCTCCCTACACTTATCCCTTATGTAAAATACCTTTATATGTAATTAAGACGAGGTTAAAGACAAAATAAAGCATTTTTACAAATTTAGACATGAGAATAAACAATCAAATAAAAGATACGCGACACAAACAAGTAAACAATTAAGCATGGTTTGCCTCCCACGAAGCGCTTTTCTTTATTTATGAGTCTTGTAGCTAGACTCGAAGTCGTGCCCCTACGTGACTTCATTGTCGTCCTTCTTTTCTTCCACTAAGCCTTCATCATAAGGTTGTAGACGTTGTATGCTCACCGTGAATTCTCTTCCAACATCGTCTATTATTATAACGGTTTTATTTTTTAGATTACTTTCTTTCACCGTATAAGGTCCAAACCATCTTGGCTTATTCCTTCCCCATAATGCTTTTATTCTTGATTTATACAAAAGCACCTTTTCTCCATTCAAAAATTCCTTAGGGTTCTTTTGAGCTTGTGGTATTGTGGTATAGTTATTTCCTAACTTTTTATCACGTTTCCACAATGTCGCATTTAACCCTTAAACCATGAATTCTCTAAGCCCTTTTTCCCATTCAGCCATTTTCTTCTTAACGACATTATTGGAGACCTGCGAATTCTTATCTTTTACCTTCTCCATAATCTTCAAAGGATATCTCGGAACAATAGGTATCCTAACTTGTCCTTTTCCACTTTTGAGTATCATAATCCCTTCACCGCATTTGATGGTTGCCTTGGCGGTGGTCAGGAAAGGTGTTCCCAGGATTAATGGCAGGTTTTTATCTTCCTCAATGTCTACAATTGCGAAGTCCACCGGATAGACAATATTGGCAACCTCAATTAAGACATCCTCCGCTACTCCTATGGGATAAACATATGAATGATTTGCTAAGGAAAGTTTAAGATTGGTCTTGGTCGGTTCCTCCTTAGTCAACTTATTATAGACTGACAACGGCATTATGTTTACATCGGATCCCTGGTCGGCCAAGGCATTTAGGTTCTCTAAGTCACCTATGCTACATGGAATTACAAAGTTCCCAGAGATCTCTTGCTTCTTAGTTACTGGCTTTCTCAGAATCGACTCGTACATAGGTCCTATAGGCATGGTGTCATACTCTTCCTCTCCTATTTCACCTAAGAGGGCTTTCCTAAGAACATCATTGCACCTAAAGTTTTTCACTTGGTTAACGATTGTCTTCTTATTGATCTCATGCTTAAGGTAATGCTTGATGAATTTGGGTTCATCATCAGTCCGAGCCTCATTCTTATCCTTACTATCCTTGCTGCTCTCAGGCTCCTTCTTCTCAACTGCTCCATCCTCATCGGAAGCAATGGAAATGGCGTTGACAGACAAAGTGGGGGTGGCGTGCTCATCTTTCCTCACTAGCACCTTCTCGGGAATCTTCGTCTTAGTGTACTCTTTCACTAAGTCCATCATCTCCGCCATTTTTTCCTGTATTTCATCCCTTTGTCCATTGAAGGCTTTTAAGAGGGTGCCGAGCTTGGTTGTCATCTCGCTTTGTCGTTGCTTGAAATCGGCTTCAAGTTGCATCAATCAAGCTTCTTGAGATGACATGAATTTGGACATCATTCCCTCAAGACTAGTGGAAGTTTCGGTGTTTGGAGGGTTGTTGTAGGATTTTCCTAAGTTATTTGGCTCGAGCTTAGGAGTCTCGTAGGAGCTCATTAGGAATTTGACTTGATCTTCAAGTTCGAGCATCCTACGATTGGAAGGTTGTGAGTCAATGGGAGGCAAAGGGACTGCCTTATCAGTTTTGGACAACTCACGGGGGTCATTCCAACATTCATTTTCATAGAGGGCAAGGTCCTCTATTGTACCCCACGATTCTTCCACGATGAGTTTACTAAGTTTACCACCGGCCGCTTGGCGATGGATTTCTTAGTTGAGAAGTTGACACGATCGTAAAAGATTTGGAATTGAAGCTAAAGATCGATGCCGTGATGAGGAACTTTGTGGAGCAAGTCCTTAAATCGAGTCCATGCCTCGTAAAGAGTTTCTCCTTGACGTTGTTGGAACATCAAGATGTCATTCCTAAGTTTGGTAGTTCTCTCCGGTGGGAAAATTTGGGCGAGGAAACGAGTGGTGAGATCATCCCAGCTTGAGATGGATCCGGCGGGAAGTCGGTCAAGCCAATTACTAGCTTGGTCCCGTAGAGAAAATTGGAAGAGACGCAAGCGCGTGGTCTCCCGAGTGATAGCATCGAGGTCGATGGAATCGATGATTTTAAGGAAATCCTTAAGATGCTGATAAGGATTTTCGGAACGAAGTCCATGGAATGCACATCCGTTTTGCACCAACCGGACGGTGTCGGATCGCAGGGTCGTAGTTTGGTCTTGGTCGGGAAGCTCAATAGTGTTCCTATAGCCTAGGTAGCTTGGTCTTGAATATTCACCAAGAGTACGGCCTCTTGGCGGGTCATTAGGTTGTGGGTTGATGAGTGGTGGTTGATTATCACCTTCCATGATGATAAGTGATGGGATTACGAATAAAGGTCACGAAGAAGGGGGATAGACTATGAGGAAGCTAAAAACGAGAAAAAAGCTTATTTGATAGGAATCAAGCAAGGGAACCTAAACGAGGTGAAAATCTAACTAGCTATTCTATTCCCCGGCAGCGGCGCCAAAAACTTGATAACGCTTACGTAGCGCGTTCGGGGTCAAAGGAACTTCCTTTTCGTCGAGCAAGTTTTTCATCACCCTAGGCAGTGAACCTAATCGTTGTAGTGTAGTATTAGGGTAAGCCACGGGTATTGATATCGTTCTCTAGGGGAATAGGAATGCTAGTGAGAAATTACTAAGCTAAGGTTGAGGTTGAGGAAGATTATTTTTTATCTTTTTTTATGTTTTTTTTAGAAAATGGAAAGGTATGAATCTCGGGGTTTGGATTTGGGGGTTGGTATTTCTATCGATTACTCTACTTGTCTAATTATCTAAATTAAGATGAGTGTAGTCTATGTCTATTGTTGTGTGCTCGTATGATAGTTAAAGATGTGTTTACCTAGATGCTACTACTCCCTAGTTATCTCCTATTGATGGTTGAATTGTCACGTCCTTATTCTTAACGCGTTGTGTTTTCTAAGGTCGTAAGGTGTGCATTCCCTAACTCTTTGAAGTCACCTTTAAGTGTAGTAAACGAAATCCACTAAGTCATTCATAAACTAACTTTGAGGTTATCTTTGGGTTTAGTAAACAAAATCCACTAAGTCATTCATAAACTATCAAAGATTTATCAAGTATTAAATACAACGATAGCCTAGTCACACTCCTAAGCCAATTACAATTAAGATAAGAGACAACCTAACAATAATTAACAACTAGGTTTCATATATCTAAGCAAACACATAAGTAATTTAGCCGGACATGGTAAACATGCAAGCATACACACAATCAATTTAAGACATAATTGAATCAATGAAGTAAAACACTTATCTTGATGTAAGATAGGGTATGGAACCCTAAAATATTGTACAAGACAGCCTTGGTTCGGTTTAGGTTTTTACTCCAAAAGTCTAAACCCTCAAAACTAAAAAATTCGGATTCTATATATAAGATTACAAATACGACGACGTCACCATTTGATTTGTAACGCCGTCGGGTCGCCGTCATTAGGGTTTTGTCTTGGCCATGTTAGTCTTGCGACGGCGTCACCTTGTGCTTGTGATGCCGTCCCCTTCAGTCTCTGACGTCGTCTGGATCAAATCTAGGCCGTCTGAGTTGCGACGCCCTACTCTTTTAAAACCTGAAGCCGTTACTTGTAGATGAGCAATTTGGCTACTGAGCCGTCAAAAAAGTTGTCCGACGGCGTCGCAGTTAAGCAGTGACGCTGTCCCCTTCAGTTCCAGTAGCCTGAGTGTATCGATTCTTGACTTTGGCCATTTTCTTCGTATATTCGCGCCTTTTCGTCCGAATAAGTGCCATTCAAGCATTTTGCCTTCAAGATACCTAAAAAGTGAAAAGGAACGATATTAAGTAATAATGGATACAAAAGTGATCAAATAAGGGCTTAAATGACCCCTCAAAAAGGTACATTTTAAAACCTTAACATAAGGAACAAGTTGAGTTTCTTTTGCTTGTTGAGGTGGATCATATGGTGTAATCTGAGCATTTTTTTGTGGTGGATTTGTGAAGACAGTTGGCAAGTTTGGAAATTGAGGATAACATGCTTGAGTGTACAAAGCAAGAGTTTGATTATCCGGTAGAGATTGAGAAGCAGGTTACAAATAAACCGTAAAAACGTTTATTTATATTTTACGATCTTTTAATGTTTTGTCGATAACAAAAGTAAGATCATTTTAACGAAACAAATAAAATACGTAAATGGTTTGAGCCAATAGTTTACTAACACACTTACGTTTTCACATAAAACACTAAACAAGTAAAAGTTATTTTATGATTTAGTAATACATATATACAAAAACTAGTGTTTACATATTGGGTAGATATATACATAATTAGTATGTATTATAATGGGTAATTTAATGGGTAGAAGTTTAAGTATTTGACCCATTGACCAAATACACTGAATGTAGTTGAGTATAACCCAAAGTCCATGACCCATACCCATGGAGCATAACCCATAACCCATTGCATGACATCATGCATAAGTCATGAATGGATATTATCCATGACCCATGGACTAGATGCATTGCACCTACTAGATACATTGTATCCACTTGGATACCCATGGTCCAAAGTCTAGGACCCATGACCCAGAACCCATGACCCATGGGCAAAAGGGAGCGTCTCACGGATCCCTCGGCTAACACTAGCCGAATCCCTCAAGCAAGGGATCCGTGGGATCCGTGGAACAGTAGCTTGTTTTCCTCTATAAATAGTGAGCCATTTCTTCATTGTAACTAGCCACTTCTACACATACTTACTCCTAGTATTGTAAACTCTCTTAAAGGCTAGATCACCACTTCTTGAAGTCGAGCAAGCACAAGTCCATGAGTTGCCATGCTTCGTCATCATCAAGACTACTGAGGTTCTCTTGTTGATAGTTCTTTCTTCCTCCCTAGAAGTGTTGTATCAAAGGCGTTAGTGAAGGATGCCGAAAGAGTCAAGACGAAGGCATTAGTGAAAGGTTCTTAACGTCCGTGTCAAAGGCATTAGTGAAAGATGCCAAAGGAGTCAAGACAAAGGCATCAGTGTAAGGTGCCAAACGTCCATGTCAAGAGCACAAGTGAAGGGTGCTTAGAAGTCAAGTCAAGTGGCATTAGTGAAAGATGCCAAGGGTGTATAATCGATGAGGTGCATCGATGTACAAATAGAGATAGGTTGTATCCAAGGATATTGATATCCTTGATGATGTTGTAACAAGGAGTGGGTCTCCTTTGGGATAGGTGTTGTGTAGTGTTGGGTAGTAGTTCCTCCTTTGTAATGGAACTCGGTATCTAGCCTTGTACCGAATAAAGTGTAGGCGACGTTGTGATAGGTTTGGTTCTACCTTGTGGAAGAACCCGGTGTCTAGCCTAGTACCGGAAAAAGAGTAAGCGACGTTGTAAAGGCTTCTCTGCCACAAGGAGTTGGTGTCGTGTAGTGATTACGAACTCTCGAGTAGGTGACTCGGGGAGTGGAGTAGGGCAAGGAAGGTGTCCTTGTAGCCGAACCACTATAAATACTTGTGTCGTGGTTTTGTGTTTCTTACTCTTTACCTTTACATTTACACACTTACATATTTATCTATCAACGTCCAACATACACATCCAAATAGATTAACATATGTCGATCTAAATAGTTTAAAACATAGTTTTAATTGGTAAAACTAGTCAACCCCCTTCTAGTTTTCCACAATTGGTATAAGAGCTTCGTTACCAAGTTTCTTAAGAGTATACTGTACTTTTAAAACTTGACACGATCTATGTATGTTTGAAAACAACAAGGAAGGAACTTCTTTAAAAAAATCACGTTTTAATCATCATATTTCATAATGTTGGACAATGATAGATCTTTCTAATATTTTCCTTGTTGAGAATTCTCCATACTAGGATTTGGGCATCCTAATAAGATCATGAAGAATTTCTCTCTAAATACTTCTTTTCTTAAAAAGAATATTTAGCAAAGGTATGATCTTTAATAAATTACAAATATATTTCTTTCGTTTATATATTTTTCTCTCTAGATAAATTAATAATGTCATCCGTTTACTTAATCATGATTAAGTTTTAGTAGTATCTTTTAGCTCTCTTAATAATCACTAAAGTAGTTATCTATACTGAACTCATCATCAAAGAATGGTATTCTTTGTTGATCTCTATAGACAAAACTAAAAATTAGTGATAATGATATCTCGGCTATTTGAGGGCCTTGATCATCACACCTCACATAAGGATTATTAACATTCCATCTATGTCAATAAGTATCCATGTGAAATTTCTCATATTGTGATAAAATGGGATTTTATCATAATCTTTGAAAACCTTCCAAAGAATTATGATTTATTCATAAAAAGGGAACCTCGTCAAATAAGACTAGTATAACACGTCAAAACCCTAAACCATAAGTTATAGGGCATAAACATAGATCTTAGGCAACAATTAGAACTCCCGAACTATAATTATCAAGGATCACTTAAGCTGTCAAATGGCTGTTATGCCGGATCCCTGTGCTTGAACTAGCCGGATCCCTCATACAAGGGATCCGTGCAACAGAAGACAGAATAAAGATAGAAATGATCACTGTGGAAGTTCCACTTTACACTTTACTCTATCAAAACTCACGAACATCAAACCTAGTTACTGTTCACAAGAGTTAATTGATCATCTTCCTCAAGGAAACAATCTCTTGTGTAAGTTTAATCTTCACTACATTGTTATTTCCATTCCTTGATTCCTAGGATTACAATTTTCATCTTTAGAAGTTGAGCTCAAATGGGTTTGTCACAATTTGTTACTACATTATTTTCTAACATAATCTAAATCAAAGAATCAACATTGTTAATACAAATTAAACTCATTCCTTGAATTCAATAAAGATATTTTGAGCAAAATTGTGATCAATCCCATTAGGTTACTATTCATGCAATTAACACGTCATCATGGTTTTTGATGTTTAGGACCAATCATGCCTAGCAACCGTCAACAAGATTACCATGATACCGCTCACTACATTCCTATGTATCATCGTAAGGTTGGTTTGAGCCCGGAGGATAGAAAAGCCTTCAAGATGTTGGAAAAGAGACTATTCCACGAAGGACGAGTGGTTGAACCATCATTCCTTAACAACACCGACATTCACCAAGTCTTTAGGGGAATTAACTTCGATTGCCTCTTGGATATTGATGAGCAAATTTGTCCGGTATTTGTACTAGAGTTTTACAAGACCATGAGAATCATTCGGAATGGAGATGGAACCATTTCGATAGCTTTCATCATCAATGAGCACGAATTCACTTTCCCTCTTGTAGAATTTGCAAGGATACCTTGTGTCCCATGTGAAGGAGTATGCATGTACTCCAACGAATTGTCATTAGCGGACCTACATGACATGGTAGATCATCATGAGGTGTACTTCACAGCCATCCCAGAAGCAACTACGGTAAGGGATACCATCTTCATGGAAAGAGCATCTCCATCAAGGGTCACAAGAAACTCCAAAGTGATCTATAGGGATCCGTTTCAAATGGAGCTTTCAGAAATGTTCCCATTATACAAAAAATGGGAACTTGTACTAAGGGAGAACGTACTTTGCTTGGGAGGAAATAAGGATCATCCCAATGCTTGCCTAAGCTTCATGATCTATTGCCTTGTAACCGGCACACGCTTCAATCTCGCCTATTACATGGTAAAAAGAATGGCAAGTGTTCAAAGTATGGACAAGATGGTACTTCCTTATGCCATGCTCTTGACCCGTCTAGCAACCTTCATTTTTGCTCTAGATCCTTCGCCTTATTCCTATGACCACAGTTTTTACAACAAGGTCATGGTGCCTCTATCCGATAGAAAAACTACAAGGTTCATGGTGGATGGTAAGAGACCTCACCCACCAACGGATTCATCAGATGAAAGGGAAAGAAAAAGAGAAGGAGAAGGAAGTAGCAACCCCCTTGGCGACACCAATCTCGACCCTTTAAAATACATAAATCAACTGCCGGATATTCCAAGTCCTTCACAAGAGTGGCAACAAACTAAAGGGATATTCAAGTGTTTTGGTAACGTCTTGATGAAGAAAAAGAAGTAGAGATGGTGGGATGAAGAGTGAAGGGGATGAAGATGGAGATGAAGACAGAAGTGAAATGAAAGGAGGTAAGGTCATAGGACCTTAATTTGTGAAACAATTTCTGAAACAATGGTATGTAAACATCTTAACAATACTTATGTAGATTAGGATGTAGCTTGTAGGAGTTTCCATAATTTGGCATTAGACACTTTAACTTAGGAACTAGGAAAATGAGGTTTTACGAAAACTTGATCTCATTCAAGTAGTCGATGTCACTCATTTTTCCTTACATTTTAGTCATCCCCACTTGCTATGCGTTATATTTGTTGTTTGCATATGTTTACGGATTGTAGAAATTATTAGGATAAGCATTTGCTAAGAGTGCAAAAACTGCACAATTGCTGAGAAGCTACTGGTCAGCAGTAGCCGGATCCCTGGGCTATAACTCGCCAGATCCCTCCGATGAGGGAACCGTGGGATCCGGGCAAACAGATATCAGATACAGACCCTTTTACATCAAACTAGTCCCCTAGATCACATCATACTAGCTAAAAATGATTCTTCAAGACTACTTAAGTCTTCCTCAAGCTCAGTAGGTCTCACACTCACCCGTAGCTAACTTAGGATCAAATTCAAAATGTTTTTGATTTATCAACTTACCAAAACTCACCATATTTCCGCTCCAATGCTCACACATTGTTCCTCACATCTCAAAATACTTAACTTGATGTTCCTCTCAATTTTAGCAAATTGATTCTAGTCATCCTTACCTTAAAATAGGCTTAAAACTAGTTTTTCATTTCTTTTTAATTTTTAGGAATTTTTCAAATTTCTCTTAAGTAATCATCTGATATCTAGGATCAATTGCCATCATTTGTTATTCTCAAATCAATAAGTATATTCCTCAAACACTTAGTTACACTCTCAAAAAGTCCACTTCTCTACCTAATACCATCATTGAGTATTCTCACTCCTTATGGTTGGGCATTTAAAGTCATCTATCACTTAAGACAGCTCAGGAAAGTCAAACCCTCAAGACTTATAGGTACTTGACCTTACAAGAGCATAATCACTTCACCACTTCTCTGTCTGACAGACGGATCCCTGGTTTATAACCAGACGGATCCTTAGTGAGAAGGATCTGTGGGATCCGTGTCTATAGAAAGCTTCTAATCAGCTCTTCTTTCAAAATTCAAACCATCTTTGGTAATCTAAAACACTTTTGTTTACCATTTAATGATTCCCTAGAGCTGAACAACACCATAGTTGACCTTGGTGCATGCTGATATGTGTCTAAAAACACATATATTTTACCTTGTTTAAACCCACAAAAAGGATCAAAAACACCTAATTACGCTCAAAATATGTTAAAAATATCCTCGGAGTGTGTTTTATGTTTTGCAGGTACAAAAGGATTGAAAGCTGAGCGAAAACGGGCAAAAACGAGCCGAAATCAGAAAATGGCAAATTCAGTCCCTGAAGATTCAGAATTGGCAAAAATGATCCTTGGATTATTTGAGATGGCAAGAAAAGCCCTTGGATTATAATTTCAGAATTTACATGTTTAGTCCCTAGAAAATTGGATTTGGCAGTTTTAGTCCCTAAAATTCACCATGGCTCCATAGTTAATCCTAAATCCAAATCCTATGTTAACAACACCTAAGCCCAAATAAAAACCCAAGGCCCCTTATCCAAACACCCCATTTGCCATTTTTCTTCTTACCGTAACAGTAGCAGTTCAGCAGCATAGATCTTCTCCTTTTTTTGGTTTATTGATTGTTTGTTTAGTCCATTTAGTGTTTTCTTATCATTTTAGATTAGCTCTTAATAGTGTAGGCGTTTTTAGTTTGACTTATTGAAAGCTTATTAAGCTTTTGTTACCTCTTTTAGTGCCTTTTAGAATATGTCCCAACCAAACAGTCCATTCACTTTTTTTTTCCAAGACTGCTGTAACAAGCTATGTACAGCTCATTTTTTTTAGCTTTTCTAAGTGGAGGTTTTGTTGAAAAGCCTTAGTTGTACTTATTTTATTGTGTAAAAGAAGAAAAATAAAAAAATAAAAAAAAGTGACAGAAAAAGGGAGGATCAGAGATTCGAACCAGGGACCTGCAGACTCCCTTTGTCACGCCCCACAGACAACCAGCACAACCAACTGATCTAAGTACCTTCTCTTGTATTTTCTTGCAAACACAATTCATTTAGCTGTTTTTTTTTCATTTATTCATTTTAGCTTATTAAAGCACTTTGCTTATATTTAGCTTAATCTCTTTAGCTTTTTCCAATTCTGCATTTTTCCTAGATTAGGTGTAGCATAAAATATTTTTCATAAAAGTTTCATAATTTTCTAAATAGTTTTAGTATTTTTTATAATTAGTTTCTACATTTTTAGTTTTTAATTCATAATAAATAAATAAAAACTCAAAAAAATACCCGGCTTTTTCCTAAAATCATTTTTAGTCATGTAGAATGTAGGAAAATTAGTTTTGTACCCGTAGACTTAAATTGCATATTTTTCATGTACGTTTTTAAATATAGAATTAAAATGACTTCAAAGTCTTTATTAGATTTAATTTTCTTAGTGTAATCAATCATAACCCCTTTCCTGTTCAATATCACCCGATCACAGATTCGTTGTATTACAGTTTTCACACCTCGTTGAGACTTAACGACCCGGGGATACTCTGTACTCTCCTGGATAATTGCATTGCGTTCTCAAGTGATTGACTCTTGTTGACCATTCACCTGGTTAATTTGGGTTGACCGTTTGGGACCGATCAAATTTTGGCGCCGCTGCCGGGGAGGTGTGCTGCGTACTACGAATTTGAAGCATCAGTGTTGTTGAATATACATCCATTGTATATTTACCATCCTTGTTCATATTTTCTTATTATTATCATATAAAAACAAAACGGTTCCCGAAAACATTTTAAAATCAGTTTTCAACAAACACAAAAACCCAAAAAGATTTTCTTTCTTATTTTTACAAAATGTTTATCCAAAAATCCAAAAATATCCATCTTTACCCTCTCACATCTTTGATTCTTCATCCCAACCCCTCTGTAACCCTTTGATTCTTTCTATGTCTTATCCTCACCTTCTTGGTTGTCAATGGTGTGGTGGCCCTCATAATGATGATAATTGTCTCAGTTTTAGCATGGTAGAGTCAGGAAATGGGTCTGTCTATAACCAAGCTCCCTATCCTTACCATGACACATCTGATTCATTCTACCAGCCACCACATCATGAGATATTGACATATCTGTGTGAGTTTTGTGGAGGTCCTCACCAAGGATTTGAGTGTCAGACCAGAGACACGTTTTTCTATGAACAAATCTCTAATAACACTCTGAACTTTGGAAATGATCAATATCCATGTTATTCACCAAATCAGTCACAACAATCATTTTGTTGTGAGAACTGTGGAGGTCCCCATTTCAGCTCTGATTGTCAAACAGGGAATCCATTTCCTTGTAACAATTACGACTATCCATATCACGACCAACCTCCACAGTGCCAAATGACTCAAACTCCTCGGCAAACCCAACAAGACACTTATCTAGAGCTTCTGGAGTTAGTGAAAAGAACTGAGGAGTTGAGTAAAATAGCATTTCGAAATGCTCCCAGTTTTTCTTGTATATATTGTGGGGGTCCTCATGATGATTATCAATGTCAACCTTCCGGTTTTGACAAATCTCCACTCCCACAATGTCCCGTCATTCAAAATTCACATGAGAAATCCATGGAAGAATTGCTAGCTGAAGAGCAGGCTGCTAAAATAAATTCCCAAATTGCGTTTGAAAAATCTATTAGGGAATCAATTGCAAAAGAAAAAGCAGCCAGATCTAGCTCTCAATTTCGTTTTATTCCTAATGACAGTGATGATGAGGATACACTTGATATCCTTCAATTCTATAAAGATTCATCAAGTTCATCAGTTGATATCCCAGCAGTTGAGATTCATTCTCAAACAACTGCTATCACACCCGAAGCTCCCACTCACTCTCTAAACATGGGGGACGAGCATCTTGACACTGTTCCTGAAAAGGAATCAGACGAATTCATAAAGTCTAGTGTTGAGAACCTTGTCCCAATCCCGAGAGAGTCACAGGGAACTTTTGACCATATGTGTGATATCCCTTCCCCTCTTGAGTCTTCTCTAGATCATTTTGAAATTTTCTCCGATTTTAGCGACGATTGTGCTTCTTATGGAAACATCGAGTATGTTGAGGCATCACTCCCACAGTCTGATCCTCTTCTTGAGGAGTTCACCGATGAACTCACTCACATCACTCCACTTTCATCAGAAAGTGACGATGGTCTCTTTGATTTCGAAGACGATCTGGGAGAGATTGAAAGTCTCCCTTATAATGATCGTCCACTCACTTCTTATCCCAACAGTCCAATAGAGAATGTTGATCACTTTGTTCCTGAAGCATTCAAAACACCTCTCACTAATCCTCTATTTGAATTCGACTCTGAATTCACTTTAATTTCTGAGAATCCACTCTTTGATACTCAGATTGAGGATAGTGATGAGTCTACAGTGAAACAAGAATTCACAGATTTACATCTTGTGATTGATTCTCTTCACGAGGAGTTCACCGGTGAACTCACTCATATCATATCTCCGCCGGAGTATGATAACTTCCACTTTGATCGTGACACACCCGGGATTTGTCTTGATCACGTGAGCTTAAATGATGAGATTCATAATACTGAAATTATGGATTCTCCTATGGATGAAGATGAGTTAGTCATGATTTTCATCATGACTTTCTTTCTTTTCTTCACCTATCCCGTGACTTCTTCTCTTCTTCACTCATTCGGGAGTGAAGATACCATCTTTGACCCCGGCATTTCCATGTACCATTTGTGAGCCGAGTCTGTCTATGTATATCTCGTCGGTGTGGAACTTTCGCGTGCTTCAAATGTTTATACAAACATTTTGAATGAAAGTCCGATGGAGATTGTTCTTCCACTCTGCTACCCCATGAACAAATTAATTCGGGGTCGAGTCAAGCTAGCGACTCGGTAATCAAAAACAGTAGTTAAACATGGGTTTTCACCCGTGTGTACCACCCTAGTGTGGGGGAGTTGCCCCCCGCTGTTGTATATAAGTTTTCAAAAAAAAAAAAAAAAAAAAAAAAAAAAAAAAATCATCAAAAATAAAATAATGGCCGTAGTATTCCCCTTTTACGTTCTATGTTTCGGCATAACCGCCGGTACTTTGAATATTGAGGGCAATATTCATTTCTAGTGTGGGGGGGAATTCTCACGAATTTTATCATGTAATTATACCACCCAATTCCCCCATTTTTGGCCAAATTTTTTTTTTTTTTTTGAGTAAGTGTTTTTCACTTACTCAGCATATGGTTATCAGTCCGCCATGTCTAATAAACAAAAGGATTGGCTAATCCAGGAGCAAACGGCTCTTGGTAAAGATATCTCAAATCCGTTGACGGCTTGCAATTTGCCCAAAATTGTATGGTGTTCAGCTCACCATATCTTTAATTAGTGAAGAGTTGGCTAGCCCGCAAGTTTATGGCTTGTGGTAAAGGCAGTTGGAAAGCCATAATTGGTAATCGACTCACCAAAGATATTTTATCTAAGAGTTGGCTAGTCCAGAAGCAAACGGCTTCTGGTAAAGACAAATCAAATCCGTTTATAGCTGGTGATTTGCTCAAAATCATTTGGTTATCGTTGTACCAAGGTTCTTACTTGAACTGAAACAATTGGCTACTCCAGAAGTAATGGCTTTTGGTAAAGAGATGAAATCCATTAAATTTTCATAAAAGATTGCTAGGGACTAGCAATAGTTTAGTGTGGGGGATTTGATATGTGTCAAAAAACACATATATTTTACCTTGTTTAAACCCACAAAAAGGATCAAAAACACCCAAATACGCTCAAAATATGTTAAAAATATCCTCGGAGTGTGTTTTATGTTTTGCAGGTACAAAAGGATTGAAAGCTGAGCGAAAACGGGCAAAAACGAGCCGAAATCAGAAAATGGCAAATTCAGTCCCTGAAGATTCAGAATTAGCAAAAATGATCCTTGGATTATTTGAGATGGCAAGAAAAGCCCTTGGATTATAATTTCAGAATTTACATGTTTAATCCCTGGAAAATTGGATTTGGCAGTTTTAGTCCCTAAAATTCACCATGGCTCCATAGTTAATCCTAAATCCAAATCCTATGTTAACAACACCTAAGCCCAAATAAAAACCCAAGGCCCCTTATCCAAACACCCCATTTGCCATTTTTCTTCTTACCGTAACAGTAGCAGTTCAGCAGCATAGATCTTCTCCTTTTTTTGGTTTATTGATTGTTTGTTTAGTCCATTTAGTGTTTTCTTATCATTTTAGATTAGCTCTTAATAGTGTAGGCGTTTTTAGTTTGACTTATTGAAAGCTTATTAAGCTTTTGTTACCTCTTTTAGTGCCTTTTAGAATATGTCCCAACCAAACAGTCCATTCACTTTTTTTTCCAAGACTGCTGTAACAAGCTATGTACAGCTCATTTTTTTTAGCTTTTCTAAGTGGAGGTTTTGTTGAAAAGCCTTAGTTGTACTTATTTTATTGTGTAAAAGAAGAAAAATAAAAAAATAAAAAAAAGTGACAGAAAAAGGGAGGATCAGAGATTCGAACCAGGGACCTGCAGACTCCCTTTGTCACGCCCCACAGACAACCAGCACAACCAACTGATCTAAGTACCTTCTCTTGTATTTTCTTGCAAACACAATTCATTTAGCTGTTTTTTTTTCATTTATTCATTTTAGCTTATTAAAGCACTTTGCTTATATTTAGCTTAATCTCTTTAGCTTTTTCCAATTCTGCATTTTTCCTAGATTAGGTGTAGCATAAAATATTTTTCATAAAAGTTTCATAATTTTCTAAATAGTTTTAGTATTTTTTATAATTAGTTTCTACATTTTTAGTTTTTAATTCATAATAAATAAATAAAAACTCAAAAAAATACCCGGCTTTTTCCTAAAATCATTTTTAGTCATGTAGAATGTAGGAAAATTAGTTTTGTACCCGTAGACTTAAATTGCATATTTTTCATGTACGTTTTTAAATATAGAATTAAAATGACTTCAAAGTCTTTATTAGATTTAATTTTCTTAGTGTAATCAATCATAACCCCTTTCCTGTTCAATATCACCCGATCACAGATTCGTTGTATTACAGTTTTCACACCTCGTTGAGACTTAACGACCCGGGGATACTCTGTACTCTCCTGGATAATTGCATTGCGTTCTCAAGTGATTGACTCTTGTTGACCATTCACCTGGTTAATTTGGGTTGACCGTTTGGGACCGATCAAATTTTGGCGCCGCTGCCGGGGAGGTGTGCTGCGTACTACGAATTTGAAGCATCAGTGTTGTTGAATATACATCCATTGTATATTTACCATCCTTGTTCATATTTTCTTATTATTATCATATAAAAACAAAACGGTTCCCGAAAACATTTTAAAATCAGTTTTCAACAAACACAAAAACCCAAAAAGATTTTCTTTCTTATTTTTACAAAATGTTTATCCAAAAATCCAAAAATATCCATCTTTACCCTCTCACATCTTTGATTCTTCATCCCAACCCCTCTGTAACCCTTTGATTCTTTCTATGTCTTATCCTCACCTTCTTGGTTGTCAATGGTGTGGTGGCCCTCATAATGATGATAATTGTCTCAGTTTTAGCATGGTAGAGTCAGGAAATGGGTCTGTCTATAACCAAGCTCCCTATCCTTACCATGACACATCTGATTCATTCTACCAGCCACCACATCATGAGATATTGACATATCTGTGTGAGTTTTGTGGAGGTCCTCACCAAGGATTTGAGTGTCAGACCAGAGACACGTTTTTCTATGAACAAATCTCTAATAACACTCTGAACTTTGGAAATGATCAATATCCATGTTATTCACCAAATCAGTCACAACAATCATTTTGTTGTGAGAACTGTGGAGGTCCCCATTTCAGCTCTGATTGTCAAACAGGGAATCCATTTCCTTGTAACAATTACGACTATCCATATCACGACCAACCTCCACAGTGCCAAATGACTCAAACTCCTCGGCAAACCCAACAAGACACTTATCTAGAGCTTCTGGAGTTAGTGAAAAGAACTGAGGAGTTAAGTAAAATAGCATTTCGAAATGCTCCCAGTTTTTCTTGTATATATTGTGGGGGTCCTCATGATGATTATCAATGTCAACCTTCCGGTTTTGACAAATCTCCACTCCCACAATGTCCCGTCATTCAAAATTCACATGAGAAATCCATGGAAGAATTGCTAGCTGAAGAGCAGGCTGCTAAAATAAATTCCCAAATTGCGTTTGAAAAATCTATTAGGGAATCAATTGCAAAAGAAAAAGCAGCCAGATCTAGCTCTCAATTTCGTTTTATTCCTAATGACAGTGATGATGAGGATACACTTGATATCCTTCAATTCTATAAAGATTCATCAAGTTCATCAGTTGATATCCCAGCAGTTGAGATTCATTCTCAAACAACTGCTATCACACCCGAAGCTCCCACTCACTCTCTAAACATGGGGGACGAGCATCTTGACACTGTTCCTGAAAAGGAATCAGACGAATTCATAAAGTCTAGTGTTGAGAACCTTGTCCCAATCCCGAGAGAGTCACAGGGAACTTTTGACCATATGTGTGATATCCCTTCCCCTCTTGAGTCTTCTCTAGATCATTTTGAAATTTTCTCCGATTTTAGCGACGATTGTGCTTCTTATGGAAACATCGAGTATGTTGAGGCATCACTCCCACAGTCTGATCCTCTTCTTGAGGAGTTCACCGATGAACTCACTCACATCACTCCACTTTCATCAGAAAGTGACGATGGTCTCTTTGATTTCGAAGACGATCTGGGAGAGATTGAAAGTCTCCCTTATAATGATCGTTCACTCACTTCTTATCCCAACAGTCCAATAGAGAATGTTGATCACTTTGTTCCTGAAGCATTCAAAACAACTCTCACTAATCCTCTATTTGAATTCGACTCTGAATTCACTTTAATTTCTGAGAATCCACTCTTTGATACTCAGATTGAGGATAGTGATGAGTCTACAGTGAAACAAGAATTCACAGATTTACATCTTGTGATTGATTCTCTTCACGAGGAGTTCACCGGTGAACTCACTCATATCATATCTCCGCCGGAGTATGATAACTTCCACTTTGATCGTGACACACCCGGGATTTGTCTTGATCACGTGAGCTTAAATGATGAGATTCATAATACTGAAATTATGGATTCTCCTATGGATGAAGATGAGTTAGTCATGATTTTCATC
Organism: Chrysanthemum seticuspe; assembly: GCA_019973895.1. NCBI lineage: Eukaryota > Viridiplantae > Streptophyta > Magnoliopsida > Asterales > Asteraceae > Chrysanthemum > Chrysanthemum seticuspe. The sequence continues at coordinate 212,488,181 of BPTQ01000001.1, read as the reverse complement.
ATGACTTTCTTTCTTTTCTTCACCTATCCCGTGACTTCTTCTCTTCTTCACTCATTCGGGAGTGAAGATACCATCTTTGACCCCGGCATTTCCATGTACCATTTGTGAGCCGAGTCTGTCTATGTATATCTCGTCGGTGTGGAACTTTCGCGTGCTTCAAATGTTTATACAAACATTTTGAATGAAAGTCCGATGGAGATTGTTCTTCCACTCTGCTACCCCATGAACAAATTAATTCGGGGTCGAGTCAAGCTAGCGACTCGGTAATCAAAAACAGTAGTTAAACATGGGTTTTCACCCGTGTGTACCACCCTAGTGTGGGGGAGTTGCCCCCCGCTGTTGTATATAAGTTTTCAAAAAAAAAAAAAAAAAAAAAAAAAAAAAAAAAAAATCATCAAAAATAAAATAATGGCCGTAGTATTCCCCTTTTACGTTCTATGTTTCGGCATAACCGCCGGTACTTTGAATATTGAGGGCAATATTCATTTCTAGTGTGGGGGGGAATTCTCACGAATTTTATCATGTAATTATACCACCCAATTCCCCCATTTTTGGCCAATTTTTTTTTTTTTTTTGAGTAAGTGTTTTTCACTTACTCAGCATATGGTTATCAGTCCGCCATGTCTAATAAACAAAAGGATTGGCTAATCCAGGAGCAAACGGCTCTTGGTAAAGATATCTCAAATCCGTTGACGGCTTGCAATTTGCCCAAAATTGTATGGTGTTCAGCTCACCATATCTTTAATTAGTGAAGAGTTGGCTAGCCCGCAAGTTTATGGCTTGTGGTAAAGGCAGTTGGAAAGCCATAATTGGTAATCGACTCACCAAAGATATTTTATCTAAGAGTTGGCTAGTCCAGAAGCAAACGGCTTCTGGTAAAGACAAATCAAATCCGTTTATAGCTGGTGATTTGCTCAAAATCATTTGGTTATCGTTGTACCAAGGTTCTTACTTGAACTGAAACAATTGGCTACTCCAGAAGTAATGGCTTTTGGTAAAGAGATGAAATCCATTAAATTTTCATAAAAGATTGCTAGGGACTAGCAATAGTTTAGTGTGGGGGATTTGATATGTGTCAAAAAACACATATATTTTACCTTGTTTAAACCCACAAAAAGGATCAAAAACACCCAAATACGCTCAAAATATGTTAAAAATATCCTCGGAGTGTGTTTTATGTTTTGCAGGTACAAAAGGATTGAAAGCTGAGCGAAAACGGGCAAAAACGAGCCGAAATCAGAAAATGGCAAATTCAGTCCCTGAAGATTCAGAATTAGCAAAAATGATCCTTGGATTATTTGAGATGGCAAGAAAAGCCCTTGGATTATAATTTCAGAATTTACATGTTTAATCCCTGGAAAATTGGATTTGGCAGTTTTAGTCCCTAAAATTCACCATGGCTCCATAGTTAATCCTAAATCCAAATCCTATGTTAACAACACCTAAGCCCAAATAAAAACCCAAGGCCCCTTATCCAAGCACCCCATTTGCCATTTTTCTTCTTACCGTAACAGTAGCAGTTCATCAGCATAGATCTTCTCCTTTTTTTGGTTTATTGATTGTTTGTTTAGTCCATTTAGTGTTTTCTTATCATTTTAGATTAGCTCTTAATAGTGTAGGCATTTTTAGTTTGACTTATTGAAAGCTTATTAAGCTTTTGTTACCTCTTTTAGTACCTTTTAGAATATGTCCCAACCAAACAGTCCATTCACTTTTTTCTTCCAATACTGCTGTAACAAGCTATGTACAGCTCATTTTTTTTAGCTTTTCTAAGTGGAGGTTTTGTTGAAAAGCCTTAGTTGTACTTATTTTATTGTGTAAAAGAAGAAAAATCAAAAAAAAAAAAGTGACAGAAAAAGGGAGGATCAGAGATTCGAACCAGGGACCTGCAGACTCCCTTTGTCACGCCCCACAGACAACCAGCACAACCAACTGATCTAAGTACCTTGTCTTGTATTTTCTTGCAAACACAATTCATTTAGCTGTTTTTTTTTCATTTATTCATTTTAGCTTATTAAAGCACTTTGCTTATATTCTTTAGCTTTTTCCAATTCTGCATTTTTCCTAGATTAGGTGTAGCATAAAATATTTTTCATAAAAGTTTCATAATTTTCTAAATAGTTTTAGTATTTTTTATAATTAGTTTCTACATTTTTAGTTTTTAATTCATAATAAATAAATAAAAACTCAAAAAAATACCCGGCTTTTTCCTAAAATCATTTTTAGTCATGTAGAATGTAGGAAAATTAGTTTTGTACCCGTAGACTTAAATTGCATATTTTTCATGTACGTTTTTAAATATAGAATTAAAATGACTTCAAAGTCTTTATTAGATTTAATTTTCTTTGTGTAATCAATCATAACCCCTTTCCTGTTCAATATCACCCGATCACAGATTCGTTGTATTACAGTTTTCACACCTCGTTGGGACTTAACGACCTGGGGATACTCTGTACTCTCCTGGATAATTGCATTGCGTTCTCAAGTGATTGACTCTTGTTGACCATTCACCTGGTTAATTTGGGTTGACCGTTTGGGACCGATCACATGCCAAATTTCCTTAGTGGTCATGAATTTAATTCATCAACTCAAATTCATCCTTTATAAACCAAACACTCTTGAAAGCTTAAGTCACCATTCTTATCACAATCCTAAAATCAGTAGTTGAAGACTCCTACTACATCCTCAACTTCACTATGACTAAAACTTCTAGCAAGAATTCTTCTACCAAAGGTTCATCCAAAAGGAATAGTCATATGGTCCATGAAATATCTTCCACCGAGTCTTCACCCGTGAGAAATTCAAATGATAGAGTCCCACCACAACAATCTAAATCAACAATAGCCAAAAGAACCGCGAGAATTAGTATTAGACCTTTCGGGTTAGAAAAGGCTTCATCAAGCTCTAAACCAAACGCACCTAGTTCTAGTAGAACACCTAAGCCTTCATTCCTAGAACCTAGACTACATTCATTTACCAAACCTCTATCTCATCCAAATCTCTACTCATTAGAGCACTCACCACCGAGAACTTCCCACTCACCAACCTTCTCGTTAAATAGGGAACCACCTCCTTCACCAAATAGTCCACCTTTGGAGACAAGTAACCACCAAGGACCTAATCACATAGAGGAATTTCCATTACCACCACCCTCATTCTTAGTAACCACCAAACCGCTTTGATGAATATTTCACTTTTAGCACAAATCGCAGCACAAACTTAGAAAAACTATTTGGAACATCAGAAAAAAACTAACAACAATTTGAACAAGACAGATTCATAACCAGTAACAACACATTAAAACCAGTATGAGACAATTTAGAAACTGCTTGAAAACTCATCTAAGCCACACAACCAGATTCAAAACAGATTAAAACTTTAGCATAACCACATCAAGCCGCATCAAACTGATACACAAATCATTTCACAAACCGTACGACTCAACCAACATCAAACGGCATCTAAACAAACTAAAACCACGTCAATCCGCATACATGAACGCATTCAAAAACCGCTCAAAAACCGCACAAATCATCAAGAACAACACAACCTTGTCTCTGGTACCAATTGTAGGATCATACTTTTATGTTGTTTGATGATTCGGGTAGCCTAGGATGATGATAAATCAAGTATGCCATGTTTAGAGAGTGAAAGAGATGAGAGGGTGTTCTTAGAGAGAGAAAGTAAAAACAAAAAATGAAAGGTTAGATTAGAAGCACCACCTCTTCCAAGGATGGAAGAGGTATTTATAGTTACAACTAAACGTCCTCCTATCAGACTATGGATCAGGCATACAGTGGGTAAAGACCCTACCTTCCTCCACGGTGTTACTCTAAACTAATAACTAAGCTAATAAACAAGTAAATACCGATATGTCTACGAGATAACATATGCTAGACAATAGTTGGGGTGACCGACACTTCACTATGGATTTTCTAAATCCTAACAATACACATTCATAATTTTTGAAATAAGTCAACGGACTTGCAAAATTTTAGAAACTAACCTTTGAAGCAGACATAAAACCTTTTGAAGTAGGTTTTACCACCTGAGCCTTCATCAACATCAAGCTTAACAGTTGATCCAGGGTTAGTTTTTAATAATCTGGCTTTCTAGTCCCATAGTTTACCATAGTGTTCTATTAACCCACCTTCATACTCATATAAAGCTCTTTGTTTTGCCCTTCTAAATTTTCCTAAGCTGATATTGATCAAGAGTTTATCCCTAATTTGGCTTTGTAGATCTCTCTAAGTTATCTTAGGATTATTAACAATTTCTTTAACATAATGACTTGCGATCCACTTGTATGTGACCAATGACCCAAAATCAAATACCCTAGCATAAATGTGATCTGGAATTAGAGTCTTTATCTGAAAGGATGCCTCATTCTGTATCCATGAACCTCATAACCTAAACTTGCAGACATTATTTGATTTTTTCTTAAAAGGTGACTTTGACATCTGAATTTCATTCCTAATCCACTTCTTTTTACCCTCTGCGACTATCTCTTTACCCTTACCCTTTGGTGCAGTCTCTTTACCATTTCCATTTGGTTCAATCTCTTTACCATTACCCTTTGGTGCAGTCTCTTTAACTTTCCTACCTACCTTACTAACACACCTTCCCTATTATACATTCCTACCACACAAAACAAGTAATGATTTATAATCATTCCTTGTGTACCAAAGTTGATAGCTGTTAGCTACACCATAATTGGCCAACATAATCTTCATCTCCTCATGATCTTTAAATCTCATTCCTAAGATGGGAACCATTTCATTCCATGGCTGGTTTGGATTAAATTTAGGATAGACTACTCCAGGTTTTACTTTGTAAATAGGATCCACACTTTGATCCTCTATTTCATCATCTACAAGTGCTCTTGTATCCCCTTCATTTGTACCAAATGCGTTCCTAGTGGTTTTGTTAGGATCTGTTTTGCATAACCTATTTAAAAAGGGACCACTTGTGCATCTATTGGGTATGATAACTTCTTCTTCTCCTACATATTGTGGTTCAACAAAGGCTGATATTGTAACACCCCAACCCGACAAGGGTAAAAGTGTCACATTCTTGTGTCATATCAGAACATACAATTAAAAGCGGAAGTCTTAAGAACAAAGTATCAAGTCATTTAAACAATGATTCACAAGGAAAATTACAAAACCCAAAATGTCTAAGATAAAATGAAATCTCAAAACAAAAGCCCGCCAAAATAAGTCCAAGTAATAAGGTAACTAGGGTTAGTCCACTCAGATAATCCACCTCTCAGCCCAATCAAAGCCCATCTTCAAACCTAAAACCTGCCGCAGGAAAAGAAATGCGGCTGAGCTTAAAAAAGCCCAGTGAACAGATATAACAAAACGAAAACTAAATAAGATCTTAAATGCAAAATGAAACAAAGGAAACGGATAACAAAGTCGCAACGAAATGAGAATAATGAGTCAACGAGGATCCTGCAAAACACAATTATACAGATATCCAAAACGAACAGATAACAAGGAGAACGAAGCAAAGCAAAGCATCGAAGACATATAAACAAGCACATACAAACAAGGCATACAAGAACTGAAACATAAGCAAACATAGCAGGCGTCGCATCCACACAACATATATGTCATACCATCAATTCAGGAAATCGACATACAAGCCAAACAGATATCTACAGGAAAGCGAAAGCAATTAATTAATAAGTGAGCATGGCAATTCACACAGGTCAAAACCCTTAGTTGAAAACATAACCGGTATCATAACAGCAGTCAAAACATGGCAGTCACACGTAACAAGTAGGAATACAGTATGAACACTATAATTAAATGAAGTAGGGGCATAGCAGGGCAATTGAACACGTTAACAAGCCAGACATCATAAGTTGAACCATTTAACCAAATCAATCCGTAGCATAGACAGATATGTAAACATGGCAGGTCAACCATAAGCGGATAAGGATACAACGGATAGTCATAGTCCACGAAGATTATCTGCACGAAGTACACATAACAAACAGACAAAACTATCGATTACACACTAGCATGGTCAACAGACAATTCAGAGGTCACATAACAGCGAGATCACATATCATCAGATGAAAACAGGCAAAACAGATAACCGCATATTAGTCATATCGTAGTAGGGAAATCAATAGTCACATAAGACATGAATAGCATAATCAAATCTAATAAACATATAATAACCCGGTACGTGAATGGAACGATAGTCTGAAGTAACGGAATGAGAGTGTAACAGATCAAAGCAATGGAACATATATATCTTGGTAGTAGGGTGAGTCATATAAGGGTATTGGGTAAAGGACAGTCAATTCAGAATATGGTGCAGTGGGGAATCTAGAAGGTACAATATAGGTATATCAAAAGTGTAAGGGTTGTCAGAAATCTATCCCGAGCCAACAAAACAAACCATATCAATAGTGGCAATAGCAGCCAAGTAACCAATAGTAACCATTGTATTCGGAGGGGTGACCTCGGAATACCAAACCAATATGAGGGAAGACCTCAGTAACCAGTGGAGTAGCTAGCTCCCAAAATGTGAGGGGGTGTATTGCACACACGCACCACATCACCAAAACAATATATCAATATCAATACAATACATATCTAGGATGCATCCATACGCCCCTGCAAAACAATAGTGGCCATACAATATATCTGAAGCGCGCATAATCAATACAAAATAGGGACGGTGTGGAACATCACTCAACCACACTAAAGTCATGCCATTGGTGCATCAATGACACGGACATGGAACCCCCATGCCTAGTTAATGGCTCGGGTATCAACTGACAGGTCAAAATGTATAGTATAGAGATCAATCAATATCAAAGGTTCAGTATTAGCAATTCACAAATCAAATCAATAATCCAATATCAATGGTTCAATATCAAAGGTCCAATAGCAAAGGATCAATATCAAAGGTTCAATAGCAAAAGGGGTCAATAGCAAAGATTCAATAGCAAAGGTTCAGAAACAGAGGTTCAATAACAAAGGGGTCAATAGCAATGGGTCAATATCAAAGGGTCAATAGCAATGGAATCATAGCAATGAAATATCATGAGTGAAACAAAGTCGAAGGACGAGAAAGTCATGAGAAATCCCTACTGAAAAGGGATAGAATATCTGTACCTTATTCGAAGCAATCAACAATGAAATGAAAGTCAAGAAATGAGATCAATCGCGACGTCCGGAGCCTATATGAATTAGATAACGCTCCATAAGAATCAGATTACTCGATTTTAGACGGCTTCCATTTTTAGTAGGTTTACACGTTTAGTAATCTTTCCATTTTAAGTAACTTTCCATAAATAGTAAGTTTCCATAATTAGCAGGTTTAGCCGTTTATGATGCATTTTAAGGACATATTAGATTAATTGATTATTATTATATTTTAAGGATCATTTAAAACAAGTTATACAAGTTTAAGGTCTAAAGTGTAAATATTATAAAGTGTAGGGTCTAAATTGAAACATTACGTAACCCTTATGATGCCGCTACTTATACTCACCAAAACAATAATATATATATGCCCCTTTAGCCCTTAAAATAACACCTTTAGTTAATGCTTCATTTAATATTAACAATGCTAGATATGTTCAGGTGTTTTAGATGACATGATATATATGGTTCAGGTCATGCGCATGGTTTCAAAAGTGACCAGATTTCATGCACTAATACAACATATTGTATTATCCATGAGTGCTAATATTTTATGTGCCCATATAGTAACAAAAAGGCATACGCATGGCTATCTCCAAAACAGATTCAAGGGATTTGCAAATTAACGTACCTTACTCGACATATACATATGGTTTAAGTACTGTTTTATGTAGCAAAATATTAGGTACGACTAGGCTCTTTTAACATCTTAAGTAACACGTTGTATGCACAAAAAGGCCTGCGTAGAGTGCCCTTACACCACGACTAGAAAGTGGAACAATATCAGGTTCGTTATGTTTATATCGACATGCATAGGTCTTGGTTTTCATGACTTTATATAACACTTATATTAGGTTTATTTTTTCATGAGTAGGTAAATAAACGTGACAAAATTTTAGTGCAAAAGCATGCGCATGGTACCCAAATAACCCACGACCAGAATCACTAGACCACCAGGATTTGATAAGTGTATAGTCGACATATATAGGCTTTGTTTTTCATGATTCTATGTAGATAATACTAGGCTTCCCCATATTTAAGTTGTAATATATATAACATGATTTTCAGGTCCAAAAGTAAGTGCATGGTATTACATACACACAACCAGATTCATGATGGAAAAGGAGGCGAGACGGAAGTCATAAGGTTACCTGGTATCGTATGAAAAGAGGAAGGAAACAAGGATAAAAAACGAACAACCAAGCACCCCCTTTGTGCTTTCTAACCCACGACAGCAGCAGGTCCCTAGCCAAGGGCACGAACCAAGAAACCTTCGTATCAATACCCAATATTTCAGCAGATTAAGACCCCGTATAAAGCTCCTTTGTGCCTCCTTGTGAGCCTTAGATCCCATGACAACAGCAACTTCCTATACCCACCACAAAACCAATCGGACCTCGAACCAAATACGCGATATCAGCAGCCCTAAAATCACCTTCGAAGCCTCTTCTTGGAACCTTTGAGTCGACAGAAAATGGAGATGGGAGGGAAGTATTTTTGCCGTAACTTTGGATGGAAGAAAATTAGGGTTTCATGTGATTGTTTTTGGAACAAGGAAAATGATAGGCAATTAAACGTGATTAGGGGGATTTGAAGGGGAGGGATAATCGGCCCATAATAGGGGAAATAAAAACCAAAATTAAACTTTCCAAAATGTATTGTGTAAGTTACGTAAATGAGAAAACAAATGAGCAATATGGGAAATCATGGGGACATGATTCCAGCCAAAATTTGGGGGGTTTTACTTGACCAATTTAATGTTATATACTTACCATATCTATTTGTCACATTTAGTCTAATTTAATTCTTTGCTACTAGTACATATAATGTAGTCCATTTTAACTTGTAATGTGTGATACATATATTATTCAACTGCCATAAGTGTTAATTAAGTTTTATCATCTTGTACAAATCATTTGCTTCTTATTTAGGTTAAAACGTACCTGACGATATTGACGTGATGTACGCACTTCACAATTATTAAATCTGAGGGGCAAAACGGTCTTTTATCACGTTTACGATTTTTAGGGTTTTACAACTCTTCCCCTCTAAAAGAAAATTTTCGTCCTCGAAAATTGAAGTCGCAGGGGTACACAGAGACGAACGAGTTCAAGGCAGACATAACAATTCATAGTTTCATACAGATCATAATCGTACCAGTTTCAAAGCGTACAAATCTTACACGTAACAGATATCGGTGAGAATCTCACAAAGAGGTACAGAATTCCAATCGAATATGAGGAGTGACAAATAACGGTTATAAGTCTTAGTCCATTCACGTACCAACCCCAGGCATTTCCCAAAACGTCGTATGATTCCAATAAGTTCAAATTATATGATCTCGGTATTATCACGTTGATCAGGCGTCATAATACTTGCATCACATAACAAGCCCTTATTGTCACCATATTATGTCCCGGGTCATGACAAACCACATAGCCAATATCACACAAAACATATCACATACAGATAACAAGTAACATACCAAAGCAGGCCAGATCACATACATACAACATATACTACATCAAACAACTTACCATATCACCAAAGAAGAAGGTCACCAACTTGCTCGAAACGGTTCCTCATGACTCATTACTGACGATCCAAAAGAAAAACTTAGATATTAACCAAATGCCAAATGATAAAACTTCACCATTCAAACCGAGTTCCGAACAAATCAAGAAAAGCAATACTGATCAGAATCACTTAACAGAATATCAAACCGCCTCAAAACGCATGACAAACGAATCAGAGTAACACAAGTCGCGCCCAAATCATATGAAGTAGATGAACCTTCTCAACCACCGGTTGAATCTTGTCTCCATCTTTTGCGTCTCTGGTTGATCCATCCAGCTCTCTCCAGCAGCATCCTAATGTCTCAAGTAGCATGGCAGTAGGGTACGACTTCTGCTTCACGAACCTCTCCAGCTCAGAGACTGTTGCAGCAACGCAGGTTCGGCACCATCGTCTTCGGCTCCACGGGTAGTCTCCATCTAACGATCGACAAACGGATGTGCGAAGACAAAATAATAAAATCAAATGCAAAGAGAAGAAGAGCAAAATAGTGAAGACAAAAGATTATCGAAGTCAAAACTGAACGACAATCAAAAGGAATCGGAATATATCGGAACAGACGGAAGCCTAATGTCTACCCAATCCTCACAGGTCAATCCTAAGGTCAACAAGACGAAACCTAGGCTCTGATACCATAATTGTAACACCCCAACCCGACAAGGGTAAAAGTGTCACATTCTGGTGTCATATCAGAACATACAATTAAAAGCGGAAGTCTTAAGAACAAAGTATCAAGTCATTTAAACAATGATTTACAAGGAAAATTACAAAACCCAAAATGTCTAAGATAAAATGAAATCTCAAAATAAAAGCCCGCCAAAATAAGTCCAAGTAATAAGGTAACTAGGGTTAGTCCACTCAGATAATCCACCTCTCGGCCCAATCAAAGCCCATCTTCAAACCTAAAACCTGTCGCAGGAAAAGAAATGCGGCTGAGCTTAAAAAAGCCTAGTGAACAGATATAACAAAACGAAAACTAAATAAGATCTTAAATGCAAAATGAAACAAAGGAAACGGATAACAAAGTCACAACGAAATGAGAATAATGAGTCAACGAGGATCCTGCAAAACACAATTATACAGATATCCAAAACGAACAGATAACAAGGAGAACGAAGCAAAGCAAAGAATCGAAGACATATAAACAAGCACATACAAACAAGGCATACAAGAACTGAAACATAAGCAAACATAGCAGGCGTCGCATCCACACAACATATATGTCATACCATCAATTCAGGAAATCGACATACAAGCCAAACAGATATCTACAGGAAAGCGAAAGAAATTAATTAATAAGTGAGCATGGCAATTCACACAGGTCAAAACCCTTAGTTGAAAACATAACCGGTATCATAACAGCAGTCAAAACATGGCAGTCACACGTAACAAGTAGGAATACAGTATGAACACTATAATTAAATGAAGTAGGGGCATAGCAGGGCAATTGAACACGTTAACAAGCCAGACATCATAAGTTGAACCATTTAACCAAATCAATCCGTAGCATAGACAGATATGTAAACATGGCAGGTCAACCATAAGCGGATAAGGATACAACGGATAGTCATAGTCCACGAAGATTATCTGCACGAAGTACACATAACAAACAGACAAAACTATCGATTACACACTAGCATGGTCAACAGACAATTCAGAGGTCACATAACAGCGAGATCACATATCATCAGATGAAAACAGGCAAAACAGATAACCGCATATTAGTCATATCGTAGTAGGGAAATCAATAGTCACATAAGACATGAATAGCATAATCAAATCTAATAAACATATAATAACCCGGTACGTGAATGGAACGATAGTCTGAAGTAACGGAATGAGAGTGTAACAGATCAAAGCAATGGAACATATATATCTTGGTAGTAGGGTGAGTCATATAAGGGTATTGGGTAAAGGACAGTCAATTCAGAATATGGTGCAGTGGGGAATCTAGAAGGTACAATATAGGTATATCAAAAGTGTAAGGGTTGTCAGAAATCTATCCCGAGCCAACAAAACAAACCATATCAATAGTGGCAATAGCAGCCAAGTAACCAATAGTAACCATTGTATTCGGAGGGGTGACCTCGGAATACCAAACCAATATGAGGGGAGACCTCAGTAACCAGTGGAGTAGCTAGCTCCCAAAATGTGAGGGGGTGTATTGCACACACGCACCACATCACCAAAACAATATATCAATATCAATACAATACATATCTAGGATGCATCCATACGCCCCTGCAAAACAATAGTGGCCATACAATATATCTGAAGCGCGCATAATCAATACAAAATAGGGACGGTGTGGAACATCACTCAACCACACTAAAGTCATGCCATTGGTGCATCAATGACACGGACATGGAACCCCCATGCCTAGTTAATGGCTCGGGTATCAACTGACAGGTCAAAATGTATAGTATAGAGATCAATCAATATCAAAGGTTCAGTATTAGCAATTCACAAATCAAATCAATAATCCAATATCAATGGTTCAATATCAAAGGTCCAATAGCAAAGGATCAATATCAAAGGTTCAATAGCAAAAGGGGTCAATAGCAAAGATTCAATAGCAAAGGTTCAGAAACAGAGGTTCAATAACAAAGGGGTCAATAGCAATGGGTCAATATCAAAGGGTCAATAGCAATGGAATCATAGCAAAGAAATATCATGAGTGAAACAAAGTCGAAGGACGAGAAAGTCATGAGAAATCCCTACTGAAAAGGGATAGAATATCTGTACCTTATTCGAAGCAATCAACAATGAAATGAAAGTCAAGAAATGAGATCAATCGCGACGTCCGGAGCCTAAATGAATTAGATAACGCTCCATAAGAATCAGATTACTCGATTTTAGACGGCTTCCATTTTTAGTAGGTTTACACGTTTAGTAATCTTTCCATTTTAAGTAACTTTCCATAAATAGTAAGTTTCCATAATTAGCAGGTTTAGCCGTTTATGATGCATTTTAAGGACATATTAGATTAATTGATTATTATTATATTTTAAGGATCATTTAAAACAAGTTATACAAGTTTAAGGTCTAAAGTGTAAATATTATAAAGTGTAGGGTCTAAATTGAAACATTATGTAACCCTTATGATGCCGCTACTTATACTCACCAAAACAATAATATATATATGCCCCTTTAGCCCTTAAAATAACACCTTTAGTTAATGCTTCATTTAATATTAACAATGCTAGATATGTTCAGGTGTTTTAGATGACATGATATATATGGTTCAGGTCATGCGCATGGTTTCAAAAGTGACCAGATTTCATGCACTAATACAACATATTGTATTATCCATGAGTGCTAATATTTTATGTGCCCATATAGTAACAAAAAGGCATACGCATGGCTATCTCCAAAACAGATTCAAGGGATTTGCAAATTAACGTACCTTACTCGACATATACATATGGTTTAAGTACTGTTTTATGTAGCAAAATATTAGGTACGACTAGGCTCTTTTAACATCTTAAGTAACACGTTGTATGCACAAAAAGGCCTGCGTAGAGTGCCCTTACACCACGACCAGAAAGTGGAACAATATCAGGTTCGTTATGTTTATATCGACATGCATAGGTCTTAGTTTTCATGACTTTATATAACACTTATATTAGGTTTATTTTTTCATGAGTAGGTAAATAAACGTGACAAAATTTTAGTGCAAAAGCATGCGCATGGTACCCAAATAACCCACGACCAGAATCACTAGACCACCAGGATTTGATAAGTGTATAGTCGACATATATAGGCTTTGTTTTTCATGATTCTATGTAGATAATACTAGGCTTCCCCATATTTAAGTTGTAATATATATAACATGATTTTCAGGTCCAAAAGTAAGCGCATGGTATTACATACACACAACCAGATTCATGATGGAAAAGGAGGCGAGACGGAAGTCATAAGGTTACCTGGTAGCGTATGAAAAGAGGAAGGAAACAAGGATCAAAAACGAACAACCAAGCACCCCCTTTGTGCTTTCTAACCCACGACAGCAGCAGGTCCCTAGCCAAGGGCACGAACCAAGCAACCTTCGTATCAATACCCAATATTTCAGCAAATTAAGACCCCGTATAAAGCTCCTTTGTGCCTCCTTGTGAGCCTTAGATCCCATGACAGCAGCAACTTCCTATACCCACCACAAAACCAATCGGACCTCGAACCAAATACGCGATATCAGCAGCCCTAAAATCACCTTCGAAGCCTCTTCTTGGAACCTTTGAGTCGACAGAAAATGGAGATGGGAGGGAAGTATTTTTGCCGTAACTTTGGATGTAAGAAAATTAGGGTTTCATGTGATTGTTTTTGGAACAAGGAAAATGATAGGCAATTAAACGTGATTAGGGGGATTTGAAGGGGAGGGATACTCGGCCCATAATAGGGGAAATAAAAACCAAAATTAAACTTTCCAAAATGTATTGTGTAAGTTACGTAAATGAGAAAACAAATGAGCAATATGGGAAATCATGGGGACATGATTCCAGCCGAAATTTGGGGGGTTTTACTTGACCAATTTAATGTTATATACTTACCATATCTATTTGTCACATTTAGTCTAATTTAATTCTTTGCTACTAGTACATATAATGTAGTCCATTTTAACTTGTAATGTGTGATACATATATTATTCAACTGCCATAAGTGTTAATTAAGTTTTATCATCTTGTACAAATCATTTGCTTCTTATTTAGGTTAAAACGTAGCTGACGATATTGACGTGATGTACGCACTTCACAATTATTAAATCTGAGGGGCAAAACGGTCTTTTATCACGTTTACGATTTTTAGGGTTTTACAGATATATCATCTAATTCACACTCATCCTCATCAGAATCCTCTAAATCAACATCATCTTTTGCAAACCAATCATGGATATCATAACCATGATGTTCAACATATACATCAATTTTCCCACCATTTCCTAAAGCTACTATTATAAAATCATCAAATTTTTGTTCATTTTTTAACTCCCTAATCCCATCACTTAAGTCACTACCAGGGAGACAATAAAAAAAGGCCAATAGGAGGGTATTCAGTACAACAACTGATAAAATCAAATAACTTACCATATGTCATGGATTCAAAATCCAAATCTTGCATTATATCTTTGTTGCCCTCAATATACTCTAACTGAGGTCCAATAAAGAGTCCATCATGATAAAACGTAACTGTTTGGATAACCATTCTGCAATAAAAACAAAAAAATCAAAATTTAGGGTTACGGGTTATAACAACAACAAAAAACACAAAATTTAATTGATCAAATGCATTAATAAGTTAATTAAAAGATTTAACTTTAAAAAGCCCTATGAAATTTAACGAACTAGGAGATCAATTTTAGGTTTAGAGAATTAGGGTTCATGTGCAGGTTTGATATGTGTGTGTATTTTGTGTTGATATGTGGTGTCTGTGAGTTTTAAATGATAGTCAACATTTAAGTAAACATCTAACTAACGTTTTAAAGTTTAAAAAAAAAATCCACGTATTGTTTTTTACCAGTGTAGCCGGTTGCCTTTAATGCCACATAAGCAAACGTATGATAATGAAAATAATTTACAAAGTTAAATAGGCATTGTTGTATTATTTTGGGTTCGTATCTGATAATGGAACAAATGAGAAAGTACGTTGATATTACATGCCATTAACCCTTTGATTAATTATAAAGTAGGATTGATAATGTGTTAAGAGTCTGGGACGGAATCAGAATCAGGGCTCTCGTAAGGTCTCGGGATATTTATAGATTTTCTAATTAAGTGTTAGTTTTTGAAAAAAAAATCAATTTTGTCTAAACGTATCTTAAATACATTTGGTCCATCAAAATGTGTTTTTAGTGTTATTTAGTTATTATACTTATAAAAAAACGTTTGTGCACCAAGTCATATTTGGTTCTGGTCTCGTCTTTGGTTAGATTATTTGATATTATGGTGTTACAGAAGAAAAAGAAAATGGCCTAATGGCGTTATAGGTGTCGGCGTAATTCCCATGGCCTAGAGAATGCCTAATATTATCTTTCTTTCTTTCAATATGCAGTAGTCGAGTATGAAACGACCTGAAAATTCAAATCTAAAAAACCTAACCGTCTCTTTTCAAACCAAAAAATGAATAATTTATGGATAATCAAATGCTCAACAACCCACAAAATCAAATACCTAATTTATCATCTAATCCAAACACACAATCGTTCGAAAGTTTCATTCGTCAAATTCTAATCAACTTCCTCCATTTGGTACATGGTTTTCTCGTCAAAAGTTTTTTCACCCATTCTGTCAATTCCTTTAGTTGGTCCTTTTAGAAATGAGACAACCTTTTTTGTTTGTTTTAAACTAGCAAATCTATTGCAAAACTTTAATCAGTTATCCGTCGCGAGTGTCTTACCATATTTATTTGTGTGTTTCTTAGTTGTCCTCTCAAGCTCACTGGGACGCCCAGATGTTTCACCTTTTAAACAAAGTTAAATGTATTTGCTCCATATATGGAGATCTAGAGTGTGTCAAGTATCATTCTGTTGAAATATGTTAGTATTGCAAGCTTATGTTTTGACTAATTAAGTCAAGGGACCTAATGTGTCATTTTTTTACTAATGTTTGTATGTTTAGCTGTTAGTGACAGGTTCCAGGTTCTAGGTTCTACAAGGGTTGAAGTGTAACTTTCTATTATATAAGCTGGAACCCAGCCCTAGCCTTCTCATTCAGTCATTGCCCTCTCTCTCTCTGTCTCTCTCTCTCTCTCTCTCTCTCTCTCTCTCTTTCTCGAGAGAGAGAGAGAGAGTTTGTTACAATTTCTAGTATTCAGTCTTTGATCATCTTGATCAGTTAGTCTAGTATAGTTTGGTAGTGATTGAGAGTATTGTAGTGAGGTTTATTGTATCTGGATCATTGTAGTGTGATAGACTAAATCCTTCTGAAGGGGACAATCTTTTTCTTTTTGTATTCGTTTGGTAAGTACACATTTGTGGACTTACCTTCTTGAACTATTGAGTAATAAAATATTTAACCAAGGGATGGTTGGCTGGGTGAATTGATTGTGTTGTGGTTGTTTCTGGTATTAGATCCATAGTTTTAACATGGTATCAGAGCCATGTCTTTGATCTCCAGTGGTTCTTGATAATAGGGTTTCTAGGGTTTTGCCTTAGATTTGGGGCTTTCTTGGTTGGAGTGCAATTGGGTTCAATTAGGGTTGTTATCTCAACGGCCATATTGTGAATCGTTATTTCTTGGTGATTCTTGGATTGATCAGTTAGGGTTTTTTGAAACCCTAATTTGTGGATTTGGGGATCTTGATTCTGGTTGTTACCTGAGGTGTTATTGGGGTTCATTCTTGGTTACTAATACTCTTGACTAAGTGAATCAAGAGTGTTGGTAATATATTCATTCTGTTGCGTATCTTCATAGCATTGTAAGGATCTTTCTTTCCTTTAATTCACTGAGTACTTTAGTCATATCACTGCAAACTTTATGGGTAACTTCTTGACATGCTTCCTTGAGAAGTACAAAAACCTGCTCTTCCCACATACATGTGTGAGACTGGGTACTGCAGTAGGATTGGGTGTGCATTTTAGCTTAGTTCTTATTTCTTTGTATTTGGTTGTTATTGAGTCTAGAGTGCTGGAGGCTAGGATCTTGGGCAGTCTTGGAAGTCTGGTGGATTTATTTGTTAGTTCTTGGTTGTTATTGATTGTTTTGCTTGTTGTTGGTTCTTATTTGCATGTCTGCATTTGTTTGTTGTTATCTGCTTATTTGGTGTTATGGCTGAAGTTTTAATCAGTAGTTTGGATGCTGGTAATCCTCTGTTTTTGCATTCTAATAATAATTCTAATGTTCATATTGTCCATTTTAAACTTACTGGGTCTGATAATTACAAGATGTGGTCTACTGCAATGAAAAGTGCTTTAAATGGTAAAAATAAAATGGGGTTTGTTGATTGTTCTTGTTTTAAGCTTGTTACTAGTGTTGTACTATCCCAACAATGAGAGAGGAGCAATGTTATAGTTCTTGGTTGGATTCTTGGGTCTTTTTCCCCTAAGTTGTACTTAGGGCAGGTCTATTCTAAAATTGCCTATGAGGTTTGGACTGAGTTAGAGGAGAACTATGATAAGATGGATGGTTCAGTTATTTTTAATGTGATTCATAAGATTAATTCTCTAAAACAAGGTGACTTGTGTAACTCTCTTTGGTGAGATTTTGACACTTTGACTTTGTTACCTGCTTGTACTTGTGCTGCTCATGAAGGTGTTTTGAAACATAATCATCTAATTAGACTTACTTAATTTCTAATGGGCTTAAATGAGGTTTACCAACCAATTAGGAGTAATATCTTGGTTAGAGACCATTTACCTGATGTTAAAGAGGCTTTCAATGTGATTTCCAGAGAGGAGTCTCATACAGGACTCCATCCTGACTCTGGTGCTAGCAGTAAGGTCCAACCTGCTGCTTTTGTTGTTAAGACCAATGTTAATTCTAATAATTTCACAAAAAGGTTTAATAATAACAATAATAGTGGCAATAGAGGACCTAATCCTAATCTGGTTTGTAAACACTATGGTCTGATTTGTCATACTATTGAGGGGTGTTTTTAATTAAATGGGTATCCTCTTTATTTTAAAAGAAATCATAATATTTGATGTGTTCTATCTTTGTAGGTACAGATTATGTGTATTCAAGTTTTAAATTTATATCTAGCCGACTTAACCTATAATAAACACTAACGAGCAGTATACCCGATCAATGTAGCCTAGTTGGTAAGTAGAGTGTCAATCACTAAGAGTGGAATGTTAACACTTAAATATCTATCAGTATCTTAATCCTAAAGTTAGTCTAATTAAACATAATCTAACGCAAGTGGGGTTTTCAGCCTATGATACTGGTACGATGTTTAGATTAAGTAAAACTGTAAATAAAAGCAATAAGGCAAGTGACACACTCGTACACAGATAAGAATACAGATAGCATATAAGAGGTCAAGCTGATAGTAAGGAAGATGTTTCTGGCTAATTGTCTAGTTGTATATGATGAGTACTATATCTATTCTCTCTTTTTGGTTGCTTACGTGTATGGGTATATCATTCCTAATCCCAGACGCATCTAGATCTCTAGATTATTTCTTTAAGTATTCCAACAAACTAATCCTGTCATGATTAATTAAATCTGCATTAAGTCCACCTTAATGATTACTAGTTTATTTATTAGTTAACCCATTAGGGCTTACATTAATCATGCAAACAATGTTAATGAAGTAATTGTACGAGCTGAGTCGAAAAGGCATGATAAACTCTTAAAGTAATCAAAACATACGCATAAGCGTCCAAACAAATAGCATATAATCTGTAATCGCTCAAAAGTAATTTAAGTACAATCAAATAGTGAAAAGTCCACTAATCAAACGATTAAAGAATTACTAGTAAAATTAAGCCAACCTCCCTATTGAATTAAGCACTAGCAGGACCTACTTATGCCTCTTAATTCGTCTTCTGGTTGTGTCTTGTGATGGTCAGTCATCTCCTTCTGTGTGGTATATTGTGGCTTCAAAAACTGACAGTCGAATCTATATTTATACATTCTGGAAACAGAAATGATACAGCGTATCTAGTGTACCTGATACGCCATATCTAGGTAACTTCGTGTGGGGTTCAAGATTATTATATTCTAGAATATTCGTACACCGCCATATGCTACGGCACACATTCATTCTTTATACGGTGGATGTTATCTTCAGTATCTTTGATTTTCTGGTGAAGTCTTGAGATCGATACGGCGCATGTTATTGTTGTCATGCGGCGTATCTTGAGTAGAATAAGTCAGATCTTATTCGTTGATCAAGGTTTCATATACGGCGCATGAAATAAATCCATGCGGCGTATGCTTCAAAGTCAAGCAATGGTATTCACATTCGTTTAAGTATTTGTGTACAACGTATCTATCTAGAATGATACGGCATATCTTCCTTCAGTTTAGTAGACTTTTCCAACTTGATCCATTAAGCTCTAATTTGCTTCCAAAATAGATAAGTTTCACCAAATGCTTGTTTATAACTGAGATTTACAAAAGTAAGCGATTAAGCATCAATTCTAATACAAAATAATACAAAACAAGAAATATACATATGATAAATGATGCTAATAATATGTTTTTATTTGATATCATCAAATATCCCCACACTTGAACTTTACTTGTCCTCAAGTAAACCTTTAGATTAAACTTATGAAAATGTAACCTAAACATTATTTAGGATCTAATTTATAGTAAAGCATTCATTTGTTAGTATCACATGCACAACCACACACCTCACGAAGCACTCAATTCACTCATCTAATCTATGTGGTATCATTTAAGTAGATCGCTAAATTTCTCAGTCGTGACGAGTATTCTATCAGAAGCTTGGCAAGGATACACATATCCCCCACTAAAGCTAAGGAGTAACAAGTCTAAAGCTGTAAACTAGCTCAAACGTGATAAGGTTGTGCATAGCTTTTTTTCAAACATCTCCTACACAAACTCAATAGATCGCTTCCGCGAATCCTTGATTCCTCGAACAAAGGATGGTCACTAGTGTGTATCTTGGATCGCTGGCGCATTATTTGAATAACGGATGGTCATCAAAATACACACCAGATCGCTGATGTGTCATTCAATTTCTAAAAAGCCTGGAAGATCACTACCTTATTCATGCATTTGACATTCTTACTAAGCTATAAAAAGGGTAGGGATAAGGTAAATATTGTTAAAGTAAAATCACAAAAAAAATTAATTAAGTCCAAAAATGAAACAATGTGGTTAATTACTTCCCGACCTTCCCTTGAAAAAGACACAAATCATAGACTAACTCATGCTTTAATATGTAGACTCATGCTTTAATAGGTAGACACGAATTAGACTCAATGATGACTCAATCAAAGAATAAACCTTAGTTGGCGTTCCCATAACGATCAACTACTTTGTGAAAAACTAGAAGGGGGTTGAATAGGTTTACCGATTAAAACTTTGTTTTAAACTATTTAGATCGACTTATGTCAATCTATTTAGATGTGTATGTTGGACGTTGATAGATAAATATGTAAGTGTGTAAATGTAAAGGTAAAGAGTAAGAAACACAAAACCACGACACAAGTATTTATAGTGGTTCGGCTACAAGGACACCTTCCTTGCCCTACTCCACTCCCCGAGTCACGTACTCGAAAGTTCGTAATCACTACACGACACCAACTCCTTGTGGCGGAGAAGCCTTCACAACGTCGCCTACTCTTTTTCTGGTACAAGGCTAGACACCGGGTTCTTCCACAAGGTAGAACCAAACCTATCACAACGTCGGCTACACTTTATTCGGTACAAGGCTAGATATCGAGTTCCATTACAAAGGAGGAACTACTACCCAACACTACACAACACCTATCCCAAAGGAGACCCGCTCCTTGTTACAACATCATCAAGGATATCAATATCCTTGGATACAACCTATCTCTATTTGTACATCGATGCACCTTATCGATTATACACCCTTGGCATCTTTCACTAATGCCACTTGACTTGACTTCTAGGCACCCTTCACTAGTGCTCTTGACACGGACATTTGGCACCTTACACTAATACCTTTTTCTTGACTCCTTTGGCATCCTTCATTAATGCCTTTGACACGGACGTTAAGCACCTTTCACTAATGCCTTCGTCTTGACTCTTTCGGCATCCTTCACTAATGCCTTTGACACAACACTTCTAGGGAGGAGGAAAGAACTATCAACAAGAGAACCTCAGTAGTATTGATGATGACGAAGCATGGCAACTCATGGACTTGAGCTTGCTCGACTTTAAGAAGTGGTGATCTCGCCTTTAAGAGGAACCTAGAGAATCACACAAAAATAAAAACAAACTACATAGAAAGATCCTTTGGATATGTGGTTAGAGAGTTTACAATACTAGGAGTAAGTATGTATAGAAGTGGCTAGTTACAATGAAGAAATGGCTCACTATTTATAGAGGAAAACAAGCTACTGTTCCACGGATCTCACGGATCACTTGCCAGAGGGATCCGGCTAGTGTTAGCCGAGGGATCCGTGAGACGCTCCCTTTCGCCCTTGGGTTTTGGTTCATGGGTCATGGGTCATAGACTTTGGACCATGGGTATCCAAGTGGATACAATGTATTTAGTAGGTGCAATGCATCTAGTCTATGGGTCATGGATAATATCCATTCATGACTTATGCATGATGTCATGCAATGGGTTATGGGTTATGCTCCATGGACTTTGGGTTATACTCAACTACATTCAATGTATTTGGTCAATGGGTCAAATACTTAAACTTCTGCCCATTATATTACCCATTATAATACATACTAATTATGTATATATCTACCCAATATGTAAACACTAGTTGTTGTACATATGTATCACTAAATCATAAAATCACTTTTACTTGTTTAGTGTTTTATGTGAAAACGTAAGTGTGTTAGTAAACTATTGGCTCAAACCATTTACGTATTTTATTTGTTTCGTTAAAATGATCTTACTTTTGTTATCGACAAAACATTAGAAGATCGTAAAATATAAATAAACGTTTTTACGGCTTATTTGTATTAACATACTTTGCAATCCATAAATATAGTACAACAAATAGTGGCGATATCTCTACTAATACATAACTAACATCGTTGATTTATAACACATACGAACGAATAATCGATTAGCTCCTAAAATATAAGATCGGTTAAGTTTAGACAAACCGATTATCTCACAATCTCACCTTTTCTTTTTTTAAAATAAGACTAATGGTGTACAATTTCACCACTTCACCATAACAATAAATCTGGATAATTTTTCCCATACTTTTCAATACTTCAGATATAAAAGTAATAGTGATAGTAGTAAACACACAAAAATAAAAAATAGCTACTACTGACACATTCACATTGCGATGTGCAATTCCCGACCAATATGTAGACAAGAAATACACCCATTGCAATGTGCAATTTCCGACCTAACCATAGACAAGAAACATACAAAAAAACATATGAAACAAACACAAAAGTAACTAACCACGAACTTAATCTACAGGGTAGGCTAAGGTGTATAGATTAATTAAATATACATTAAGTCCACCTTAATGATACTAGTTTATTTATTAATTAACTCGTTAGGGCTTACATTAATCATGCAAACAATGTTAATGAAGTAATTGTGCGAGCCGAGTCGACAATGCACGATAAACTCTTAAAGCAATCAAGACATACGCATAAGCATCCAATAAAACAACATATAATTTGTAATCACTCAAAAGTAATTTAAGTACGATCAAATAGTGAAAAGTAAGCTAATCAAACAATTAAAGAATTACTAGTACAATTAAGCCAACCTCCCTACTGAATTAAGCACTAGTAGGACCTACTTATGCCCCTGAATTCGTCTTCTTGTTGTGTCTTGTGATGGCCAATCATCGCCTTCTGTGTGGTATATTGTGTCTTCAAAAACTGGCAGTCGAATCTGTATATATACATTCTTGAAACAGAAATGATACAGCTTATCTAGTATACCTGATACGCCGTATCTAGGTAACTTCGTGTGGGTTATAAGATTATTATATTCTAGAATATTCATACACATCCATATAATACGGCGCACCTTCATTCTTTACACGGCGTATGCTATCTTAAGTATATAGGATTTTCTGGTGAAGTCTTGAGATTGATACGGCGCATGTTATTGTTGTCATGCAGCGTATCTTGAGCAGAATAAGTCAAATCTTTTTCGTTGACCAAGGATTCATATATGGTGCATGAAATTAATCCATGTGGCGTATGCTTCAAATTCAGGTAATGGTCTTCACATTCGTTTACGTCTTGGTGTACGGCGTATCTGTCTAGAATGATATGGCGTATCTTCCTTTAGTTCAGTATACTTTTCCAACTTGATCCATTTAGCTCTAATTTACGTCCAAAATAGTTAACTTTCAGCAAAAGCCTGTTTATAACTGAGATTTATAAAAGTAAGCGATTAAGTATTAATTCTCATATAAAATAATATATAACAAGCAATATAAATAGGATAAATGATGTTAATAATATGTTGTTATTTGATATCATTTATATTTCAAAACAGTCTTCTGCTATCAAAAAATTTAATGCTAATGCAGATGTATCTCAACTTCCATCTACCTCTTATGGGTCTATGACTCGGTCTTCTACTAATGATCAAATGATGAAGCTCTTAAGCCTCATTAATGAGAAACCCTTTGTTTATGTCTCTGCAAGTATGGCAAGTACAAAAACTAGTTTTGTTAATAATAATGTTTTGTTTAATCCGAATTTTGAAAAATTCTTTTGTGCTAAAACTGGTTTTGTGAGTTATAATGTTACATTGGGTTGGATTATTGATTCTGGTGCTAATCAGCATATGACTGATTCCACTAAGAATATTTCAATGTGGTTGATATTTCGGTCTCTTATGCTTACCGTGGGGCATCCTAATGGGACTGTTGCCAAAATTACTGCTATTGGTAGTCTTAGATTGACCACTGGTGTTGTCTTGTTCAATGTTCTTGTTGTGCCTGAGTATAATATCAGTATGTTATCTGTTAATAAAATAATTAAGGACAGTAAGTTCTTTGTTGGTTTTGATGAGCATAAGTGTTATATTCAGGATTTGAAACTGGGCAAGCTTGTGGGGACTGGTAGTGAATCTGGTGGTCTTTACTTGTTTGATGTGAACAAATGTGGTGAGTCTAATCTTGGTATATGTAATTTTGTCTTTGTTTGTCATGTTTCCATTGAGTTGTGGCACCAAAGGCTTGGTCATCCTGCTGACCAAGTCTTATCTGTTTTGGGGGATAAAATTGGTTTTAAAAAGGTGGATCATGTGTCACCTTGTAATATTTGTCACAAGGCTAAACAAACTAGGGAACCTTTTCCTTTAAGTGAACATAAATATGAATATGTCGGGGATTTAATTCATTGTGATGTTTGAGGTCCTTATAAAGTTACTAGTAAAGATGGTTTTAGATATATTTTTAACTTTAGTTGATAATTTTAATAGAGCAGTTTGGGTGTATTTACTAAAATCAAAAAGTGAAGTTGAAAACTATATTGAAAGTTTCATAAAACTTGTTTTTACTCGGTTTAACAAGAAAGTTAAGATAATTAGATCAGACAACGAGACAGATTTGTTTAACAATCATTTGTCTAAACTGTTTGATGATTTGGGTATGATCCACCAAACTTCTTGTGCCTATACTCCTCAGCAAAATGGGATTGCTGAGAGGAAACAAAGACACCTTCTGAATGTTGCTAGGAGTCTTATGTTTCAGGGGGGATTCCTCTATCTTTGTGGCCTGAATGTATTTTAACTATTGTTTACATAATTAAAAGGCTTCCCTCTTCAGTCTTGTCTGGTGCTTCCCCTTATTTTTTAGTGTATGGTAAGGATCCAAGTCTCTTTCATACCAGATCTTTCGAATGTCTATGTTACTCTACTATTTTAAATTCAAATGGTAAATTTTGTTCAAAATATGAAAAATGTGTCTTGATTGGTTTCTCTAGTGTAAAAAAGACATATAAACTGTATGGTTTGGAAAGTAAGTCTGTCTTTTTTGCAATGGATGTAAGGTTTTATGAAACTGTGTTTCCTTTTAAGATGAAGTCTGCAAATATTTCAAAAGAGTCTGCTGATGGTTTTAATAATTTTGAAAATGTTTTTAATATGTCATAACTAAATTTTGATGAAAGTGGAGTAAACACTTTAAACTTTTTTGATATCCATGGGGTATGAAAGTCCCAATGATGAAAAGGGGGACCCTTCTAATGTGAAAGGTAGTGGTATGGTACCTCCAGGTGGCTGCGTTAACATAGTTGATGATGGAGATGAAACTATAGCAACCCATATAGAAGAAACTATCAACTCTGAGGGCATTAATCAAAATATTTTCAATAGTGAGGATCATGAAGTTCAAATAGAAGCACTACCAAGTTTGAGAAGGTCTGGTGGGCAAAGCAGTCAGCATGTTAGGTTTAATGACTTTGTTGTTGGTAGTAATGTAAAGTATGGTCTTGAGAAATATGTGTCTTAATATGTGCTTTTCTACCTGTTAGGTCACCATATTGTAACACAAGCATCAATATGTTAGAAATAAGGTAAGAGATGATCGGATGAACACTAAAAAACACACACGATATAAAGAGTAACAAAGGTTATGCGTAGAGTGATATTGAAAGTGAACAACCAACCTTCTAAGGAAGGTTTACAATACTATTTATAGGGAAAGGAACTAGGGCAATACACAAGTTCCCTTCCTTTCCTTATTGGACTTGGGTCAAGACTTATGGGCTTTCTACATAAGCCTTGCCTTAAATACAAACATAAAAGCCTAATTAAGCAACCTATTACATGTTAATTACAAACACTTGAAATATAGTTTAGGAGTGATTCCAACAATCTCCCCCTAAGTGTTGGTAATTAATGACTTAAGTAATCTTTAAACGTTGTTGGTGCTGATGTAATAGTTTCTTTGACGTCTTCTGACATTCTTCTTTCTTGTGAGAAGAAGTGCCTTGATTTTAACAATCTCCCCAGTGTGAGGATCTTGTTTTCTTTGAAGTTTTCAGCTTTGACGTCTTCATTTATCTTTGTTCTTTGTTTCTTTGTTCTTTGTGGTGGTTGTGATAGTATGTTGTTTGTCAGCTACAGGTTAGCTTCATTGCTCCAGCGTCTCCACGTCTTTCTCCATCATGCTCACACACCTTTTGACGATGAATATCAGATGTGAAGTCATTCTCGAGTCTTTATAACTTTGTAGATTCTTTGATTTGAAGAAGAATCATTTTGACTTTGTGTTGCCTTTGATTATGAGAGAACTTCTTTTGTGATGTTGTTGGTATGAGCATGTGGAGAGTCAGCACGATCTCTTCCTCCTGTGAGAATCCATCAGCAGCAGCATCTCTGGTACAGTCACGAATACCAATTGATCATTGTAATCTTTTCATAAAGAATTGATTACTACAATTGTTCTACTGATGAATGTCTTGATTCCATTCACCTTGGTCAGGCGAATCAGCCGTCCGAATCCCGTAAGGGAAAGTTGGCATTACATCGAACAAGTTCAAGTAATGACCCACATATTCAGGACTCGATTCTTGAAAGGAATCTCCTTAAAGGGATTTCCAGCACTTACAAGTTCGAACTTCGAGAGCGTCAACAGCATATTGTGAAGACACATCTCTAATTCTAGCAAAGGCTGTTCCTGAAACCGGATGCCCTCAAGAAGGCTAACACGATATACCGAAGTACATCTACGGTTCAGGTGAGTCATTGAGGTACACCGAAGCATCACCCCACGACTGTAGACCGTTTGAGACACACTAAGCGTAACCCACAAGGAGTTACCGAAGTGACCTGTTGTCAGGGCTGTTTGATGTTGACCCTGGCAGGAGTTTCCATTCACTAAGGATCACAGTTGTGAACCCCTCATAAATGTTCTCGACAGATTGCTAAGATCTATGAAGGACTCTAGAATGTATCACTTGCGTCCTTATTGTTGAACGACAAGTGATGAAATGTTAAGTGTTCCTAGGAGATCTTTTAATGAATCTCGTGGCTCTAGACTTAATAGTGCGCTTTGGTTTTCCTGAGCGGTGACTAGGGAGAGGGTCTCCTTCTTCAATACCAGCAATCTCTAAGAGAAAGCCGATAGTTTACGTAGGGTTCCCTGTGAGAATGAAACAAGCTTCTGTTAAGAGAAACTTAAGTGGCTAAGAAGGTTTAGTGCATGCGTCACTGGATCCATGACGACTTTAATCTTCAATAACGGTGTCATCTAGTGACAGCCAGTAGCATATGAATTGAACCCGGTGTCTGCCCTAAGTTGAATAATTTGGAGGGCTATTTCTTTTCACCCTTTTCTATACTTTTCTTTTTAATTCTTCAACTCCTTCTTTCTCCGATTCTCATTTTCTCCTTTTTATAATCATACCTAAGGACTTCTAAGTTCTAACTATTGGTGGTGTCCTTGGGTAGATCCCTCCAGCTCTGGCAGATCATAGGACGGTTATTCCTAACCTTAGTCACCTTATAACTCCATGACTAACCTATGTTGCCATAAAACCATTTTACTTGAAAATCTCTCAAATTGTTTATGAATAAAAACATTTTGTACCACTGTGAGATTTTTTATATTTAGCAGAAATACTCCCCCTCAATACGTGCTTAAGTGTTTAGACAGAAATCTGCACGATGAGAGAAGAGCGCGCACTTTTGAATTGATCAACTCAAGATAGACAATTCCTCGCGAGACACGATTACGTTGCATAGTTAAAGAGTTGCATTGTCAGCTTTTAGGTGACAACTAGCTCTAATAACTACCTTAAAGGTGTGGACAAACCTCGAGAGGTTGTCAAACCCGTCAAAGTTCATGTCTATCAAGAGCTTCTCGAGAAGGTACAATCTACTCGGATAAGTCTTGGAAGACAAATCTTTTCGATGTATGACAGTTCAGATCTCGTCAATTCAAGGGTTAAAGTCTTATCACACGAGAATTCAAATGCAATTCACAATATATTTCTTATCACATAATTTTTCTCCCCCTCAAAAATGGCATATAAATGTTATTTTTGATGAAATTTTGATATCGAATATGACCATTTCGAGTTTTGTGGGAAGATTTCCACGAAGAACCATTTTGTGAGCAAAGACTTTTTATCAAATACTCCCCCTCAACAAGTAATAATAACTTTTGAGGTTTTGAAAACATCGGGGGAAGTACTTGTTCTTTTGAGCAAAACTTTGAAAAATGAAAGTTTTGATAAGTTTTACTCAAAAGTAAGAAGCTTTCGCTCCTTTTATAGGATTGTGGCACTGATGCGTACCACTGGGTCCTTTCATTACAAGAACGGGTTGTACACTGTTATGTATGCACAAGCCATTTATGGAAAAGATGTAATAAGTATGAAACAAATTAACCTCTCCCTAATTGACGATGTTTCTAAATCAGCTTCCCCCAAAACTGACAACCGTTTTCAGCAGATTCAAGACTTCGATGTAGAGAACATTTCCTCTGACTTTTGAAATTTTCAGTACGTAGCGGAATTTGTAGATGAGCAGTAAACCACACCAAGAGAATCTGTTTTGTTACGTAATCACAGTTGTACACAATGCGGAAATCCGTTCGAAGGAACATGCAAGATCTTCTCATGTATGTAGATGCTTCACACCAAACAAACCATGAAAGATGAAGTGAAACTACTTCCCCCTGGTTGTTGAGGTCTATCGGAACAATAATCAACTGTGAATATGCAATTACTCGATTAAAATGACTGAGTGTGAGGCATCATAACATTATAATTAGGTGACTTCACACACGATAACCTTGTGACAGTGAGACGATAACACCAAAGTGAGACGTTTGAGCCACAGATCGTCTCATTTTTTCCCTCTGATTGAAGAATTTGAAGAAAGGATAGGGTTTTCGCTCAAAGAGCAAAAGCACATCAAGGAAGAAATGAACACACATCAAGGAAACAAACACCACCTACACTCTCTCCCCATCGATGTTTTCAATGAATCAAAATCATACACCACGTATGTGGATGATGAATTGAAGACAGCGAAACCATGTATAAGGAGACAGCGAAACCATGTATGAGGAGACAGCGAAACCATGTATGTCCAATGAGTCTAACCAGTGTGAAGTACCAAAAATGTCTCGTGAGAATCAACAGCGGATAAGACTTCTCAGTTCATTATGTTGAACATCGGCTGTGTGAGCCATTCTTCTTCCCAATAGTTTTTTCATAACCTGTGACAACTCGTAATTTCAGTTCATTTTACAAACTTTGGAAATTTTTACTATTCATCTCGGGAATTTACTATTCATCAGTTACTATTTATCATTTTACTATTCATCGTTTTTTAAGTCGATTCGATATTCTGAGAACGTATTTCAAAATTTTACTATTCACGAAACATTATTCATTCCCGGAGAAAAATCACTATTCATGATTCACTATTCATCATTTTCCGTAAACTAGGTTTACGAGTATCAAATTCGCGTAACCTTAATGGTTTAGCTGCAAATTCATGAGCAATCATCGAGGATATTTCATATAGACTAGATTTAGTTTACATATCATTAGTAACATCATCATCATATTAGTTCATGCATGATTTTGCATTTTACATTAAACGTATAATTTCCTATTAAATAAACACTATCGCGTAATCATTTATTTTGAACATTTGATCCGACACCTCCAAAAATTATCCTAATATATTCCTATACTCATTTTAAGACTATAAAAATTATATTATTAGTTTTCCCGATGTTTTCAATTTATTTTGTATATAAAATGTTATCTATAAATATTTACGACGGTTTTCGTAAATGCAACTCGATAATTATTATTTCACTCAATTCATGTAAGAAATGGATTTTTATAATTTTTATGACTTCGAAATATTTTATTTTGTTCCGTTAAAATTTATTTCTACCTAACACTACCCTAAATACTTAATTACACTTACAACTTACAAACAAATCTTATATATTTATATAATTACACAACAAAAGCACATCACTTTTCTTTTTTTTTCTTCTTGTCGACTTAAAGCATGACTCAACAACATTTTGGTAAAGATCTTCTACTAAGTCTACACATAAGCAACAATAGTGTAATACTTTTATTATATACTAATATTTAACACATACTTACACTTATTATAAGGTGTAAAAAACATACTCTCTCATATCCATCTCATATGAACCGGCCATAGGAAGAGACCAAGGAGAAATCCATTTTTTTTTTCAAGACAAGTTAATTACACAACTCTAGTATACTCTTAATCAAGGTTTTGAGATAAAAACCTAGGGTATTAGGATAAAACCCTTGTTCTTTAAACCTCATCACTTCACTAGTAAGCATTTCATGATCATTTTTATTCTTTCATATTCATACTTTGTTCATTTTTATCATACTTTGATCATTATACCACTTTATTTGTTTTTAGTACTTATAATGAATATATATCATCCTATAAATTATCCCATGAAACATATCATTTTTTTATGATGTTTAGGAACCCATGACACCCTAAGAAGGTGTATGGTAGGTTTAGAATAGCTTTTGCGTTGGTTTAAAGTGGTTAGAATAAGTATTACGCGAGAAAAATCCATTTCGACAACAATATATAAGGGTCTGATCATTTTTGCTAAATCTGAAAAATTCGACAGTTTGTAAAATATTTTGGGCAAGAACTTCAGAGAATATACTTTAAAATGAAAACGTGGCCGCTTGAACGAGTTAAAACGGAGTTATAACGAAGAAGTTATGCTATTTTCAAGTTTAACGACGAAAACTATATTTTCGGAAAAATTCAGCATGCTGTCCCAAACTTTTACGAGTCAAAAATGAGTCTTAAGCCTTATTAAATGTGTCGATTTGTCAAAAATATATTAGTATACTTTAACACGAAGCTAAGGACATATAAAACGTAGAAAACGGACTTGTAACGATTAAATTACACGCGTTTAAACAAGGTTGTCGTAACTATTTCATATAAGCATAACTAATATATTTTCTAATAGCCAAAAATTACGGCCGCGAATGACCATGTTGAGGGTCGTTTTTAACATTGATGGAGTACTTTTTATAAAATTATGTCTTCTAGTAAAAGTAAGTTTGCCTAGCCTATTTTCTAAAACGTCCAACCGTTCGTCAAACGGAGTTGTAACGAATAAAATACGGTCACTCAAACTTTGCCGAAAGTTACCCTTAAACAATATTTTTGGGTACAAGTACCCTACTTTACCTATGTTTTTCTCCACGATCGAAACCTCTATGATGAAAACTTAAAAGCTAAGACTTTGAGATAATGCTACAAGCTTTCCAAAACCGTTGAGTTTGTTTTCTAACACTCGATATTCACTATTTTACGACTAGCTTTTCGAGGCCATTTAGTCACTTTCATGAATTATCAAATGACATTGTTTTACGACGAAAAGTTATAATTTCATAATAAATCATTAAATGATTATCGTAGGATATCATTTCAACATAAATACTTGTAAAGTACTTTATAAATTGTCAAGACGTTATAAGATTATTTTTCGACGATAAACTTTATTTTCAAAAATTCATAAGTGGTATAGATATCATATGAGCTTCATGCATAACATTACATCATGACTTATTATATATCATGTCATTCATAATAGGTCGCAGTTAGAGATTGCGTATCATTTCAGTGTACTCACTTTTGCCATCGCATCATTGTCCAAGTGAGTTTCGTAGCCCCTACTTTTGTATGTTTTGAACTATTTTGGGGGAGATACATGCTTAACTATTTTTCACAAGTACTTTAGATTTTTAAGGATAACTTCTATCATGATCACCATCGTTTCAAAACCGAATGTTGTACTATATCAATTGCCCTTGTTTGCGTGCTATATTTCTACGTCGAATAATGTGCTATATTAGTTGACTACGGATACATTGAGTCATGTACTATTGATTATGTGCTATGGTTCTACTTCGAGTTAGATACTATTGTGAATTCATTTGACATCATGTGCTTGAACATAAACTATTCACATTTTGGCAGTGGGTTGTAAACACACAAGTTGCAAGTTTTGTATGGGCGGAACTTGGAACTGAGTGGATTTGCAATGCCTTTGCTGCATGAACCTTCTTTAAAGGTTTTCTTCATGGCAACACAAACTCTATGAACTCACTCAACCTTTGTGTTGACACTTTTAGCATGTTTTATCTCAGGTATCTAAGGCATACACTTCATGGCATGCATGTGGACTTATCATATAGTCATGGTGACGACGCGTCTCACATGGGAATTTATGCACTTTAAAAACATCGTTTGGCTTGTATCAAACTTATTTCCGCACACGTTGCTTTTCATTTGGGACCTACACTTTGTAAACTTTGATTATTTTACTCAATCAAACGATTTATTTTCTAAACGACACTTTAGGTCGTTCGATATAACTGTGATTGTGATGCTATGACAGTCAACCCTAGGAGTTCCATTCCTCTGCAAAACAAGTAATTTGGGGGTGTGACAGATTGGTATCAGAGCTTCGGTTATAGAGAACTAGGTTGTATCATTGACCCTAGACTATAACTACATCATCATAGCATCTCATCATTTCATCATACGTGCATATTCACTTTACATGCGGTTTATACGTACATTTTGCGAGTTATTTACTTTCATTTCAAACCGATTGTCACATAGATGCCCTCAGATACCCATTCCATTATCCTTTCTTCAGATTCTAACATGGAGAATGCCTTGTCATTCCCTATCTCAATTTTAATATCAGTTGACTCATCACCGATAACGTCGAATGCCGAGATAAAACCTTTAAGTAGGGCAAAGTCACTCTCACTCCTTTGATCACCACTAACATATCGAGTTACACGTCATTCACACATTAAGTCACTAACCATCACTCATTTTGAAAAATAACCTCGAACTTATCACCTCCTATCACATCTCTTTAGAGCGCTTATTCTTAACATAGGACTTTGCTACGTCTCACCTTTCCTCTTAGTTTGAAGAGTTATGGCGCCAAAGAAAGCTGCACCAGATATGACACCAGCTGCTATCCAAAAGTATGTAGAGGATAGTATAGCCGAGGCACTAAGGAAAGAACGAGCAATGGTAGCTGCTGCTGCCGAGGCCACGGCTGCTGCTGAAGCCGCTAGACTTGCTGATGCTACAGGAGCTGCAGGAGGGTCTGGAGTTCGAAATTGTACATACAAGGACTTTAAGAACTGTGATCCCACAAAGTTCAAAGGCACGGAAGGAGCCACTGCTATGATTCGATGGTTTGAGAAAGTGGAGTCTGCGTTTCTTTTATGCAATTGCCCAGATGATTGCAAGGTTAAGTTCACTACAAGTACACTTTTAGATGGGGCAATGTCGTGGTGGAACTCGTATGCACAGCCCATGGGTATGGAAAATGCTTACAAGCTCACCTGGGAGCAATTCAAAGGGTTGTTAACGAAGAAATATTGTCCGCGAACTGAGGTGAAGAAGTTGGAAACGGAATTTTATGAGCTAGTGACTGTTGGATACGACATCGAGACCTACATTCGAAGGTTTCAAGAATTGGCTGCTTTATGTCCATCTATGGTTTCGGACAATGAAAAACTACTGGAAGCTTTCATAGGATGACTTCCCCAGATAATTCAAGGTGATGTAATTTCTTACGATCCACAAACAATTGAAGAATCTATCAGGGTATCACAAAAACTCATGGCCCAAGTTGTGAAAGGGGAAAATATTATCAACAATAACAACAACAAAAAAACTAGCAACAACAAAAGGAAATGGGAAAATGACCAGGGAGGTTATAATTATGACAACCAAAACCATAACACTAACCATTATCAACAACAGAATAGAAGACAAGAAGTCGCCAGGGTTTATGTTGCTGCACCAACAAAGGGAAGAGCTTATGCTGGAAACTTACCACGATGCCACCAATGCACGCTACATCATAATGGTCCATGTGGTATATGCTTTAGCTATCACAAAGTGGGACACCTTGCTAAGGACTGCAAGGGCAAGGCCATAGTTACATGTTTCGGATGTGGGGATCAAGGACACTATCAGAACCAATGTCCCCAAAACCAAGGTCAACAAGTTGAGGGTGCTCATGGGGAAGTATACATGTTAGAAGAAGGAGAATCACGCCCTGGTCTCAACAACGCGGAAGACTGAAGAAGTTTAGAAATTAACAGTCTTATTTCCCTATACACTATGTCATACCAAGTTTATGTCTTCCATCGTATTCGGATCTTTAAAACTTAAGATTATGTACTATTTGATAAAACACTTGTTGTAAAATGTTCTCATCTATCGTACTTTCTTTTTCTTTTTGATTAATTATCACTTACAAAAGTTTTACTTCATTCTACCTTAACTGTCATTTTAACGACATGGGTTAGATCTCTGTAAACATTGAGAGTTATAACAACTAAACCGAACGTCACATTATCGTTCCTTAATTATACATAGCCTAGCTAACTATGTCTAATTCTGGAGGGGTCATGTTATGTTGGGAGCAGTTATTTATAAATCTTAGTGCAAGCAGGATTTTCACATATTCCTAAAAGTCATAGTGTTACTCATGGGAGATACTTCCAATAATTCTCTATCACGATGTTTATACACTCTTAATCATAGATAACCGTAACGACACTTCCTCATGTCTTCTCTTCTCGTTAATCATCACAAACTCAAAATTCGATAGACCAACACGAACTGAATTGAGGGACTGAATTCCTTTTTGGATGGGCGAATGTGACAACTCGTAATTTCAGTTCATTTTACAAACTTTGGAAATTTTTACTATTCATCTCGGGAATTTACTATTCATCAGTTACTATTCATCATTTTACTATTCATCTTTTTTGGAAGTCGATTCGATATTCTGAGAACGTATTTCAAAATTTTACTATTCACGAAATACTATTTATTCCCGGAGAAAAATCACTATTCATGATTCACTATTCATCATTTTTCGTAAACTAGGTTTACGAGTATCAAATTCGCGTAACCTTAATGGTTTAGCTGCGAATTCATGAGCAATCATCGAGGACATTTCATATAGACTAGATTTAGTCTATATATCATTAGTAACATCATCATCATATTAGTTCATGCATGATTTTGCATTTTACATTAAACGTATAATTTCCTATTAAATAAACACTATCGCGTAATCATTTATTTTGAACATTTGATCCGACACCTCCAAAAATTATCCTAATATATTCTTATACTCATTTTAAGACTATAAAAATTATATTATTAGTTTACCCGATGTTTTCAATTTATTTTGTATATAAAATGTTATGTATAAACATTTACGACGGTTTTCGCAAATGCAACTCGATAATTATTATTTCACTCAATTCATGTAAGAAATGTATTTTTATAATTTTTATGACTTCGAAATATTTTATTTTGTTCCGTTAAAATTTATTTCTAGCTAACGCTACCCTAAATACATAATTACACTTACAACTTACAAACAAATCTTATATATTTATATAATTACACAACAAAAGCACATCACTTTTGTTTTTTTTTTTCTTCTTGTCGACTTAAAGCATGACTCAGCAACATTTTGGTAAAGATCTTCTACTAAGTCTACACATAAGCAACTATAGTGTAATACTTTTATTATATACTAATATTTAACACATACTTACACTTATTATAAGGTGTAAAAAAAATACTCTCTCATATCCATCTCATATGAACCAGCCATAGGAAGAGACCAAGGAGAAATCCATATTTTTTTTCAAGACAAGTTAATTACACAACTCTAGTATACTCTTAATCAAGGTTTTGAGATAAAAACCTAGGGTATTAGGATAAAACCCTTGTTCTTTAAACCTCATCACTTCACTAGTAAGCATTTCATGGTCATTTTTATTCTTTCATATTCATACTTTGTTCATTTTTATCATGCTTGAAGAAAACATGCAAGTTATATGAGTATTTATACCACTTTATTTGTTTTTAGTACTTATAATGAATATATATCATCCTATAAATTATCTCTTGAAACATATTATTTTTTTTATGATGTTTAGGAACCCATGACACCCTAATAAGGTGTATAGTAGGTTTAGAATAGCTTTTGCGTTGGTTTAAAGTGGTTAGAATAAGTATTATGCGAGAAAAATCTATTTCGACAACAATATATAAGGGTCTGATCATTTTTGCTAAATCTGGAAAATTCGACAGTTTGTAAAATATTTTGGGCAAGAAATTCAGAAAATATACTTTAAAATGAAAACGTGGCCGCTTGAACGGGTTAAAACGGAGTTATAACGAAGAAGTTATGCTATTTTCAAGTTTAACGACGAAAACTATATTTCCGGAAAAATTCAGCATGCTGTCCCAAACTTTTACGAGTCAAAAATGAGTCTTAAGCGTTATTAAATGTGTCGATTTGTCAAAAATATATTAGTATACTTTAATACGAAGCTAAGGACATATAAAACGTAGAAAACGGACATGTAACGATTAAATTACACGCGTTTAAACAAGGTTGTCGTAACTATTTCATATAAGCATAACTAATATATTTTCTAATAGCCAAAAATTACGGCCGCGAATGACCATGTTGAGGGTCGTTTTTAACATTGATGGAGTACTTTTTATAAAATGATGTCTTCTAGTAAAAGTAAGTTTGCCTAGCCTATTTTCCAAAACGTCCAACCGTTCGTCAAACGGAGTTGTAACGAATAAAATACGGTCACTCAAACTTTGCCGAAAGTTACCCTTAAACAATATTTTCGGGTACAAGTACCCTACTTTACCTATATTTTTCTCCATGATCGAAACCTCTATGATGAAAACTTAAAAGCTAAGACTTTGAGATAATGCTACAAGCTTTCCAAAACCGTTGAGTTTGTTTTCTAACACTCGATATTCACTATTTTACGACTAACTTTTCGAGGCCATTTAGTCACTTTCATGAATTATCAAATGACATTGTTTTACGACGAAAAGTTATAATTTCATAATAAATCATTAAATGATTATCGTAGGATATCATTTCAACATAAATACTTGTAAAGTACTTTATAAATTGTCAAGACGTTATAAGATTATTTTTCGACGATAAACTTTATTTTCAAAAATTCATAAGTGGTATAGATATCATATGAGCTTCATGCATAACATTACATCATGACTTATTATATATCATGTCATTCATAATAGGTCGCAGTTAGAGATTGCGTATCATTTCAGTGTACTCACTTTTGCCATCGCATCATTGTCCAAGTGAGTTTCGTAGCCCCTACTTCTGTATGTTTTGAACTATTTTGGGGGAGATACATGCTTAACTATTTTTCACAAGTACTTTAGATTTTTAAGGATAACTTCTATCATGATCACCATCGTTTCAAAACCGAATGTTGTACTATATCAATTGCCTTTGTTTGCGTGCTATAGTTCTACGTCGAATAATGTGCTATATTAGTTGACTACTGATACATTGAGTCATGTACTATTGATTATGTGCTATGGTTCTACTTCGAGTTAGGTACTATTGTGAATTCATTTGACATCATGTGCTTGAACATAAACTATTCACATTTTGGCAGTGGGTTGTAAACACACAAGTTGCAAGTTTTGTATGGGCGAAACTTGGAACTGATTGGATTTGCAATGCCTTTGCTGCATGAACCTTCTTTAAAGGTTTTCTTCATGGCAACACAAACTCTATGAACTCACTCAACCTTTGTGTTGACACTTTTAGCATGTTTTATCTCAGGTATCTAAGGCATACACTTCATGGCATGCATGTGGACTTATTATAGAGTCGTGGTGACGACGCGTCTCACATGGGAATTTGTGCACTTTAAAAACATCATTTGGCTTGTATCAAACTTATTTCCGCACACGTTGATTTTCATTTGGGATCTACACTTTGTAAACTATGATTATTTAACTCAATCAAACGATGTATTTTCCAAACGACACTTTAGGTCGTTCGATATAACTGTGATTGTGATGCTATGACAGTCAACCCCCAGGAATTTCATTCCGCTGCAAAACAGGTAATTTGGGGGTGTGACATAACCGGCTGGAAAGATGTCAGCAATTGTGAGCTCATTAGGGGCATTGATGTTTTCTTGATTGACAGCCATTTTGTGATCTGAAAGTAATTAGACAAAAGAACAAACATATGGAAACACTATGTGTTAGACTTAGTTTGAATTATTGTGCAATTCCTTGTTTGACGTTATCATGTTTATGATTGTTACAAGTCCTTAGTTACTTTAGTCCAATTGTTTGAAGTTGATGTGATAAGCTATGTGAACATGTTAATATTGAAGATTTAAAGACCAATTTTCACTTAAACACACAACACATTAACATTTGTAGGCTTATGTGTAACATTAGACATATTCGTAACAATTAACACGTATGCTTAGGTGTAACAGTCCAAAGACAAAGAGAATGGTAGGTTATGCATAATCATGAGGCTTTATGCGTAAAGAAGGTGCTTAAGCGTAAGCGTGAGCTAAAGCGTAAGAGCAAGTCTTAGGCGTAAGAATTTCTTACGCGTAAAATAAGTTCAAAAGCTTTAAGCTTACGCGTAGGATTAAGCTGAACGTTACTCGTAAGGTCTACTCATAAGAGTAAAGCTTATGCATAACAAACCTTGTTTACGCATATCTTTCCAAGATACGCGTAATCCACTGTAGACTTCTTATGCGAAAGAGCTTATGCGTGAGATTTCTCTTAGGCGTAATCCTTTACGCATAAAAGTACTCCGTATGCGTAGCAATTTTAGAATACCTTTGTCTGAATTTTACGAGTAAGCAGACTGAAAATCATGAACATGAAGAACTTGATAACAGGTAATTCCAAGCACTAACAGGATCACAAAACAAGTACTTAGACCAAATCAATTAAACTTAGAATAGCATAGGTGTATAGCACTTTTTTTAAGCTCTAAACCCTATTTCTACGCTCAACAGATTCAACCAAAATAATCAATCAAGAATCGTTTCTGGACTATCTTAGATGACATATGAATGATATAGAACAAGTTTTAACACACATCAGCCACTTAATCAAAATATTCGAATGGAGCGAACTCAAGAACCCTAAAACATGAATTCTAACAGTTTTGTTGTTTCCGGGCAAATTAAAAGCTCCTAATATGTTTCTCAGCATATTCTAACACATTTATAAACATCTAAGCATAGCAGAACGCAAGGATAAGAAAACCCCTAATTATGAAATGGGTTCAAAATATGTTTTAGAAAGGTTTTAACACGTCCCATTACAGCACAAGCACACTTAGGCGAAATCCCCTATTCATACACATACACGTAACTTTCAAAATCAATTTTGGCAAGATTAACCGTTGGATTGAAAAGATTTTCAAAGACCATAGTTTAAAATCATGATTAAAACAAAATTGAGTTTGATGAACGGATTTGCAGAATTAAATAGGATCATTGGATCTTGGTAGGAATGAGGTTGGAGAGGAGTTTTGTTTAAAATTAATTTTCAAAGTTTACACATTCAGCCCCTCAATCTCAAACATTTTCAACCAAGACCCATTAACTCCCGTTTAGTTTAGACAAAACATTTATTAGGCAAGAAACATAATAATACTCCCCCTCGACTTTTGAAATGATGAAATTTTTAAACATTTGAGTCCGAGGAGAGTGTATGACAAGATACATATCCACCTGTAATCTATAGGATTTCACTAACACATTAAACCATAATCAACATGGGGCGTTCAAGATGTTTTAGAGAGAGAAAGTTCTAGAGAGAGAAAGGGAAGAGAGTTGGGAACTATGTGAAACAAAGAAAAATGGTATTGAAGCTCCAACCCTCTACCTTGCAAGGTAGAGGGTATTTATAGTGTCTTACAAATAAATGCCACCTTCGGGCTGTGGATCAGGCATACAGTGGGTAAAGACCCGTCCGTCCTCCACGGTGTTACATAATAAACTACTTACTAACATAACTAGACTACGACTACGAGCTTTATAACGAATACATATACTTGAGGTGACCGACTCTTTACTGACTGAATTTTCTAATTCCTAACAATCTCCCCCTAAGGGAGGTCACCTCAATTTACAATGAATACAAACAGATATTACATTAGATTGTTCTAGGATTCTTGATTAAGTTCTTTGCTCAGTAGCACGTAGTCTTTGATTCTTCATGTTCCACATGTTTGGATAGTTTCGGGTGGAGGTCTTTTAACTGATCCACGTGATAATGATTTTTGAGCCAGCTTTGAGATCATCAGCCACATTAAATCTCTGACTCTTCCTTTGTGGTGTTGGTATTATGTGATGTTGTGACTTTTGGACCGACATGCTCACATTCTGGATCATGATTTCTTCTTATCAGAGAAGCGGAAGCTTTCGTTGATTAATGATATTGGCAGCAGCGTAGCAGAAGCATGGAGTGATAATATCAGAGTCATTGATGCACTAATCATGATTTCTTTGGAAATGAATGTGTTGTGTGAGCATTCATTCTGATCAGCTGCAAATGTCGGGCGTACCTACATACAACTGTTAGCAATAAAGTGCACGAAAGTGTTTTTGATCACTTTCATTGAATTGAGGTACACGGCCCACGGTTCCCCGTTGATCAGTACAAGTACTGCCTGTGATCAGGTATAATTCAGAAGAATTTCCTTGATAGGGTTTCGCAGCTGCTCTAGTTGTTCTCAAACCGGAACGTCTCAAAGAAGACAACACGGAGTGAGTGAACCAGCGAATTGAGATTCACTGATTGATAAAAAGAGATTTGAAGAACAATCGTGTATTGCTCAATAGAAATTGTTTTTGCAATACAACGAAGTTTTCAATGAAAATCGTTTATCAATCATAAACACCTTTTATTTTGAAATATTTGTACACAGTCGATGTGCTATAGAAAAGAGTTTTGAGCACAACGACCGGTTTTTCAAAGGTATCCGTCAATCCATTGCCTGAACCAGGATTGATTCAAAGGATTGAATCACCCCATTGTTTCTGTTCAGTTGTCACATGGTCGATCTGTTGGATAGATCTCACATGCCACCCACCAGGAGCTTGTTTGATGTTGGCTCCAGAAGGCTTTCCATCTTCATTGTGAATATAATTGCATATCACTCAGATGTTCTGGCAATACCACAAGGATAATGCGAAGGACTCAAAAGATATAAACTCTCTTTCCACATTGTGTGAAACAGAGAGTCTTCATTGACAGTGTCCTAAAGATATTTATATGATGATCTCGTGGCTCTAGACTCAATTGTGCATATTTGGTTCCTATGCCGGAGACTAGGGAGAGGGTCTCCTTCTTCAATATCAACAAACTCTAAGAGAAAGTCGATAGATAATGTAGGTTCCCCGTGAGAATGAAACAAGCCCTTATAAGAGGAACTTGAGTGGTTTGGGAAGTTGTAGTGCAGTGCGTCACTGGGTCCATGACGTCTTGTCTTCAATACCGATGTTACCATCAGTAGCCTATGAATTGAACCCGGTTTCTGCCCTAAGGTTAAATAAATGGAGGGCTATTTGTTTTCACCCTTTTTCACATTCAATTCTTTTTAATTCTTCAACCCCTTCAGTGCTTACCGAGACTTCATAACCAGAACCTTGTTGGGTTTATTCCAGTACTAACTCAGTCTCAGTCGGCACTTTTCCCATATCTCATTTTTCTCCTTTTATCATCATACCAAAGTACTTCTACACTATCTAGTGGTTTTGTCCCTGGGTAGACCCCTCCAGTTCTGGCGGATCATGGGAACTCAACCTAACCTTATCATCCTTATATCACCATGCATAAAGTAAAGTTGGTCGGTCTTTTAGTATAGTTCTTCCGCCTTGAAACCAATTGAAAACCATTTGAAAATCAATCAAGATACTTGTGATATAAAATCAAAGCATTTTGTATCTCAATTGTTTTGATATTTTAGAAATGCTCCCCCTCAACATATGCATATAATTCAGAAATTGTTTTAGCACATGGAGGCAAGAGATCTTTGAAATCGTTAGATTTAGAATGAAAGGTCCAATCTTTTGATTAACATTTTCTAAAATGATCATCATCACTTCCCAATCAATTTACTTTAGATAAAACATTTTGAGGAAGGATGAGGTTTTCAAAAATTTGCTCCCCCTCAATATGTGCCTCGAAGTAAGAGAGAGTTTTGCACATATTAGAAGGAACCTGCACTTAGAGACAATTCAATCACGTTTCAATAATTTGAGGTTTAAAGTAGATGCTCCCCCTCAACATGTGCATGTAAAATTTGAAATCGTTTGTCACATGCGGGGAGGAAAACTTGCTAAACACTTATTAAACCATTTATCGAATTATCAGTTTAAATCCAATTTAAATCACAAATTCTCCCCCGATCACAATTATCAAATCATTTGAGAATTGTGATCTCTATAGATTTAAATTGATTTTGAAAGCTTTTTAAGGAGAATTGTGACTTGATTATGAAAACGTTTTACCTGATAAGGATCGAATTTTGAGGCTTTAAACTCCATTGATTAAACATGCATGAATATCTTCTGAAAACATAATAATAACCAAGGTCTGGTACCATTGTTTGAAAAATACACTTTTTAATTTAATTGAAAAATCATTCTCCCCCTCAATCAATGACATAAGTTGTTGATTGAGAGATAGATATTTTTGACAACCGTTAAGTACAGATGATTTTCAAAAATAGAGACCGAGTAACTTTTCAAAGCAATTAGTTTTCATTAGATAGTAGGTAATTGTTTTTATAGAATCAGAGCATGAGATTTGAGAAAACAAGATAAAGCATGGCTCTGTTCTTTCTTTGTTAAAAACGGGTTACTGCCTGAAAAGACAGTAAACCACCATTTTTCTCCGCCTCTTTTTTTTTTTTTTTTTTTTAACAAAAATCTATATACATTCGAAGAACATCTAAAGACCCGTGACATTCTTTGAATGTCAACACAAAGTCCGTAGATGAAATCGAATAATGAAAAACAAGAAAAAATAAGAATATTTTTGAGAATTTTTCAAGATTTTTCAAATTTTTTGGGATTTTTGAAAGTTTTATATTTTTCTATTTGCTTTTTGAAGGTTTTGTAATTTTGTATTTTGCTTTTTTGAATAAATATTTACAAGAGATAGATGAAGAAAGACCTTTACTCCTTGTCCTCCTCTTGAAGACGCTTGAGTGTTTCTAGTTGTAAACTCTTTAGACCAAGACGTGGAAGGATAAACTCAAAGCGTTCTCTAGGAAGAGCTTTAGTGAAGATGTCTGCTAACTGGTATTCTGATTTCACGAAGTAGAGTTCCACCACACCATTTTCCACTTGCTCCCGGATGAAATGATGTCGAATGTCGATGTGCTTTGCTCTTGACTGTTGAACATTGTTGCATGAGAGAGCAATAGCACTTTTATTATCACAGTACAGAGGGATTTTGTTGAATTCAAAGCCATAGTCGGTTAATTGTGATCTCATCCATAGGATTTGAGCACAACAGGATGACATGGCTATGTATTCAGCCTCTGTAGAGGAAATAGAAGTACTCATTTGCTTCTTTGATGACCAGCTCACAAGCTTATCACCCAAAAACTGAGCACCTCCTGACGTACTTCGACGTGTATCTTGACATCCTGAATGATCAGCATCTGCATAGGCTGTTAGTGATATACCGGTGTCCTTCGGGTACCATAGTCCCATATTGATGGTTCTTTGGAGATACCGAAAGACCTGTTTAATCGCTTCAAGGTGCTTTTTAGTAGGCTTAGACTGATATCTAGCACACATGCACACAGCGAACAAGATGTCTGGTCTACTAGCTGTGAGGTACATCAGGGATCCAATCATACTACGATATTTCGTTTGATCTACCATGATCCCTGAGTGGTCCTCATCCAGCTTAGTACGTTCAATCATGGGAGTGTCAACGGTGTCACATGAAACAAATCCAAATTTCTTTAAAATCGCATTTTCATATTTAGATTGATTTATAAAAATGCCTCCGGGACTTTGTGAAATTTGTAATCCCAAGAAAAATGACATTTGTCCCATCATTGACATTTGAAATTTTGAACCCATTTCTTTTGAAAAACGATCACATTCATTGAGGTCAGTCGAGGCAAAGATAATATTATCAACATAAATTTGAACGTGAATTAAATGTTTGCCTGACTTTCTGGTGAACAAATTCGGATCAACTGCTCCTTTGCTGAATCCAGTAGAGAGAAGGAACTTTGACAGCGTATCATACCATGCTTTAGGAGCTTGCTTTAAACCATAAAGGGCCTTTTTCAAGCGATAAACATGAGTAGGATGCTCTGGATTCACAAAACCCTCTGGCTGGCTTACGTAAACCACTTCTTTTAGATCTCCATTAAGAAATGCGGTTTTCACATCTATCTGATAAACAACCATATTCTTGCTAGCAGCATTAGCCAAGAAGATTCTAATAGCCTCGATACGAGCAACTGGAGCAAAAGATTCCTCAAAGTCTATTCCTTCCTCTTGACGATATCCTTTAGCCACTAACCTAGCCTTATTTTTCAGAACATCACCGTACTCATCAAGCTTCACTTTGAAGATCCACTTTAGAGCAATGATCATAGCACAGTCTG
Source organism: Chrysanthemum seticuspe (assembly GCA_019973895.1). NCBI lineage: Eukaryota > Viridiplantae > Streptophyta > Magnoliopsida > Asterales > Asteraceae > Chrysanthemum > Chrysanthemum seticuspe. Next base: position 212,443,292 of record BPTQ01000001.1, on the reverse strand, counting down.
GAGCAGGTACTAATTCCCATACATCTAATCGATCAAACTCATGAATTTCTTCTTGCATGGCATTGAACCAGCTATCTTCATTCATAGCAGTTTTAACGTCTTTAGGTTCGATCTTAGAGAGTACGGAGTTGAAGAAGCACCATAAGGCGTCAGTAGCAAGTTGTTTCCGAGTGGATACAGGACGAGAAAGGTTACCAATGATGTTATCCAATGGGTGATCATGTGTCCATTTTCTAAGATGTTCATGTGGTTGTTGGTGTGGAACCGAAGTAGCAGAGTCGATGTCTCCTGATGAGGATGGTTCAGATGATGATTCAGGAGCAAATATATTTTCAAATGGAGCATCTTCGGGAGTAGCAAAGGGATTAACTTCATCCTGTGAATCAGAAGCAATTCCATGATGTACACTCGAAGATTGATGATTTGTTGATGAGACAGAGAGATCAGCAGCAGGCGCTTCTTGACTAAATAATGTTGAAACTGAAGGGTTGACATCATTCACAGGGATAGGAGCAGCCTCTGATGATGGATTTGACATTTCATCAGCATTTGGTTCATAGTTTTCATCAAACATTGGATCAAACAGTTTCTTTAAATCATCTTCTGATGGAGGTACATATGGAGTTGCTGGAGAGGAATTTGGTACAAGGGATGAACCAATGGGACTGTTTTGAAGTGTTGGTCCAGAACTGGATTGTCCAGGAGCCATTTGACCGGTCAGCTCATCAAACGTAACGTGAATTGTTTCCATAATATTTCGGGTTCTCTTGTTGTAGATTCGGTATCCTTTTCTGTTTGGTGCATATCCTACAAATACTCCAATGTCTGCTTTAGCTTTAAGTTTGCCTAAGTCTTGGCCCTCATTAGTTGGATAACACAATGCACCAAACACACGAAGGAATGAGAGATTAGGTTTTCTGTTGTGGACAAGTTCATATGGGGTTTTTCCATGAACAGTGTGAATCAGAGATCGATTTTAGGTGTAGTATGCAGTGGCAATGGCTTCACCCCAGAGAAACATTGGAACCTTTGAGTAAATCAGCATTGTCCTTGCGGCTTCCACAAGAGTTTGATTTCGTCTTTCAACTACACCGTTCTATTGAGGAGTTCGTGGAACACTTCTTTGATGACTGATTCCAATACTTTCATAAAACTCACTAAGTTGTTTGTTAACAAACTCAGTTCCATTGTCTGTTCGGATGATTCTGACAGTTTTGTTAAGACGAACCTACAGCTGTTTGATGAGTTTGATGATGATATCTGGAGTTTCATCCTTTGTCCTTAAGAACTTGACCCAGGTGAATCTAGAGTAATCATCAACCACAACTAATACATATTTCTTCCCAAAGATATTTTGCACTCTCATTGGTCCACATAAGTCCATGTGAATTGTATGAAGAACTTCTGTAACTGAATTTGTAGGTTTGGGTTTATAGGCATACTTCTTGCTTTTTCCCAATTGGCATGCTGAACAAAGATGATCCTTTTCATACTTAAGTCTAGGTAAACCCACAACTAAGTCCTTTCTGGAGAGATCATTGATGGTGCCGAAGTTCAAGTGATTGAGACGACGATGCCATAACCATGACTTTGTTTTCGAAGCCTTTGACAACAAGCAAATTGGAGAAGACTTCATCATATCTTCGATAGAGATGGTGTATAGATTTAAACCACGTGTTCCTCTTAAAAGTTCCTTACCATCAAGTTCTCTTACGAAACAGGTATGTTTTTTGAAGGCTACTTCTAGATCAAAATCACAGAATTGTCCAACAGAGAACAGGTTATGACCAAGACCTTCCACATAATATACCCTGGAGATAACACTTTCACCAACAACATAATCTCCATAACCCATAATAGCACCGAAATGGTCGTTCCCGAATCTAACAGTCCCGATGAATTTACTCACGAAGTTCATGAGCCGCGACCGGTTTCCAGTCATATGCTTGGAACAGCCTAAGTCCAGGTACCACAGAATGATTTGAACGATCTGTAGTTGAACACAGACAAGAATGGATAACTGGATAATTGGGAACCCCAAGAAATAATGGGTTCCACATTGTTAGTAACAGTGATTGGAACACCCACATCAGAAATAGAAACATTCATATCAGAAGTAGAAGCAATGGAATCATTAGGAATAGATGTAGTGCTAGTGTTCGTATTTGACCTATTCAAAGTATGTTCACTTCTTAAAGGAATAGTTCTACCAGTAGGCATCCATTTTCAAGTGGGCATTGTCCTAGCAGATTGAGGACAGAACTGATTAGCCTTATGACCACCAGGTATCCATTGATAACCTATCTTACTAAATGTTATTCCTATGGGTTTCCACTGTTTTCTAACTTTGTTTCGCTTTTGCCTTTTAGCCTTCTTAGCTTGATTCTTAACATTAATAGTTTTAACTGGGCATTTGATAGCATTAGACAAATCATTCATACCACACTCAAGATTAGTAACCGAAACCACACAATCACATTACAATTTTTTCCAAAAGTAGCAGTAGAATTCGAATTAATTACAGTACGCTTATAGCTAATACTAGAATCAACATGATTCGTTTTATTTAACTCAAACTTAGTGTTCCTAGGGTGATCTTCTACTCTCTTCCAATGCACATTCTTAGCTTGCGAGGTCCTATCATTCCTTGTATTGTCTTGAGACTTTGACCTGCTTGCTTTAATGTCACTGATTACTCCTGTAGAGGGAATGGGAACATTAGTTGGTTTTGCTACTTTATGCAATTCCTGTTTAGATGTGCTGGGATCTAAACTATTTGAAGGCACATTAAAGTTCACTTTCTTAATACTAGAAGTGTTGGGTTTTGAACACCTAGAGGGCACACTCGAGTTCACATTCTTAGCACTAACAGATCTGGAGTCTGAACTACTTGAAGGCACACTAAGGTTCACATTCATAACATTGGGCATTGAATGACTTGCATGCTTGGCACTAGGCATAGAACAAGGTATCAAGGGATTGACTTGCTCACCTAAGGTTTTAGGGCATATTGTAATTAAGCATTCTAGAAGTTCTTGAGATCGTTTGGCATATAAGCATGCATGACCAATTGCATTATCAAGTGGTTTCTCTAATTTATCCTCTTCTACAATCTCACGGAGACATTCTAGGTTGTCCTTAAGATATGAGAAATATGTTTGAATTTCTAGTTTGTTATTCCTAAGATGAGGAGGAACATATTTCACAGACAAAGCATATTTATTACAGACATGCACCTTTGAAGCACCATACTCCCCATTGGTCATTGGCATTTTCCCTTTTACCTGACTCTTAAGATTCTCAATTTCTTTTTGCAACGAGGTTATTTTTTCATTATTTTTGTTATGAGTGACTTTAATTGACTCAAATAACTCATTGAAATGACGTTTAACCTTTTCATTTTCTTCTAGAAAGCTCTCATTTTCCTTTTGTAAGGCATTAACCAAGTTTTGAAGATGAAAATTTTGAGAATTCCGAGAATCTAAAGGAGGAGGCATTTGGGAGCCAGTCACATTGTTCTTTTCACCCTTTAATTGAGAAATTTGGGCTTTCAACTTTCTGATCGTATTACAGTGAGCTTCAATCAGTTCATCACGTTTGTTTAATTCAAAAACTACATCAAACTCTGGAACATCTAAGGATATCTTGATGTTTGAGGTTTTAACATTTTCTTTGAGATGTTGATATTTTAGTTGTAAATCAAAATGTTCAACTTCTAGTTTAGAAAAATGTTTTACCAAATTATCATGATCATCCTGTTCAATTTTCTCACTTAATTTAGAGTTTTTGATTTCAAGCTCAATGACACGATCATGGGAGACTTTCAAAGCAACAGATAATTCATGAAATTGAGAAGCAGTAATGGAACAATTAGTAGCAGTATAGAACACATCTTGAGAGATACATTCAGAAATCAGATTCTCATTTAAGGTATGCAAGTTCTTCCTCTCAATCTCATTATATTTTAATGCTCGCTCATAGTCACTAACCTCAACTATCATTGCATCAAATTCCTTTTCCATTCCTTTAATATTTGTATCTATCCCCTTTTTAAGACTCTCAAATTGATGTTTTAGTTGTTTAAAGAAAGGCATAACCTCCTCAGTTAAATAGCATTCTTTTGTTTGTTCAAAACCCCTTTCCCCTATAGTTATCCCAGTGGGTGTGATCCTTTTCTTACAAGTTTTTTCAAAGTCAACAAATAATTGAAAAATAACATATTGACTGATTAAGGTCTTGCTCTTAGTGGCAATAGTTCTAGGAACTAGATGCATTGGTGTATTTGGAGGATACACAGTCGCTGCAGGCATTCTCCTAAGGGGAGGGTTTGTTTCAACAATGTTTTCAGCTTTTTGCTTATCTAAGTCCTTTTTTCAAAACACTTGTTCAGGTGTTAACAAAGTTTGAGGCTTAAACTAGTTTAAGGAAATCCAATTTTCCTTTTTGTAATCATGGGGTTTGACTATTATGTTTTGCTTTTTGCTCTCAGGATCGTTAAGCTTCTTATCCATTTTCTCCCTAGATGCATCATCTAATTTTCTATTTTCCTCAGTGCACACAATGCAACTAGGTGTTTGTCTAGGTTTAAGAATCTCATTGCCATCATATATTACATTTTGAGCAGCCTTTGCAATCTTACCGTACTCAGGGTTGGGTTTATTAATAATGGGAACACTATGCTTATCGCTTAAAACTCTATGCTTAGTGATCAAGTGAGCAGTCTGAATGGTATTTCCTTGTACGTACAACTTGTTTTCAAGTTTGTTTTTCAAAGTTTTTAGATTAGAAAACTCATTCAAAAGTTTTGATTCCTTAGCTTGAAATTCCTGTTTAAGCACTTTAATATTATCTTGAAGTTCTTTCTTTTGCTTAACAGTTTTAGAAAGCTTTTCTTGTAAGGAGTTTAACTCTTGTTTTAACACTTCTTCTCTAAAATTACTTTTTCTAATAATTGTACGCATTTGGTCATCCATCTCCTGCTCACGGGTGGTTAACTCAAACTTAGCACGTTGTTCATAAATTGCAACACGTTCTTTATAGGCATTGAGTTCAGAGATAACAGAATCATCAAGGACATAGGCAGTGAATTCATCTAAAGCACAGTCATCATTGACTGCAGAAGATACATTACTCGGTACAATCTCACTTTCACTTTGTTTCATATATTGATCATATGGGACAACATTGATATTACCCATATTTTCAATATCTGACACAATAGTTACAGTTGATTGTACTTCGTCCTGTATCTTTTGCTCATCAACTTCATCATATAGTTTTAATACCTCTGAGATGATTTTGTCTTTGGATGGACCAGCTTGTGGTGATGATGAGACCTTAGAAGAGACCATTGGAGAAATTCTAGCCATGAAAATTGTTTGTGCGGTAGGTTCATCATCGACGTCAGAGTCGTATGCATCACAGTCAGCGACTTGGAAGGCATTCTGATGATTGTGACCTATCTCCTGAATTGGCTGCTCATCTACATCTGCATCATAGGTCTTGGCATTGCCTTCAGCAAGAAACAATAACTCCACTTCATCCAAAGCTGCTCCATTGTCCTGAGCTTGAACAAGCAGCATCTTGTCTCTGAAGTATTCTGCATTCTGTGGACGTTATGGAGATGTGCAGTTCCTAGCAATATGTCCCTCACCTCCACAGTTATAGCACTTAATCGGCTTTGCTTGTCCCTGATTTCCATTTCTTCCCCGATTCTGATTTCCAACATAACCTCCACCTACTCCACCTTTTCCCTGATCATATTGCCTTCCTTGAACTGGTTGAACCATAACTTTTCCATCTCTAACAACTGCATGGTTGTGAAGGTTGGATGCAGTTCTGATCTCATTGTTAGTGTGAAGACTGTTGGAGTGTGGATTAAGTGTAAAACCCTAAAATCTCAATCGCGTGAAATGACAATTTTGCCCTCAAACTTAAAATTTTGCAAACTCGGGAAACACTTCAACATCGTTTAACAAATTATCTCATCAATAATATATGCACATTATGAAGTAATAAACTTATGATATAAATTAAAAGACACATGAGTGATTAAATTCTAAGTGACAATTAAACATACCAAAATGTACATATTAACTTAAACTAAAAAGGAGACTAGATACATGAGAAATTAGATAAGAATGGAAGTTAAGAATTGGTCTTCCCCCCCCCCCCTATGGCCGGCCTTGATTTGCTCCCCTCATTACTCACCATATCAATTTTATTTACTATCATTTACACATTCCTTTTATTTCAAAATCACACCAAGTAAACCCTAATCCTTTTCCTCCATCAAAAGTGGCGGCCACCTTTTGATTTCTTCATTTCAATCCGAAAATCCAACAAAGAAAGGTGTTCCTAGGAGGCTTGTGATCGTGTATGATTGATTGGTGGACGTGGTGTTCATGTTTGGGTCGAATTGAAGCTAGGTCGTGGGTGTCTACTCTTGGCCGTGGGTTTGATATAGCCTAGGGAGGTTTGGTTTTGATCGTGGTGGTTTGTTTCTTGTTCCTTTGTCACGTACACGCTACTAGGGTAACGTATCATCATCTCAAATCTTTTTCCTCCTTGTCTTCATGATCAATTCGTGGAATATAAAAATTCTAGGGCTTGTAATATGGAAATGAAACACATGAAATAATGAATATGTTGTCACATAAAATGATGAAATGGACTACATAAAATCATGGCTCTTAACGTATATGATTCTAATGATATATTACATGTTATTATTCATACAAAACTGAATTTGGGACTCTCTATATGTCGACACATATGTATGGATTTTAAAGGGGTTAAATGAGTTTACGAAACTATGCT